>OY757264.1:13307305-13916742 GCA_963584085.1 Pyrausta aurata | reverse complement strand
TACCATTGACTAGGTAAACAAAAGTAGGCACACAAATTTTATATTGCCTTTATATTGCTGCTTGCAAAAATACAATTAAGTATTTTGTGAATATATCAAGTGCCTACCTGTTGCCATTGAGCATTGCCATATTGAGCAAAATCGCGTTTTGTGAAAATTTTAAATGTCTAGTAGCTACCGCGGTTCTTGAGATACAGCTTGGTGACAGACAGGACGGAGGGAAAAGTAATAGGGTAAAGTTTGATCCTTTGCGTACGAAACCCTAAAAAATCTCAGAGCAATAAAACATTATAGTTTCGGAATAACGCATTATAGTTGAAGTAGAAATGATAAAGTTTTATTGCTGTCCAAATGTATACCGCCTCCAGCGAACGGGAGTTATATTAAACTAACGATAAAACCATGAAATAATGGCAAACGTGACTATAGGATAGACTGATTAAATTCTAAGACAGCATCAGTGATTCTAATGTAATGTGCATTGAATCAGCTTATTTTAATCTTGTTTTCGATACATTTGATTCAAAGTATTAACATACTTATTTCTGAAGTTTACGCGAATATTACACATTTAATGAAACACAATTTACGGATAATTTCGCGATAATTTATTTGATTTTTCATCCCGACGTTTCGAACACTTTACAGCGTTCGTGGTCACGGGGTAGACTAAGATGTTATTTGTCATTTACATAGTTTTGAAAAATATTAAACTACCATCATACTCATAATTAATTTACGTTCCTATTCACGCAGAAAGAGCTAACCGTGTCTTGAGATCTTGCAGTGAGTGGTCTGGCTTGGGTCTTCGATAGAACCGGATCCCATGCTGGCGGAATTTTCCAACCATCAATTTTTTTAATTTGGAATTTCAATAGAGAAGATGGTTGGAAAATTCCGCCAGCTAACTATAAATTATTGCGAAATTATCCGTAAATTGTGTTTCATTCAAAGTATTAAATTCGAAAGGGATTTTGCCACCATGAATCCTGTCTTAACTTACTTTATAGCGTAACTCAGAAGAATTTTAAAAGCTGTATTTAATTCCTTGCTTTTTTTACTGCAATTTATAAAATTAAAGTACCTAACATAGAGCTGAAAACGATCTAAAAATCAAACAGGGTACCGTATGCAAATGGCCAACGGTAAAATTGACGAACTCCAGCTTCGGGGGCACGCAGATTATATTCTCCGGCGGCGGCGGGGGCTGCGGCGCCGGCGGCGGCGGGGGCGGGGGCCGGTACACCACCGAGCCTATACTAGATTAACAAAAATACTGGATTATTGGTCTTGAAGACAAGATGTAGATGTAGAGTGTAGGCAATCCTTTTCAAAAGGAGGTGTGGCAACTTTAAAGCGTTTTGTGTTTGCGATGTCGTTTTGCAATGTCTTCAGTTATCACATAAGAAATCGATAACGACTGCAAAATGTGGTACGTGTGAGTGGTCGTTATCGACCGCTATAGTGTGATACCGACGACAATTGAAACGAAATCGCAACCACAGCTCAACCACCAGCGACAACGAGAACTACCTCTATAGTGGCCGAGAAAGACCCGAGAACCACATCGACATTGTCGGAAACACAACGCAAAGTACTACAAAAAGCTGCAGCGACGCTTTCACACACGTACCACTGCTCGACTACATTTTGACGGTGCGATTTGGTACCATACCACATCGCACCGTCATCACATCGTGTGGTGTGTAAGTTGGCCCTAAATTGGCAAATTATCTTCAGCTGTAAAAACCAATAGCTTTTGCTAGCGTATTTGGTATTTAGGTAGCATCATAACCAATACTTTATCGAATCAACGTTTTGTTTTTAATTTCAATTTATAAAAGTGCTTCGGTATTTATTTGGATATTGTTGTTTTCAGATTTTCCTTGAAGTTCGTTAAACCTAAGTGGTAGTCTTCGAGAGAAACATTCTTCTGAAACATTTATCAAACGGTAATTACATATTAAATCTTCGTTACGCTTAAGCGAAAAACAGAACTATTTTTATATCATTTATTTTATTTATTTATTTAAAGACTTTATTGCACAAATTTAGTGTACAAAGGTGGACTTAATGCTAAAAGCATTCTCATTCAATTCCAAGCATGCGAATGCAATGAAAGATATTTCTTCTTCCCAGCTAAAAGCATTAAAGAAAATGCACGTGACACGAGAACAAATAAGTCTTACGAGTTTCCACAAACATATCATCCTTTCGCATAGAAGAGAGCACTATAAAGCGAGAAATGGCACCAGAATCATTAATCTTTCATTGTCACGACATCGATGATGTAGGGTGCACTCACAACTTCTGCGCTATGATATCTCAATGTAAACAGGATTTTGTTATCTAAGAGATAGTGTGTGATTTAGCGTAGTTCGCCTTCCAAGGCGCATTTCTTATTGCCGGCTATAAATTTCGTCGCCTCGTTTGTTCACTTCACGGCCGCGGGACGCGATGTATCATGCAAGTTTGCTGGGTCCTGAATGCCAAGCGAGCCGTTACATTTGCCAGAAGATGGCATCTTATCAGTGCGTCATACTTGTGGCGAAGTCGTCTGGGTATTGTTTTATGTGTGTAATATTACCTCTCTTTAGGTTAAAGTTTTGGTTTCTAGGTTTTATTGAACTTTTCTCACCTCAATGATTGAACGGTGCCTTCATCAGGAGGTGGAAAATGCAACGGTAAATGTAGCCTCGACCCTCGCACTTCGATGCAGCTGACGTCACACGAGCTCCTGTTCAGGATATTCTGGACCCACAGACTTGCTTCACCTGGCAAATAAAGCATTTCATCATCAATAGCAAATCGCCATCATCATAATCACTGCTGAACAAAACCTACCATAAGTTTCCATGCCGACCAGTTGTAAGCGTCTTGAGTTCATCTCAATAACCTAAATTAATATCAGTAGGATTTTTTATGTCCCTTTGTCATCGTGAAGGTACATGCGTGACGGGTCTTAGATTAAATAAAAAAAATGCTTTGATAAAAAGGAACCGTGCATATTTAATTTCGTAACGTCGCTATGTGAGAATAAATAGACGAAGGTTTGCTACAATTGAAACGATTCTTTTCGTTTTGTGTTACATATGATCAAAAGAACATTTTTTGTGATACAACGATTCATGTAAGACTTATAACGACCAGTGTGTTTAATGATATACCTTTGTTGTGATAATTTCAAGGTTTTCTTTCTCTGGTAATGCGATAACGGTTCGAATTTTATTTAACCTTACGAAGTAATACCCACCCTAATTTGAATTAAAGAAAATACTCACGGCCAGTATTTTGATCCACAGTAGGCATCAGATCTTTCCTCGATATGATGCCATGGTCCTTCCTCCAAGAGGACACGTCACTCTCGGGACGAGGTGATGATAATTTGTAGATGTTCGGAAGCGGTTCTTTAGAGATCCGTTTCGCTTGGTCCTGTTTTAGTTTGTACTCTTGATTATAGATATTTTTGCACTCTTTGGAGTATTTGTCGATCTGAAAAAGTAAGATAAATTTGATTCGCCATATTCGTCTTCACTAATACGCCCTATGTTATTAGAACGCGAACACTTGAAAACACTAGTGTGAAAGTAGCTTTTAGCTCAACATTTGGAGACGTTGTTGCTATAAACGTTACAAATAAAATAAAAAGTAAGAAGTATGTAAGAATTTGTGACATAGGTACAATAAGTGAAAATTGTATTTCGTTTTCAAATTACGATCAAATTATCTAGAACGCGCGTTAATGTGAAAAAAGGTCCACATCAAACAGAACACGTATCAATTCCCAATCAAACTGAGTAATTCACGCATAAAACGAAGTAAAACATTTCCAAATCTTTTCGGACACTGATTCAGACAGACAATAGAAAACTCACTGATTCACAAAAAGCCCTTTTATCCGATAACTTAACGAATTAGTATCTGAATGAATGAAGTTGTTGAGCCCCGAATAAAGACAAAAGGGTGAAAGAATTTGCACTGAGCAGACTTAATCTGGATTAGTAGGAATAACAGAGAGTTTGTGAAATTACGAACTTACGCAGATTGGAATCGCTGCTTTCGAGTTTTGCACTAGTTCAGAATCGAGATGCGAAATAATTGGAATATCCGTCTCTGGAAAGGATTTCTGGCTTTTTAGGGATTAGGATTTGAGACAGTTCTTTAAAAACGTGAGCTGCGTTAATTGGAGGATTACACTTTCGCTGTGACTGCTCATTTGGCTACAAGGAATGGCAAACTCAAGATGGAAATTCAGCATTATTTTGCAGCAAATTTTCAAGAAGTTATTTTTGTGAAATCTTAAGGTAGTTTGTATAACAATAGGGTAGTTGTAAAACGCATGACGCACTAACTTACCCATTCTCCTTGCTTAACCAAAACGTCTTCCTCTTCCCCCGGTGGTGGTTTGGTTGTTTTCTCTAAAGATAAAGGTGGGAGGTAGTCCTGCTCTCGGAAGACCTCTCTGAGAACCGGCCGGATGTCTGCGCATACTGCTCTGTACAGAAACCACTTCAATGATTGGAAATTAAATAAATGGGTTGTAGATTATTTTCACGATGCATATCTTAGTTTCAATTGTTTCTTGTTTATTTGTTGTTAATAAAGTACGAAATTTGAGTGCAATGTAAGTAAAATTTTGGATCCCTCATTAACTCATAATATGGTCGTGGTTAAAGTTAGTAGTAGGTACATAATGTATGTACTTGTTATCAAATGAGCTCTATTTAAACATAGAGGGACACTAAATATCAGATTTGATAAAAATATGCAAAGGTAACAATAAAAATAAAAATTATGAAAATCAAGATATTTCCGATATGCCACATTCAACGGCCGATTTAAGCTAAAAATTACCCATTAAGTAGATCGTTTTTTGTATTGTAATGAAAGTTTATGAAGTCAAGCAGTTTTTAAAATTAGTCAGAAACTATGGAAAACCTTTTTTATATTTTTAAATTTATGTTGAAAATTCTATTCGGTTCTGCTTAATGCAATATTTTTTAGTATCGATCAATAATTTTGTATCTTGTGTCTAAGTTAGGATGGCGATTATTTTACTCATAATATTGCAAACAATGGGCATTCTATTGAGATCAAAATATCTGAGAAAAAAGGACCCAAAAAAACGTTATAATTTTTTAAAGATATCGTCTAGGTGCATCATGAAAAATATCGAAAAAAAAATATAACTCCTAAACTATAAATATTTGTCTAACATACATGGGGGTGAAATGGATAGGTATGGTACTCACCTATTACCACGCGTCGGCTTGACACGTTACATGAAACACCCTGTATATGTATTTCATGCTTTGCTTAAAAAATTAACAATAATAAAAAATAACCAAGAACAAGAACAAAAAACTAGAATTAATAATAACCTACCTCTTTGAAATTATTTCTTTTTACTAAGTTTTCGTTAAGTATCATTATTTCATGTATCAAAAACACACTACACGTCGTCTTTTATTACACTTGTATTCTGGAAAGTTTTATCCAATACATTGTAAAACGCGTAACACGTTCACATGGCGATAATAGTATTCGATAATATTTTGACGCATACGATACGATATAGCACACGGTACTTGGGTGCCGTAACTTCAGTATAAATAAGTATAGTCATATTTTCTTCTGCTATATACTGCTGGCTAAGTGGCTACTACAGCTCTCGTTAAATATATAAAAATCTAGTAATTTAGGCAACGGTAGGTAGGTAAACCGATAGCAAAAAAACATTACCACGTTAAAGAGGCAATAGACTGAACAATTCTAAATACAAGCTTAAAAGGGTCAACTTTTAATGAAAATTCAACAAACAAACAGTATTGTATCCACCTATGTTGGAATTGGAGGTGCATGCATTACAGGTATGTGTTAATTAAGCTCTCCCATTCAATTACCTTTATTTACATTAACTCCTGATTGCTAAACATTTACTTACCCTTTATTTGGTATTAACGGCAAATTGTCCACCATAGCCGTAGAATCTGAAAATAAATAACTAAAATAGTAAATAATAAAACATGTTGAACGTGGTTGAACGATTTGACATTTGACCTATATGTCTATGACGTATCCTTACCTGACATTGGCATTGCAGACAGATTTTTTCTCTCGCCCAAGTATTTTGTGTGTAACCTCATTTCCTTTTCGCCATATATGTCACCCGTAAAAGGAGTTTAATTTCCTGTTATTCGTCACTGTCGGGTCGTCTAGATAAACAAGTATCTATTTTGAGTGCTAAATGTTTGTACGAGATGTGTGTAAGTTTAGTAATATAAAAAAGCAAGGCTATATTTATATTTATTGCTAAGTTATTGAAGTTCCTATACATGTTTAATTAGATAACGAGTAAATGTACACATGTATGCTTTCTTTATTTTGTGAGTTGAAAATAAAACTTAATGAACAAACCTGGCATGTAATACGTAGGTACCTTCGGGGCAGGTGCCTATAGGTTACACAGTATATTTTACTAATATTAAAGATAGATGTAATGATGTGTGTTTGTTACTCCAACACGCATAAACTACGGGTGAATTTTAATGAAACTTGACAATAATACTTAGGATATTTTTACGATACGAAATTAACGCGTATGAAGCCTGAAACGAATCTGAAACCAGGGAACCGATATTTATAAATACTGCCATTGACTGACCATACAGCTGAAATAGCTTTTTAAAAGCAGCACATAAGCGGAATTTAAAATACTGATTCGTGTCAGTATACTCGTACTTATATTTTTATAAATGCGACATGCTTACATTTAAATTTATAACTTCAACCCAAAATATTCCTGATACACAATAATATTCTGAATTTTCGGCTGCAATTATAGCATGGGCACTGAAATGAGTGAAATAATTACTCAGCGCCACGAAATGATATTTGAGGATTCATTTTTTAAATTAAATTCTGAGTGTTATGGAAAACAGATACTGTAGGCTTGCGGAATTCCTTGTAATTGTTAGAGACTGTAGGTACTACTTTTTACGAGAATACGCGTAGCGTTTTAACATGTAGGTAGGGCAATAAGGATAACACATACAAGTGACTAAAAATAGATAAGGGATATGTAAAAACCTATAACGTTTTACAGCTAAAATTAGTACAAAGTTGAAAAAGTTTTCCCTGGACAAATTAAAAAAAAACTTGTTCGTTTTGGAAGCCTTGATTAAAAAAATAACACAAAAATTGTCTGCAATGAAAAAACATACATTGTTATTAAATTTTCCTTTAAAGATTGTTTTTGTCCTTAGACAAAGTACTATACAATTTTCACAAAATTTCTCAGAAGCCGGAAATAATTGGAACGCATTTATTGAAATGGAAAAGTTTCATTTAGGGGGATGGATGCTGATCGCAAACCGATGAGGTCAAAGAGAAAATCTCTAGCTGTTGTGCCATTGAACAAAACAAGAAGGAAGGCAGGATTTTATGAAACTTGGTGTTCCATAAAATCCTGCCTGCCTGTGTATTTTGTTCCGAGAAAACCATTCAAATGTTTTCCTTTTAAATCGAGTCAATCTGTAAAAATATTTTGAGACTAAGCTCATTGACCGCATAACCGTATGAAATTTCTCTCAATAAACCATTCGAACTTAATATAATATAACAGGTTACGTTTTAATTTTAAAGTATAGATAGTGCCATCCACGAAGGTGCGCGCCATCTCTCATCTTTATCGTTTATTGTACATGTGTGCAAGTTTTTGCCAATATTTAATGATATTATAATGAAAACAATTATTAAATGTATATTATTTGATATTTTAATATTTGCCACACTCCTCGCACCCCGCGCTTTCCTCAATCAAAAATAAAAGGCGCGCGCCTTCGTGGATGGCACTATCTATACCACAGTAATTAATATCGTTATCCACGAATATATAGGTACAATGTTTAATCTCTATAACAGATAGGGTTAAAATTTTGTTAGGCTGTGTTGAATTTGCGTTGAATATTTTTAAACGAAGTGTCAATCCTTAGCGCTATTCTTTTAACTTTTTCTATACAATTATTCGTAGATAAAGGCTGTTGTTTATTTGACTGTATGAAACGTAAAACTGATGAAATAAATCTGACTTGACATCCAAAATTCGTACGGCTCTAGAAAAAACTTTTGGATAGAATTTAAAGACTTGTTATTCTTAGACTTTTGCTCAAAAACAGAAAAAAAAACCTTTATAGAGCTAAGCCAAAATAATATTAAAGATTATATTTTCTGAAAGAAACTTTTGCCGAGATTTAAACACATCAATCAAATTGGGCCTGACAAGTTAATCTTTCGGAGAGCTTGCTTAAACTTTGCATAAAACATTACCATATTCTATAGTGATTTATTCGTGTTTGTGGTAGACGAATATCGTAGGTTAGAGGTAATAGATTTGTTCTCGTTTCGTATTCCTTTGCTATGGAAGGTTATGAGCACAGATAGATTGTCGTAATGTTAAATGTTGTTATGGCAATGCCTATACCATAGAATATGACTTTACTTTTCAGTCTGGTCATAGCGTTACAAGTATCTTTTCATGTGTAGCAGTTTTTTAGCAATAAGTTCAAATTTTTGTACCAAATAAAGTTTAAGACACTGGTTACTTATTCTTATAACATTATACAACCGTGTTATAGAAAATGACAAAACGAGGTAAGTAGTTCAAATTTATAACAATTTAAGATGAATAATTTTAAAATAAAATACCTACTCTGTGCTTCTTTTGTAAAGTTAACAAAATATTAGTAAGATTATTTTATTTGCCAAACTGTGCAAGTTTGGCAGTAAAAAATGTGGGTAATAGTTTCTCCAAAAGCTCATCATCATATGACGACCCCCGTCGTACAATTAATCATCGTGCTATATTTATTTGGTTTCAATTCTACAATCGCTATTCTTCACTTACTTTGAACTGCCCTTTATCTCTCAGTTATGAGCGTCTAATCCTGGCAATGCGCCAGCCTCCTTAAACTTCGGAACTACTTATTCCCTTCTTACCACAGAAATATGTTACGTCCGAGCTTTATGCCAAGAGGTGCTAATATCTCTAGGTGCTACTATCACAGCAATGCTCAATTTCTTGAGTACTTTACGAGAAATTATAAAAATAAATGTTTAGTGAACAAAACAGAAAAAAATAATCAATAAAAATAATTTTGCAAAATTACACACCTGCTTTGTGGGTTTTTAAAAACTTGAAACTTTAAAAAAATAAGCTTAATTCAGGTAATCAATTAATATGCCAAGTAATGAGGTATTATTTTATACTGAAAGCTTTCCTCAAATCATCTCTTTTCTCAAACTTGCTATCTAAAAAAGTACACAATTGAAAGAAGAACAAAAAATAGTCGTTGATATTCCACCTCAAATCTCCCCTCGACACC
Organism: Pyrausta aurata; assembly: GCA_963584085.1. Lineage (NCBI taxonomy): Eukaryota > Metazoa > Arthropoda > Insecta > Lepidoptera > Crambidae > Pyrausta > Pyrausta aurata. The sequence goes on along the minus strand of OY757264.1, from coordinate 13,907,359 downwards.
TTTACTTAAAAAAAAGTAAAAAAAAAAACAAACCAAAAGTAACTCCTCTTTATTTAGCGCAAAGGGCTTTGGCATACTGTGACTTATATTCAATTTACAACACTTTATTTATTCTTTAGATTTAGGGTTATATATAATGTAAATATCATTTTTTCATATACTAACATTAAATCATTGTAAATATTTACAACACAATCAAAACGCGCTATGACATATTAATTCGTGACTACGAGTATAAATTTATATAAAGTAAAAGTTGTACAGACGTCAAGATCCAAAATGTTTACTAAACCAAAACTCTGGCCTTTAAGTAATTTTTTCGGTATACTTTACCTAGCGCTATCATTTCAATAATATTTTTCCTTTGAATTTACAAGGTAGTATCTTTGGCGGCGGGCCACTCGAATAGTGTTCGCAAGCAGCATGCAGCCCGCGGGCCGCATTTTGTGTACCCCTGGTATAGTAGGTAGATTAATAGCTCACTAGCTGTTTTCTCTGAACACACCGCTTGTCTGAACGAAGCCTAACTTCTCGTGACCACAGCCTCGCAAATAAATTTACATCACTGTGGGCGGATTAGAATGTTCTTTCTCCCGGCCTACGGATATAAATACAGTTGAAAAGACGCAGTGGAGAGAAATGGAAACAACTCAAAAATGGACAACTCAAGAATGGAAATGAAAATGGATATTGTGATAAGTAGAGATTGTTAAGCAAGGGGAGTAAGCGATCCATTGAACTCGAGATGTTTCTCGAACGAAGTAAGAGCGCCAGCAGTTCTAGAATGCTATGGGTAATTTCACACGAATAAAAAAATTTACTGGGAGGAAATAAATTACTACTAATAAATACATAAAAACAGATTGTGAGGTCGTAGATGTGATGATGAGTTATTATTTTATAGTACTTACAATATAGATATTACTATAAGTTCAGTAAGAGATGAAAACTCAAAATTTTGCACAACTTTTAAAGTAGTAACGGCACAGAAGAAGAAGGACTACATAACACGCGAGCGATATCAAATAATAAAATTCTTGTTAAATATATTGAAATAATTTTATTTTTCTTACAGATAATAATATTTAAATACAAAAAAAAAATACTCAACATTGTCACAAACAGAAAAGTAGGTATAAAGTGTCAAAATAATTACTGCTGGTGATTCCGCAGAAATAAAAAATAATGGTTTGTAATATTTTTGCACCAAGTACAAGGGCAGGTGAAATGTTTGTCGATTCAGCCCTCGCGCTCACATAATAAGCCTCGTTCGTTAGCTCCGGTTCTTTCCCCACAAGTTCCCGAAGCTTCAATCAGCGGAAATTAATTTATTAATGTACAAGTTAGCGAAACCTTTTTCGTGTTACGCGGCCAAAGTTATCACACCGATACAATATTAACAAAGTTACAATGATGGTAAACGAAGCTTGTTCTCGTAATTAATCTTGTGTAAGTAGCAAAATTAATTGTACTGAGGTTGTTTTTATACAGCACAATTAATAAATGTTGGCTTGTTAGCAATACCTTAATAAAGGAGAAAAAAAAAACATCTGTACGTTTGTCTCCTTTCACTCAACTTAAAATAATATTCGTTATTTTAAAAGGTTTCGTACTACTATTAGAGTGGGTTAAACACTCTGTCACCTTGTGTGAAGCCTATTGAATGCTGAAACTCATTCAAAACTGATATCATCACGATTCAAAAGTAAATAACCAATATAATAATAAGTTTCCAAAATCCCACACAAGATATGACGAACTTTATTATCGAGTAAAATGTAATGAAAATGAATGAATGAAATGTCTTTACATTCAGAAGTTGCCGTTATTCAGCCAACATTGACAGACCTGAAAGTTTCCATGTTTGATTGAGCCTTCGGTGTTCAGTATTCAAATAACTTTGATTAGCTCTAACTTCTTAATTAAATGTATATTCTGTAGCGTTCACAGTTGTTGCCTCATGTAAGAAGTTCTCGTGTCTTTATCTAGTGTTTGGTTATTCAGAGATTCTTATAAATAAGTATTAGTCGTAGCATGAACGCCTGTACTTAGTATTTACTTATTTGATAGCTGTTCACAGATTCTGTTGATTATTAATGCTGTAACTTTTATAACTGATATAGTTTTAATTGAGATGAATGTATCTGACATAAATCAAATACCTAGACGTATTCAAAGTTTACACTAGTATTAAACCGCTTATTGAAACTACGCCTGCGGGGCACAGAGGCGCGGTCTACCTATAATGGATTGATAGACTGTCAATACACTTGCTTCAGACAGATGCAAAATACGGATTGACACTAAGAACCTATTACAATTTTCATCTGAGATAACAAAGTACTCGTAAGTACTAACCATTTTTCATTATGTTTTATTTACATACGTTTATAGGAACTCGTTTTTTTTTTCACTTAAATTGTGATGTTTCTGATGGTCGCAAAACAAAGGGCAACTATTTTCAGTCACAAACGTGTAACATTTCGTGTAAATTGCGCCGTAAAAGTTATGTTTTTACGTGACGTGTGGACGTAACGGTAATTTATTAACGTGGGATTTGAATTTAGTGCCGCTTTCGTGCGCGGGGGCTCTAAATCTAGCACTTAACCGTTTGCGTGTCGCATCCCTTTATCGCCCTAACGGCTTAAAAAGCGCTGCACTGTGGTTCACATATCGATAGTAATTTTTGAAACCGCTTCTTATGTATGCATTTGTGTCTAATTTTGTAATCAGTTTTTATGCAACCAGTAGAAAATCTTGCTAACTTAAAAAGGTTACGGCTACTCAAGTTAGTAAAGACTAGAAAATATCTGAGGAATAAGCCCTGAGCTGTTAGAAGTGTCCCACTGCAGGGCAATGACCACGAGGTCGACCTAGAAGACGATGGCATGACGAACTAGACTCTTTTAGCAAAGACTGGAGAACAGCTTCTAAAAACCGTGGACAGTGGAAAAGGGTTTTACCCTGCAGTGGGACACTTCAAATACTACCGACACAAAAAATGCTTATATCGACTGCACAGACAACACTACTTCCAGTTTTCCTGCTTTCAGTGACGACTGGAGAGCCCTCAGTTTTATGTGAAGTAGTTTTAGTGGTTGCTAAACATTTCATGGCGGCCGTAGTCCGTTCTGTCACTTTCAATAGGTTTATTTTATCTTTACGAGTAGTTTATCTTTTATCTGCTGTATTATTTTATGCAAGAAGGTTGATGTTCTGAAAATATTTTGTATTCTCTCATTTTTTGAAGTCATTGACTTTTAAAATATTCCAACAGCCGTTTAGTTGTTTATTTCGCAAAAAAGTAAATGTCCATTTAACTTTGCAATTATTCGCGATGGCTCGGTCGAATTAATCAGTTTGGAGTAAAGGTTCTTTTGTGCGACCTTTAAATTGTGGCAATTTTTATCAATCATCTCTGGCCAAGATAGATGAAGTTACAAAAAGGTATTATTCAGAGGTGACACGATCAAGTATCGTTTAGTAAAAACTTGGTAATTTGAATTAAGTAGTCGGAGTATCGGAGCTGCATACATTAGTATGTCAATAAATATATAACTGTTGCTAAAATACACTTAAGATTCCCTTCAAAATATCCAGTCAGTATTTTGCGAACCTTTTTTTTTTTGTATAGAATAATATGTACATTTTATAACAATTGTATAATTTGTTGGCACGTGGAAAAGCAAACGGTTATTAAAACCTATTTTCCTTTTCATCCCTTCCAGTTTGTCAAAAAGTAATTATTACTAAATGGTAAGGAAAACATAATTATATGCGTATCTAATTTCACTTGTAATAGTCATCTCTTTCCTATAGTCGGGTAGAGTATGAATCTGCGAGTGTATTCAGGCCATTTTCTATATTGTTATCGACTAAGGACCCTTCTAACGACATTCGAACACTTTCGTTAATGTCAGTTACCCTAATAACACACGTTCCGGTCACAGCGTTTTGGCCATTTCGCAAACAGCCAATCGTTTTATTTAATGTGTAAGTGTGTGTGCTTGCAAAATTCAACAGGCTTGTTAATGTGACGGTAGCCGAGTGGTATAGGCATACGCCCGGATTGCGTAAGACACGGGGTTCAATTCCTTGTCAGTTACAGAGTCACAGTTGTTTTTAACAAGTGCAATTTATAATGTGTAATTGTAACAAAATCACGAACAGTTTCCACAACTAATTTTAATACTTCAGAAACCTTTCAGCCGAATCCGCAAATTCAGCAGTGGACGCCATTTGGCTGATTATGATGAAACAACGATTTGAGAGATTGTGTAGTTAGCTGATTGTTTATTATAAAACAGACTCAATAAGGCATTGTAATCTGTAAGTTGTTCTGACGAACCTGAATCATTCATCAAAATAAAAAATCTGTGGTGCAAACTGCAAGCGAATAAACGTCATAACGAGTTTAAAAAATAAACGATGCGTTTTAGATGCTGCAAGTAAAAAAAAAACCTATCGAACAGACAGTTTAATGACTGTACGAAAATATTGTTTACGTTTATTTAAAAATAGGAAACCATTGTTTAAATTAAGAACCCTTATCAATGTCAGAACTAATTAATCCGAACTTAAACTCAGCACAAAAGGCCCAAGAGTAGGTATAAATAAATGGAAAAAGTTTAATATATAGTTCACTAGTAAACTGTTCATCGAATATGCTGCTACTTTCTTAATACTAGTGTTAAAGCAACTGGTTTATGTACAAAGTTAGTTCATAGTGAAATTAATAGATGGCGCTACCTACCACTTACATCGCAGTTCGACTTGGGTTTTTCTGATGACTAGGTCAGAGGCATAATGTTTTTGTATTAGGAACTAAAGGAATTTTATGAGTACATCAGTTTGAGTTCACTTGGTGGTTTTATTTCGGAGCAGAGGACAAACTTATTCATGGTCCTAATCGAGCCACATGTATGGCAAGTATAGATTTTTTTGTGTGAAGTCCAAAGCGGTGAGGTACCGCTGAACCCTACTCGCAGTGGATCGCTGCAGAAACCGAGTACGGGAAGGAGTTGTCAGCTCGTGAGGAGTGACGAGTTGGCAGGTGTCACGGTGTGCTGCAAGTGCAGCAGGAGCAAGCAGTCCAGCACAGAGGGAAGGAGGTCTACAGCTATTGAAGAGGAGGTCACTACTAGAAGGAAAAGGTCACTCTACTACAGAGGAGGAGGAGGAGGTCACTACTACAGAGGAGGAGGATTTTTGTGCAATCTGTGAGTGAGTGAAGTGCAAATCGTGAGTACATTGAACTTATATATGTAGGCGAATTTCAACTTAATATCAAGGAACATTTTAACTTGGAAAATTTCAAGAAAAGTTTGGACTTAGAACAATTTAGATTTTAGAACATAGTTTATTTTAGTACAATAGCTTTTAGGACATAGCATTAGAAGTGCAAAAAACGGAAATACGGGAAATCCATGCCCAATTTTCCACAGAGTCCAAAACACTTGGAAAATTTTCGAGACTTGAACTTTAGTAAAATTTTCTAAGTCAATATTTTTAGGAACTTTGTTTTTTGTACCTAGTTGTTATCCAATATGTCAACCATGGAAACGTTAATTAACTGTCAAGATGATTTATCATCCAGGATTGCAAAAGCGCAAGTTAATTTTAAAAAGTCGCCTAAACAACGTTTATCCAAGGATTATGTAGAGAACAGACTAGAAGCACTAAAAGAGATGTGGGCTGAATTTAGGCAAGGGCACAAAGAATTGTTACTGAAAATAGAGCCTAAATTAGTTAATGAGTCAAACTATGTCCAAAATGAGGTTTATGATATGACTGAAGAAGTACAAATTAGTTATCAATGCGAATTAAAACAATGTTTATCTAAGTTCAATAAAGAGATAGTTGTTAAGACTAGTTCACTGTCGTCCCAATCTCATGTCAAACTGCCGGAAATTCATATTCCAAAGTTTTCGGGCAATTATACTGAGTGGATTACATTCAGAGACCTTTTTGTATCTATGATACACAAAAATCAATCCCTCGATAACGTACAACGCTTACAATATTTAAAGGGCTACTTGACAGGAGAAGCGGAGCAGCTCATAAGATATACACCTGTATCTGATGCTAATTATGAACAATGCTGGCGTGTTCTAGAACAAAGATATAGCAATAAGAAATATTTAGCACACAACATTTTAAAAAGGTTTTTAGGTCAAAGAAACGCCACCACTGTTTCAGCAAAAATTTTGAAGGATTTACTGGATACTACCTCAGATTGCTTAAGTGCATTAATCAATTTGGGAATAGATGTGTCTACATGGGATATTATGATAATCCACTTATTGGGTTTGAAGCTGGACCCCGAGACACGTAAGGAATGGGAGATTCATATTGCCAAAAATGTAGCGTCTGATTGTTTACCAACATACAGTCAATTAAAAGACTTTTTATATGACAGATTTCGTGCTTTAGAATGTATCGAACCAGAACATGTTAATAAACAAGCAACTTTCATCCAGAATGTCAGTCAAAAAAGGGTTTTCTATGCAACTGATGTTCAAAAAATGGCTTGTGAGTTTTGTGGTGAAGAACATAAGATGTGTTTTTGTAAGAAATTTGCTAATTTAACTTGTGAAAGTCGACGGGATTTTGTAATGAAAAATAGGATGTGTTTTAACTGCCTAGGCAGTAATCATGGTGTTAAATTTTGCCAAACACCAGTTAACTGTAAGATTTGTAATAAAAGACATCATTCTTTGCTTCACCAAACAAAGGATGTTCCCACTTCAGCTGTCGGTTCAGGGGTTGTAGGTCAAGCAGTTGAAGAAAATTCGGGAGAGATCAATTCAAATAGTTCACATCAGGGTTTGCCGTCGATCGAGACTGCAAATCATTTGGCTTTTTGCAATAAAGAAAAGGACAGTCACGTGCTATTAGCAACAGCACTGGTTGACGTCAAGGGTAGAACAGGGCAATATAACGAATTCAGGGCTTTGCTAGACCAAGGCTCTCAGGCATCGTTTGTGACAGAAGCTGCAGTCCAAGGTTTAGGTTTAAAAAAGATCACTGCAACAAACACGGTGTCGGGCTTAGGTGGTGGGAATTCTCGGGTTTTGTCAAGATCAATGGTAGTGCTGAAATTGAGGTCTAAAGTAGATCCAAGTTTTGAGATTGAGGTTAAAGCTTTTGTTCTCTGTGACATAACGTCATATTTACCAGGGAAACAGATTGCTGTAGATAATTGGTTTGATTTATCACAGGTATATCTAGCTGATCCACAATTTAATGTACCGAACAATATCGATATCTTACTTGGAGCAGAAGTGTACAGCCAGATATTAAAAGAAGGAGTGTTAAGGGGACCTAAGGCTTCGCCAGTAGCACAGTGCACCACACTTGGATGGATAATATCTGGACTTGTAAATACAACTACAAAGGAAAATCACATTACAGTTTTACATACGTGTGTGAAGGATTTAGAATTAAAAGGTGAGTTGGAATCTAACACTTTATTAAATAAGAAACGGTTTACAACCGAAGAACAAAAATGTGAAGATTTCGTTGCAGCAAACACTCGTCGTGATGAAAATGGAAGATATGTTGAAAGACTGCCGTTCCGCGAAGAGGTGCCTTGCTGTATCGGTGGTGGTTCAAGTGTAATTGCTGTGAGAAGATTGAAAAGATTCAGAACAAAAATTTACTACAGATCTGAGCAAAAGAAAAGATACACAGATGTAATAAATGATACAAACTAATTAAATAAATTAGTGAACTTTTAAAAGAAGATTGGTTTTTTCAAGAACAGAAAAAGAATTACTAATGATTTTTGAGCAAAAGGATAGTACAATATAAACAGAACAAATAAAAAGGACAAAAGAACAGTACAGAAGAAACAGAACAAATAAACAAATAAGGACAAAATATGAAAAAGAAGGACGTAAGGATTTAGAACATAGGACAAATGGTAATGTATTAAAAATACAAGGACTTACATGGAACAGGATCAATGATGAATTTAGTACTCGGTGAATTTGTGGCCGCGGTCCGCACCTGTAACAAATGAAAAAATAAATGCGATGTGACACGTTTATTCGACTACCACTAGAATGGAAAGCAACTTGCGTTATTAAAGGAAAGATCATTACACATCGATCATGGATAGCAGGAACAGAGTGGAATGAAGAGCCTCCAATGGATATAATAGATGATTGGAATACTTACCGCAAAGAATTGAAATACTTAGTTCAATTTCGTATCCCACGGTGGTTATTCACTTATTCAGCCGATGGTGTTGTCAAACTTCTCGGGTTTTTGGATGCATCCAATGTTGCTTACTAGTGTATTCATTCTAGATTTAAATGTATGGGCGAGACGGCAAAATTTATAATTTTAGTTTGTTGCTGCTGTCTTATAGTACTAAGTGAGTACATTATAGAAAACAACTCTCCCACCCTCCCGACCCGCCGCTTCACCCCTCCCCCCCTTGAAAAAGGTCCCATTTTTCAGATTTCCTCTATTTTCAGGAAAACTATACAAGCTAGGACAAAATGATCAAAGACTAAATTATTTGTCAATAAATTACCTACAAATAAGTATATGCATTCATTTTGATACGAGTTATAGTTTTTAAGCTATGGAGCATCAAAGTTGATCTAAATGCAAATAATCACAATTTAAATACTCGCGCGCTAATTCCGTTCGGGATTTGCGTCGTTGCCGTTCTGTGCAGTGTGTCGCCCGTGCGTGCTACTTAGTAACCACCATTCGGATACCTAGTTTATTGACAGTTTGTTACTTCATTCTGAGCAGTGAACAGTTTTATGGATTTAAAAAGTGCATTTGATGAATCTTTAAAAGTACAAGCTTCATAAACGTTGTGAAAACTACGTGTTTCATCATAGAAAACTGTTTTCGCGCGGTATTGAATTCTAAATGCTATTGTAAGTACTTTAAATTGGTTGAGTTACGTATTTAATCATGGAAAACTGTTTTATATGTGAACTCTCTCTAAACATAGGAGAAACAGTGAATGTGTCAAAGGGAATAAGAAATCTCATAAATGCAAGTCTAAAAAGAAAAGATGAAAAGCACGCTGACCTTGAAAATATTCAGACTATTAAAGTACATACGATTTGCAGAAGGGAGTATACTCGAGACCACAACATCCAGAAATACCTCGATGGTACAGAAATTCCAAGTACCTCAAGTGATGTGAAACTGCGCTCATGTAATAAATTTGATTACAAAAAAAAATGTCTTTTGTGCTCATTAAAATGTGACTTTATGGTAGAAAAAAAGAAAAAGTATGAAAAAAAACGAAAAGTTCATCAAATTCAATCACTGGCAATGAAAAATTATTTATTAGAAAAAGCAGTTGCTAGGAACGATACTTGGGGCCATGATGTTATTATGCGAATCCAGGGCGTGATTTGTTTAGTAGCTGAAGAAGCACATTATCACGAGGATTGCTTTGCAAAATTTTCATCCAATGTATCTTCGAGAAAAGGTGCTGGGCGACCTAAAAATGAGAGTTTGGTTCTCGCATTTCAAGAATAATTTAGTTTTATCGACTCCTCTGACGAGTGCCAATTTAGTTTGGATGAGCTCATGGAAAAAGTTGTCGAATATTCACCCCCCGAAACCTCTATTAGTGTGCGAACATTAAAAAGAGAACTTTTTGAAAAATATGACGACGGTGTAGTTTTTGCAAACCTGCACAAGAAAGTGACAGTAGCGTGTTTTCGTGGATCAGCTTTAAAGCTAGTAAATTGGTACGATAATCGAGCGAGCACAGAAGAGGATGAACGACGAAGAATAGTTGAAACAGCTGCTGCAATAGTACGTGAAGACATAAGAAGTATGCCGTATGATAATTCAGTTTATCCAGATATTACCAATTTTATGCAAGATGTCAACAGTATGGTTCCAGAAACACTTAATGTTTTTTTGAACGCCGTTATCGCTGAAGGCAAAAAGACGAAGCAAGAAAAAGTTGCAAAAACCTGTACATCAATCGCTCACTCTATTATAACTGCAACAAGACCTCGTTCTTTTTCGTCTCCGTTACAGCTTGGCCTTGCCGTTTATTTGTTTCGCAAAGTAGGCTCAAAGAATATAATAGACGTTGTTTCAAGTCTAGGGTACTGTTCCAGTTACAGAAAAGTTACACTATTTGAGTCTTCAGCTGTTCGATCCTGGAAACCACAAATACAAGACGAATCTTTTTCACAATATGTTTTCGATAATGCCGATTCTAATACAGCTACTTTGACCGGCAAAGGTACCTTTCATGCTATGGGCGGAATCAGAACGATAACTGAACTTCTAAAACCGTAGAAAAACTGACTAAAATTCCAACTGCTGATGAAATTTCTGAAGCGCGTAAAATACTGCAACTGACTTTTCAAAGATATAATAGAAAAGGAATCGAAGAAATTCTTTTAAATGATGTGTATTCTGCGGGTGTGTATGAAGAAGTGGCTCAACCATCTAATCAAGACATGGGATGGATGCTTGGACACTTTTTGGAAATACCAGGAATGTCTTTATGGCAAGGATTTATGGAAAAATTGACAAACGAAATGCCTTACATAAAATCTATAATTTTACCACTACCATTTGTCAATCAACCGCCGAGTGATTATAGCACTGTGCTTACGGTTTTAACTTATGCAGCAGAAGAAGCAAAAAAAAACAATCAACAAATTTGTTTTGTAACGTTTGATCATTCTTTATACATGAAAGCCAAAGATATAGTTGCCATTGATAGCTGCGAACCAGGTGGTACACTTTCAAGTGTCGTCGTCAGATTGGGAGGTTTTCATATGCTCATGTCGTTCTTGGGGTCCATAGGTACCTTGATGGAAGGCAGCGGTCTCTCTGATTTGTGGTCCACAGTGTACGCACCTGCATCAGTCAAACATATGATGTCAGGTCATGCCTATGCTAGGGCAGTTAGAGCTCATTGTATGACATTACGAGCTCTTTCAGTTCTCCTACTTGAACGAATGGATGTGGAGCAATCTGATAAAGATTACATAACAGAACTTCTTTCTAATGCTCCCAATTATGATTTGCTGCAAGACGACGAAATAGTCACAAAGCTCAAATCAGCATATACTGCCCATGTTTTGTCGCTTCGAGATATCGGTAAAACCTCACAGCTTTGGTTACAGTACTGTGAACTTGTAATCATCTTATTGCATTTTATTCAAGCGGAAAGAACAGCAAATTGGGATCTTCATATAAAATGTGTTCAGGCAATGCTCCCAATTTTCCATGCAACTGGACATTTCCCATATGCAAAAGCTTGCCAATTATATCTGCAGGATATGGAATCTTAAAAAGATAAAATGAATCCGAAAGAATATGAGCAATTTACAAAGGATGGTTTATTTACTATTCGGCGAACGGAGAAACACTGGTGTGGCACGTGAACTGACATGACGATCGAGCAAACCCTTATAAGGAATATGAAAAGTGTCGGTGGCGTCACCCATTGACGAGGGTTCCAAGAAATTGTTCTGAATAAATGGATAGTTGGGCTTCCAGTTTCTCATTTCATTTGCGATAATGTTGAAAATTATTGCGAGATTCGATCTACCAGCAGCAGTCAACATGCAGAACTCAGAGACTCGAGGATTAAACAAGATACGCAAGATTGTGAGAAGTTCATTCAATGGTTTAGAGTTCACTCACCATTCATACAAACCGAGAATCTTTTATCACTATCTAGTGGAACAGTCGCAGATGAGCAAGTCAACTGCTTTGAGGCAAAATCTATTGGAGAAGAAACCCTGCAAAAGACTATAAAAGATGGAACCAAATTCGGAGACGTCAAGTTAAAACGCATTCATACCGTCAAAACGATCTCACATTCTAGCAAATCAGTAAAAACATCTGGTAATGAAGATGTTATAAAAGTTGACACAACTCAACTATTTCAAAGGATTGTCTGTACCATCCACTCCCCAAATGACTTACGTGACTGTTTCTGTCATGAATTGTCGACAGTACCTCTTTCATTGTTTGAAGAAAACGGAAGGATGAGAAAAACAAAGAAATCTGCTCTGTACGACATCTTTAATAATGTCCCTGAACCGACACTGGATGACGATCGATTTTACGTTTTAGATGGCGGTTCTCTAATACACAAAGTGATCTGGCCAAAAGAAGGGACATACTCTGATATTTACACTGCGTATGTGAGGTATATAAAAAAATGTTACGGAGAGAAGGTTGTCGTTGTATTTGACGGCTACGGTGAAAACTGTACAAGCACCAAAAGTTCCGAAAGATTGAGACGAATGCTAAACCGGAAGTGCCCAAGAATAGAGTTTCATGAACAGAGTCGTATAACCGAAACAAAGGCAAGTTTACTAAGCAATATTTTAAACAAGGAAAGATTAATTTCGCAACTTAGCAACCGACTTGACAGCGAGGGGATAAGTTCATTAACAGCAAATGATGACGCAGATATGCTCATTGTTAAAACAGCAATAAAAGAAGCCGAAGGAAACAAGAATGTCGTAGTGGTTAGGCAAGATATTGATCTGTTGGTTCTTTTATTGGGACTGACTCCACCGCACAGGAATATATTCTTGCTGAAAGAGGGCCAAGGGACTGTAAAAAAGAGACTTTACAGCACTCGAAGCATAATAGAAGGAGGTGTGGTTGAAAATTGCAGGGAATCGATCCTTTTTCTGCATGCTGTAAGTGGATGTGATACAACATCGGCATTCTACGGCAAAGGCAAGGTTCCATCTATTCTACTTGGGAGAAAAATCGACCTGAATTACACGATAAACGTTTTTAATAACCCGAATGCCTCACCCGAGCAGGTAGAAGAAGCAGGAGAAAGATATATTCTCGCATTATATGGGGCTAAGCAAACTGAAAAGAGTATTAACGAGTTGCGATTCATCCATTTTAACAAACACGTTGGTCTGAAGAACAATGCGGTTTTGTTATCTAAGTTACCACCTTCTTCAGGCGCAGCTTGTCAGCATGCATTGCGAACTTACCATCAAGTTCAATTATGGCGAGGAAACGAATTGAACCCAGAAAACTGGGGGTGGAAAAAAAGCAGTAACTTTTTAGGACCTACATATACCACAAAAGCTCCAGCTCCACAGACGATACTGAAAATAGTATCATGCAGCTGCAAAAAAGGATGCGGAAAAAGATGTAATTGTGTCAAAGCTGGATTGCGTTGTTCCACCATGTGCAGACATTGCCAGGGCCTTAGTTGCTTCAACAAACCTTTAGATATCAACAATGACGATACTGATTTGTTTTAGATAGGTGAGTCCTACAGAAACGCATTTCTTTTGAAAATGAATAAAATAAATTGTTTTTTTTTGTATTAAATGTTTTTTTTCTGCTAAGCGCACATTTTTAGTACTCTTTGATGCACCATAGCTTGAAAACTATAACTCGTATCAAAATGAATGCATATACTTATTTGTAGGTAATTTATTGACAAATAATTTAGTCTTTGACTATTTTGTCCTAGCTTGTATAGTTTTCCTGAAAATAGAGGAAATCTGAAAAATGGGACCTTTTTCAAGGGGGGGAGGGGTGAAGCGGCGGGTCGGGGGGGTGGGAGAGTTGTGTTCTATAATGTACTCACTTAGTACTATAAGACAGCAGCAACAAACTAAAATTATAAATTTTGCCGCGAAAAAATCTAGAATGAATATACTATACGTTGCAGTAGTTTATCTACGTGTCATTATTATGCAAGTTACATGTACATATACGAGGTACATGTTGGACTAGTTGGTGTCTCAGTTGAATCTTTTTAGTGGTCTCATGTGTCAAGGACAATCCTGCAGAATACGCTTCAGGAGGTGTAAGCCTGCAGACCAGATCAACTGGATATAATATTATAAGAAAAGGTAGTTTAAACGTTTTAAGGATAGGTTGTGAAATAAAAACGTAAACTACTTCGTGTTGTAGCTTACTGTAGATGGTTTATTACCAAAGAACAACACTTGTACCAACCATAGAAGAGTTTAAGAACAAGAGAATCAAACAAGGTTTTGAGTGCTTTTAAAACATGTCTCATAGTTAAGGGGTTAAAGTATTAGGGCTAATCTTCACACAGGCGATGCTTCAGAGCTTTTGGTAACATTTAACACAGGTACAAAATGGCGCTTAAGATTAAAAAAGAAGCATTTGGGGATATAGTTTTTATGATAGAAGATTAATTATCTCTTAGTTGGTGGTTGTTTGGCAAGGTTCTTATCCGAGCAAGGTAGTGTCTTTGAATGTAAGGTTATTTGATGAAGCGTCCTACCTGTAAGATTTGTATTTTACCAATTAATGTTTAAATGTGTATGTGTTTTATTGTTGTGTTTTTTTACAATTGATAATAGAGATGTCATGGTGGGCGGTGGCGTTGAAGGACATTCTGTCCTTGGTGGGCGGTATGTTAAAGCAACTGGTTTATGTACAAAGTTAGTTCATAGTGAAATTAATAGATGGCGCTACCTACCACTTACATCGCAGTTCGACTTGGGTTTTTCTGATGACTAGGTCAGAGGCATAATGTTTTTGTATTAGGAACTAAAGGAATTTTATGAGTACATCAGTTTGAGTTCACTTGGTGGTTTTATTTCGGAGCAGAGGACAAACTTATTCAACTAGATTTAATCACAGTATCGAAATATATTTAATAATCACATTGGATAGAATTTCTGTAAGCTGACGGACAAAATAAACAGGCTTTGAACCCGCTCAGCCTTATTGAATACTAACAGATTATGACACGAGCCAAAAGACATTTCAGCAAAATAAAACAGACTGACATACGAAAATGAACTAGGATACCCAATGAAACTTACGTTACCATCTGTCATCAACTCATCATCATTATATCATAATTATGAAGGTTAGAAGTTGGATGTGGTGTTTAAGCACAGATGTTTTAACATTTAATTTCAATCACTTCTTTCTAGACGATTTTGAATTACATATTTTTGAAACAAAAGGATTGTGATTTATAATCGATCTTTATATGTATATTTTTAATCTATTTCCAGGCTTTCTTTTTTGGGCTGTGGTTAGGGCCTAATACTGAAACAATGTTTCAGCAAAGCCGATTTGTGTTGGCCGAAGCAAAGAAAAGCTTAAGATATTTAATCTCAAAATTCTAATAAAAATTCAAATCTCATTCACGAGTTACTATTATTGTGTAATTTGTGTAATGAGCCTCTTAATAAACTGGGAAATTGACGTACTTTGTATTTCTAGAAGTAGTTTTGGCCTCGTGAGGAGGGAAACAAGCAACAACAAAAATTAATCAAGCAATGAGACATGACCTAGAGGTTTGACTAGCAGATAATGCTTTTAATGCAGAAAATGCTGTACCTATTTTTATGAAACTTGCACTATTCCCTAAGTTATAATATATAAAAATAAAATAAAACATCGTGATATCACTTTCCGTTTTTAAGAAATCCGTGGAATAAACACAAACACTTACTAAACTTGGCATACTTGTATGCTTTATTAGAACCGTTATTAAATACCGCTCTTTACTTTTCAGTACAAGCGAGTACAAACTTGCATAGATAATAATATAATAGTTTCGCTACAAGCAAAATGAAAACAATGAATCAAAACTAACGTAACTATTTTCAATTTTCCCATCTAACTTCGTACATTACTGCCCTACTTCCTTATTCTGTATACTCACTATTTACGCATTCTACTTCAGGCTATTCTTTCCAAAAAAGGTTGGTCTTTATATAAATTGAATAATAGTGTATTAAGAGTTCGATTTATAATGGCCATGTTTAGCTGAACTTGGCTGTGGATGTATGTATTGAGGACACTGTAATAAATAAGAAATGGTAAGACAATTCTTTTCGAGCAAAACAAGTTATCGGGGGCCATTGCACGTAAATAAAAGAGCAGAGAATATATCGCTCATCCCGTTATTGATTGCATTTGGTCTGTGCCTCTTTAGAATCTAAACGAGAACTTTTAAATGAGGTAAGTATAACAAATTGGTGAAATGAAAGGGTTTTGTTTTGATCCAACGAAACACCGGATTAGTTTTTGATCTTTAAATTGAATAATGCCAACCCAAAAAAATGCTATGATCACTTTTCGATAGGTAAGTTTGGTATAGGCATAATTGTTTCTAAATGATATCTGATAAAAATATGTCTCATCGCGTTTTCGGATCGGTAAAAATTGATCTTCACCGGCCCTTACACTAAGGATAAAATAATCTCAACCGAGTTTTAATCAGATTGCACAAATATATTGAGGAAGATCAAACCTTTCAAAACTTTGTAACTGATAATGAATAAACAATTTGTCTGAATATATTGTCTAGAGAAGCGCATAATCTGCCAATATAAGGATTTAGCTCGAACAATAAACTATCTCATTAATCCTATCCTCAGTAATCCTCTTTAATAAAGTCAGTATGTGAAAAGCAAGCTCATGTCGTGCAATATTAAATCGGATAGGTTCCTTATAGTAGCATCTACGACTTACGTACATTTCTGTTTCAATTATGCACGAATGCGCTACTCTTGACTTACACTTTAATCAAAGACTTACACTTAAAATAGGAAAACAAAAAGATATTTCAAAGTTTTTTTTTGTTTTGAAAACTTGAGAGCTGCTTATGACGGTGACATACTTATCTCGTTTGATTATGAACTTACTTATTATTGTTCAAATCCTGCATATAGTAATAAACAAGATATAATAATACAAAACACTATGTTGTTTTGGATTATCTTGTTTATTGCGATTGTACCTATAGGAGATCGTTTGGGTATTCACAATGACGATTAATAATTTTCTGAAAAAGACATAAAGTTTAGCCTAGTATGCGTGTGCCAAATTGCAAACCTGTACATTGACTTGCGGTTTTTTTGCGTACAGTTTCCACTATTGGAATAATGCGTTTTTAGTCAACTCCAAAAATACCTACCTACAACCCACGCTTAAACAATGGTTTGAATTTGTAATAGCAAAGGTATAAATTTACCTCTTCAGCAGCAACTCATTATATCTAACATTTACAATCTAAATCATGTGT
Source organism: Pyrausta aurata (assembly GCA_963584085.1). Lineage (NCBI taxonomy): Eukaryota > Metazoa > Arthropoda > Insecta > Lepidoptera > Crambidae > Pyrausta > Pyrausta aurata. The sequence continues at coordinate 13,890,333 of OY757264.1, read as the reverse complement.
AGAAAGGACATAAAAATAAAAGGTAAAGGACGGGCAGTAAAATAGAAAAACTCTCGAGTGCTTTTAAAACGCAATAACACCCTTCTTTTTGTGTGAAGGGTATTAAAAAAGAGATTTAAGACTACCAGAAACGAAGTTATAGTTATATGGAAACTTGATAGTTTATTGTAAACCTCAATGGTTTTTTAAGACTATCTTATTTAAACATGTAGCATATTAGATTTGGTAATAAATTGAAAAAAAAATGTACTCCATCGTATTGTATTTTTTCGTATCTTATTTAGTAAAAAGGTACCATATCAGACGTGACATGGTAATATACAGTGTCCATCGCAGTTATTTGGTCAGCTGCCAACGACTAGCAAAAATCTACTAGGGATATTGGACAAACATAATATCTATATATAGGTATTATAACTTTACTATAGCCTTATTTTCTGTGTAACGTTACGTGCCTTATAAAGGTAGCTACATTATTTCAGAATGATTTTTATAAGAAAACCCATTCCAGTTTTTCGCTTGCATATTATTGATAATGATGAGTATTGGATTGCTATAAAACAGTTTATTACCTACTCTTCCTCCGCCCTTTTTCAGTTAATGTAAATTTCAGGTTTTTTTTTGTGTTTCCACATGTTTAACAACGCACCATCTGCACATTACTTACACGATGCGGTGGGATGTTGCCAAATTACGCGGAGAATTTATATTCCGCCATAAATCTGAATGCTACGGTCACATGCCTTTGCTTGTGTATATGAACTTTCATATATTTTTTTACACATTTACTTTTCAAGGGTTTACATGTATTTAAAAAAAAGGTACAACCTGGTTGTATAAATGTTTTTGACAAAGTAACAAAAAAAAATTTTCCTCTCTTTACAAAACTTTTACACATAGTTTTCCACAGAGAAAGGCAACTAATATTTTACGCAATCTCATTGACTGCGTAGATAAAAAGGCATAATTTCTACGGAAGCGTTGACCCCCGATATTGGCGCTATCTACGTAATATACGACAGTTACATTTCAAAAGAGCCGAAGTTGCGATTAGCTTCCTACGCATAAAGATCCGGGACACGGGTCGGTCGGTGTTTACTGGGACAGTGAAAGACAAAACAAAACAGATAGTCACTTTTACGACGGTATCAAATCAAAATATGAAAACAAATTCTAAATACATACGAGTATACGCAAGAAAATGTAATATCGAAAACATGTTGTCTCATTTTACGAATACCTATCCACAGACATGCTTAAGTTTTAGCAAAAAAAAATTTAGTGTCTTGTTTTTCTCCATGAGAATCGTTAAGCGGGACTGGGATTGGATTCGGACTGTTTTTAAGTGCTTTATTTTATATTATTTACTAGCTGTGCCCGCGACTTCGTCCGCGTGGAATAGTGACTTTGGATATAATTTTTAATTTATAGGCTTATGATTTTACAAATAAGATACTTAAGTATAAGTACTTATAAGTACGCAAGATATAAAGTATTTATATAGTACATTTTAGTACTCACTTATCATTAAAATTGGCCATATTACAACAATAAGAAGCAAGTAGTAGGTACATCAAAGGTGATCAATTATTATGACCATACCGATTATTTGAACGTTCACAATTTGTATTTCGATTAGGAATTCCTTTGTTTGATAGGATAATATGGTTACTTTACTTTTAACTACTACTTTGCCACAAAAAAAAACTACTACTTTACTAACATTTTACTTTGTTGTGTGGAAAAAATGGATCTAAATATAAATTTTTTCATGGCACTGTTTTGTTATACTTTGGCAAGTACCATAAAGTACCAAATATTCATTTAATTTATACAAACCAATATGGAGGAAACACTACACATTGAATTAAAACACTTTACAGATTCATTTCCACCCACATTTATTTTAAATTGTTTCGCCTCGGCCCCGTCCCGCCTTAGCCCTGGCCCCATCTAACGGGATAAAAAGTATCCTATGTCCTTGTCCTGGTACTAAGCTACCTCCCCACCGTTTCGTCCCGGTCCCGTGCTACCCCAGCCCCGGCCCCGTCTAGCGGGACAAAAAGTATCCTATATGCAGTATCTTATGTCCTTCTCCTGGTACTAAGCTACCTCCCCACCGTTTCGTCCCAGTCCCGTGCTACCCCAGCCCCGGCCCCGTCTAGCGGGACAAAAAGTATCCTATATGCTTTTCCTGATTCTAAGCTACCACCCCACCAACTTTCAGCCAAATCGGTTCAGCCGTTCTCAAGTTATAAGTGTTGTAACAAACACGACTTTCTTTTATATATATATATTTTCTGCCTACCCCCTAAGTCTATTGGCGTGATTATTTCTATCCTAGTTTACTCTCCAAGTGATGCTGAGTCAAATAAAAAAAGCCCCATCAAAATCGGTCCAGTAGATTCTGAGATTAGCCCGGACAAACAGACAGACAGACAGACAGACAGACAGACAGACAGACAAAAATTTAAAAAATTGTTGTTTTGGCTTCTATTACGGTAATTAAGACCCCCTGTAACAATTTTTCATAAAAATCTTCAATGTACAGAAATCGATCTTTTACAGTCTTATTATATGTATAGATATATAGTTTGTACTAGGTTAAGAATATATGGAAACTGTTTCTGAAATAAAAATTATTCATTTCATTTCATTTCAAAGAATATTATTAAACTAACCTGACCGTTTTCTTTGCACTTTAATAAAGCGCAAACGTCCCCTGTCCACGGGTGGGCTAGAACTCTTTATAGGTTTGTTTTGCTGCTTTACGGCTGCATACGGGAAGGTGTCGTCGTTAACTTAATGCGATAGTGTCGGCTTTTATTTTTATGTCCTTTGGTACGAGACTGAGACTTAATGAACTCTTATGGTCTGGTGCATCGAGTTACTTAGAATAAAAACCTCAAACCGCCTTTGTGTCTTAGCTGCTGTTGGGTGTGTTTTGATATTTTGCATGGATAATGACAAATTTTGACGTTGAATTAAGTAATACTATTTATATTCGGTGGTTAAATATAGCAAATAATAAGTTCGTCACTGACGATTCATGCTAGACCACCCATCACGTACCATTAGGTAAGATCGTGGTCAAATGCCTCAATAAATAATTTAAGCAAAAGTTTATCGTTATAAGAGGTAAAAGTTTTAGTAAGGTACTCAGGTTAGATAGATACATCTTAGTTAGTTAGTTTGGCTGGGGTGTTTCCGCACTTAGCCTCACGATTGGGCCATTGTACGTATGTCCCTTCTTTTCATTCTAGCCACCCCAGGCTCTCCCAGAAGGCTAGCAATCTGCCCAGATTGCTAAAGGCCTCCGGGAAAGTAGCCGGGGATTTGAGAATGTTTGCCCGTTGTTCCGCCACACTCACGCACTCCATGAGCACATGCTGTGGTGTTTCTTCTGCCTCCATGCAACCTCTGCATAGGGGACTGTCTGTGACACCTATTGTGAATAGATGTTTGTTCAAGAGACTGTGGCCAGTTATAGTGCTTATAACTATGCGCAATTTGTCTCTTGGTAACCGGATGAGGTTGCGGGCAAGCCTTTTCGAAGCTTCCGGAATTGCGTCTTTAGTTTGCCTGCAACCTTCACCATTTCTCCACTCTGCTTGGTGTGCTGCTTCGGTTTCTGCACGTAGCCAAGTTCTTATTTGGGCCTGCGGTATAGGTAGTAATGGTTCCGGGCCATATACCGTTGTCGCTGAGCCCCTCTTGGCTAGTTCGTCGGCTGCGCTAGTGAGTTGCTGTGTCCTTTAATCCATTGCAAAGTTACCTTATTTGTGTTTGCTATAGATTGGAGTGCTTTATGGCACTCCCAAATAAGGACAGATTTGATGTTATTGTTTTGTAGGGCCTGGAGCACCGATGCGCTGTCCGAGACGATTTTAATGTGTTGTTCTTTTACATCTCTGGCTGCAACCGCCTGTGTTGCCCTAGTGATGCCGATACATTCTGCTTGAAAGATTGTGTTTAGTTTGTCTAGAGTTGTTGATATATTAATATTTAAGTCATTCGAGAAGACTCCAGCTCCTGTACCCTGTGAGGTTTTGGAACCGTCTGTATATATCCTAACTTCCTTTATACCTGAGCTGTCTCTAGGCTCTTCAGTGAGTTGGATATTGTATCTTCTGTCGAAGACATGTTGGCTTAGTGTTCTGTCCATGGGTGCGTCCAAAAGCGGTTTTTCTTTCAGGGTCCTATCTAGGATTTTTGAATGTGTAGTCACTGTGTTTTGTTTCCATAGCCCGTTCGCTCTGAGTCTAAGGGCAGCTGCCTTTGCTTCCTCCTGGATTACCAGATGAAGCGGTCTTAAATTCAGGAGAAACTCTAGCGCGACTGATGGAGTGGTTCTCATACATCCTGTGGCTGCGACGCTTGCTAAACGTTGTAGGCTTTGAAGTTTAGATTTGATCGTGGTCAGTTGTGTTCTGGGCCACCATACGACCGCTCCATAGGTAAGCGAAGGCCTGATAACTGATGTGTAAAGCCACAGTGTGATCTTGGGGTTAAGATCCCATTTCTTGCCAACAAGTCGCTTACATTGGTAGAAAGCTATACAGGCCTTCTGCATTTTATCATCGATATGGCTCCCCCAATTCAGTTTACTGTCTAGAGTGATGCCCAGATATTTCACTTGTGATGAGAGAGCTAGTTCGGTGTTAAACAATTTTGGTAGCTGTAGTTCTGGTAACTTCCTTTTGTTGGTGAAAAGGATGAGTTCTGTCTTTTTCGGGTTTACTGACAGCTGGTGCTCGTCACACCATTTTTCTACGATCCGAAAAGCGGCACGCATTATGCCACATAAGAGGTTTTCCGCGTTTCCGTTTATCAGTATGGCTAAGTCATCCGTATATCCAATAGTAGTATATCCTCTTTCATTTAGTTTACTCAGGAGGCTATCTACTACTATGTTCCATAGGAGCGGAGATAGGATGCCACCTTGTGGGCATCCCCTGACTACTATCGCACGCGTGGTAGTGTGTGTGGTTATTTGGACTGCCCTTTTGCTGACCAGCTCCGTTATCCATTTTGTTATTTATTTATTTATTTATTTATTTTACTTAGGTATACAAACAGGATATGGTCTATGCTTAACTTATATAAAATTAAGAACTAAAATACACAGCTGGACCATAGCCCATGAAAAGTATACACAACATGAAAGAAACATATTACTGGTTCTACCTTTAGTTTTCTTAGGGCATGGTTAATACTGTTGTGCATGGTTTTGTCAAAAGCCCCTTCTATATCAATGAAAGCGGCTAGTGTTGACGCTTTGTTGTTGATGGCCGACTCGATTTTGTGCACTACCATGTGTAGTGCTGATTCTGTCGATCTGCCTTTCCTGTATGCGTGTTGTTGTGGGTGAAGTGTTTTGTTTCTTAGCACCTCATCTCTTAGGTATCTGTCAACCAGTCTTTCTAGCGTTTTCAGAAGAAATGAAGTTAGGCTGATTGGCCTGAAGGATTTGGCCAGCGTGTAGTCTCCCTTGCCTTTTTCAGATACATCTTAGTTAAGAGGACAATTATTTCTCTGTGTTATTATTGTCCACAAAAAAATCCAATGATCATTATGATTTGTGATAAATAAATAATAAATATATGCCCGACAGCACACCGATTGTCATTGTTTCGAAGTAAGGAATTTCCTTCTTTGCGATACGAATACCAGACAACGATTATGACGAGGGCGTCTCCTACAACTACTTGAATACATATAAACGTCCTTGACATAGTTACAAATGCTCGTGCCCGTCACATAAACATTTGCCCCTTGCAAGATTTACCCGCGACCGAGAACCCGCGACTGCTGGTATATAATAAGTCCGCCATTTGTAGTTTCTTATGTCTGTGCAATAAAGAATAAAATAAATAAATAAAGAAAGCAACTTAACTTTCAATTCCAAGCAGCTATTTACGCTACCACTCTAGGCATTAAGAGAACCTAGCTCCCAACAAAAACTAAAGAGCTAATTACTTAGTTGTAAATCAAGTAAAAATGTGGCGTTCGTTTTAATTTCCTCTACACTAAAGGGCATTAAGGTTCACGAAACTACTAATTATTCATACGTTTTTCTTTTCTTTCATTCTACATTATTAATCTCTTCCATAATATTGTAGGATTACACTCAAAAGTACGTGTTTTGATCATGTTTTACTTTTACTAAAATCCATGTTATTTAACATTTCCACTGAAAATAGTTTTGTTGCATTTTGTTATGGAAATGAAAAAGTTTTCAATCTAGTATTCACAGAACACTTTTATATTGGGGTGTGACAAGAGCTTCCGCAAATTAGTAAAAACCATATTTTTGTGGGTGTCGTGGTACTATGTGGTGGTTACAAACAACGGTGGATTGTTTGTAATTTTTATACTAAAGTGAATTAGCTACTTTCTTTAAAATCAGAGCAATGTGTATTTACATCAATCACATGATTGGTGTCCAATATGAGTATAATTAAATTATATTAAGGCAACTTCGTTTTTAAGCCAAAATCCTCTTCCAAGGATCCATTCTGTTTCTACGCCTTTCTAAATCCACAAAAAAAGACATTCACCATCCATGAAGCGTCTGCACGAAGTTTCAAACACCCAAACCGAGCAGTAATTTTAAAATAAATACACCAAATGGACCAATAGCGTGTGGCCCACGTTCGCTGTAACGAGGATGTTCTAACTTTAGAGAATCAACTCTGTAAGACGTCGTCCGTATTTAAACCTTCGTCATCGAATACGCGTGCCTTGTAAGTTAAAAACAGCAAAACAGCTAAGAAATTGCACGAAAGTAATCGGATCGATTCCTCCACAACTTGTCTAAAGCTAAATAAGTTTAAAAAGACTGTATACGCTGTAGACTTGTATGTATTTAATACTAGACACCTAGACACGCTGTTGTGGCACATTTTTTAAAATGACAAACTGTTCACAAACACAACTACCATTTGAATGCCTAGAAAGATGCTCCATCAGGCCTCATTTTTTGCACAACAAAGTTTGTTCTGAACAGCCAGTCTAGTGTAACGTCGTAAGTACACGCAGACGCTTTGTTCTTCGTGTAAGAAAATATTATGACTCATTTTTCATTTTTTTATTTAGTCAACACTTCCCCTTTACTTACTTGATAACAAGATTTTTACATGAATCTGACTTTACAGAGTAGAGGCCCAACCACGATCGAGTGATAGTGGCAGATATCGAGCATAGGACCCTGAGGGCTCACAACAGTTTGTGGGTCGGGTAGACAGATGATAATCTTCACATTTGCGGTGTGCCATTATACTTATCATTTTAAACTGTGATTTTAAAGATAGTTCAATCTGTGTAATAATTCGACATGTCATAAAATAACGTTTCAATAAAGTTTTGTTTAGTTACTTTTTCGTATGTACATTAATCGAGAGCCTAACTTAACTTTCAAACAAAAATCTCTTAAAAGCTCACGATACAAAAACGAGCGTCACTTCAAACAAAAAAAGACGCATGGTGCTCTTAGGCGGTTAGGCGGCGGTGACCTCGATTGTACCAAACCAATGAACTTATTTGCGTATTTACCTAATATTTTTAACTTTCTAAAGAAGATAAAGCAATATTTGTAAATAAATTAGCAAACTCACTTACCGATATAAAAACGCACTCTGCAACTAGCACCTGTAAAAGTAAAGTAAATTTCATTGCTATGACTAACTTTATTGAAACACTTAACTCAATTTCGGAATTTTGCGATAAAAGGTTCGTCGTGCTACGAAGAGTCCACTTAACCCCAATGATGTAAAAAACAGAAGCTTCATATCCCCCTACTTTTTTACCCACTTCGAAAAAAGAGGTTCTCAGTTTGACCTGTAGGTATATTTGAACGCGATTGTCTTGCTGCACCAATATTGATGCCGATTTAAGATTTTGTAACGTTTTTATTAACTACTCTCTTGTTACACTTGCATATTTTTGCACTTGTAGATTCATATTAAAGACCTTGGAACTTCTTGCTTTTGCATAGTGAAAATGAAATTCGTATTTAGCTTTCTATTGAGTCTACCGTCTTAAACCACTACTGGGGTGACTGATTGGCACTAAAAAAACTTTTAGATTTGCCCGAACGAAATCATTTAACTTAATTTAGACTACTTTTTCTGTATAAGTGAAGGATTTAGTGCTTTTTCCATTTATCTAGCTTCTAGCTAGCGACACTTTTCACCATGTCGCTTCACAAAATCCTTACAAATAAACTTGCTAAGGAAAAACTGAGTAAATCTTTTAAGATAAAAAGAGAGTTCAAATGGCTCAGTAGCACCAGGTTCTAAAAATTTCTGATACCAAATTAAATTGCGTTGTAGGTAACTCGATACATCAGTTATTAGTCATGCCTCGCACAATCGAAATAATTAACCACAGTTGAAGCCATCAGTTATTTTAACTTTGTCAGCAAAAGGCAATTAAATCATTTGCATTCAGTCAATGTACGAAGAATTGATACAGCGTAAATGACAGAAAATTAAATTAAATTCAATAAAATATAAATTTATTTTCTCTTTACAAATAGGAATAGGATAAATGATGTAACAATAAAAGTACCAGTACCTACTATCGAACCACCACTGTGCTGGTTTGTACCGGTTAGAAGTGAACTGAAGTTTTCTGTGATAATTGCATACAATTGTAATGTAATACAAGTGTAATCATATCGAACCATATCCGAAGTTAATTAACTAAGTACGTCTATTTTCGTACCACTGAATACCTATCTATTCTGTGTACTTTTCATGCACCAGACGATCTATTTCATGCTAATACCAAAAACTAAAACCAGCAATTCCTTTTATTCCTAACGAATACCAAACGCCAAATGTGTTTATGTCTGGTACCCGTTAGGAAAATAAATAAAAAATATGAGTGAAACTCTAATTGATCCTGATGGATCTGTTCCACTCTAATACCAGCGGTATTGGATTACCTACACTCATAAAATCGTTCTATTCCTTACGAATAACAAGGTTAGGCCATATGGGCTATTTAGGTATCGGGCAACATAATTTATTTAAAAACAAATTGCTGCGGTCATCAAGAAACCCCAAAACCAACTTAAAAAACTTTCGTAGTATTTACAGGGATTATTGGATTTAATTATAAAGTTTATTAGGGCAAATTTATACTTTGTATTAAATTTGCGAGTCTCGCGCCGTGCGTGTCATAAGATCTAAAGGGAACATTAACGACACTTGGTCTATATTTATTGTTATTATGAAACGGCATTTTATTACTGTGGCAGATCATTAATATTAACCAGGGGATATAACATAAAATAGCTTTACGCTGTGCACTGCTTGTAAAACCTGACCTGCTGATTGGTGGCCATACTTAAGGTTCCACCATACTCCTTTGCCCAGCAGTGGAGTGCTTACAGGCAATCTATTACTTTTTTGCATGTTGTGGAATGTTTTTGAAGAACATTGAATGTGCGTGCATAAAATCAGCTACTTATCATAAAATACGTCGTAATATAAAATCACAAAAAAAATATTATGAGGTGATTTATAACAGGTGTATGGCTTACCTCTTTGTACTAAAACAATAGTGCAAAGGCCAAACCAAAGTTATAAATAGATTTGTAACTTTGCCGGAATTGGGGCGAAGGCTTTTAAGCACCCATCTCTGGGGCAGGAAGAAAAAGTTTTAAGGGCGAGCATTCTCTGACTAGAAGTAAACAATATAAACACTGCAGTGTCAACCACACACACAATAATAGAACTAATTGTACGAATCTTTTTTTTTTACAGAAATGTATATTCGGAATGCTATGAAATACAGCAACGAGGATACAAGTTCCTATTGTTGCATTTTCATCAAAACTGCGCCCTGGCATATGAAGGAAGGTATATACAGGTATATGAAGACTGAATAACGACAATACATGTAGCACGAAAAATACGAGTATGACGCAGTACTCACCTACTGATACTTGTAAATATCAAACAGTTCTCTTAATATAAAAACTAAAATCAATAATACCGTCTCAGAATTGCAAATCATTTCAAAACAGTATTTATTTGTGGCTTAGCCAAAACATATGATCCAATCCAAACCAATTTAAGGTAAATACTAAAATCAATTTAATTTTAATTTTATTAATTTATGAATTTCCCACTTCAGCAGTATTAATTAAGAGAAATAAAAATTATAAGTATATACATGCAAAAACTAAGAATAAAAACTAATATTATGAACTTAAAACCTACTCAAAAATAAAACCGTGTCCATGAGGCAAAGAGGCGAGGATGCTGGCTGCGTTACCGCGTTGGATAGCAATACTTATCCGTTGAGCGAGAAACGAGCCAGCGTTTTTATTGGCCAAAAGATAATTTAATTTATGGGCAATTTTTCCAAAAAGTAATTTCGCGGATGGTCCCCATGGTCCAAAAGTTTCAACGCCAAACGGCGCAAATATATAATCACTTGCAAGTGAAGCATACTTACGTTATTATAATGGATCAATATAGAGGTAACAAGCAAATAGATCGAAAGTGTAAATGGGGATGAAATAAATTCGTGTTACATACTTTATCTCTTACAAAGGCTGATATAAACCACACTTACTATATAGATTTCTGTATATCTTACAAAATCATGAATAAAAACAAACTTGTAAATGAGTTGTCAAGGAAATGCCTCGCTCAAAACATAAATACAATGTAAGTTTCAAGAAAATGTTTGCTCGTTGTGTGAAGGTATTATGAAACTTCATATTATGATTATGAATATTACCTTATATCCTTATCGCGGGCACAATTTGAAACGCTAAATTTTTTATTAAAATACGGTAAGGTTGTAATAACCGACCTTTGAACAGTCCAATTTTCCCAAAAACGGCATAAATTTTGTATAAAGCTTTTTACATGGCTTATTGACAATCGTACGGAAAACAGCGTAAACACTGTGGTATTTATACGACTTTGGAAAAAAACTGATAGCAAAGAATGACAAATTAACCTAAAGTTTGTGTAACTGAGTTGTAGAGGAAAAACGGGAAAAACTTATAATTTTAAAAAACTTACATGATAAGAAATGAAATTGAAAGGGTTTTCATTCTTGCCGACGTTGATACCTTGTTAGTCCCAGTCCTTCCCAGTCTCTGTAGCTTCCGTTCATAACCTGAAAACCATGAAAAAATAAATACAAAATCAAAATATTTCAAAACATTGCACTCACGATCAAAGTCTATTATATAATGGCAATTATGTCGATACAATAAATTAAAATGTAAATGATGGAAGCTTTAAGACATGCATCAATACTTTGCTTGTCAATTCAATTAGCACAAATAAGCACTCAAGATAGGTGTATTATCTGCATTTACAGACTGTACGGCAAAATAGTTAAACAAAGTACACTATTACACGCAGAACTCCGCCTAACAAAGCGTTTTCGTCAAAAATCTTCTCATGTATTCGTCAAAGTCTTCTCAAGTGGAAAGGGAAAAATCCAGGGGCCACAGTGATAGTAACTTTACAAGAAAAACGTTACTTAAAATACGCACTTAAAGTTAAGTTTTTCTTGTATGGTATGCGGATTGAAAATAGGCAATCTAAACTAGCAGAATATGACTGGGTAAGGGAATGTTGGTATATAATTATCGTCATTGGCTTTCTTACCTTGCTTTTGTCATCTAAGAATGCTGCAGGTCAGACTCGTAGAAGATGGGCTTCACTCAGAGCTTCGAGTCTTACATCCGCTTGCGTAACAGCATTTCATGTAAAAAAAAAAGGTTTTGTTAGTTTGCTCCTGACTATTTTTATATTTGACAGGCGGTCTATCCCCTACACTAGTGTTGTGATACCTCTGGTTGTTCACAAAGGCCAATTATGACTTCAGCTCGCGACTACAGATAATAGCCCATTAACTACATAGTTCGCTTTGATCTGCGAGGAGATAAGGGCCGCCATCGTAATTGTGTAAAAAGCTTTCTCCGTTTTTTAGGGTTCCGTAGCCGAATGGCAAAAAACGGAACCCTTATAGTTTCGTCAAGTCTGTCTGTCTGTCTGTCTGTCTGTCCGTCCGTATGTCACAGCCACTTTATTCTGAAACTATAAGCATCACATAGCTGAAACTTGATAGGTAGGTGTATTTTGTTCACCGCTTTCCGATTCAGATACAAAAAGTAAGAAAAAATAATATTTAAGGGGGGGCTCCCATACATGAAAATAAAACCTAAAAATTTTTTTTTACTCAAACCTATGCGTGTGGGGTGTCTATGGATAGGTCTTAGAAAATGATGTTGAGGTTTCTAAAACCATTTTTTTCTAAAAGTGTAAGGTTTGAGATATAGACGCTTCCAAAGTGGTATAATGGGCGTCCCCCCCCATCTAACTTTTGAACTAAGAAAGTGAAAATTTTGAAAAAAATATATGATGTAGATCTCAACAAAAACTTGCAACGAAAATTGGTTTGAAGGAGATCGAACCAGTAGTTTTTGAGATATTGCACATTTTTATCAACCACAAATATAACTTTGTCTTTTATACAAACACTATGAAAAACAAAGTTATTTTTGCTGTCGCAATATATTGTGATGTTTTCGTTAAGTGAAAGTAAGTGGACCCTGAATTCAGTTAAGGTTGGCACGGAACCCTCAGTGCGCGGGTCCGACACGCACTTAACCGGTTTTTCTGTAGTAAAATTATTCAGCAAACTTTCGTAATCAGAAAGTTATATGACACCCTTGTGCTTGGAAAACCACATAAAGTTAGTGGTCTAGCGCCTGACTACTCTGCAGTGAAGTCGGAGCTATCTCAATGAACTATGAGAGCGAAGGAAATGATAATAATATGCTCTTGGCGTAGGTACTATGCACATACGAGTACTTTTTTTTTTTTTTGCACAGCGCCATCTGGTCCCAAACTAAGCAAAGCTTGTACTATGGTAACCAGACAACGGATATAAACATACTTATATACTTTTTTTTTGTAAATACATACATATTATACATAGAAAACACCCAGACCACTACAAACAGACATGTTCATGCACACAAATGTTTGTAATGTGCGGGGATCGAACCCGCGACCTCTGGCGCAGTAGCCAATTTCTTAACCACTGCGCCAAATCGGTCGTCAACTCACTTTAGGCACCATAAGCACTAATATACCGCGCCGATAGCTTATCTTAGTTGAGATTGGCCTCCGTGGCCGTATTCGGCCGGAAAGAGGACATTCATGCGTACCTACATAAAAATGTAAACGTAAAAGTAAAAAACATACCTGAGGAAAATTGATCATATTACCCAGCCCCATGCCGCGTCACGAATATTTGGCCTCTCATGTCATTGAAATATGAACTCTGAGAATATAAACACCATATTACTATAACATTAGTTAGAATTAATACGTATCACGGTAAATAATGCCATCTCACTGTATCGGTAAGTAGTAAGAAGAAACCGTAAGAAAATGTACATTTATAGTACCTACATTTTATATCATCGCGTCGGTTTTCTAGAAAAGGGCCGTAAAAGTACGAGTAGGGATAAATTTTGCATGCATATACAATACTTAAAAGATTAATGATGTAAAGTAGCTTTCAAGTAGGATATTAATATTAAGTTTTATTTTACAATGACGAAAATGACATGATATAGGCATATATATGCTATGTACTTAGTCAGTAGGAAATACAATACTCTGACAAATTGATTATCTTACCAAACTTCATAACCAAATCTTCACACACTAACAATAACACGATACAAATATTCATAAAATTTAAACTGCCAAGCACTGGCCAGAATTTTTCATAATTAAAATATTCACAAACATATTGTTTTATGAAACAAAATCAGCCAGCAAAATGGCGGCACAATTTTCAGAAGAAATAGTTTTTCTTATTTTTTTTATCTGCATCCAAATCATGCATGGCGGTGAGGCGGTGACATACAAAATTATACAGCCATAAATCTATGGTAAGTTCGTAGAATAAAAACGAAAGTGTTCCAAGTTTGAATTTGGACATAGTCGGCATTGTGTGCATTTTTGCCGCCAATCATGCTTTTTTATAGTTTGGTAAGTAAAATAACAGTAACGTTATCGTTATAACTTTTCCTAATTTAAAGACCTTTAATTATTAAGTTAATAGCTATTTGCCAACAATAGAACTTGCCTGAATATTTTTTTTAATTGAGCGCAATTTATGAAGATGTAGGTAACGTAAGTTATTTTTTCAAAGATGAGTAATATTTTATTCTGCATAAATGATGTACTTGCAGCTATGTACATGTGACTTTGCTCACATGTAATTGAGACTTGCATTGGGGCACATATCAGATAATTCTAATATGGTTTTGTTTTGAACGACAAAATATAAATCTTATTTCAATAGTTTGATCGTCCATTAAGCCCTTGCGGAATTCACGGATGTGTTTTTCCACGTTCTTTTGTTTACGTGACCGCCCGCTGGCGGCCTATCGATCCCTAAGCATATCATGCTTAGCGTAAATATTCTATCTAATTCAAACAAACCACAATTATAGTTAATGTTATTGATAGTACAACTATAGTTGTACAGCAAACGATTTTCCAAAATTTAATCAGTTTGCAGTATATAGGTGTTATTTTTATACAAAAGAAACACTGGCTAAATACCTTAAGTCCAAATCCGACAACTAGGTACCTTTCATTAAAAAAATACAAGATAAAAAAATATTGATTGTGCGAGGGTAAGAAAATATTCTTGACCACTTCCTATATAGTTCCTAGGCTTCCAATGGATTTTTCATGTAAGTTATATTTTACATGGTTTTAAAGTAAAACTAAATACATATTATTAAGTTTTGTACGTAAGCAACGTTGAATAAATTGTGTTTTGTAAATGCTAACGTAAACTTACAACTTTTCATAGAAAATAATTTATCCTAGGTTTTTGAATTAGTGCCTTTGCCAAGCAGTGGGATGTTAACAGGCCGGAAAATACTATAAAACTATTCATAGCTCCCGCATAATAAAATGTTTTTTTTACAGGTTTCCTTTACATGGATCCAATTACGTGCTACTGGTAGAAGACTACAACTTGATGATACGAACTTTTGGGCTACAAACGAGGTCAGTTTGTGACTTTTCTTTGTTAATATCAACTTTACACTATAGAAAATATGGAAGTAAGATAAGATAAGATAAGATAAGATAAGATAAGATAAGATAAGATAATCATTTATTGTCTTAAAACTGTGTACAATAGTTGTTATAAAAATAAAATAATGTGTCAACAGTTTACCCATTTCGGGCATACAATAATTATAAAGATGCAGTCTAAATTGATAAATCATAATTAGTCAAGCAGGAAGCATTAAAATTATATAAAAAGTCAATTTATTGATTATTAAAATATTCGTCCAGCGTATAAAAACATTTGAGAAGCAACCATTCTTTTAGTTTTCTCTTGAAAAGAGGATTTTCCAAGGATTTAATGCCAAGAGGTAAATGATTAAAAACCCGTATTCCTGTTATAACAGTGCTCTTTTTGCCGATATAGCTTGAGGATTTAACAATACACACATCATGAGCATACTGAGAACGGACATTCTGTCTCTTTGCACTTTTCATACAAAAGTTATCCTTATTATTTTTTATAAAAACACAGATTTCTAATATATAAATACATGTCAATGTCAGGAGTTTAAATACATTCCTCAAGGTCTCTAATTTATCTATACTAAACATTATTCGAAGGCATTTCTTTTGTAACACAAATGTACTCTGAACATTGACAGAATTTCCCCAAAATATTATGCCATATGTCAGGAGAGGGTACACGTAACCATAATAGAATTTTTTTGCTACATCAATCGAAGCCACCTTACTCACAATGGTTAACGCGTAACAATAACTAGATATTTTTTTATTTATCATGTCGATGTGTGACTTCCAATTTAAATTAGTATCAATGTTAACACCTAAAAACTTTGTATCCGATACAGTTTCAACATGCTTATCGTCAATATTAATATCTAAGGACAGGGGATTCTTCTTATAATTCCTAAACTCAATAATTTTAGTCTTGTCTAAATTAACTTTTAAATTAATTAATCCTAACCATGTAATTATTCTATTCAGTGTTTTATGAATTTCATCAACAAAAATATTTTCATTTTGTTTATCTTGAGATATAAATATTGTAGCATCATCAGCAAACATGACACACACGTGTTCGGCAACTAACGGGAGCTCATTGACATATACTAAAAACAAAAGAGGTCCTAATACGCTACCTTGTGGGCCGCCAATACATGTTTTTTGAAATTCGGACTGTACTCTGATAATGGATTTTGTTCTTTTATCGTATACATCTAATACTGTTGCTTGAGTTCTATCTGTCAGATAAGATTCCATGAGTTTTAGAGAATTCCCACGTATTCCTATTTGTTCAAGCTGTCTTAGAAGTATATCATGCTTTACACAGTCAAAAGCCTTTGAAAGGTCTATAAAAAGTCCAATACAAGTATTTTTTTGATCGATATCTGTCCAAATATGCTTTAGGATTTGGAATATAGCCGACGAAGTGTTTT
The DNA here is from genome assembly GCA_963584085.1 of Pyrausta aurata. NCBI lineage: Eukaryota > Metazoa > Arthropoda > Insecta > Lepidoptera > Crambidae > Pyrausta > Pyrausta aurata. The sequence goes on along the minus strand of OY757264.1, from coordinate 13,873,787 downwards.
TTCCTTTTTGAAACCCAAACTGATTTTTGTTTAAAGTACTGTTTTTATTAAAAAATAAAACGAACCTATTGTGTATAATTTTCTCAAATATTTTAGCAAAGTTCGATAGTAAAGCAATAGGTCTATAATTGTTCATGTCACTTTTTGTACCTTTTTTATGTAGTGGTTTTATTAGTCCTCTTTTCAAGTCGTCAGGGAAAACGCCAGTTTCAAGTGTCAAATTCAAAATATATGTCAACGGATCAGCAGCCGCTGCATGGGTTTGCTTGTCGCGTCGCGCGCGACGCGATAAAGATTTTAAACCATCGCGAGTCTATATCGCTCAACAGTGCATGGTTTGACAGCGCGGTAAGTTTTCTACCGTAGATAATAGTTTTATATACGCGACACTAAGGAGTTGCCGTATTAAAAAAAAATGCCAACACTTACGTCATTCAGATAAGGCTGTCCTAAAATCATTCATTCAATGCTGTTTTATGATCTGTATTTTTTGAAAAGTCTGTCATTTATTCTGTCAATGTCAAACTGTTTTTGATTTTGTCCTTGATGAGAGTTGTTTCGCGGTATTGGTGTGGTGTAAATAAAGTTTAAAAATGACTTCAAGTACAAAGTAAGTACAATAAAAAACAATCTACATTACATATATAAAACATACATAGACTGTTACTTTACCTAAGCTTGTTCCAGAATGCGCAGTAATAAAATCCAACTCAAGATGTTGGTGTATTATATTCGAGTCTCCACAAAATCTTCGCCAATGGCGAGTATTCAGGGCCAACGGGCTCAAATCAGCATCACAGACAGTGGGTGGCTTTAAAAAACTAACTAAAAGAATACGGGCCTGATAAAACGGTGGAGCAGTGGCGTCACGTAAGTTCTAGTACACAATTTTGGAATGAATCATTGCAAGTGATAATTTACCCGTTTACTTATACAATAACTACAAGAACCACCAAAACTTCTTTAGAAGAACCACCAAAACTTCTTTAGAAGAACCACCAAAACTTCTTTTTGTTTGTGTTGATGACTTTTGTAGTGTAAATACACAAAATATTTTACTAATTCAAACTTATTATTTATTTCAGACATGGCGTGAAATAAATAAAAAACCGGCTAAGTGCGAGTCGGACTCGCGCATTAAGGGTTCCGTGCCAACTTTAACTGAATCCTAATTCAGTTAAAGTTGATCCACTTACTTCCACTTGGCCAAAATATCATTATCAAAACTTTGTTTTTCATAGTATTTGTAGGAACAACAAAGTTACTTTAACGGTTCTTGAATATGTGCTGTATCTCAAAAACTACTAGTTCGATCTCGCTTAAACCAATTTTCGTTGAAAGTTTTTGTTACGATCTACATCATGTATGTTACTGGCACCCAATCATGTATTAGTTGTAATGTTTTTTAATGCAAATAAAGATAATTTTCTGTTGGGGCCATAGTAAATAAGCATTGTATTTAGCTAGTAGGGCTCGTTTTATTTGAATAGCAAACCGGTGAGTCAGGAATTCCCACTTGCAAGTTAGGTAGGGTAACGATTAACTAACTAGGTAGGAAATATTACGAATTAGGTAGGTAGTTTGGTACAGGGGCGAAGGAGACCATGGTAGTCTGTCTCGCTCAGATGGAGTGAGACCGGTAAAGCCTTCAGCTGTTCCTGTCCCCCATTTCGCGCTTTCTGAGGGTAGGTAGGTAACCCATAGAGTGGATTGTTACGGGTGGGAATTTAATGACGACTAATGTAGGTAGGTGACAAAAATATTAGGAGCTAGGTACAACAACTCCATATCTCGATGTAGGAGGGTGGCTGTAGAAAGCGTAAGAAAGAGTTCGTAGATGTTTATTATATTTTTAAAAATGTCTAGACGATAGCTTATTAGGTTTCATACATATTATATAACTAGCTTTTGCCCGCGACTTCGTCCGCGTGGAATAGTGACTTCTTTCTCACGTTTTTTACACATTTACTACTATATCTTTGCTCCTATTGGTCGTAGCGTGATGTTATATAGCCTATAGCCTTCCTCGATAACTGGACTATCCAACACAAAAAGAATTATTCAATTCGAACCAGTAGTTTCGGAGATTAGCGCGTTCAAACAAACAAACAAACAAACAAACAAACAAACAAACTCTTCTGCTTTATAATATTAGTATAGATATGAAACCTAATAAGCTTCTACGAGTTGAAAAACGAGCGCAAAAGGCAGAGGACGGAGTCCAAGAGTTAGCTATAGATAGGTAAACCGCTTCATTGAGACCTCGCCTGCGGGGCGGCGGGGCGCGCGGGGATGCGAGAGCTCGTACTCGTAGAAGCTTATTAGGTTTCATATATAATAAGTATGAAACCTAATAAGCTATCGTCTAGACATTTTTACCAAATCAAATGGTTTTTAAAGGATTTTCGTAATTAATGTTTTATCTGACAACCTCGAGCAGTCGATATAAATGACAGATGCTAACTTACCTAAACTGTCAAACTTGGATAAAAAACCGCAGCCATATTGCAGCCATGTACGCACTAGAGACTAATTGTCTACGACCCCGCGATATAGTTAAATTAAGACTGTACCATGCACGTGGAGATAAATTATCTAGGTAGACGCGGTAAATCGCGCGACAAACAGGTGTATCGATGTGCCATGCAGCGGGTGCAGCTATGATATCAGCACTGGATTTTATAAGCGTCATGGGTATATTGTCATGACCTGCGCTTTTTTTATTTTTTAATACTCTTATTACTTTTTTAATTTCAAATGCATTAACTGGGGACATGAAAATGCTGTTTAAATTAGACTTTATTATTGGTTTATAAGAAGCGTCACATTTAGTCATTGGATTATTATTTAAATTTATAAAATAGTCATTCATTATTTTAGCGATGTCACTGGGTTCAGTAATTTTAATATTATCTTTAGTAATAGATTCCACTGTTTCTTTAATACTATTTGTTTTTGTTGTATTTTGCTTAATTATTTGCCACATTGCTTTGCCTTTATTGTTACTTCGGTTTATGTATTGAATGTTGCATTTTTTTTGGCATTTTTAGTTACTAATTTCATAATTTTACAGTATGTTTTATAGGTATTTTTAATTACTGGACAATTTGTATGTCTTTTATGTAAATGTAATCGTCTTTTCGTCTTACTAGAAATACCAATCCCTTTTGTTTTCCAATTAGGTAATTTTTTATAAGTAATTTTAATTCTTTTGATAGGCACACATAAATCGTAAACAAGGCTAAACATTTCTAGAAATATCTTAAACGCCTGGTTTGGATTCGTTTGCTTGTAAATATCTGTGAAGCTAATTTGAGACAAATATTTTAAAAATATATCTAAATAGGCCTCCGGCTGTCTTTTAAAAATATACCAGAACCTTTCACTGAAACCACGGCATGTTGGGATTGAAATTAGTTGACACGTGTGGTCTGACAAACCTGGATCCCAGACTTCTGTACAATGTTTCTTAGTATTTGTCAATATATTGTCGATACATGTTTGTGAATGTGATGTAATTCTAGTCGGAACATTAATTGTTGGATACAATTTGTAGATTTCAAACAGGTCCAAAAAAGAAGAGCTTTTTGGATTTTTTTCCAAAAAAGTACGAGTAGATGGTTAGGTAGGTAGGTTGTTTTTTAATTCTAAGTATTTTCTAAAGGTTGATTGGAGGTTGCCAATGTAATGTGTTTAACCGTAAGTAATATCGAAGGCACCGCCAGTTTAAGAGTCAGAGTCGCTTTTACCTCGCGTCACCTTTTGTTTAAAGAGACGCTTTTTTATTGGGCGTGGTAAGGCGGCGGTACCCTCGACTGTACATGTAAAAATTCGAGATCTTATAACATGGTCTCAATCACAATTGTTCTTGCGTCGGAGCGTACAATTTCTTGCCAATTTCTAAGGAGTGAGTGCTGATTTTGTATTAACTTTTTTCGTTTGTGTAAAACAGTTGTTGTAATTTCTATATTTTATTCAACAGATTTTCTGCACCGTGACGGCAGACGAATCCTGATGCTGTTTGCAGATCTGCAGAAGGTAAATGGATTTTTATAATTAAGTGCTTTTTACGACCGAAGTTCTTTACCAAGTTTTGTGAAAGTAGAAACTAAAACAAAAATATAAACAGTAATACTTAACTGTGAGAGTTTCATTGTGAAGAGCACGCAAATTTTTGTTACTTTTTCTAGAATTAAGGCAATGTGCTTGATGCGTGCCAGTTAAGGATTGATTTGGATTTGTGTACTTTTTTTTGGTTACTCTGTGTTAGGCCTCGTCCTGGACGCCAGCGGGCGGAGCGGGCGTCGGCGCGCGCGTCTTGACCAATTTCATACATTTGTGTGAAGCTGTTCTCGACGACAGCGGTGCGGGCGGAGCGGGCGGCGAGCGTTGAGCTATATTACCGCCCATACCGCCCGCTCCGCCCGCTGGCGTCCAGGACGAGGCCAAACATTTACTGCAATTGACGAACAACGGCACCAATTCATCTACTATATAAAAATAATTCGGGTTTTCCTTCCTGACACTATAACTCCAGAACGCAAGAACCGATTTCCACGGTTTTGCATAAAACGGGGCCGGGGTGGGACGGGGCTGGGGGCGAAACGTACAACTACGTTAACATACCTATACTCAATAGAAAAACCACTTAAAACTACTAATTATTATAAAAGTACTAAACTACTTACTTCTCGATTCGTTTAGATTTGCGAAGTTTAACTACCGCTTAGTGACAAGCTGTTTTATTAGTAAAAAAAATACTATGCACTTTTAATTGCCATGTAGATTTTTAAGTCTCTGTAAGATTCTGACAACGAAGAATTACAAAAGCTACACACATTCTAGGTATTCCTATTTCAATGTTAGAATACCATAACAAGAAGCTCTTTGCGCTAAGGTATTAGTTGTTCTCCTATAAAATGAAAATAGTTACAACACAGTTCTCCGTGGTGATAATATAACTTATAGTAGGTATCTCAGTGTTGCACCGCTGCAGTGTTATTGCTACGATATTTAACACGTTCCGGGACAGTGCCCGCCTACAGGCGTGAAAACAATCAAACATCTATTGTGTCTGGAGTAGTATCCCGGAACGTGTTAAGTAGGTACATAGAGAGAGTGGCACCATGCACCAAGCCACAACCGTAACTTTAACCGCGAACCGTTACTTTAATAACTCTAATTTCTATTCCGGCCATGGCTGCTGAGAAAACAAAAATATTTTTAATTAACTTTTTACCATTGTTAAGTTGTGTAGGTGATACTTACCGAGACATAAGTACCTATATGATATTCGATGCAGATTAAGACAAGTGTATGCGGAACTATTAACCTAATTATATTGAATTGTTAGACTTTTTTCACTTTTGACCGCATCGTTATTAAAGTACTTACTACACGTGTAATATTAGAGGTTAGCCATATATTAAAATAATGTGTATCGGTGCATCGCAGCCTACTGTGTAATACTAGCAAAGCGGAAACGTGAGGCATTTCGTTATAATAATATTTGTACCTAGTGTGTAGCGGAATCGATGAGCATACGAAAATGGTTTGGTGTTAGCATTGAATAACATGCTAGTTTGGAATAAGATAACCGTTCATACCTGGCTGAATTGATATTCGAAATCAGCGCTTGAACTGCTAACTAGTACCTATGTTCCTACTTATAAGAAAGTATTAAATATTGGTTTAATATTTACAAATATAATTTGTGTAGCTAGCTAATTAAAAACTGTACCCTAGCCTGTCAGGTGTTATGGTTATTATAAATTCCCGATTCTTATGCCTATTCGCCGATAAAGTGTTATACATTACCCATGCACAGAGAAACTTACAAAAGCTCGTAAAAGAAGTACCTACTTGATTTTTCACAGAGGCTTAAACATACTTAGATTGCGTGCGCTTGTAAAATATAAAACTATGTATATAGGTAATGAGCGGGTATCCGTTATTATGATAAACGATTTAAGGTATTATTCACGAATTGAATTTAATGTAGCATTGCATAACGGAAATTACAAAATTGTATGCAAATTAATTTCGGAATCCAGCTATCAACGCCTGATGAGAATGTTAGAGCAAAGACGCAATTTGACATCATTCTTTTTTTGCTATAAGATTCATGAGGGGCGTTAAAAGTTTGGTTGACACCGAAATTAATTTGTACGCATTTTTTCAGAATACTGATACTACACTTACTTTTTAAAAACCTGCTATACTTTGATCATGCTTATTCTACTACTTCAACTCCATTCTTACCTACAATACAACCTTAGATTGCGAATAACCTTAACCCCTCAGCTGGTTCTTATCCCGATTCGGGATACGTAAAGAAAGTGCGGATCTGGCCCCTGTACCGAATCGGGATTGTCTAGGGCTGTCTCATTTCCGTTGTTTTACTGGTATAAGTAATCAAGTGTTTTAATTACCGGTACCCGGCCATGCGTCGGATTACGGCCGTTTGAGAGACAAATGACAGAAAAACTGAGAATACAAACATTCTTAAATGATTTTTGTAAACCTAAATGTCGAATATGAACGAAGAATACACCTGTTATCTTTGACTACATAAATTAATAATCTTGGTGATCTAAATAGTGAAATCATTCCAAAAACAATTTCACCCTTAGCGCTACTAGCACGCTCAGTGCTCAAACTGAAAAAAAAATTGACTTTAGTGCCTCTGCTTTAGATGTGATTAAATTTTGTTTACTCGTAATTTATTTTTGAGGATTTGTCAATGGTTTAATTGGTGCTTTTTTAAATATTATGAACAAAATTAGCAAATGGTTTATAGTTACGTCAAGTCTGTCTGTTTGTCTGTCTGTCTGTCTGTCCGTCCGTATGTCACAGCTACTTTATTCTGAAACTATTAGTTAAAGTTGGCACGGAACCCTCACTTGGCCGGGTTCTATTTTACAAAATATTAGAAAAAATTAAGTACATATCTACATAGAAAGTGGCCGGCTACCAGCATGATGAAAAAACAAAAGAAAATTAACCGGCCAGTTGGCCGCCACTGAATCAGGAGCGAAAATTTATTTCGAGTCACTTATTATTGATTTTCACAGATGTGTCTGAGTCGGATGTCTTTTTTTTTCTATTCACAACATTATTGAATGTCTCTGTTGGTTGACTGCCACCATTATCTCAAGAAATCTGTAAATTATTCGAATTTTTAATCTGGCAGTTTGGAGCAAATTCCTTTGTCGGTTTACGGCTGTCCTAAAATTTATGGGAAGCCGGTGGCTGGTTAAGCCCTAGCTGCTTTCGACTACGGTGGCCAGTCACAACGACTAACTAACCTACTGCGCGGGACATATTATAGTGCATAAGTGTGTGCGCAAACACAGGTGCACTCTCTATTCCTTTCACTCTCATAGCCAATTTCAATGGGACAGCAATCTGATACGACTGGAGAGAGATCAGGCGCAGGGCCCCAACGGCTTTACGTGCTTTTCGAGGCACGGGGGTGAAACACCGCCAACTACGAGTACATCTTTAGCCCCCCAGATAATGCTCATTAGCTAATCATCTATTATATAAAAATAAGTCGGGTTTTCCTCCCTGACGCTATAACTCCAGAACGCACAATCCGATTTCCATGGTTTTGCATTCGTTGGAAAGGTCTCGGGCTCCGTGAGGTTTATAGCAAAGAAAATTCCCATAAAACGGGGCCGGGGCGGGACGGGGCTGGGGGCGAAACGAAGTTCGCTGGGACCGCTAGTTTTTTATAAAAAAGGTTATGAAAAATTCATAAAATCAGGAAGTTTGAAGTTATATATCCATACATTTTGTGTTTTAATTTAAATCTTCAAATGATCATTATCTGGGTGGATAAGCTACAGCAACCCTACAACCCCCATTTACAACAAGATTGTTCAAAAGATCATAATGAGAGTCGCGCCGCACTGTGCATGCCAAGAACCGTCATTTGCAGAATAACTCAATGAAAAAGGACCGAGAGGCTTCAAGTCGCCACTAAATAGGGAAAACGAAAAAAGTTTCAGATGGAAAATCGGATGTTTTTACCCAAAAACAGGAGTAGCTACCTACTCGTACAGTAGGTACAATATTGAAGGGATGTGGTTCGTACACTAAAGAAAAGACTCTCTATTGCAACAGCTCTTAATAATAATATGAAGCTAATGCACTTTGAGAATCGCGTAATCTAAAGCTTAGTCAATGTCAGTGTTTGTCAGTATCGTACGTAACCTACTATTTTGATACTACGACTTTATGTTATCTCTAAGACCAAAATATGTGTTTTTTTTTCTCTTTTATGACCTGCCTTAGATTATCCTGAACCTTATCAGTTCAAGGTTAATCTAACGCAGGCAAGCAACTTTAATGATAATTAAAACAGTACAGTCTATAATTAAATGATTTGCTATAAAATAATGTAACAAATCAAATACCTACGATAAAAAACACAAAATATTTTAATGAGAATATACAGGGTGTTTCATGTAACGTGTCAAGCCGATGCGTGGTGATAGATGAGTACCATACCTATCCATTTCACCCCCATGTATGCTAGACATATATTTATAGTTTAGGAATTATACATTTTTTTCGATATTTTTCATGATGCACCTAGACGATATCTTTAAAAAATTATAACTTTTTTTTGGGTCCACTTTTCTCAGGTATTTTGATCTCAATAGAATGCCCATTATTTGCAAAATTATGAGTAAAATAATCGCTATCCTAACTTAGACACTAGATACAAAATTATTGATCGATACTAAAAAATATTGCATTAAGCAGAACCGAATAGAATTTTCAACATAAATTTAAAATATAAAAAAGGTTTTCCATAGTTTATGACTAATTTTAAAAACTGCTTGACTTCATAAACTTTCATTACAATACAAAAAACGATCTACTTAATGGGTAATTTTTTGCTTAAATCGGCCGTTGAATGTGTCTTAACGGAAATATTTTGAGTAGTAGGTACATAATGTATGTACTTGTTATCAAATGAGCTCTATTTAAACATAGAGGGACACTAAATATCAGATTTGATGAAAATATGCAAAGGTAACAATAAAAATAAAAATTATGAAAATCAAGATATTTCCGATATGCCACATTCAACGGCCGTTTTAAGCTAAAATTTACCCATTAAGTAGATCATTTTTTGTATTGTAATGAAAGTTTATGAAGTCAAGCAGTTTTTAAAATTAGTCATAAACTATGGAAAACCTTTTTTATATTTTTTAATTTATGTTGAAAATTCTATTCGGTTCTGCTTAATGCAATATTTTTTAGTATCGATCAATAATTTTTAGAGATGTACCGACTAGTCGCCGACTAGTCGGTAAAGCCGACTAGTCGGCCATTTTTGGAGTCGGCGATTAGTCGGCGACTAGTCGGCTAAATCCGCCGACTAGTCGGCCCGCTTCTCACTCATGTTAATATGCTTAAAAAATAGAGTGATTGAAATGAAGTTGTATCTTTACTCTTGTTATTTTTTATTATAAGAATCACAGTTTCAGTTTATAATAATACAATTTAATAATTGGTAGCAAATTTAAATAGGAACTCTTCCTTTGACATCCCCAAGTTATTCAATCTCAAAATTAATAAAATAAAACAATACTAGAAGTATCTAAGTATAGTATGTAATTATCAATTGGATCAACAAACTTTTTTAACAAAATATTAGAAATAAGTAGGTAGGTTTACTTTACACTACAACCTAGAAATAGGAAGTTGTTCTATGTGCACTTTGTATATTATACATATAAAACAAGTTCCTATTTCAATATAATAAATTGTACTGAGATCTAGACATTAAGTACAATAAACTTCAACAACAAAAAAACACTATTATACTATAGCTATAGCTTAATAAGAATCAAGTTAACAAACAAAACAATGTACTACTCATCATTAATCAAAAAATGGCAGTAAAGACTAAAGTTTTTCAAGGCGGCGTCGGCCGCGTGCCAATTCTACGAACCGAGAGCGCGCTCACGAACATTTTCGACTTCATCCGGATTTTACCGAAAGTAATGATCGGCCTAGCCGACTAGTCGGCCGACTAGTCGGCCATTTTGCTGCCGACTAGTCGGCTAGTCGGCCAAAGTCATAGTCGGCACATCTCTAATAATTTTGTATCTTGTGTCTAAGTTAGGATAGCGATTATTTTACTCATAATTTTGCAAATAATGGGCATTCTATTGAGATCAAAATACCTGAGAAAAGTGGACCCAAAAAAAAGTTATAATTTTTTAAAGATATCGTCTAGGTGCATCATGAAAAATATCGAAAAAAAATTATAACTCGTAATCAGTCAGGTATCAAACGAATGCCGAGAGTCGCATAACAATGGAATTTTTATTGTGTCTCGTTTACGCATACTTGACGAGCTAAACTATAAATATTTGTCTAACATACATGGGGGTGAAATAGATAGGTATGGTACTCACCTATTACCACGCATCGGCTTGACACGTTACATGAAACACCCTGTATATTTTCCAACGGTCAGAGCAGAGACCAATATAATATAACCGTATAAGTTTACCAAAGAAAAGCGTTGTACCTACAAAATATTGTTTTTTCTTTTTTCCCTCGTTTGCTATGCCATAGGGATATCATTTGCACACGACCAAAAGAAACATCCCTAAAATGCTTCTAGTTTCCAGACCGCAGGATTTTCAACCAATATCCAAGAAAAGTAATTTTCTAAGACTAAAACGGAATTCAAAAAGCCACTGAAATTACTTAGTCAGCCTTATTTGCACTTCCTTTCAATAACAAAGATTGAAGCAGTAAGGATTTGTTCCTGCCGACACAACTTTTTGTCTTTGGAGAAACAGCTGCAAATAATTGATAAATCTACTATGGATAGGCTAATGGACGAGTTTCTGCCTTTGTTATTGCTATATCAATATATCTGACTGCCTCGTTGGTGTAGCGGTTAGTTCGCTGGTTGCTACTCAAGAGGTCCTGGGTTCAAATTCCGATTCGGGCCTAAATTTATTACTGGGTTTTTCTGTCTTCAAAATCGAAATAGCACGGCGTCAGAAAGTCGGCGGTGATTGGTCCCGCGCCGGTGGCTCAATTATAATTTACTTTATTATTATTTCATTTATATTAATTTGATATAATCGTCGTTTGACGTAATCGTAGTAAACCCAAAAGTAATATCATAAATGTGAATCACGAATTACTTAAAATACCTAGTCATTTGTATAATTTACCTACTTACTTTCCTATGCCTACCTATTCATTTATATTCTAGAATTAGTCTTTGTAACAGCTGTTTTTTTAACCTATTTCGATGGTTCTTGACTCCAAATCCAGCTTCTCGCTTGTTCAAATTAAAGAGGCCGTCTCATTTTAACTGTTACAAAAAGCCTTCTTCGTCCCTTACTGAATGTAAATGTGTAGTGTATTTTTCTAAAACTTTCGACCCTCAGTGTGCGAAGGATTACGGAAACTTGAAGAGTTGAGGGAACTCGCTACCTACTCAAATGTTAAGCTCTAAAGTGGGTTAAGTGAAATTTGCTCTTTCGATGTTTTTTTTAAGAAAATATTCTGTTTCTATTTGTAGAGAGGTTCTATTTAGACTTATACAGTACCCAGCCTATATCCTACCCTATACAATTGTTTTTTCCAAGGGTAATTAATTATAATAGGTACACGCTTAGCTTATCTTTTCCATCTCCTTTTAAAGAAATAAACACCTTTCATTTAAGATTTATCCATTTGCGTTTGGTAGATCCATCCATACCAATACACTATTATATTATAAATATTATTCTGTGCCAATACATACTATAGACGCTTAAATGTACCTTTATGTTGTGTTTCCACGCCTAAACGGCTCGATCGATTTGAATAAATTTCTCTATACAGTTTATTGGACTAATATTGATTGTTTTCAATCCAAAAGTCATATGACTGGTAGAGATGAAAAGGGGGAAGTCAACTTAGCAAATATCCGATATTTGCGCAAGCGTTCGCAATGTCGGTTAGTTCCATAGAATTATTATCCCTAGTAATCAGTCAGGTATCAAACGAATGCCGAGAGTCGCATAACAATGGAATTTTTATTGTGTCTCGTTTACACATACTTGACGAGTTAATTTTATGGTTAGTTCGAAATGTTAAATAGTATCAGTACATGATATTGGCCGAAAGTTGTCAATTGCGTAATAATAAAGTACCCACTGTCCTAACTAACTATGGGACCCTAATGACACCGAAGTACATCAAAGGGTTATTTCGTAGCCGTTAGCAACTGGAATCCATCGAACTTGTACAATCAGAAACTCGTTAAAAGTTCCCCAATTGATGTTTTTTAAGGTTTGCTTGTAATTATTATTTCAGACCCTTTTAGATGTTTTTGAAGTGAAAAATATTCGGAGGTTAAAAAACAGATAATAATAAAGAGACCGTAAAACAACGGCGTTGTTTCAAACTCTTATTTTTTGTAGGCAGTCTGTTCTTAACACTTTAGTTTTACATTTTTCTGATTAATTTTAAGTTATTATTAGTTCATTCTTCATTATTTGGGTCAATCAACTTTTCTTTGTCTTTTCGTGTCCCAAGTGTTCAAAAGCAATTTTCAGGAAAAAATGACTTAATTCAATATATTTTATGAAATAAACTTATACTTAGATCATTAAGAAATATGAAAATATTTTTTTGATAAACATTTTAATTCAATTTTTCGTTTTTGGCTAGGTGACCCAGGGGACAATTTTGGGCTCCCATACAAAAATCTGCTGTCCCCACGGCAAGTTTCTCTCTAATTTTTAGGTCTGGTGTGAAAAAACTGTATGACAGCAGATAAATCGTATATGGCATCCCAATCAACAAAGCCCATAGTTTCACGTGTTTAAAGAGACGTCCGAAAAGTTTAACGATTTTTTAGGTATTTTGACTTTTGAAATTGTGTCCCTCGGAGTGCAGTTATTTTGTTGTCCCCTAACTTACTTATCTTATATTTAGTATTATGTTTTAAAATGGCACAACTAAAGCTTGCACCTATCAGAAAACGGTCTAGGTCTCACGTGACCATGTCCGTTATTCTCGCGACTGATAATTTACTCGGCAAGTTCATCCGCCGTCAGAGGTGACGCCAAGTGTACGTTTACTGTTCCGCTGGCAACCACGCATTTTCCCAAGTATTTCTTTTATTTTTCATACTGTGAACTAAAATGCAATAAGCAATATGGTCTACTAACACGTGAGAATATGGATGAAGGTGAATTGGTGGTTAATTGCGTGTTTATATTTTTTCAAAGGCTAAATGTCTTTGGAGTTACTGGTCCCCTTCCTCACTATTTAGGTGACTCAAGAGACAAATAGAGGTAACACCAGAGACAAAACGCGGTTATTGTATCAATAAAGTGTATTTAATCATACAATAATTAGTTTTTGCTGTAATAACTTGTAATTTAATATTGTTTTAACAATATAAAGCCTTATTATAGTGGTTTTTCTTATCCCATCTTGCCGTCTCATTAAGTAAAGTTCAACACATAACTTTCCTAAAAGCTGATGGATGTACAGTGTTTTACTATTATTTCTCCAAATAATAAAGTCTGAAATATTATACCCATACCTGTTACAATAATACTTAGTAATTTTAGCCAATTTTTGATTATACTCAGTATAAATGTAATCTGTTACTTAGAGAAATTATATCATACACGCATGCCAAAACACAAAGACGCTGTAAGAGAAAACTTACAAAAAGATCCATTGCTAATAATAAACATTCCCATAGTTTTCTATAGAGACCAGTTGCAAGCAGTTAAGTTGCAAGTCGTCTTCCCATCTCACCGGTGAACTCTACCCTTTTGATAAAAGATCTTCAATCTAGAACTTTCGTTCTCGACGTTATACCCACTTAGTTGGATCATTTGTCTCACCTAGACTCGACGAAGCAATTGTCACACAATTCAAGAGTTGGTTTCCTTAGCTGTACGCATCAGAAATGTAGATCGATAACATCTGGTGCTTAAAACTGTTATGACTATGACATTAGGGTGAAAACCATGTTCACGTCTTGTGTTCAGATACTGAAAAGGGGCCGGATTGGCTTCGAAATTCATTAAACTGCTTAAGCAGCTTATGCTGACTAAGTTCAGCATCCCCCAACTCTTGTGGCTCGGTTCCGAATCCACACAGTCAGTTGGTATTTGGGAGATCCAAAGTCCTCAAAATAATAATGTAGTCCATGCAATATCAAACCTGAGTTTAAAGAGTTGAGGAAGTTGCTTTGGAATGAAGTATTGCTGACGTTGGAGATAATTTCAAGTTTTTAGCTGATGTTTAGGATATGGATTTGATTAACTGTCTGAAGTTGAGATTGGACTTCAGCCGGAAGGTCATCCAATCTCAACTTCAAAGAAGCAGAAGGTATTCAGTCACTGAGACAGATACTCAGGTGATCAGGCACAGGGAAATTTCCTTTAAATCCCTTTTAAGGGATAGAGGTGTTACATTTCAGCCCAGATTCGGGAGGACGAGCTGTTTTAGGGTAATTACAAGACACAAAACCCCAAAAGCTTTATGCCCTACCTGTTTTTCCGAAATAATTAAGAGCCTCTTAGATAGTTGCCAGTTGCATTATATGAATAGCTTGAGCGAGAATGATCTCTTGATTCAATAATATTATTCAGGCTTATCCTCTACTGAGGTTAGCCCAAATTGAAGTAGAGAAATGACAAAACGTACTGCTTAACCTTGAAATAAGATGATACGGTTGTGATTTCTGTCTTTTCTTACAAAGAAAGGCATATACATTTGTTATGCTTGTAAAACTTTTTGATAAAATTGTTGTTTATTTGCATATTATTGTCTCTTGGGTTACATATTGTCTCCTGACAAACCATATTGTCCCCCTGTTTTTGCGCAGATTTCTGTGTTTTATTTCACTGACAAGTATTGTACCACGAAAAATATTATGTAGAACTTTAAAGGTTTATGAGATAAGTTAGCCCAAGAAGTATTTTTATTATGTGACTGTTTTCTAAAGAATTATAAGAACTTTTAGGATTGGTTTTTGGATTAGTGACTCAACAGACATAGTTTTCAGGTATATAAAAAAAGTCTTAATAGTTAATAAATATGTGGTAACTGATTTAGAATGTTATTAAATAGATCTTGCTAAGACAGTTATTTATGTACCGATTTTTTGTTATTTTATTGGTCAAAATAACGGTCACCCAGGGGACTGATTTTTAGGTCCTTAGCTGGACTGAGATAATTTACTCGTAAATCACACATCAAAATTCGTGCCCTTTCTTGGAATATGATTGATTAATAATTGAGGAACACGGATCTTTTGTAAAAATCATGATCCCCTTAACTTTTTTATTTCTCTCAACTTTTCACGTTGGGACAAAGAAAAGTTGATTCACCCATTTACAACTTACAAGCAATGTCCAAAAACTTGTTGATAATTAAATAATATTAAAACTATGTCAATGGTTGCTGTTTACTTCAAACTACTAACTAGTACCTATTTCGAACTACTAACATCGAAAATATCATAAACCTGACTTGCAACATAAGATTACTTCTACCAGGGTAAATGAAAAAAGTACCTGAGACCTAAATTCAACATCTTTATTTCAATTATTTAGGTCATGAAATGACACTTATGAAGGTTAAAACCACTCAAAACAAATCGAACTTGCATGCAACTCATAAACTGCTCTTATTCTTGTAGCTACAAAGTAAATAAATAGGCTATGGAGTTCCCCGCGAGGCCGCGACTTCGTCCGTCACTTATTGCTATATTTTTCTATTATGTTGTTACTGGTCGACAGTCGTACCATTAAATTCGTCAGTCAATCAATAATTAAAGTCGTGAATTGAATTGAATTGAATTATTCATTATTATACGGCTTTGCCTACATAGCTATTAATAGCTATCGGTACCTGAATGGTATAGGTATCATGTTAATTTTAATAAGAAACAATAATCCTTTCTGAGATAAGCAAGCCCAACAAACACAGCCTAATATAAGTATGGATATGGATAATCCATTTATCTTCAATCAAAGCCCTGCGTTATTTTCACTTTTTTTGTTGTTGATCTGGGTGAATATTTTAACGTTTAAACAACGGGAAAACGATAATTTATTTGTTAGTAAATCATGATAACCCTTACTTAGGTACTATTATATTATCTGTGCTTAGGATAAAGACAGTATTTGAGGTTTGATGGGTACCTACGACGAACTAAGTGATAAAATACAGGATGTATCAAAAGGCTTAACGAAGCCTCTTACACCTCGCATTGGGTACCTACATCAAACCAAATCGTATGTAACAAAAATTATCGCTGCAAAAATAATTTTATTTTACACCAATACAATAAATCAATAAGCAAACGATCATTTTATCATCACGATTTTTGCCGTCAATGTACGGACGACAGCACGTCAAGCTAATTTAACACTGCGGGAAGCGGGCACAAACGCGCCGCGGCACAGAACTTATAATAGTACCTACCTAAGCACAGAATATATAATAGTACTAGTACCTACTACATGCCGCGGTTCGCTTTAGGGTGAACGCACACTTATACGAGCCGAACGCGCTGAACGAATTGAAGTCAAGGAGGCGTCGCAGACCCGCACCTATCCGAACCGGTCGACCGCGCCGAAAGACTCGACCGCGTCGAAGAATCGATGTTGTCTCATGAGATAGCGCTATAGGTGACAGCTAAAGGTGGAAGTGAGTAAGATGTTACATTGATTGAACACCCGGCGTGTCATCCGAGTCGACCACATAAGCCGCGCCGACTCTGATGACGTCTTCCGAATTCATCTTCTACGATTTTTGGGATTCTTCCAGATTCGGACGATTCGACGCGGATAAGTGTGCGAGATTTCATGAGATGTGTGCGTTCACCTTTATGCAGGCGTCGTTACCGAAAATTACTACACTCGGTAGGTACAAACTAATCAAACTGTTCAACAAAAGTACCTTACTAACCTACTCTCCATCCGAATCATCCAGGTCAGGCCTCTCCTAGCCGAACCAACTGCGGTCCGAACTGGCCTTCCATCGCCAAACAAACACGCGTGTTATCATGCACTCTTTCCAGTTTTACTCGTCTGTGTTTCCAGTATGGCCACCGCGAAGGCCTACAACGTTCCTCGCGAAGGCTCTATCCTGACCCAACAACGCACAAGCGCATGAATTTTGTGGATTTCAAAGGGCTTTTTTTATTGACCTTTCCTATAAACCTGCGGACAGTAGAATAAGATACTAAGTGTCTTGCACGGTGACCTCGCCTTCTTCGAAACGCTTTTGCCGCTGATAACACACCCAAACGAGGGTTCGCCTGCATGACATCCAGTTTGGCCTGTTCCATGGAAGCGGTTAATGAACCGCGCCCCGTTCCCGTAACTGGTACAATCGACAGATTGACAAATTGACGCTGAACAGCCCTAGTGATCACGCCAGGGTCGCGAGGCTGATGCGTTGGGGTATTCCGCTCCGTAAAGACGCAATGCTTCGGACGCATTACCATGAGCCATCACATCACAGAAGACCGTGTTCACCAAATCACGAGCACTGTATTGATGCATGCCAAGGCATCTACCTATAACAACCTTCACTATCACAAGAATAACCGTAAAAAGCAAACCGTACGCGAAATCAGATCTACATGCAATTTAACCAACCAACCAAACTAAGTTTTCTTTCAGTATTTGCCTTTGATTTCAAAGACTAACAACGCCACCGGTAAAACGTACTGGTTACTTGGATCAGTGCGCCGGGCCGCCGGCGCGGCGCGGCGCGGGCGCCTGCTGGCCGCGCTGTGATCGCATTTGCTATTGGCCGGCGGGGGCGGCGGGGGCGGGCACAGCCCCCCGCGACCGCGAATGCATGCATAGAACGCGATCCGCGCGAAGATTTCAAATTAAAATAAAGTAAATAAAGTACTTTACCAATTAATAATTTCTGGTTAGCCATCAGGTATGACTGCTAGAAATCTGTTTCCATATCGTAATAATAAGTCTAAGTACCTTTTGTACAATTTATATTTGTGTAATCAATCAATGTAGGTTTCCTGAATGATAAAAAGTGTCGAGTTGATCATTCTTTTTTGGTGATTGAAGGTAAAACCAAGACCTTCGTTTTGCTTGGTAGTGAAGCGAAATGTAACGGATACAACAAGTAGGAGAACAATGAGTAGGAGATGTGTCATCATCATGACATAATGTCAACTTCTTTACTGGCAAGCGGCCCATGTATTTGGACCCTTCCGAGCTCGATCGGTTGTAAAAGTCAGCGTTATGAATTTGCTTGTATTTTTCCTAAGGGGTTTAATCAAAAGCATCAAAAGGATACGGATTGTTAGCCTTTACTGATATTACCATTCTCAGTACGTGTTATCGTTTGTAAGCACTTATTATGAACTAAAACAGAAGGAATTCAGAAAAAATGTACCATTACTGCCTTACAGCCTGTATTTTTTTGTTACAAGTAGAGCAAATTATTTGAAAATTAAACTTGCAACTTGCGACTTTGGTATCCTAAAGAATGCAGTATGTTTTGTTGCTATCAGTCGTTATTAAAAAGGTTGTGCATGCAATTAAACTTAAAGAGCTTAATTCACGGAATTAAAATCCTGACCAAATGATTTGGTGGGTTTATGCGTTTGGGGATGCTGCTATTCTTTTTATCTAGGCGTACGGCGTAGAAATACTTAGGTTCCTATCCCATTTTCAATAACTTATAACTTTTGTAAGTATCTACTTATGGTGAATCGAGAAAGACTGGAGTAATCGAGCTAGAGGATGAATAAAACATAACCGCAAACTGAGCCAAGGTTAGGCTCTTCATCACTGACCTCTGCTAAAATAAATCAGAGGGAATTTGCTTGTTCGTTAAACTTAAAAGCATACTTACTAAGAATACTGAGTAGTCAATTTGTTTTAGGCCAGGTATTAAGTTTTTTCTAAATCGTTTCATTGTACAATTTTAACTTGATTTCACACATTGCCCGTTTAGATAATGTTATACCTCCACATAGTCTCAATGACTCAATAACTAAACTATCTACTAATTTAAGACTTCGATATTTTATTAAAAAAAGAACATTTGCTTAGAAAACACTTTTAAAAGGTAAAGTTTCTAAACTGCGACAACACATAAAATACTTTTTCATTAAATAAAAATGACTTTTATATCAGAAAATCAAAACGAATGCCTTAAATTAAGTTAATTTAAATAAATGTCTGGGATCGAGTTCGGCGTCGTTCTAATGGATATAAATTTGCATTCGTTTTCAACGCTGAATAGTTTTCACTTTCATGATATTTAAGCAACATGAAAGTTTAGCTGAGAAACGCCTTTAAATAGTTTTTAGTTATAAATAAAATTGTTCCCATTAATTAAAATTATTGAAACTTGCTTTTTAGGGTTCCGTAGCCAAATGGAAAAAAATGGAACCCTTATGGTTTCGTCAAGTCTGTCTGTCTGTCCGTCCGTTTGTCACAGCCACTTTATTCTGAAACTATTAGCATTACAAAGTTGAAACTTGGTAGGTAGACGTATTCCTGTTAACCGCTTTTAAACCAGTTTTTGAGATATAGCACATTTTGAACACCTGCACTAACTCTGTTATGTTTGCGGTTATATTTACGGTAAGTTATATTTGCAGTCAAAAATATTGTGGTATTTTGGCTAAGTGGAGGTAAGTAGATCCCTAATGGGACGGACCCCTCAGTGCGAGAGTCCGACTCGGACTTGGGCGGTTTTATTTTATTACATTTTTCGCAATTTCCAAGTGTCAATTGACACATTATATCCTATTATGTATTTTTTGGATCTCTTCTTTGGACTCCTAGAAATGACAAATAAATACTCGTATACTCTCTTTGCGTGAGAAACAAGCAAACTAATCAAGATAAGCGCCAATACTTCAGAGCAACTGAGAAATTCATTGATGCCACAGTCTAAAGCAGTTGGTTTGATTTTTCTCGGAGATTATACTCGTCTAGAGACATATCAAATTGTAGTTACCTTCGCATATCAGCGTTAACAGGATGATTGGTATAGAAAATTTTGAAGTAGTCATGTTGTAAAAACAATATTTTTTTAGGATTTTTTAGGTAGAATTAGGTGCGATCACTGAATAGATAAATAATATTCAGTGGGTGCGATCGTGATCAAATAAGTAGGATATACTTATGTGCTTTAACAAAAATGACTAGTTTCTTTTAATTTTTTACTCTGTGTCCAACTTCATTGACTTCATAAAGAACTGTGTTGTTATTATGTGGAATGAGGACCTCGGGTGCCTTTTCTCTTGATTGAATTTTAAAGTTTTATGTCTTGTTTTGAGCTTCCTGTCGGTTTTGAAACGATGTTTGTGCTAAATCAGGATTGGTAAATGTTTTCTTCGGTTAATCAGTCAGGTATCAAACGACTCCCGGGAGTCGCATAATAATGGAATTTCTATTGTGTCTCGTTCACACATACTTGACGAGTTAAATGGTTTGAAGGAACTAACTGCTTACATTATCACAACACAAATAAGTCACTGTTTCGTGTTGTGTAAATGTTAATAAATTCTACATTGATTTAGCTAATTAACACACTTAGCTTCTACACAAAAGTATTTAACAAGACAAAAGTCGTCTTCAAATGGACCAATCTTTAATAGAGCCCTTGGCTAAACCAGTTTCAAAGATTTTTTTTTCATCTCCCACAATTTTATTCGCCACAGTAGCACCCTCCAAAGCTGAAGCAGAAGTTGGTAGGTTTGTTGCAGTTCCGAGCGCAGTCCGAGTCCTCCTCACATTGTATTTTTCTGGCGCATGCTGAAAATCAACACCAATGTACTATATTTTTTTATTCTGTCATCTTGTAGTTGAAAGATCTATCTTTATCTATATGTATACCTTTATCAAAGAAAGTCGTGTTAGTAGCACCACTTATAACTCGAGAACGGGTGGACCGATATTTATGATTACTTGTTAGTTTTGTCTTGGCCCCGAATAACCTATTAACTATAAATCGAGGACGGGGCGAGACGAGGCCGGGGCAAAATAACATTCCCTAAGCTGGGACCGTTAGTAAACATTATACAATAGCAGAAATGAACACTAAGTCAATAATAGAACAAAAATATAAACAGATTATATTTAGTTTTAATTTAATAAGTATCTATGTGTTCATCAAACAAAGGTTTTGATTGATCACACCTATGATCACAAAAATATTGTTTTTTAAGATAATATGTTTCGTATTTTCTTGGTATATTCTATTTATTTAGGTACTAATAAGAAATTAAAACAGAATAAAGTAATTTTATACTTACTATGTGAAGCAAATGTTAATAACAGCATAATAACAAAAGTTAAAAGTAATTTCATTTTAGAATACAACCCAATACTGAGTACTTTGTTGCACGCGCCTTACATTTAACCATTTTATTAATGATATTTTTATAGCATATTTTATGCATCTAACGTTTAAATATACATTAATGAAGGATTTTCCTTTTGTTTTACCCGCATAAGCCTTGAAATTCTTTGACTGGTTTCATTTACAAACTGTACATTAAATTACAAAATTTTCATTGAGATTGCATTTGAAGTAAAAATAATTTAATCCTCGTTTCTATCATTGAACTGTATTTTAATTAGAATTATACAGCGCTTTCTCGTTAAACAACCCTTCTAATAAAAAAGCGTCCAAAATAATAAGCCAACAAAGGCTAATTAGTCTTCGTCCAAACAATTTAATTAAACGAATTCCCGAAATGTTCCCCATCCGAAATGAACTCACTAATTGCAAAGTGCTAAGCTAACTCAAACGGTAAATAAGATGAAACTTTGCTAATATAATTACAATTAAGTGTAGTCTTAATATTTAACAGTCTGCAAATCTTTGGGAGTATTGAAGTAGCTAACACGCAGATACTTACTACGAATAAATATATATTTACGCACGTATAAAAATATTTACTTATGTTCTATTTTGATAGTCAAATAAAATCAAATCATGTTACTTTGTTTTGTATTCTCGGAAGCATAATTTTCTTCGTAAAAATTTAACTGTTATTATTTTATGTCTTAAGTTACTTGTATTTCAAATTAATACGAATCTCCCAAAGATGAGACTAGCAGCGCCATCTAACAGAAAATTAGTACAACAGTAAACAGTTTCACATAAGGAAAGCAGAGGCCTCGCCCTTTAGCGAAAACTGAGGTCAAGGGAAAATAGGGCGCGGTAAAATGTCAGCGAAGTTGGATAGATGGCGTTGTAAGGCATTAAATAAATACGAAACTTTATAATGTATGTTTTATGGTATTAGGTATCTATTGAAAATATTTTTTTATTAACCCTAGAACCACAACATGGGGTCATGAGTGACCCCACACACCAGTATTTTTATTTTAATTTAGCAAGTTTTGCACCAACAATACTGTGCGTCTAGGTACCTTCCGAAATTGGTAATCAGTGGCCCGTGACACAAGGCGGGGTGCGCATGCTCATTAGGTTCGGAGATTTTTCAGTTTGGGGTCGCCTGCGACCCGTGTTGTGGTTATCGAAACTTTTTTTGTGATTTAGTATTGTATGATTTCACGTTTATTTCACGAATAGTCTTTCTATATGGCCTCAACGTCACGAGCCCTTGGAAGTAATGAGATAGATAAACTTTTGGAGGAATATGAAGGTGAAACTTACGGTTCTTTGGGCGAAGATGGATCTGAGACACACTTCTCAAACTGATAAAGTGGAGCTGATGGCTTTATTTGGATTAATGAGGATATATGAAGATTTTCTACAGCATGCTTGATGCTGGAGGTATAAATTAAAATATAATACTTGAGACAAACATTCGCAAAAGTAAACTGTATAGAAATAACTTTCTGAAAAAGAAATCTCAGCTTTCAGTTAGACCAGCCCTACGTGAAAAGCTGCCTTGATGAGGTCCAAAATTTGCCTTAATCTCTTGAAGTGATAATGCTACATGTTTTGGGAGTAGATGAAGAAAATAGTGCATATGTAGCACAAGCTTGATCAACTTCAAGTTCCCGCTGCTATTTATGCACTAGAGCCAAAGATAGGTAGGGCAAAGGGACATAGCTGGGCACCGTTAATCAAATAGTTAACTTCGTTAATCGTTAATCCGTTACAAAAAAAGTTAGCTTCGTTAAACGTTAAAGCGTTACATTTCGGAAGAATTAACGCAAGTTAACGTTAATCGTTAATCCGTTAATATGTGTAAAATTTCATTTTTTTTATCGTTGCGTTAGTGAACTTATAAAACCTGTTAGTTTAGGTTCTGGGAGTAAACAGGTTAGGGACAAAACGAAATACTTGTGTAATTCAAATGTGTAATTTAATCGTCGGGCATTTCGTGCATATTTTCCTCCATGCAATTGACATGTTGAAGTTCTCATCTGGGTGCCAATTCCGCTAATTGAGTCTTTACTGAGTTGTGCATCACTTGTACAACGATGGTGCTTTGATACACCTCGCTATTCTGACAGCGGCTGCTGTAGTGACTCTATCGTGCTACCGTAGTGAGTGATTTTCTGCTAAGTAATTTGACAGCTTTTTGACATATATTGATAATTCATCATCATCATTATCATCATCATCAGCCGAAGGACGTCCACTGCTGAACATAGGCCTCCCCCATGGCTTTCCACAACGACCGGTTGTGAGTGGTCTGCATCCAGTGCGATCCTGCGATCTTTACAAGGTCATCTGTCCATCTTGTCGGTGGACGTCCTACGCTGCGCCTTTGGTCGAAGGGTCTCAAATCTAGGACTTTTCTGCCCCAACGGCCATCAGTTCTACGCGCTATGTGCCCTGCCCATTGCCACTTGAGCTTACTGATTCGCAGGGCTATGTCCGTTACCTTAGTTCTTCTACGTATCTCCTCGTTTCTGATTCGATCTCGTAGAGAAACACCGAGCATAGCCCTCTCCATCGCTCGTTGTGTGATTTTGAGCTTCTTTATGAGGCCCATAGTTAGAGACTGGTTGAAGACTTTCGTCTTCAGACACTGAGGTAATTGAGACGAGAAGACGCTCTTGCGCAGTTTCCCGAACGCTGCCCAGCCGAGTTGAATTCTTCGATTGACCTCTTTCTCAAAGTTGGACCTACCTAATTGGATTACTTGTCCCAGGTAGACGTACTCGTCAACAACTTCGAGAATTGAGTTCCCAACAGATACCGGAGTGGGTACAACACGGGAGTTCGACATAATTTACTTCTTTTCCATATTCATTTTACGACCCACTTGTTGGGATACTCAATCAAGGTCTTCGAGCATAGTTCCCAGATCATCCATGCCACAACGACTATAATATAGTGACTTTAATATGTTCTCATCGGCAAACCGGAGGTGTGTGATGTATTCGCCATTGACATTGATGCCGAATCCTTCCCATTCCAGGAGCTTGAAGGCGTCTTCCAGTGCCGCTGTAAACAGTTTCGGAGATATAACGTCTCCCTGTCTTACACCTCTTCGCAGTGGAATCACCCTCGTATTCTGTTCCTGTACTCGGACCAATATGGTGGCGTTGTCATACAGAGACTTTAACACCTCTATATACCTATAGCCCTATATAGTCTATGTGGCACCGCTGAAGAGACAGAAGCACCGCCCAAGTTTCGATCGAATCAAAGGCCTTCTCATCAAACCTACGTGCGAGACGATTCGTGATAACCCTTGAGAGCAGCTTGTAGACATGGCTCAGGAGTAAGATGGGTCTATAGTTCTTCAATAAGGTTTTGTCTCCTTTTTTGAAGAACAACACCACCACACTCCTGTTCCATGCCTCAGGTGTGATGCCCTCTAGCAGCACGGAATTAAACAGCTTCTGAAGGTCTTTGAGTACCGGTGACAAATACCCCTTTAATAATTATTTTTTTTATAATATCAAAATACTGTATCAAAATTTATAAAAATTACAAACTGAAAGCGATCCTCGTTTTGATGTTAAAATGTTTTCACCCGTGGAAAATAGCCGTTCAATTGCAGTACTTGAGGGTATAGCAGTATTGTATTTAATGAATACAATTATGAATATCTGTTCCCCGAGAAATGCTGTATCGTTGAACGAGTCTTTTGATTTCATGTCCAGCAACATTTGAACGAGACTTTGCGCTTTACTCGTTAGAGAGTTGGAGCTTTTTGGTTTTTCAATAGACTGTGTGACAGAAATATCAAAAAACTTACTTGTCTGCACCTGTTTTACGCGCCGCGCCGCGGTGCCGTGCGGTAAACAGTAGGCATTGGATTAACGATTAACGGACTTAGCTGCATATTAACGGAAGTTAACGTGTCCGTTAACATTTTTGAAAGTTAACTTAAAAGTTAATCCGTTAATCAAAATGTTAACTTCGTTAATTAACGATTAACGGATTAACGAGTTAATGCCCAGCTATGCAAAGGGATATGTGTTACGTGCTCCAAAAAATATATGTGCGCAACATATTATGTAACCTATTTATTAATTAGGGTTCCAACCCGAAATCACTTCCCTGTCCATATCTAGATTTTTTTAGCAGAAACTTTTATCATTTAGGTGTTAGGTATACTAAAACGATAGGTGCGTCGTTACATATTTTAATTATAATTTATTTTGTTACAGCTTGAAAATTAATTATAACACAAAAGTAGGTGCCCAGGCAGGGCTGATATGAAAAGATACCTCCTAGGTTGTACATCATAGCAAGGTTAGTATCAAATCAAGGTTTATTTCTACTAAATTGCCAACTCAATTATGTATTCTTGCTTATTTATTAATTTCAATTTGGAATCTTGGATCGAAACTATAATTTTTTTTGTTATTCTTAGTGAATTTCACCTTTTATGTCTGGATTTCAAGTCTTTTTCGCGGTGTATTTATTTGAAATACATATCAGTTTTTATTTTAACTTTCCAAACCAAGCTTATTTAGCCTTGAAAAGGCGTGATAGTGTTCAGCGTTGAACTCTACTGGAAGGGCTGTCTTAGTTTGATGAAATTACGCATTTTTGTTGGCATTGAGCTCAATTCTGAGGTGCCACTGATTAAGACTAGGATAAACTTTATGTCTAAAGGAGACATTTTTTTTTGGGCCCAGTAGCAACTTGTAGCGTCTAATAATGACATTGCACCCTAAATTAATAACTTATTTTTTTAGACGATTAGACGAAAGATAACGTTTAAATGAAACCGGAATAATAAAATCGAACTAAAAGATGCGTTGTGTTGACTACTTTTCATCACGCCATTCCTCCTTTACAAATACGTGTAAAGGAACGACGGGCTGGTCAATATAAAAACAATATCAATTATTTCAAGTACGTGATTTTGTTAAGATCATGTTTTTTCTACTTTTATTTATTTTAAACAATAGAAATCGCCGAATAAAATATTTTAATTGCTTTTTTACGATTTTTGCATAAAATGATTATCTAGTAAGGCCGTGGAACGGATAGCAACTCTGACATTTATCACTGACATTGACAGGAATGGCTGGAGTGTCATTAGTCACACTTTCCGTTTGACGTTTGGCTTTACGTCATCTTCCGATTGTTTTGGTTTGTTTTGAATTGAGTGTTTGTTTTCTCCGGATTTTTAACGAAAATTGAAGCAAAAAGCACCAAGTACGGCCCCCATTCCACTAAACCGTTGTTGTGTAACTGTGCAGTGAGATTTCAACGACTCTGATTTTCAGAAACGACTGAAAATGTGCGTTAACTGGTACGTGTGTGGATTTAAGTTTTGATAAATTTTCAAATATTCCCGTTAGATAACGAAAAACTAATATTGTTAATGTTTTTAAGACATTATAAGGAACAATTTAATATATGTTTCATTACTAGACGTCACAATTTATGGGTGGGCCCATCCTCCATACAAGAAAAAAATGTCTCCTTTATTTATGTTTATTTAAAAGTAATTAAATGGTTTATTTAAATGTAGTAACATATTTTACTACTAAGTTTATTTAAAAGTAATCAGGCTTGGACGAATGATCCTGATTTTGGTTGATTTAGTAAATTTTAGAATGGTTTGATACGGGATAGCTCCCATGTACCTTGGTATTTATGCAATATTTTGGCACCGTTGCAAAGCGCCATAATCACGGAGTAACAAACAATCAATTTACATGAGAGAAAAAAAGCAGTAACCTTATTTATCTCGTTAACACCTGTCAAGGGCCACCAGCCGCCCAGGGCTCCTAGGTCTAAAAGCCTGGTGTTGGTATCGTTTTCGTGTAATATAAGGATGGGAAATTCATTTTTAGACCTCAATTTTCCTTTATTATATTAAATGAAGGAATACGGCGCCAAAATGGAATTCGGCAAAAACGCGAACTAATTACTATCTATAAACTATTAATTTGTCCGTGGTTAACCTCACACGCGTCCAGATGGTCTGATTCCTGCATAATGAGGTTATTTAGCTCGTGGTTGAGGCAGGAAGGGACGCCCAACTAATTTGGAGATTTCGATCGCAATCCAACCCTTGGCTTTGCTATGGGACAATTAAGTCTCATGTTATCGCGATTAGTAATGGCTCAGTTGTTGCGGGGATTAAGAAATAAAAAATATATATGTATATTAAATAGTATTTTTATTATAAATGTTACATCCTAATCTACTCAAATCATCATTTTATTTGCTTGCTCTGCGTAGTATATTTTTCTCATTCAAGCCTCGTTTCTTACTAAGCATCCACTCGTTTCAGACTCGCAAACTATTTTTACTTTTAAATAAATAGTCCATAATCTATTATTTGATCAACCTTTTCCTTTCCAGCCATAAACAATTTACTCCTCACTCTTTTTATTATAAGCACTTTTAAATTACTAATAAGAAGCTTTATTTTACAAATGTGAAGGGATTTACTTTCCTCGTGAATCTGAAATGGAAAAATTAATAAGAAATGGGGACTTACAATTAAAGAAAACAAACGTTTTACATGGGGATATAAGTATTATCTTATGAATCAAGACTAATTTTAAACTTGCTTCCAAACCAATATACTTATGCAGCAGTACATAATTATCACGTCTTAGCAATTAGAACGTTAGTTATTTAATTAACTTACCTGACTCATCGGTTGGTGTGTCAGGGTCGTTCCATTTCTGTCTGACACTAGTACCAAATATGGCAAAAACTAGACCAGAAACTATATACAAGGATGCACTTAGGTTGAACACGGAACTCCAGTCACCTAGATCTTTCTAAAATCAAAAAAGCAGTTTGATATTGATAGTAAAGTATGGCGCACCTGTCTATTTTTGTTTTATAATTAATTGATTTTTTTAAATATTATTCAAAAACACTCATTGTCCTGTTTGTTTATAAAATTATAAATGCAAGTAGTATTTTATTAGCAGTCACAAATTCAATCTGTCGTATATTTTGATCATGGGGTGTTTATTGGTCCCCAATATAAACAAGCAGTATTACGATTAGGAGACAGGTTAGAGTAGTGCCTTCGTGTTAAAGAAAGCACTTGCAAATTTCAACAGGCTTGCCTATTTGTCAGTGGCCGAGTGGTATGGTGGTATGAGCTCGGATAGCGTAAGACACAAGGTTCGATTTCTGGTCTGACGCAGTTGCGTTTTACAAGTGCAATTAATATTATGCAGTACGAGTAAGCAAGAATGGAATGAAGGTGAAGTCAATATAATTAACAGCATAGTGCTTAACCTGATTTTCCATCATACTGCCAGCAGTGACTGGTGCAAACATGGCCAAAACGTCAGCGATACCAACTGTTGTTCTTTTTAATGTATCAGAAAAATTTGGAGCCATATCCTCGTGGCTTGACTAAAAAAAATGGCAACATTAATCTTATATAATCACTAAATAAATGTAGGTAGCTTACAAAACCATTATGGAAACTGTTTCTGTTATTTTGGTGATTCACATCATAAGTAGGTCATTTTGCACATAAATCTTACCATGAATCCAAAATATTGACTAGAGTTGAGTGCCATGAGGAGAACTAGTAAAATAAAAGTTATAGTGACATCAAATGATAGAAAAGTCATTGCTACCAAACAAATAGCGGGTCCTAAGAAACCTGGAATGTTATAACGCAAATTACTTAACAAATAGGAGCATGTATGTTTCATTAAAATATCGATGTGACCTGTGTATAAAAATCTAAGCATTGATTGCATGAGCACATTTTCTTATAATTGTAATACACAAATCACCGATAGTATTGAAAATTTTCCTTGTGACGGTAACACTAAGGCAGTTTTTCTTGATCAGACATTCCGCTATGCATCGAAATGGAAACACCATCAGGAACATTGCAAAGAATGATATTGCGGTTATTAGCCCGATCTGAAATAATGATTATCAGTTTAAATTACTAGACCCGCCATAAACGGACAGCTTCAAGCAGTCAGGACTCAGGACGGACTGCTTCAAGCTGCAACTGCATAGTGAACTACAGATTCTACGTACATACATACACGAAACCGCTGGAGCAGTTGTGACTGCTCCGGGCGGTTAGCAGCACGATGCGGGCTTTTTTCAATGGCAACTTCAAGCTGTTGACTATGACCGCAAGAGCGGTCCGTGTATGTCGATCACTGGCTAACTGCTCGAGCTGTCCGTGTATGTGTTCTTCTTCTTCTTCTTCAGACAATTTTATCATCCTACCTTAACAATGTCTGCATCGTATGCCAATCTCAAATACATGGGTATCATGGTCATGAAAGTCCAGAGACTCCACTGCTGGGCACAACAGGCCAGCACTAGAGCAAAAACTGGTAGCGATGTCCACAAAGCGTGCCAGGGCATTTTGAGATTCTGTAACAAATGGAGGTTTCACTTCACACTATGTCCGATTCAAAGATTTGGAGCGGGCGGTCGTAGTGTGAAAACGCTCCAACAGTTTGAACTTTGGTACTTTATGGTGATTTGAGAACTATAAATAGTCCTATATCTATCAGAAGTAAAAAAATACTATTGATTTAGTAAGACTACCCGACTAGAACGAAAAATTAATAATTAAGTATGCGCCAGGTACCGGATTGCTACATGTACCTTATTATTTAAGAGTTTCCAATATATATAACAATCAATATCTATCCAATGTTCCGAGATTCCGTCTCCATGAAAATAAGTAGATATCTTGTCCTATTCTTACTACTTTATTTCAATTATTAAAATAAATACCTTTTTTACAGAAGATACAATATTCCTTAATTTATATCTCCATCTGTTTTGCAAAAAAAATGTAATAGGTAATACCATCTAGGTCCATTGACAACGTATTTTATCTTAAGCTAACCTTAATCTTTTGATAATATGATTCAATTTAATCCGAC
Source organism: Pyrausta aurata (assembly GCA_963584085.1). Classification (NCBI taxonomy): domain Eukaryota; kingdom Metazoa; phylum Arthropoda; class Insecta; order Lepidoptera; family Crambidae; genus Pyrausta; species Pyrausta aurata. The sequence goes on along the minus strand of OY757264.1, from coordinate 13,843,476 downwards.
ACAAAGCAATCAATATAATTGTTCAAATATTTACCTTTCGTTCAGTATCTTGAAAAAAAGAGTTGCGAATATGAAGTTTTTCATCTTCACTCATAAATTTCGAGTTTTTAGCAGAATTTGACCCAAAAATTGCGTAAATAACACACCAAATAATGCCAGAAAGTGTATTAATGTAGAAAGTCATTCTCCAGCCCCAATATTTGATGATAAAGCCAGACATCAAAAACTGTACGAATGTTCCCAACTGCAAACCTTAAAAAATAGTGATACTTTTCTTCAAGTTTCATTTGTATTAGGTATTGTCCATTTGTGTATTGTGAACGGCATTTAGAAGTCGAAAAATGAAACCCACCACAAGTAACAACAAGAGTTTCCATGAGCCTTCTGTCGTGGTATGGGATCCAGTTTTCCAATATGTGATGAACAGAGGGTATCATCGCTCCTTGAGCTAAACCCTGGATCCAACGACAGAGAGTTACCAATAGCCAGCCACCCTGTAGAATGTTTATAGTATTTTTATTCACTTTGTTTATTTATTAAAGGAAGAAAACCTTTGTTTATTTTATAAAAGAAATATTTTGGAACATGCTAGAAAACCAGGTAAATATACTTATAAGATCCCTAATCATATACATTCCTGTGATGCATTGAAAACAAATTAAGCTTCTTTCCATTTTGTGTACTATACTAAGCTAGTACCTAGTAAAAAGGGAGGCGCTGCAAATTCAGAACCAGGAAGAATGCATAAAGCAACGCAAGTCGTCACATTTTGCGACCGTTGAAAATACTTACATCATAAGCGCCTAAACCAATGAAACCGGACAAGGCAGCACTGACAGCCATTCCGACAGTCATCAACAGTTTCCCGCCAAACTTGGTAGCCAAGTAGTAGCCTGAGGCTTGAGATATTACAAATCCAGCTATAAAAGACGACAAAACAATCCCTTGAATAGAGATTGGCCAGTCCAAATACTAAAATAGAAAATAGCACTTAGAAATAATAGGTGACTTATTTAGGCGAGTCCGCTAGTTTCATACTCGCATAAAAATGGCCAAGTGCGTATCGGACTTGCGCACGAAGGGTTATATTTACTTGAACCTGCAGATGAATATTTACTTGAAATATTCATCTGTCATTCAAACATTCATCATTATAAATGATATCGAGCAAAAAAGGGCATAAACGCGTTTGTTGTATAGGAGCCCCCGAAAATATTCATTTATTTTCGGCAACAGAAATAAAAGTAGTTACATAATTTGTGATAATTTCAACTGTTTGCTAACGGGGTTCCTGAGATGCAGCCTGGTGACAGACAGACGGACGGACGGATGGACAGACAGTGAAATCTTATGGGTACGGAACCCTAAAAATGCTTTGCTTCTATACTTTTTAGATTAGATACACAATTTTTCTTACCACATGTCCAACAAACCAATCGCGCGTGTAGTTTTCACTTCTAGGAGGAGTAGTCATATCCACTATAGCAATACTCATGTTAACTCGTATCCCGAATGCTACCGCTATTCCGAGGAATAAAATAAATGCTTGAACATGTCGAAAGCCCATACATTTGCCTGAAATGGTATGAGAAATAAGATAACTTATAGTGTTTCGTTGCTCAAATGCGCCAATTAAATTCCAGTATTTGACTACATAATGTAATAACTTTTCGAACATAATATTCTTCTGAGAACTTATGCAGAATTATCGATGTTTTTGAGTAAACACTTGATAGCGACATTAAGTAATAGGATCTGTAGTATACATAGGTATTTAGTGTAAATTGTAATATAAAATTTAATTTAATTATAATGAAATATATAATTTTATTATGAAATACATATAATTAACTGAGTTAAATTATTTATTACTGATACTTGCTTGCAACAGAAGCGGATCCTACTTCAATTGTCATCTCTGTGAATAGCACTTTAAAATACGAATTATTTTATTATCATTACACTTTTATCCACTATGAAATCCTGGTATTAAACTCGCTCCCAAATCTGCTGTGTACTTCTGTGACAATTGGTGACAAAGATAAAGCTAAATATTAGGGTCGGCACACACCTGACGTTTATCTTTCCGATATAAGAGCAGACATAGTACCAATCAGATAAAAGTATTCTGTTGTATTTACTCGCAACAACATATTTTGATAAGATTACTAATGTTATTTTATATTCGGCATATTATGATGTTCTTTTCGCGAAATGATAACGATAGGAATTAAAAAAAACTCTCTCATTTATCAATTATTTGCAATCGAATAAATGTTACGCCTTGGCTAGACGAAACAATAACAACTACATCGAGTTTTGTCTTACTTTATTTACAAATAAAGGGATAAAATTTTACAATAGATAATATTACCTTAAAATAGTTATGTACAGTCAGATAAAGCAACTAATAAATACCATTTGTTACTTATAAACCTATTCCTACTACAAAGGTGGTCTTCATACATAAATACGAAAGCTACCACATAATTTATATTGTCGTTAACATTAATACCCTCTTAGAGCTTCTAAAAAAACTTGTTACAGCTTCAATGAAAGCTCAAAGTAATCAGTTCTTTAAGCTATTAATACTTTTAGGCCTCCTTTTGAAAAGGTTAGTAAAAGTACAAGCAAAACTACCCTTAGCATACAATCACGTCGTTTTCTTAAAAGTTGGTTTGTGTCAGTGCCTTTGGTGTATCTTCTTTCTTTTCAACGTCTGCATCTGCAAATAAAGAAATCAAATCGAATGTGTATAAATATTGATATCCCCAAATACAGCGTGTGGCCTGTAATAGGAGCAAAAAATTTAATCATTATACTACAGCGTATACGTAGTGCCTTGGTGCTCCAAAATGCTTTTACTCAGAGATATAGTATGTAATCCAAAGTTATAACCCCTGATCAATGTATATCAAAATCGCTTACTCGTTGTAATAAATGACAATGTCAAGTTCTATGACTGGACACATTGCTGGTTCGATCACTTTTGTTAGAATACCTATATCATTTTTTTATTATAATTAATTAAAACCATATAGTAATAATAAGTAAAACCATATAGTAAGAGGACGGCCTAGGATAAGCTATTTCGACCAAGTGAAGGAGAAAATTAATGTCATGTCGTATCAAGAAGTCAAGATAAAAGCAGGCAGGAGAAAAGAATGGAGATTACTCCACCGACAAGAGCGCGGCTCTTAAATTGAAAAAGAAGTAATAATTACTAGTTACTTAAAGGGCCTAAATATTTTTTTCTCCTGTTACACAATTTAATAATTTCTTAATTCAGTACTTAGATTTTGAATCCAGTTAAAAAACTAAAGAAGCTTGCAAGACAGCAAAAAATTATATCGTAGCTCATTTCACGAACACAAAATTTACCTTTATCATTAGGTTCATTCCAATCCTGTCTCTCGCTGCTCCCGAAGATGAGGTAAAAGATGTTGCATCCGATGTATATCCCTGAAGACAAGTAGAATACCTTCCGCCAATCATCGGCGTTCGTCTGAAATGATAACGATTACTTAATGGCAGGTACTGACGGTGATAACGCAGAAACTGTAGGAGTAGAAATAGCAAAGTGGCAGGGTGTTGAAATTGCTATAAAAATAATTAAATGTACCTATAAGTTGTTCGTGAATGGTATACTTCTAGGTCTTTACAATTTGTATCTCATGTACAGTGGCGGTCTCGCTCGCCTTGTACCTTGCACCCAAGATCAAAATCTCTTGCACCTTGCATCATCCTTTGTTAGGACGCCCGTTTTTGTGTTGCGCAGCAAGCAAATTTGTGGAAAGTTGGTTAAGCTCGAGACCTCAAGCGTTCATATCCAAAGCTCTGACAGGGTATTATATTACTTATTTTTCATTTGATTGTCTTGTAAGTATCCAGTTCTTCATTTCCACGCACTTCATTAAAAAAATTCATCATTCATTCAAAATCATTGTAGAATCGCTACTGTGCTAACTCGGAAGGTGTAGTTAGTAGTCAAAATAAATAGTTTAACAGAGTATATCTCTCTAAATACACAGCGTACTTCATTATTTAAAAATATTTTTTATACAAACCTCATCCACCAAGATAAGTCCTGCAGCAAGAGGGGCGAATATGGAAAGAACGTTGGCGAAGCCGTTAGTGATGCCGTTCATGGTACCTGCGAAGTTGGGCGCGATGTCGATGTGGCCGAGCTGTAAATAAATACACAAGTAATTGTTTAAAAAATAGTATTACATAACTATAATGGTTTATCTCCCTTCGTTCCTCCTTCTGAACATCCGCCTTCGGGACTCAAACTACCATGGCTTACGTGGAAGTCCCCTAACAGACTACGGTCCCAATCTACCCAAGATGCAGGGACACCATGGATCCGACACGTCCTGTGTCTGTGGTGTCACTACACAATTTAATTTAATTTAATTTAATCATTTATTTCAGGCAACTTAGGCCCATACAATAAATACCTTAAAGACTAACATACATACAATAACAACATTAAAAATATTAAAATAAATGACACTATTTTGCCGGCGTAGTGTTGCGCAACTTGGTGTCCGGTAACCGTCCGCGAAATCTGCGATACAAAACACCCTTCGGCCAAAACTCTGCTTTCATGAAGGTCGACAGCTGTTCGGTCGGAACCCTTACCACAAACGAATTGAAATTCGTATTGTGACGAGACTCCAACCGTTCGACCCTCAGTGAGTATCTGGTCTTTATTCGTATGTACTCTACAATCTCCTCGACCTTTGTAGAGTAGTGGAGCCGGGACACGTATAGCAGCGTCACTGGTACCGCAGGCCGAAGTAGGTGGTTTGATCCGGTCGGTGCGGTGCCGCACTGGTTGCGAGTGGAGGGCTTCCAATACATGTTCCACCTCTTGTCTTGTCCTGTATGCCCTGATTTTTACTCTCTTGAGGATATTTTGTGTGCAAGCGACAAAGCAATCCGCGTCGCTAATTACTGGGCACTACAAATTTAGCTCGATGTACCATCGACTCGTCAAGAAGAGATGGTTAATCTTTAATACTAATACTTTAATTATTGTCCTTACCAAGAACCCAGTAAAGTGTCCGGCATTGAGAATCATGACGACTGTGAGTAAGACGACAGCTATAGTGACGTCAGCTGGTGCGTAAGATAGGCCTATTAAAGCAAAACCTGGTCCGAAGAAACCTAGAAATAAATAAAACCTGGATATTAAAAAGCATTACGAAGAATACTCAAATTGCTGAGAACAAATGAAAAGGAGATATTAACATCGCCTCAACCCATTTGTGCATTGTTGATGATTACTGTCTGTTGCAGTTAGTACGTAATCGTATCGGCTATCTTATCATAATATAGCGACACTAGAATTTGTCAAAAATATTACAATATCCAAAACACACGATATGATAATAAGGATTGAGCAGAGATGATGTATAAAAAATATAGGGGAAGCAATGTCCTCCTTACGAACATATTTTTCAACTCACCAATTGAATTGAAGACCTTTCTCGTGGTAGTGAGGCTGCACCAATTCTTCCTGATTATGTAATCTGCCAAATATCCGAACGGGAAGCTCACGAGGAATATAGCAAAGTAGGGTATGGCTGACATCAGACCGTTCTGAAATAGAAAGAGAACTCCATGGAGATATTTGCTCACTGTGCACCTTATTGAAGCTTTTTATAAAAACTAAGTATGCCTCATTCCACCTTCATGGTGGCAACGGACAACACTACCTGGCCCATTATATAGGTACTTGGGTGGTGTAAGAAAAGGAAGAAGAGACACAGATCTATTATCTAATGGGTTATGAGAAACAGAACATACCGATTTGATGCTCACTCCCTGCACTTGGCTTAAGTAGGAAGGTATGAGTGTCATGAGAGTCCAGAGCCCCCAGTTTTGTGCGCAGTTCGCTATGATCAGCGATATGAACGGCAGACAGGTCCACATCCTCTTCCAGGGAGTTGGCAACCTCTGAAAGTAATTACAAAATATATTTAGTAGATAAGGGCACAAAAGGTACACTGTTCATTTGACCACCAGGATGCGGGATGAGACGAAACACATTGGTTCTAGTATAATTTTCTTAGAACAAGGGTAGAGTAAACTACTGCAACTCCTTTTTAAGTCATATCCAGCGCCGTCTAGTAAACCGCGTTAGAATAAGAATATTGTGAACCTGCTAATCACAGCAAACGAATGAGTTGTTTTAATGGTTCAAATGATGAGAGATAGATGTCGCTATGTTACAAAGAAGCATTTACAAAAGGAGTTGTTATATCTTGTGTATCTGCCTTATTTTGTTATGAATTTAACTTGTAATTTTGCATGCTTGAGACATACTTCACTTGTTTATCGACACAGCTTTAAGAATCATCCTAAAAATCAACTGCCATCAATAATTAATGGATATGCATGATCATTGCATATAACGTACCTTCTTATCTCCTCCAACCTGTCCCAAAGAGGACTGTATATAAAACCTCTCCATCTCGCTGATCCATCTGGAAGTCTGTGGGGTGTCAGCTCCAAAGATGATATAAAGTATCAACAGCACACCTCCCATTATTCCGTTTGTGTAGAAGATGGCTGGCCATCCGAACCCGCTGACTAGGTATCCTGATATCACCATTTGTAAGGCTAGACCGAATTGAGCGCCTGAAAATGTACAAAAACCATTCTTAAACATGGCGTTGCTGTATGTGATTAAGGAAATTATTAACCCAATAATTTAGAAATTGGGATCATAACTCATAATGCACTTTTCAGAAGCTGGCGTAGTATTAATTGCATTCTTCTACCTTTTGTTATTGAAAACTTGAAAATGATTGACCTCTTAAGATAAGGTAAGATAAGATAATCATTTATTGTCTTAAAACTGTGTACAATAGTTGTTATAAAAATAAAATAATGTGTCAACAGTTTACCCATTTCGGGCATACAATAATTATAAAGATGCAGTCTAAATTGATAAATCATAATTAGTCAAGCAGGAAGCATTTAAATTATATAAAAAGTCAATTTATTGATAAGTAAAATATTCGTCCAGCGTATAAAAACATTTGAGAAGCAACCATTCTTTTAGTTAATAATTTTTCTCTTAATTAGTCTATGTGTGTATGTGTCACTATTATATTGTATAAACCGCGTGATTATAATCTAACGGTTTTAAAACTGTTAGATTGTTATCTGACGCTTTATTGTGAACAAGCTCGATAAAGTTTAGCATTTATGCTTTTTTTGGTACTTACCTGACAACCTAACCTACCCTGACCCACCGCTTTACCCCGTGATTCGTCATTTCAGTTTACGTTATAATGTATGAAGTTTGGTACAGTTCACAATAAATCGACAGATTACAATCTATAGAATTTCAAACCCTTAGATTATAATCACGCGGTTATTGCAATATGACGGTGACATATGCAACAATGTTAGTACCAAATGTGGTCTAGTAGTAGGGTTTATTTTGGTACGTGTACTAATTACTCGGGGGATAATAACTATTATTTGTACGGTCAACATACAACGTTTTTTTTTTAACACCGTGCAAATACTAGTTTTTTGAGTTTTGCTTTTTTAAGAGATAACTTTACCTGAATAAATAAACGTTCCCAGCCGACTCTTCTCCTCCAAAGGCACCCACTTGCCGATGAGATGGTGCATGCACGGCATCAGGATCCCTTGCCCGAAGCCTTGGATGACGCGACAAGCGCACACCAATTGCCAGCCACCCTTTCAAAATAAAATATAATTTATGTACTTAATAAACTAAGACCCAGTTATTAAGAGCGGGCAAAGGCAAGAAAAACGCATATTAGGCCCTCTTAAACCAACAAAATTACTAAAGTTAGTGCTTTCGTATCTGATTTAGATTAACTTCTCTATTGCGAGTATGTAGTCAGACGTATTCATATGTGTAGGTATTTGGTATTTTTGCTAATTACTAACAAAATCTGAAAACAAAAATATCTTCAAAGGTATACTTTCTATTGAATAATTTCAATACAACAACAAATAATTAACTGATACCGATAATGATACTAAATTAACAGGGTTGATGACAGACATCTTTGCTTCTCCCATTTCGAACATTTTAATATGATAAAATTATGACAATACCTAGCAATGGTTTGATATAGCATTGCTACGAGTACTTTACATATTTCTCTTTCAATAAGCTTCAGATATTCAAGTCATTATGTTCAAATAAAAGTTTAATTAAAAATATGTGACTAACACTCACCAATCTCGCACCGAAGGGTGTCAGAAACGACATAACAGAGTTGATAGCTAAACACAGGCAGAGGAGCAGTTTCCCCCCAAACCGGGAGGCCAGCTCGCCGCCAGGAAACTGGGAGACCACGTAGCCCCAAGTGAAGGAGGAGAGGATCACACTCTGCGACTGCATGCTCCAGTCGAAATACTGGAAATGGTTAAACGGCAAATTATATGCAAGATAGTTTTTAAAAATATTTAGGGGCTGTTCCACACTGTCAAATAATTAATTCAAATGAGACGTCATTTCGTATGAAGTAACGGACAGATAACTGGTTATTAGGAAATTGTGAAACATCCGTGTCATTTTTTTAAATCTCGCAACATTGATGAGAAAAGCAAAATTCAACAGTGGTATAGACACACATGCGCCCGAATAGCGTAAGTCACAGGGTGTGATTCCTTGTCTGTCACAGTTGCTTTAAGTGCAATTGTTATTTTTTACAGGATCAAATCCACAGCATTAGTATTTAAGAATTGAATTGCAGTCAAGCTCCTTTTATAACGAGTTTGAACATTTTATACAAAAAAATATTTACGACATTATAGAGCACATACGTTTCTGTGCTCATTCTCGTTCCCATCTCCATCATTCTATCATTCGCTTCCATCGTTTCATTTCACATACTTTCACGTCATTTTTAGCGATCCTAAGTTTACTAAAAACATTATATTATAACTAGTTAGTACCCACATGTATACCAAGATAAGCTTTATAAGAGATCGTTTTAATTTTATTGGGTTTATTAGGGGTAAATGACACAAACATTTATAGAAACTTTTACAAGCACTTAAATTGTTTCATAGTGATCAATAAATTACTATCAGCCTTTTTATGACACCGCCTTCACTAAAAGTCAATTGAAATTGTTTTGCACTTAGATAAACATAGGTATTGAATAGCCATTTACGCTCATTAGACAGAACAAATACCTTATTTTTCTATCAACTTTTTTTGATTATCCGCCTTCATAACAGGATTCTATGTCAAGATATGAAAAAAAAAAACTGTGCAACATAATGTCAAAAATGACTTATTTCCATATTTGGTTTCCGTTTACCTACCAATACACTATATATATTCTGTGCCAATACTTAATTCGTTATCGTTAGTTAGGTTATTCAAGACTTTTCTCACGTAACCTTATAGAAATAAAAATAAATAATAATTAGCCAAATAAAACGTGATATTCCAAGCACGTGATATTTCATGAAATGTTTACTTTCTATGAAGATAAGATCCAACGACATTGTTTGTAACTGTATGATAGCGAATAAAGCTATCATCTCCACACTGTCAATAGATTTTTATCAAAATAATCTGACTACTTAGATAAAACACTTTATCCGTCATGAGATAAGTAGAAGTTAAGTAATCTTATTCATCGTTGGTATTTTTTGTCACAATTTACTCAAAAGTCGATAAAATGTTGTTTCTTTTTGTTGTTGGTTCCGTACCTGTAAACTGTTGGAAATTTTACTTATAATTTTATCTAATTCAGAATAATAGTTTGATTGAGAATTATTGGTAACTTATTTTGGGGTAACATTTCGTTTTGGTTTTTTAACGTGTCAGGCTTTAAAATAAAATAAATGAAAACTTAAAAAATATTTGCTGAAACTGAAGGTTTAAAGTAAGGACTTAGAATGTTTTTAAACACTCACAGTGTCATATTTATATTCTCACGCAATGACGTATACTAAGAGACCAAGAATTTCGCGCGGTCGGACCGACAGCACGGTAGCTCAATTGGAAGAGCAGTTGGCCCGGTCAGCCAGAAAGATGCTTGTTCGAATCCCGCCCGTGCGCAATTTTTGGTTTCTTAAAGTAAGGATTTCATTGCTGGATTTAATAATAAATGACAATATTATCAATAAAAATATTAAGTGGTAAAATTGACTTGTTTGTAATTAATAGATTAGGTATTTGACATAATTGTAAAATCATACTCATTTCATTAAATATTGAATTAAATGTAATAATATAATAAATGTTTGCATGAAATAATTATTAATAGTTAAATAGGACGAACATATTTTAATTAAGATCTTCAGTGTAACCCTATTTATGAGCAAATAAAATATTCATTCATTCATTCATTCATTTCCTTCGCGAAAAAAAGGCACTAAAATGATGACGGATCCCTATTTGTTTCTTGACAGTTGATAAGCCTAATCATGGCAGCGAGTGGGTTATGTGGGGTATGAAAGACTTTTTGAAGTGCCTAAAATCAGCAACAACGTGTCACAATGCCTACTTATGTCAGGATTAAATTTTGGTCGAAATCTAGACCTATATTTTCATTCTATTTGTCATAATTATACCCCTGTTAAGTAACCATTAGTGTAGATTTGAGCACCATGGATTGAAAAAGTGAGCGGCAATTTTGGTTACCTTCTATTATTTTGATTCTTTTTCTTTTTATTTAATGGAAGAGGCTTTTATCGCAACGCGGTAATGACCGGCCTCATATTGTTTAAACGAGATGATATTCATTTGGACCTGAAGTCTGAAAGTTAAATTGAGTTTAGACTAGTACTCACCTCTTCATTATTATCATCTGTCATGGCGACGACAGCCATGCTGATGTTTCCCCTGAAGGAGAATCCGAAGGACATGGCCAGGAATAGCAGGAATACTTGGATGTGACGAAAACCGAATTTACCTCCTGGAAAGTTTCATAAAATATGAAGATGACAACCAAGACTGCGCAGTCGACAGAAATGTTGTCTTACACTTAGTTTTGATTTGGACGTGTTCAAAAAGAGAGAGAAAGAAAAGTTTATTATTAGACCTAATTCATCTTAGGCTGCATCATCATCAACCATCAAGTGAGAACGTGACCAATTATAAACATTATTTTTACATTCATTTGGTAAAACTATTTTATTTAAATCGTAGATGCAATAGTAGTGTCTTACATGGTCAGAACTTGAATTATGAAAGTAATCTACTTACTATAATTTTCTTCGGCATATCCATCTTCTTTGCTAAACGTCATTTTGTTATTCAAGAACTTTATTTTTCCCTCCTTTAGATGTCGCCTACCCCCTGCCTCGCAGACTGAAGATTGTTTGTGTTTCAAAACTTATCATTATCATCAATGACAGTTGATAAGAAATCGGAAAATCAGTAAAAGCCGGCAATTTTGAAGTACCGTCCGTCAGAAGAAGTATCTTTGGCATTGGTTTGGTGAAATACAAAAAGCTTATCAAACTTTTAAAATTGATCATGATATTAATAATATCAAGCCGAAAATCTTCTGAAAATACTAAAAATATTTTTTTTTAATTTTGTTACATTGTTTGTACTAGAGAGGTTAGCATATCAAAAGGTCCAGCCCGTAGCCTTTGATACGGGAAGAGGGGTTTAGGAGGTTAAATTTTTCGATATTTTTCATTTATAAGGTCAAATCGTTTTAAGTGATAATATTTTAACAATGTCTTCGTAAACATTATAGAAACAAAACACTTTCATAATTTTTTGGAAAAACAAGATTTCATTTTATTATTTTCTTTAGCAAAGACAATATCATTTTTTCAAAACAGCACCCTGACAATTCAAAAAGTTATCTACTTCATCGGCTTCGCCTCTCTCAATTCAATGCCCAAACCTTCTTTTTCTCTAAGCTTAACCTTTATTTAAAAAAAACAAATCTAAAAAAAATAGTACCTTAGTCTCCAATTTTGTCAAAAACTAGCGGATAAAACCCCAAAGTGTTTTCTACACAAAAATATTAATTTATTGTGCTGAATCAGCCCTTTAAATCAGAAACTATGCGTCCTACAAATCTGCTCTGTTTTGCTATTACCGATCTTAGTTATTGACTAAATAAACGATTTGAAGTCTGTAAAAAAGATTAACATTTCAGTAAAATATGCAATTATCTTAGATCCAAAGGTTAATAAAAAAAAAACAAAAGTTTAAATATTACTCAAATTTATTAACAGTAATCTTACAAATAATCTATACTTAGAACTAATTTATGATTTAATTGTATCTTCTTTCTTCTCAACATCAGCTTCTGTAAGGAATATTAAATATTTTACAAACGAAATAATTTTAAAAACGAAAGATTAATATGTGCTTTGAGCTCTCTCTAATGTATACAGCGTGTAGCCTGTAATGGGAGCAAAAACTTTAATCACTGATTCTACAGCGTATACGAAGTTACCTTGACCTGTTCATATTGCTCTAAAATTGTTTTTCTCAGAGATATAATTCCTAATCAATGAATATCAATTTGCTAACTTGTTGTAGTAAATAACAATGTCTAATTCTATATGACTACACACAATTTTTAGCAACACATGGCTGGTTCGATTAATTATGTTAGAAAATATCAATAAAATTATTTTTCATTATAATAAATGAAAACCATTTAGAATTGATTACTGGTCTATATTAAAAAAATGCTTCTATTACAGGCCACATCCTGTATATTTTTCAGAATTTTGCAGTCAACTAGGCAACATTGAGATTGACATTTCTATTGAACTGTTTGGGCCAACTTCTACCTTAAACCAAATAGTTAGTTTCTCAAGATTGTGTCCCATTTAACAAGTTTTCTTACCTGAAGAAACATCAGGTTCATTCCAATCCTGTCTCTTACTGCTTCCAAAGACAACGTAAAAAATATTGCAGCTGATGTAAATCCCCGACGACAAATAAAACACGTTTCGCCACTCACTTGCCTGGGTCTGTAAATTTTGATTAATGAAAAAAAAAAGATAGTAAATAATAAGTTTTGATACGAGTAAAAACTACAAAATAGTATTGAAAAGATTGTTTACTTTAAGATACAATTCAAGTCTTGTACCAATGCTGACAATAACTTTTATGTGTCTTTGTTAATTATATATCTGAGATAAGTCCTAATTCAAGTTCCTTTTTAGGGTTCCGTAGCCGAATGGCAAAAAACGGAACCCTTATAGTTTCGTCAAGTCTGTCTGTCTGTCTGTCTGTCCGTCCGTATGTCACAGCCACTTTATTCTGAAACTATAAGCATCACATAGCTGAAACTTGGTAGGTAGGTGTATTTTGTTCACCGCTTTCTGATTCAGATACAAAAAGTAAGGAAAATAATATTTAAGGGGGGGCTCTCATACATGAAACTAAAACCTAAAATATTTTTTTTACTCAAACCTTTGCGTGTGGGGTGTCTATGGATAGGTCTTTTAAAATGATGTTGAGGTTTCTAAAACCATTTTTTCTAAAAGTGTAAGGTTTGAGATATAGACGCTTCCAAAGTGGTAAAATGGGCGTCCCCACCCCTCTAACTTTTGAACTAAGAAAGTGAAAATTTTGAAAAAAATATATGATGTAGATCTCAACAAAAACTTCCAACGAAAATTGGTTTGAACGAACCAGTAGTTTTTGAGATATTGCACATTTTTATCAACCGCAAATATAACTTTGTCTTTCATACAAACACTATGAAAAACAAAGTTATTTTTGCTGTCGCAATATATTGTGATGTTTTCGTTAAGTGAAAGTAAGTGGACCCTGAATTCAGTTAAGGGTGGCACGGAACCCTCAGTGCGCGGGTCCGACACGCACTTAACCGGTTTTTATTTTTTTACGTTTGCCAATCCTATTATACATGATTCCTTTGTTATGGACAGAAGCTTCGTTTAGGTCAATAAAGCTTGGTAATGAAATTATAAATTCCTTAGATGTGATCTCTGTAAGGATTATGATGGCTGAATCTTTGATACTACTGTGATTGATTAGATTTCGTAAATATTAAGTAATGATTAGATATCAGCATAGAATTCAAGATTGTATCTGAATCCGATGATGTCGATCAATAGCCATATCGCATAAATCTGTGATAGTGTATCAATTGTTCGGTAATATTTGAAAGTTCTACAGTGACTTTCATATTATAGCATTTGATTAATTGAAAATGTTCACCCTTGATTTCAGTTCACTCTTTTGCAATAAATGATATTAAGGCAACGTAGCCAAGTAACTGGTTATAATAGCCAATCATTGATTTGAGGTTAAATGTGCGCACAATTTTTCTAAACAGCTACCTTTTATCGGGAGAAGGTTTTTTTATATATAAATATTCTATTATATCTTTAAGTTAAAATGGATTTTTACAGTTTGATTCCGTAAAATCGACCAAAACTCTTCAGTTACCTCGTCTTTTAATATCCACCCAGCAACAATCGGCGCGAATATTGAGAAAATGGTGGAAATGCCGTTAGTGATTCCACTCATAGTGCCAGCAAAATTGGGTGCCATATCGATGTGGCCGAGCTGAAAACAAACAAAATACTTGTGTAATGAAACAGTAGTGTATTTTTCATGTCACACTAACACTTTACCAGATAAATCAGTTGAAATAATAAGCATGTAATATTTTCCAAGTATAATTTAGGAAATCTCATAGGAAAGAGCGATCTCTTCTAGCCAGCATTTGGGTATAAGTAACGAATAATTTACATCATTATTTATTACCTATCATCATTAGTAGTGCGCGCAAGCTTCCCTACAAAAAGAGAACACGTTTTCTACCCCATAAACGTTGTCCGATTTTGTAAAAAAATTTACATGTTAGAGATATTTTGAAAAACTATGCTCGTACGTCTTTATTTTTTTTAATATTGTATGTTTCAGAAAATTTAAGAACCTAAACATTAACTTTTTTTATTAGTAAACTCTTCGGAATTTCGTCAATTTTTAACTCATCAAGCCTTTATACAAAAAATCGAAGACATACAAGCGTAGTTCAAATGTATGAAAACGAATGAGACCAATTTGTATTATTCCATATCTTTAGGTTTACGGGTAGGAAAACGTGTTCGCCCGCAAGCATATTTCGACCGTTGGCTTTCGAAATGTATGAAAACTCGCGCTGCGTTACGGCTGCACACGATCCTCTTAATTTGAAAGTAAGAAATGGTTTATTTTAAAATCACCTGACCAAAAGGCTACAAACTTTAGTCGTTTTTTTCCGTCTCCTCGTCGTCGTGCTGTATTTTTTTTTGCTATGGATGGTCCTTTTGGATGGTATCTTACAATCGCAATCTGTTATTTTGATATACATTGTTAGTGAAAATAGTGCAAATTATTACCAAGAATCCCGTGTAGTGGCCAGCATTGAGGGCCACAACCAAAGTGAGCACAGTGACGGCGATAGTCACGTCTGCTGGTGTATATGACAGGCCAATCAGTGCAAACGCTGGGCCCATAAAACCTAGGACAATAGCACACAGTCAATATTCAAAGATTTTTTGAAAAATACACTAACAAGAATGCTTAACTTAATGAATATAGGTTGATATTTCAAGCGTGCTGAGTTGGTTTCAAAATTATTGAAAAAGAAGGTGGTAATAATAAGGTGGTTTTAGGATAACAGATAACTAAAAGACGTTTTATTATGATATGTTGAATAAATATTACAATTTATCGTTGTTTTTCGTATGAAGGTAGGTAATCCAGAAGGTAGGTAAGGAAGGAAGGAAGGCATTCAAAATCGCTTTGATTTCGGCAGTAATATGTGTTATCTTTAAAAACCGGCCAAGTGCGTGTCGGACTCGCGCACTGAGGGTTCCGTGTCAATTTTAACTGAATTAGGGGTCCACTACCATCCACTTAGCCAAATGTTTACAGCAAAAATTAATTTCTTTTTTATTAGTGTTTGTATTAAGGAAAATGATTTCATTGCGGTTGTTGAAAATGTGCTATACTTATCTCCAAAATCAACAGTTTGATCTCGTTCAAGCAAATTTTTTTTGAAGGTTTTATAAGGACCTACCTTGAAACTTATTCAACTGTTTAATGCTAATAGTTTAAGAATAAAGTTGCTGTTACATACGGATGGACAGAAAGACAGACTTGAGGAAACTATACATGTTCCGTTTTTTGCCATTGGGCTACGGAACCCTAAAAATATCCTTTGTCTTATTTTCTGCATCTGCTTTGACTACCTTGAAACTTATTCAACTGTTTAATGCTAATAGTTAAAGAATAAAGTTGCTGTTACATACGGATGGACAGAAAGACAGACTTGAGGAAACTATACATGTTCCGTTTTTTGCCATTGGGCTACGGAACCCTAAAAATATCCTTTGTCTTATTTTCTGCATCTGCTTTGACTACCTTGAAACTTATTCAACTGTTTAATGCTAATAGTTAAAGAATAAAGTTGCTGTTACATACGGATGGACAGAAAGACAGACTTGAGGAAACTATACATGTTCCGTTTTTTGCCATTGGGCTACGGAACCCTAAAAAAGATCCTTTGTTTTATTTTCTGCATCTGCTTTGATTACAATTTAAAATAAAAACAATTATTTACCAATAGAATTGAAAATCTTTCTCGTAGTAGTGAGGCTGCACCATTTCTTGTTTATCGACAAGTCGGCCAAGTATCCAAAAGGAAAACTTAATAAAACAATGGCAATGTATGGTATGGCCGACATGACACCGTTCTGTAATTAAATAAAGCATATGAATATTAAGTCCCCAATTTAGACAATTATGAACACCTAGTGCCTTACGTCATACGTAATGTATATGAGTTTTAGTGAATTAAATAGAATGAAATAAAATGCCTAAACACAACACAGTCATACGCCTTGTCACCCAAAAGGTTTAATATTAAGTAATAACGTTTACATCGTTCGCGCACGTCTTTTAAAAGCTATATAAAGTTTAAAAGGTAGTATATACAGAGGTTTGCTACAATAGGCTTATTCTATAATCTGCTGCACATGCTGTGCAAGTTTCTTTTTAAAAATATTATCGAAGTCGATGCCTTTCAAATATGCGGGTAGTTTGTTAAACAGCCGTGCTCTCTCAAAACTTAACATTCGCTTACCGTACTTCGTTCGGACTTTGGGTACAACCAAGTAACTAGCTCGACGGCGTGTGCGCTTCTTTGTAACCTGTTGTGACTGTGTTAGTGTAATCGACGTGTGGATGGTTTTATGCAGTATTTTACGCATGAGCAAGCAAGTTACAGTATGTAAATAGTTGAATTGAATAAATGAAAATCTTACTTGCTTGATGCTGACGCCTTGCACGCTGCTCAAGTACGACGGTATGAGCGTCATGAAGGTCCAGAGTCCCCAACTCTGTCCGCAGTTGGCCACGATCAGCGATATGAAGGGAAGGGAAGTCCACATCTTCTTCCATGGGGTCCTAAGTCTCTGGTAATATGTATAAAAACTCGTATATGAGAATTCGTTCGCCTGCTTTACTTACTTTTTCATTTGCTTCGCTTGTATTTATTGTAGCCTTATGTTACATAGCCTTCCCCGATAAATAGACTTTCCAAGTCAAAAATACTTGTTTAATTGAAACCTGCTTCTATTATCTGTATTAATCTCTTCTGCTTAATCGTTAGTTTATGCATCATACTCCCTCCTAATTATATTCATTTGCTAATTCAAATAACTAATTTGAGAAACTTTTTATGTATATTTCTTCTAATTATAATGCAACCGAGTCTGAATAGTCAATAAACATTACCAACCTTCTGCTCTCCGACTTGTCCCAAAGATGTCTGGATATAGAACCTCTCCTTCTTACTGATCCACCTGGATGACTGTGGTGAGTCAGATCCTATAACAATGAAGACTGTCAACAAGACAGTCCCCATGATTCCATTGGTGTAGAAGATCGCTGGCCAACCGAAGTAGTTGATGATGAATCCTGATATTAACATTTGAAACGCTATTCCGAACTGCGCCCCTGTAAAAAAATTAACGTGCAGTGCTTCGAAATATATTTCATACAGTTAAGACTGCGTTTCCACAGAAGTGGGGTCTACGTGAAGTTTTTAAAATACTCTACTTGCCATATATAATATTGTAATGACAATGTGTTTTTTTAGGAACTAATACATAAAAAAAAACTTAAGAGATTCAATACAACAGTACTTATTAGGAAATATTATGACACGGCTAAAGTATCGCATAATTATTACAATAGTCTTAGATTGAACTTCTTACCACACATAATAAGAGTTCCAAGCCGGCTTTTTTCCTCCAAAGGAGCCCATTTGCCAATCAGGTTGTGCATGGATGGCATTAGGATACCTTGTCCTAAGCCTTGAAGCACTCTAAAGCCACACACAAGTTTCCAGCCTCCCTAAAAAATTAAATTAAAAACGTTGTGATTTGCGATCTCGAAAAATAATGAGTGGGAAAAAAACGGAACATAAGATAGTTACCATTACTAGGTACATCTCGTACTTTAAGGACTTCCTTCAAAATATTCTGTTCAAATTATTTTTGTGATATTTTCATGTTATATGTGGAGAATTTTTTATGGATATTTTGAATTAAACTTCCGAGATTCGAGACGGTTTTTTGGACTTCTAGGGGCTTCTACGTGTCACAGACATCGACGTAAGAAGCCTAAGAAGGAAGCAGCCTGTTTATAATTTGTCTTAAAGATAGATTAACTAAGCTTCTTCCAAGTTCGTCCAGAGATAGTGTCTTTGACTGGGTAGGTAATTATAATTTTCTTTAAAAATACAATATAAAAGACATACAAATAATTAATTATAATAAATTTTAAAAAAAATTCAATGTAAACCAATTGTGGGATAACTTTCCTACTATATTCATACTTACATAGTAAGCGCCGATCGGCATCACGAAGGAGACCAATGAGTTGATGATGAGGCAGACGCAAAGAAGTGGTTTTCTCCCTAGCCTGGCCACCAGCTCGCCGCCAGGAGTTTGAGTGATCACGTAGCCCCATGTGAAGGCTGACAGAATCATGCTCTGTTCTTGAATAGTCCAGTCGAAGAACTATAGGAAAAAACGTTATATTTATTTAAGAACTACCACTATTAGTATGGCTTCATTAACTCTACTAGATAATTTTAGGCACTTTTTCCATGGAAACACTTATTTTGGTTACAAACAAATTGTACTTAGGGCTTAGCAGTAACGTGGGAATCCCTTTGGAAGGTTATGTCGCTGTCACCGCCGCGCCGCCTTCCCACCGTAGGGCTTAAAAGAGTCAGAATTGCTTGCAACTCGCGTCATCTTTTGTTGAAGTGTGACGACCATATTTGTGTCAATTGTGCAGGGTATATTCATTTGGAAGCGAGACTTAGTCTCTGCGTGCGTAAAAATACAAAATCACGTGCACATTTTAAACAGCTACTGTATTCCTTAACCGATAAATGTATTGATGGGCGATAAAGATTTTAATCTTACGTTTTCAATGGAGCTGTCTGTCATCGCCACGACCGCCATGCTGACATTGACTCGGAAGGTGAAGCAAAACGTCATGATGAGGAACAGGAGCACGACCTGGATGTGACGGAAACCCAGGCCTCCTTCTGAAAAATTAAAATAATTTAATGCCGGTTAGAAACACTCGTATGACAAATACTTTATTGCGATTACATGTCTCTTAAAAAAGAAACAAAGAAGACGGCTTTCTTTATGTTTATTTGATTTATTGAAATGTGCAGTCACATAATAATTTACATTTCACAGATAGACAGATAGATAACTCTTCATTACACATCTCATAGGTCAAATACAAATTCATGTATAAAATTAAATTGTGCTGCCAATTACTTGTTTGTGAGCAAATAACAACCATCATTAACAACCAGTCACGTGAAAATGTAGCTTGAGAATACTGTGTAGTGTCTGATTTTAGAGATAGTTGAGTAATGAATACTTAATCAAATTAAAAATAGAAAAATAAAGTATCGTATTGACATTTAAATTGTTGATTACCTATATTCTTCTCATTCCTGTTTTTCAAGGCTTTTATAGTGTTACGTCTTGAACTATTGATTTTATTGCTTTTTGAGTGAAAACAAATAATAGTATTAATAAAATACTTACTGTAAACTCCCTCAGGCACTAGGTCTTCAGTACTCGTAGTCATGTTAAAAATAAAAAGTTTATTTAAATTAAAATTTGAAACCGGCAAGGTTTTCCTCTCGTGTCTTGTTGAATAATTTTTATAAACTGAACAACACTATCGCTCAGATGTGATACGGTAGTTATTCGGAAGGTTGAGCAAAGGTTGTCAAAGATAATCTGCGTAATCTCCATGTAACAAAATTACAAGATGACCTGAGCCTCGATTCTCGCGTCAATAGAACTTTTTACGTGTGGTATTATTAGATAAGGAGCTTGGCCGTTTTAGCGAAAAAATCAAAAGATGTATCCGTAAAACAATTGCCGCACCGAAGAAATCAAAATGCATAGAAATCGTGACCCTGTTGAAGCAAAGACAGTAGTAACATTTATGTTAAGGACCTTTTTTACAAACAAAAATTAGCACTACGCATCTTTTTATGGGCTAATTTTCAGGTTTACTTTAGAGCTTGTACACTAAGAAGTGGTTTAAAACAAAACTGCTTAGTAGCGATGAAATCATTGTGGAATATGTATGATATGACAATTGTAGTTTACCAAAATACAGATAAGTGATAATTTCTTTAAGAGGTTGTTAATCTTGGGAAGATTTTTTTAATAATTAAAATCTGATACTACCCTTCGGATCGATCGGCAAATCGTTATCGAATGACACTAAAGAGAAGGGTGATTGAAGGATAATTTTGGTTTTAAACAGCTTCCGTCCTGCCTTGACACTAAGGTTTCTCGCCGTTATTTTTGCGTAATATATTTAAATATTCCATTTATGGCTAAACATTTGGTCCGGTTATAGTTTGGACGCGATCGATTACTTTGAACCGGAAGACATTAAGTTTGTTTGTTTTTTTAGTCCTTAATTTTGTCACTAGATATTTATTGTATATAAAGTGTTTAATTTAAGATTTTGCATAAATTACTAATCATCTGAATCGTAAATAACATTATGCCATACGTTGGCTCACCCAATGTATATCTGGATTAAATAATATCACTCTTAATGACTTAACTGCCTGATTTACTAACGCTCCCGGTGTATTTCGTCCCCCGGTTGTCCTATTCAGGGCGTCCAAAATTTAAACAAAAATTTAGAATATCGGTCCATCAGTTCTCGAGTTATAAGCGGTGTTGTAACTATCACATTTATTTATTTATATAGATGTGTGCAATGAATAATGAGTTTTCTATAAACGGTATACCTATACGATATGGTCTTATAAATAAATAAATATAAATAAAGCATTTCAGGTACTCATTGCCCCATATCGAATACAATTTTAACATATGTCAAAATATTGAATTATATTAAATTAAAAATTTAAATTAAATAGATTTCATCGATAATGAAATAACATAAGTACCTACATTTTGGTAATCTCAAAATAATCAGTAACAAACAATGGCAAAAATATTTCATATTATTATGAATAATTTGTCACATGTACTATTTGAAATACAGCCTGTATTATGGTATTTTTACAAAGTTGCAACCTTTTATGAAACGATAGTCTCAGTCGCTTTAAGACCGTATGATAGTCTTCAACACAATGTTCTGCGAACATGCCAGACGCGCTACACCGCTAGGGCAGCCGCAGCATAGCACGGAAGGCATTATTGTTTGTAACTTATAACTTCTAATTTGAAGTAACTTTCTGATGGACATTGATTTATGGTAGGTATAAATGAAGTCCTTATTCGTAAAATATCACCTTTAAGTAAGTATTTAGGTCTTTACCTATGAAATTTCCGTTTTGTATGGAACAAGTAAAAGTACTTATTTTTTAAACTTTTTTAATTCTGTTATTCAAAGTCATACCCCATGCAATCGACGCATCTTTGCCAATGCATTGGCAATTTATTGATGCCCTTCTTGTAAAAATCAGCTGGACGGGAGGCAACAAACTCTTTAAAGGCATTTTGTACTGCCTCTCGGGAATTGAATTTTTTACCCAGTAAAAAGTTGTCTAAATTTTGAAAAAAGTAATAGTCAGTAGGTGCAAGGTCTGGTGAGTATGGTGGATGAGGAAGAGCTTCCAACTCCAGCTCTTGCAACTTGGAGACTGTCTGTTGTGCAGTATGGGGTCGCGCGTTGTCGTGAAGGAGCAGTGGGGACGACCGATTGCCCAAAGCTGGTTGCCGATGTGCAAGCTTCCCTATCATTTTCTCCAGTTCTTTACAGTACACATCTGCAGTAATGCTCATGCCGTTTTGTAAGAAGCTGTAGTGAATCACACCCGCACTAGACCACCAAACAGTGACCATTACCTTTTTTGGTGTTCATTTTTGGTTTAGGGCATTGCTTTGGTGCTGAACCAGGATCTAACCAACTTGCTGAGCGCTTTCGATTGTCGAACAGAATTCATTTTTCATCGCACGTAACAATTCGGTTCACAATTCCTTCATTTCTTTGCCTATTGAGCAGCGCAAGGCAGGTCTCGACGTACGTTGCGCTGGCGATCGTTAAGTTCATGGGGCACCCATCTTTTAAGTTTTTTTACCTTGCCTATTTGTTGCAAATAGATCAAAATTGATTTGATGCTAACATCAAAAGCTGCTGCTAGCTCAGCTGTAGATTGAGTTCCGTCAGCTTTCACAATCGCCTTTAATTCATCGTTGTTGACCAAAGTCTCCGGACGACCACGAGCTTTATTTTTCAAGTCAAAATTTCCAGAACGGAACCGAGAAGACCAAAAGCGGGTTGTGCGTTCGTTTGTACAGTTCTCTCCGTAAACGTTTTTGATGTTACGTGCCGTTTGTGTCGCGTTGGTGCCACGACGGAACTCATATTCCATAATTACACGAATTTTTAAAGTATCCATTATAACGAAAAAATTTTAAATGTAATGAAAATACAACACTAATCAATAAACAAAAGACTGAGTTTGTACGAAGAATGTCATGTTTTTAAAACAAAATTAATTTGAATTTAGAATACAAAGCCATTCTAAACTTTTTTTCTATTTGAAATGACCAGTACTGAAGAACGGCAATTTCATAGGTAAAGACCTATTAGTTTATTTTTGTTTTTATAGTGTTTTGTCACCATACAAACTTAATAATATAAATTGCACTTGTAAAAAGCAACTGTGACTCTGTGACAGACGAGGAATTAAACCCCGTGTCTTACGCTATCCGGGCGTATGCCTATACCACTCGGCCACCGTCACATTAACAAGCCTGTTGAATTTTGCAAGTGCTTTTTAACGCGTAGGCTGCGTGACATCATCAATGTTGCGAGATTGCTCTCACAATATCCGAAGGAAAATATTTTTATAAATATTTTAACAATCAGTTAAGATATACTATAAATTGGCTTTCATCATCTTAAAAACAAAAATACACTATAAATTACCTTTCATTATCTTAACTGATTGTTAAAATATTTTCTTTCGGATATTGTGAGAGCAATCTCGCAACATTTGCATTTGCAACATTGATGATGTCACGCAGCCTACACGTTAAAAAGCACTTGCAAAATTCAACAGGCTTGTTAATGTGACGGTGGCCGAGTGGTATAGACATACGCCCGGATAGCGCAAGACACGGGGTTCAATTCCTCGTCTGTCACAGAGTCACAGTTGCTTGTTACAAGTGCAATTTATAAGTATTTTAATCTTTCATTAAAAATCAGAGAGGCTTAAGAGGTTATTCACCGAATTTTACAAGTCTTTGTGATATTTATTTTTAGAACACGGTGTAAACTTAGAACACTTGAAATGTAGCTGCATAACACTTATGCAAGGATTATGAGATTTGTCTCCGTCTGGTTGTTGTTCACTAACGCTTTGTTTATCTTTGAAATCACCTTGTTATTTCCATTGTAAGAAAGAAAGGAAGAAAAAATACCTATTCCGAAAAAATATTTGTCACTTGTACTGATGTTAATTACTTATATGAAGACATGATTGATTTCATTCAATGAAATTATAACTTTGTAATTTCTACCAAAAACTTATACTATTTCATGCTAAAACTACAAAGGATTCAGTTGCACTTTTAAATTAACTCCATACTCCAGCCAGGCTCCATAGCTCTACATCTATAGGGTAATAGGACAAGTTCAAAAAATAAAATAAAACCACCATTTACATTCAAATATTTACAATCTATTTTTGTAATATTTCATTAGGTACCTACATATTTACAAAAAAAACTCCCAGTATTTTCTCACTAAAGTTAAAGTAAAATAAAAATATTTTAAGTTTATACATTAAAAACAACAGAATTACAGCAAATACATTAAAAATAAGTCTGCATCATGTACTTGCTTTTCACGGAAGTGTTTTCAACAGAAAATAATAGGAAAGTAAAACTTTATGTGCTGCAGTTTTGATTTGTTTGTTTACCTAATAATAATAATATCGATAATAAATCAAATATAATTTTAAACCTACACGTTTATTGAACCAATTTGAGTTTGCTTGAGTTATACGGCTTTTTCTGTTTTCTTTTCCGCGATCTCTGTGAAAAAGAAAAAATAATTATGAGTTTTTTTTTTTTTTTTTTTTTATGTGTTTAACGGCTTTGGAAAATCCATACAGCCTTTTCTTCAGTGTTAGCACTTTTTCTATATGAGGCATATGAAGTTATGATGTTGCTATCAAAAGTCTTGAGTTCGTAATTTCTACAATCTACAATGTCTCTTTTCATTTGTTTAAAAGAGAAAGAGAAAATTACCTACTTAAGTTTTAAAGCGCTTTCACATAGAGGCGACTTTAGCAGCGCGGCAGAAATTCACAGCAGCGACAGTCGCACTGCTGTCAATTTCATACATAAATGACAGCAGTAAGCGCACTTAGACTGTCCATAAGATGGCGCCTGTGTCACACTTGTGCCAGTAAATAAATCTTCTACTTAGGGACTTGCATCGTTCCAGTCGATGGTTGTAAAAAGTAAACGTACCAGTATCATGATCAGCATCCTCAGACTTGGGCTCGTTCCAGGCCTGCCTCTCGCTGGTGCCGAAGATGACGAACAGCAAGTTGCTGAGGAAGTAGATCACCACTGACAGGTAGAACACAGTCTTCCACTGCTCGGGGTCAGTCTGAAATTAATTGACAAGTATTAAAAAATTGCTGTGGAAATCCATGGGCGAGGGCTATGTTCAGCAGTGGACGTCCTTTGGCTGATGATGATAATGTTTAAAAAGTTGCGGTCTCTGCGAACTTCGTCCCCGCGGCGTCTTTGGTCAAATGGTCTCCAATCTAGAACTTTTCCGCTCCCAAGGTCATCAGTTTTTCGCGCTATGTGCCCTACCCATTGCCACTTTTATGTATTAGGATAAATTTAAAGAGATTAACTTCGTAAAAGGATGATATTTGCTATAAAAACTATGTTTTATCTTTCCCTTACACTCAAACTAACTTTCACTCACTTTCACATTTACATTTTGGTAAATATTTAAAAAAACGTAATTGATAGGCAACCATTTTGTAGTAATAACAAGAGATAGTCCCTACCTTTTGAAAAATAACCTGAAGTATAAATAATCACACTTTCGGAACATTAAACCAGTAAAGGCTTATTTTAGTTGGGCAAAGCTAAAAGTCCTAGATAATTGGAAAACCTGTAGGTATAATTATGAGGTCCAGTACCTATTTAGTAAGGCAACTGTTATGTGATTATGTCTTTAAAAACGTTTAAATGGCACAAAGAAAATTCTAAACTAAGTTCTAACAACGTTTTATGTGCCAACTAATGGAAAAAGTACAGTGTTATCCTTTCAAGTTTAAAGCTAGTAGGGATGTCGTAGATAGACATAAAACCTTTTATATTCTCCGTATAACCAAAAAGGTTCTGTTATAACATACAAGTACTAAAAACGATCATATAAGTTCATAATATAAAACAATCCTACATTTGCTTCTGATAACTTTGAAAACTAATGTATGGATTTTTATGAAGTTTTTAGCAACTGATAGGGTGATTCATGAAGATAGATTTAGGCAGATTTTTTAAGGGAAATTAATTTAGGTAACCCTTTAACGAACCACTAGCATTTTTCACCACTAGCACTTGACACTTTTAAAACTGCATGCCATGTAAGCCTTAAGCCAGCAAAATGAAGGGGCACGTTTGTATCCCTCCTACCAGAGAGGCTAGTTCGAGTTTCCAACTTAGTTCTTGTAACGACGGATTATACGAAGATTAGCAGTTTTATATCAGTTCCGAAGTATCTTGAAGACGTGTACCGGTTTAGTTATCGTTGCGTGTCTTAGATAAAGTTTGAATAAAACTCTGTAGGAAGTAACAAGATCTTGGGTAGTAATTGTATTATATATTTTATAACTTGAGTGTGTATTCAACTTAGGTCCATCGTTAGACGTACTTTTTTAGGGTTCCGTACCTCAAAAGGAAAAAACGGAACCCTTATAGGATCACTTAGTTGTCCGTCTGTCCGTCCGTCTGTCAAGACCCTTTTTCTCAGGAACGCGTGGAGGTATGAAGCTGAAATTTATATCAATCACTCAGGTCTACTGTCCTTTGAAGCTGTGAAAAAATCAAACTTCTAAGCCAACGCAATCAAAAGATACAGCCGTTTATGCCGCAAATTTTCGACACTTGCAAGGGAATCAAAACCTACAGGGTGCTTCTCGTGAACTCAGAATCTTGAAATTTGGTACGAAGCAACGTCTTATAGCATAGATAAAGGAAAAATTACGAAAACCATAAATTTTTAGTTACATCACATAATATATATTTTTTTAACAATTTTAAACTTACTACCCATTTCCTCATAAACGCGTAGAGGTATTAAATTGAAATTCATACCAAATACTCAGGTCTATAATACTGTGGGGTGCCTATCCGGTGAATGAATAACTCCGTTTATACAGTTAGAATGTTTATTAACTTCACAACAGATAGTCCACAATACACAATAGAAGGAGAAACAGATCACAAAGGTCAGGAATGAAGAAAAGAAGACGACGGCACAAGTTAAAGTTGAAGTAACAGTTAACACGTATGAAAAACGTAATGGCGTAACCGAGCGGCGGGAGGCCGAGCGACACGGGCTTCGCGTAGATAACGAGATCGTGACTGCTGAATGCTCGCGCGAACAAATGCGCGCGGGCGAACCGCGCGGATCGAGGGGTTTGCGGGGCGGCGGCAGTGAACCTGTCGGCCGGCTCTCGTGCGCGCATTACTAACATAAAAAATATATTTTATCTGACGCGCTGTCTGTTTGTTTGTGTAAAGTAAATAATGTGTTTGTGTATTATGTTATTTAATGTTTATGTTTTAATGTTTGTATTTAAGTTTATAAATGTTATACTTATGTACGTAAATAAATATTGTATAATATGTATTAATATTTTATGTTGTGTTTAGTATTTATTTATATAAAATAATATAATTATATGTGGGTTCCCCACATCACTCCCCCCTGAGAGACCTTGTCTAAGGTCGATAAAAATTCGGAAACCGAACTTGACGACCAAAGCGCGTAGTTTTCGTATTAGGTATGGGAGTATCAGGTTTTATTGGTTCTGTGTCAGTTGGTTCGGACAATATGTAGGCAGGTTTCAGTCTGTCCACTGATACTGTAACTATTTTACCTTTGACACGGATTTTATAAACTTTATGTCCCCTCTCGATGACTTCGTAGGGCCCCGAATACGCTGGCTGTAAAGAACTTCTCAAGGCGTCTTCACGAAGAAATATATGGGAACAAGAGGTAAGATCTTTGTACATAAATACCTTTTTTGTTGCGTGGTTTGATGTAGGTACCGGCTGAAGGTTGTTGGCAAATGATCTGATTCGTGCCGAGAAATCGGTAAAATCAGTTGTGCACTTGTCAACGTTATGGCCGAAAAATTCGCTGGGTAACCTTAAGGGCTCACCATATACTAGTTCAGCCGACGAAGTTTGCAGGTCTTCTTTAAAAGAACTACGTATACCTAGAAGTACTAGAGGTAACGACTCAGACCAACTGCTATCACTGTGGCACATAATGGCGGCTTTTAGCTGGCGATGAAACCTTTCAACCAAGCCATTGCATTGTGGGTGATATGCAGTTGTTCTGCGATGTTTGAAACCTAGGGTTTTCGACAGCTGCTGGAAGGTCGCACTCTCAAATTGTCTCCCACGATCGGTCACAACATCGGTGGGGCAGCCAAATCGAGCGACCCAGCCCAGCAGAAATGCATTGACCACGGACTCCGCTGTGATATCGGTGATAGGGACAGCTTCAGCCCATCGCGTGAAGCGATCGACCGCTGTCAAACAGTACCGATATTCACGAGAAGGAGGTAATGGGCCGATGAGGTCTAAATGTACATATTTAAATCGTGCTGTGGGTAAATCAAGGGTACCTAAAGGTGATTTTACGTGTCGATTTACCTTAGTGCGCTGGCAGGCTAAACATGCCGTAGACCATTTACGGCAGTCTTTCCTCATCTGTGGCCAGACGTAACGCTGTGCTACGAGTTTGGCGCTGGCTTTGGCTCCAGGGTGACTGAGCGTGTGCAAACTGTCGAAAACCTGTTTGCGCATGAGTTTGGGGACAAACGGTCTGGGGGTCGGTGTGCTGGTATCGCAGTACAACTCGATGCGACTCCCAGGTACGTTGATTTTCTTAATGCGCAAAGAAGACTCTTCCTTCAGGTAATGGGCTAATTCTGGGTCTGAATTCTGTAATTTGGCTAATTCTTCTAAACTTACCATTTCTGCCACCTCGTCTATGCGAGAAAGGGTATCGGCAACTGTATTATCTTTCCCTGAGATATGATGGATATCTGTGGTAAATTGGGAGATATAGTCTAAGTATCTATACTGCCGTGGGCTACAGTTACTTTTTCGTTCACGGAAAGCGTAACAGAGAGGTTTATGGTCAGTATAAATGACAAAATGTGTAGCCTCCAACCAATGGCGGAAATATTTTATACTTTCGTAAATGGCCAGCAGTTCTCGGTCATAAGTCGAATATTTGATTTGAGCCGTGGTAAACTTGCGAGAAAAGAAAGACAATGGTTGCCAATGACCGTCTTGCAACTGCTGTACGACTCCTCCCATAGCCCCTTCAGAAGCATCGGTGAACAGTCCGAGCTTGGCTTTGGAGTCAGGATGTGCTAGCAGTGCTGCATTGCATAAACTTGCCTTACAGTCCTCGAACGCTTTAATCGCTTTTCCGTCCATGGCAATTGGTTGAGTTGCTTTGATGGAACCAGTCAACAGGGCGTGTAATGGGGCCTGAATTTGGGCGGCTTGTGGTATGAATCTTCTATAAAAGTTGATCATTCCTAAAAACCGCCTCAACTGCTTGGCTGTTTCAGGCTGTGGAAAATCCATAATAGCCTGGACCCTACCTTCCAGAGGTTTGGTTCCGTGTTGAGAAATCTGATATCCTAGAAAGTTGACTTCTGAAACGCCAAAGACGCATTTGGACGTGTTGATCACCATACCGTAGTCTCTCATTCTAGAAAAGACCTGTCGGAGGTGTTCTAAATGCTGAGATTCAGAGCGCGAAAAAATTAAAAAATCGTCTAAATATGGGTAGCAAAATTCAAGGTCACGAGTCATTTCATCCACAAATCTCTGGAAGGTCTGCCCAGCATTGCGTAAACCAAATGCCATGTACGGAAATTCGAATAGTCCGAAGGGCGTCGTGAGGGCAGTTTTCGCAATATCCTCCTCGTGCACCGGGATCTGGTTGTAAGCTTTTGTCAGATCCAGGGTAGAAAATACTTTACAACCTGATAGGCTATGGGAGAAGTCATGGATGTGACGTATAGGGTACTTATCTGGTATGGTTCTGGCGTTGAGGGCTCGGTAATCCCCACAAGGTCTCCAAGTTTTGTCTTTTTTAGGAGCTAGGTGGAGTGGCGATGCCCACGGCGACTGGGATGGCCGTATAGTACCGTCTGCTAACATTGCGTCGAACTCAGCCTTGGCAATCTTCAGCTTGTCCGGGGCTAACCTGCGGGGTGAACATGACACTGGGGGACCCGGTGTTGTACGGATATAGTGTACTGTGTTGTGTTTTGTTGTGCGCAGCGTGCCAGATGGTTTAGTGATTTCTGGGAATTCAGCAAGTAAGTTATGATATTTCGATGTACCAGTCACGACCTTGACACTTGGAATTGGGTTATTATCATTAACTATACACGCTACAGTAGCAAGATTGGTTGTGCCATCGATAATTCTTTTATTACGTACATCAACAAGTAAATTGTAATGTGACAAAAAATCGACACCAATTATCGCTTTCGTTACGTCTGCTACAACAAATTTCCAATTAAAATCCCTACGTAAACCTAAATTTATGTTAAACTGTATATAACCATACGTATTTATAGCTGAACCGTTAGCTGCGCAGAGTTGATAGTTGGTCTTCTCTCGACGATCACGAAGTGCAGAGCGAGGGTAAACGCATAAGTCGCTGCCGGTGTCGACGAGGAATTGAACCTTCGATCTACGATCCGTTACGAAGAGGCGACCAGTGTGGGGTAGGCAATCATCAGCCGCCATTACAGATTGCCCTGGGCGTTTCCCGATTTATAATCGCAAGGCTTCACGCATCTCTTCGCTTGGCTGCCGAATTTGTGATGATACCAACACTGTGGGAATTTTCGGTAGTTGGATTGGGAACGCATTGATGACGATCGCTGGCGTCGTTCTTGGGGCGTCTGTCTGGTGCGAGAACGAGAACGGTTGTGTACTTCTGCAGTGAGCGCGCTGACCTGCTTGGTTAAATCCGCGATGCTCTTAGCCATCATATCTAACACCGATTGTGTACTACCTGCGCTGCTCGTCGCTGCTACTTGCGGTGATGACGGTGCGATATCATGCACTCTGTCAGCTAAGTCTGCCAGTTCGGTGAGGGATAAGCTCATCTGCGATGCGATCACTGTCTGCAAGTTATTCGGTAGTCGACTCGTCCAAAGTGTACGCAGAAAATCGTGGGGTATGTTGGGGCCGGCTAAGTGCTGCAGATGCCGCAAAAATTGAGATGGTTTGCGGTCCCCGAGCTCCTCTGATTGTAACAACTGCTTCACTTTTCTTTCACTGGATGTAGACAGCCTCTTGATTAATTCTATTTTTAATTTTTCGTACTTGCCGCTACTCGGAGGTGAAGTGATAATATCTTCTACTTCGACGGCGTATTGTCGGTCAAGGTGTGATAATATGTAGTAGTACTTTGTATTATCGTCGGTGATTCTTGCCATTGCAAACTGTCCCTCGATTTGTGAAAACCATATTGAGGGTTTTTCGGGCCAAAACGGGGGTATTTTCACGCCGACTCGAAACGTCTCCGATGCTGGTAACGCATTTCCTTGCGCCGTTGGTTGTGCGGTAGATGTGTCTTCGTGCATTGCTTCTTGTTCGATGGGTAAAACACTTGCGTCTGAATATTCCTGATCACTATTGGTCATTACTTAATGTTCGAACGGGGTCACCACTTGTGGGGTGCCTATCCGGTGAATGAATAACTCCGTTTATACAGTTAGAATGTTTATTAACTTCACAACAGATAGTCCACAATACACAATAGAAGGAGAAACAGATCACAAAGGTCAGGAATGAAGAAAAGAAGACGACGGCACAAGTTAAAGTTGAAGTAACAGTTAACACGTATGAAAAACGTAATGGCGTAACCGAGCGGCGGGAGGCCGAGCGACACGGGCTTCGCGTAGATAACGAGATCGTGACTGCTGAATGCTCGCGCGAACAAATGCGCGCGGGCGAACCGCGCGGATCGAGGGGTTTGCGGGGCGGCGGCAGTGAACCTGTCGGCCGGCTCTCGTGCGCGCATTACTAACATAAAAAATATATTTTATCTGACGCGCTGTCCGTTTGTTTGTGTAAAGTAAATAATGTGTTTGTGTATTATGTTATTTAATGTTTATGTTTTAATGTTTGTATTTAAGTTTATAAATGTTATACTTATGTACGTAAATAAATATTGTATAATATGTATTAATATTTTATGTTGTGTTTAGTATTTATTTATATAAAATAATATAATTATATGTGGGTTCCCCACAATACTTTTAAGCTGTCACAAAATCAAACTTCTATGTCAACGCAATCAAAAGAAACAGCAATTTAAGCTGCATATTTTGAAACTCGCAAGTACTCGCAAGGGAATCAAAACCTAAAGGGTACTTCCAGTCGACCTAGAATCTTGAAATTTGGCATGAAGCAACGTTTTATAGCACACATAAAGGAAAAATTCCGAAAACCTTAAATTTTTAGTTACATTACAAAATATATATTTTTTAATAAATATAAACTTATTACTTTTTTCCTCATGAACGCGTAGAGCTATCAAGTTGAAATTCATATCAAATACCTTGCAGGTTTGTACGGAACCCTCGGTGCGCGAGTCCGACTCGCTCTTGGCCGGTTTTTTTTTCTTTTTACCACAACAAAAAAGGAGGGTAGTTTTTTTTTAGCTTAAGAGCCAAATTTGCATCTGTTGCACGTTGCACGTACAAGCTTAATCTGGTTCACTACCAATTTTAGGAATATTTTTCAACGGAAACATAGAAAAGAGGCATTATTTATCATCATCTTAGAAAGCCTTCTGAGGCTTCTGAGGCTTGACGTCTGCGTCAGACCATGTCTTTTGTAAGCTGCTTGCATCCAGAGCGTAATTTTGCGACCTTTTACCTTGGTATGTTTTCTGTTATAATGTAACTCGTAAGTGGTTTGAATCTACTGCGTTCCTGAACTTTGCAAGGTTCTGTTCTCATACTAACCTGGTCTTTCAAGATGACTCCAGCGACGAGTGGTGCCACGATGGAAATGCAGTTGGCGAAGCAATTCGTGATGCCCATGAGAGTGCCTCCGAAGTTTGGTGCCATGTCAATGTGCACTAACTAAAAAGATACATAATTTTGTTTTTTACCTAAAATTCGGTAAATTTCAGTGAAAAGAGACACTTAATTATTAGTTATTTAGAAGACACAGGTAGTTGAAGTATGTTTTGTTCTCGAAATGTATTATTGCCATTGCACTGCGTTTGATTTATGGTTTAGGCTAATCCAAAAAATAGTAAAGTATAGTATTGAATAGCGCAGTTCTTGATTAATTAGATACAGTCAAGCGTGTCCAAGCCTAAGTAGGAAAACTTACCAAAAATCCAGTGTAGTGTCCCGCGTTCAGACCGACCACGACGCACAAAATGATGACAGCTGTTGTGACGTCACCAGCTGGCGCGTAGATAAGACCCAGGAGAGCTAGGGCTGGACCCCATTCACCTAAAAATTCAAATGACTATTCATTAACTTTATTCACAAAGTCATAGAATTCATAATCGAGTAATTTATTCATAAAGCTCCTTGCGTGATTGTTATAGCATATTGTTTGTGATGAGAAACATAACATTACTAAATTAGAAGGTCAAATAACATTACTTTTAGGTTGATTGGGACCATTTAATTCGCTTATAGCGATAAGACCGCCTAAATTGTACATTTCCTTTAAACAAATTTGTAAATTCACTAATTTTGTGTGCAATAAAGAGTTATCTATCTATCTATCTATCTTAACAAACATTTTAGGTTGCGACCTCTGGCAATAAAGCTTTTTTACCAAAATATTTTTAAAATAATCGAGGAATAAAGATAATTTGAAATCTTTTTGTCTGACTTAAGTATGAGCACTTGAGCAGTTATAATAATTCTTACCAATACTGTTGGAGAGTTTCCTGACAGCAGTGACGCTGAGCCATTTCTTTTTGAGCGCGTAATCGGACATGTAACCCATCGGGAAGCTCAGGATGTATATTGTCAGATACGGGAGACCTGAATTTATGCCATTCTGAAAATGTTTATACAGAGATATTTATGTACTTTTGACGCCAGAACTTATAGGTAAACAAGTAAAACAAATGAACTTGAAAAGTAAGACTAAACTAGATTTAATATAATCAAGACCAATATAAAGTAAAACATATATATTAAAATGAACAAACTAAAAAAACTTTGAACAAGAAGAGAAAGAAAGCGACACTAACATGTACCGACTTACAGCAGTAATGTCGACGCCGAGAACTTGCTTCATGTACGAAGGCATCTCCGTCATGAGGGTCCAGAAGCCCCAGTTGTGACCACTGTGAGCGATGATCAAAGATATGAAGGGCACGGACGTGAAGATCGCCTTCCATGGAGTTTTGTGTTTCTAGAAAAATAAATTATTATGTATTCCATATGCACCATATATACCATACTGATTATTTTATTTTATTTATTATTAACTCGTCAAGTATGTGTGAACGAGACACAATAGAAATTCCATTGTTATGCTACTCCCTGGAGTCGTTTGATACCTGACTGATTAATAATATCAACATGACGGTCATTATTTTGTCATCCCAAACCTTTAAATTAATGGGATTGACACTTGTAAAAGCAACACATTTCTGCCTTACCATAAATGAGATTTTAATTTGTTCACCTAACCTAAGAGCACAACAAAGGAAACGTTAGGCAGACGGATATGCATGACAATGAAAGGTTGACTCAAAATTCAGTTAAGAGACAAATTCACTCTTTAGTACGAAGATAGCAAAAATAACTGATTACCTTTTGCACTCCAACATGACCCAAAGACGTCTGAATATACAGTTTTTCTTCAGCGCTAATGATTTTCGACGTGCTAGGCATCGTGGAGCCAATGAAGATATAAAGGACAGTCCAAAGGACCCCAAGGGCGCCGTTGATGTAAAATATTGCAGGCCATCCCAAATATTTAATTATGAAGCCCGATGCCATGAGCTGCAGGGCTGTTCCGAATTGTGCACCTGGGAAAAAATGTTTTGTTGATTGCGCAACGATTTATTATCTGCTTGATTTAACACGATATTATATGGGTGTCTTTGCTAATGTTTCAAGTTGTTATGGTTTTTTTTCTGTGTTGGAGTATATTTACAGTTAGAAAACATCCTCCTCAAGTCTTTACAAACTATAGAAAAGTTGTTTTTCACAACCATGGCAAATAATCTTCTTTGCCCGTTTTTTTTAAACATAAGTGCGACAATGATGAGCCTCTGGGTAGATAAAGTAAGAATAATCCAATACCTGAATAGATAAAAGTTCCCAGTCGGCTCTTTTCCTCCAACGGGATCCATTTACCACAGAGGTGATGCGATGCAGGGAACAAGAATCCTTGGGATAAGCCCTGCAGCACACGGAAGGCACAGACCACTTGCCAACCACCCTTAAATTTAAAATACCAAAAGTTTAATAGATAGATAACTATTTATTAGACGTCACATAGGTCAATTACAAATAAATTTAGAGAAAATGTTCAATTTAGTCGGTCTTATCGCTATCAGCGATCATTTCTCAGACACCATCTAATGACAAAACCTTGTCAAGTTACTATGTAGGTGTTATGTAGTACCTATAGAGAAAGGAAATAACTGATATTCTAAATGAAAGAAAGATAATGACATCACAAACACACACATGCACAGAAAACAAACAAATACATGTACTTAGTTAAAGGAAATTAAACATTTTAGCTATAACGTTAGTCGTAAATGATCTTGATCATGATCGTTTTGAAATCTTGCTTTGACAGTTAAGCTGCTCAGCTTTTGAATGGATTTCCAAATATCGCATTGAAAAATTAATTCCGACTAGGTGCCATGTCTTAATTTCGAAAGGGTTACTTAATTTTTTTATTAAGTTAGATCATAATACCAATTTGGCGATTCAGCTAACTGAATGTTAAACTAATTAAACATTAAATGTAAAAAAAACTGTTTTTTATTCGTGTATTTTGTATAGGAGTTCAATGGTGGATGTTTTAACCGACTTCAATAAAGGAGGTTATCAATTCGACAGTCATGTACGTACTATGTGATATCGTTGGAATTCGATAATCTTTGATTA
Organism: Pyrausta aurata; assembly: GCA_963584085.1. NCBI lineage: Eukaryota > Metazoa > Arthropoda > Insecta > Lepidoptera > Crambidae > Pyrausta > Pyrausta aurata. The sequence goes on along the minus strand of OY757264.1, from coordinate 13,807,492 downwards.
TAATTGATCTATTAGGACTTCCAAATACGTGTGCAAAATTTTACGTGTTAGATCACGGACATCTCGAAAATGAGAAGTCGAAGAAATGAGAAGAAGGTATATTAGGTACTGTAGGTATGTACTACTTACACCAAGATCTACGCACGCACGTCATGCACATACTCCAAAATAATTTGTTTCTCTTAATTAGGCTGCGTTTCCACCAGAGATGTGCGAGGATGCGTAGCGAGGGATGTGTTTGTAAAGAACCAATAGAATCGCTTCATTTACCTCGTCTCGGTCAGCACAGCTCTGGTGGAAACGGCTCAGCGGAGCTAGATTTTTGCGCATACAAAACAAGCGAGGAATGTGTGCGAGGGATGTGTACGAGGGATGTGTGCGAGCGATGTGTACGAGGGATGTGTACGAGGAATGTGTGCGAGGAATGTGTGATGAATAGGTTTGCGCATACACCGCACCCCCGTCGACACATTTCACAGCTTCGCAACGCATCCTCGAACCACACATTAATGCGCATTTTCACAGTTCCGCTACACATCCTCGTAGGCACATTTTCATCGCACAGCTTTGGTGGAAACACCCACACATTTTCACAGCACAGCTAGACATCCTCGTACGACACATTTCCATCGCACATCTCTGGTGGAAACGCAGCCTAAGGAGACAAATGAGTTTTTTTTTAAGTCAGTTTTTCATAAACACGGAATGACTATAAAATATATTCATTTGAATTTTGAGGTAATAAATAATACTTACATAATAAGCTCCAATGGGGATTAGCAACGACAAAGCCGAATTGATACCAATGCACAGCACGATCAGCAGTTTGCCTCCAAACCTCGCAGCCAGTTCGCCTCCAGGAATTTGCAGAATCACATATCCCCAGAAAAATGAGGACAATATGACACTCTGCTTCTGAGAGCCCCAGTCAAAGGACTGCAATAAAAAATTACATCATGATTAGTTGAAAGCATAAATCGTCGCGAGGGTAGAATTGAACCTACACTAAAAACTTTACACCCTAGATATAAAATGTCAACTGAATAAGTTTTCAAGGTGGATGCTCTTAAAATACTAGTATGAAAAAATATACATATTGCTGGATTGAGCTCAACCTTACTGCATGTGGCATTATCTATTTATAATTATTCTAGAGTAATTAATTATAGGATATTTTTTCAATAATTTTATACCCTATTTTTTTAAAGTTATTCCTATACTCATTAATTTACTACGGAATAAGTTATCATAACAAGTAAAGTACTAAAAGAGGAAATTTTTATGTTACCAGATTCCCATAGCAAACGCCCAGGAGGGCAAATTCCATAACCTTATAAAGGAAATTCCCCAACAGGCGTGCTCGGAATGCGGACGTACTATGAAATAACTATTAAAATATGATACTAGCGTAAGGGATGCATATCAATGCATCAAAAAGTTTGGTATAGCACGTAGAGAGTACGTCCATAAGCAAGATGGAACAGGTCATTGGCGTCCTTAGTGTTCGTCAGTTGTTGGACAATCTAACTGGTTGTAAACAACTCACCCACAACTAGTATAAGTTAATCAATCAAATGCAGCATATCTTTAACAGCATTATGTCACACGGTAAACTATGATGATTGTTTCAAATGTACGAGTATGTGACGGGTGACGACTTCATTTATTTGTTGTCCGTGTCCAATTACCGATGGGCGGTGGAACGGCTGCGGCGAGATTATCTCATGCGATGACGGCGGCAGATTAACTACACGTTTGATGCCAATACTCGGAGGGGGCATGCATTTTAAAGTGAAGTTGAAGTGCACTGATTGCTATGATTGTGCTATTATTTGGGTTTGACATAGAATAAAACAGAAGTGGTATTCGTTCAAGTTTTAAGTACTAGCCATTCCGTATCCAGTTTAAAATATTTTGATTGACGATTGATTATTTGATAGTGTGCGGCAAAAAGTACCTTCTACTAGTTATTTCATTTTTACTCTTGTATGAGAAATTATACAAATATACCTTTTAGCATAAGCGACTGACCACTTAATTACTGTAATTACCCATAATTTTATTTTGTTTTTGTAGTGTTTTGTCACATACCTAATATTATAGATTGCACTAGAAAAAAGCAACTGTGTGTAGATTTTTACATATAATAAAGTGTGAACATGATCGCGACCAGAAGAAAAAAATATAAATGCAAAATAATTATAAAAAAACTCATTTCAGAATTTGAAAAAGTATGATAATACTTGTTTAAAATTTGTAAATGCGCTAGCACACGAAAGGTTTTTAAAGATAGTAATTTAGGTGATCTCAAATGGGTTCTGCTACTTTCTAAATGGTGTACAAGTCTAGACATCCTCTTTGTCAAGGATGTGCAGTAAGTGCCCCATATCAGACAGTAAATTTCACAGTTTCACTGCCCGAATTGTCAAATTCCCCTCCATTGAGTAGTGATAATGACCACCAGAAGAATTTAGTAGTTCCGTGTACGTAGAAGACTAGTTTGCTAAGCAGTAGCAATTGAGGCAGTCGGTAGTAAATGCTTACAGCTGATTGTGTATGGTTGTCTTTAAGATTCACGAGAGATTTTGTTGGAACATTTTACACCTTCACCCATCATAGGATCTACGTTGAAGGGCCGTCACTTACGTTCTCATTGTCAGCGTCGGTCATGGACACGATGGCCATGCTCATGTTGACTCGCATGCCGAATGCCAGAAGCATGGCAAAAAACAGCAGTAAAGCCTGGACATGGCGGACGCCTAAGCAGGAACCTGGGGATATCACAAAAACATTATTCACTGCAGTAATATAAAATCTGATAAACAGTAAGGCTTTCCTTTAATGCGGCTTGTCTCTTATTCATTAATATTTTTCAACATTTAATGAAACACAATTTACGGATAATTTCGCGATAATTTATTTGATTTTTCATCCCGACGTTTCGAACACTTTACAGCGTCCGTGGTCACGGGGTAGACTAAGATGTTATTTGTCATTTACATAGTTTTGAAAAATATTAAACTACCATCATACTCATAATTAATTTACGTTCCTATCCACGCAGAAAGAGCTAACCGTGTCTTGAGATCTTGCAGTGAGTGGTCTGGCTTGGGTCTTCGATAGAACCGGATCCCATGCTGGTGGAATTTTCCAACCATCTTCTCTGTTGAAATTTGGATGTTTTCTAATTTCTATGGCTTCACGTAACATACGAGGAACGAACCGACGTTCTTTTGAAAGAATTTTGGGTTGGTCAAAACGTATGAAGTGGTTGGGTTTGTCTAAAGCATGTTCACACACTGCAGATTTCATGTTCCGTCTATGTTTTACGTCAGCTATATGTTCTTTTATCCGTACGCCTATACTTCGTTTGGTTTGCCCGATGTAGGAAAGGCCACAGTCACATTCCAGTCTATACACCCCTGCATCTTGAAGAGGTATGGTGCACTTGACAGGTGGTAAAAATTGGTTTATCTTCTTTGGCGGCTTGAAATAAGTCTTGATAGAAGCTCGCTTCAAGATATTTCCAATCTTGTCAGTGACCCCCTTAATGTAAGGTAGTACGGCAGGTGGGCGTTCAACTGTAATGGGCTTGGCCGTGGCACGGGGTCTGCAACGACGTGGTACTGGAAGCTGGTTGTCCCGCAGTACCTTCCTTACGTGCTGAAGTTCAGCAGCCAGGTGTTGGTCGTCACAGATGCCCATCGCTCTCTGAAACAAAGTTTTGCCCACGGTAGCTAACTGTGAAGGATGATGGTGAGATGCACCATTGAGATATTTATCTGTATGGGTGGCCTTTCTAAAAACTGTGTGGCTAAGAGTATGGTCAGGATTTCTAGTTAATAAAACATCTAAGAAAGCTAGTTTATTGTTTGCCTCAATTTCCATGGTGAATTGTATTTTTGGATGAATAGAATTAAGATGGTTCAAAAAAGCAGAAACTTTATCAGTGGGTAATACTGTGAAGGTGTCATCTACGTACCGTTTATAAAACCTTGGTGATATTGGTGATGAGCTCAGAGCTGTGGCCTCGAAATCTTCCATGAAGATATCAGCAACAACAGGTGATACTGGGGAACCCATCGCCACACCATCAACTTGTATGTAGAATTCACCGTCATATAATAAATAGCCAGATGTCAGGCAATGCTCTAGTAGTTCTGCATATTCAACAGGCATATCCAATTCAACTAACTTCCTTGTGGTAATTTCAATGCAGTCCTTCACTGGTAAACTTGTAAATAGGGACTGGACATCAAAACTAACCATTGTTTCATTTTCTGCCAATTGCAAGGTCTTGATTTGGCTTATGAAGTCATAGGAATCCTTGACATGTGCCGTAGTTCCTCCTCGTAGCACGGATAGTGTTTTTGCCACATGCTTAGCAAGTCTGTAGGTTGGTGAATCAATCTGACTCACAATAGGACGAAGAGGAACATTGGTCTTATGTATTTTAGGCAGCCCATACAACTTAGGTGGTTTTGCACATGTTGGCACTAATTGCTTAACATCAAGACTTAAACTATCGCTATGTTTTTTCACTAGGTCGTGTTTTTGCACCATACCTCTTCAAGATGCAGGGGTGTATAGACTGGAATGTGACTGTGGCCTTTCCTACATCGGGCAAACCAAACGAAGTATAGGCGTACGGATAAAAGAACATATAGCTGACGTAAAACATAGACGGAACATGAAATCTGCAGTGTGTGAACATGCTTTAGACAAACCCAACCACTTCATACGTTTTGACCAACCCAAAATACTTTCAAAAGAACGTCGGTTCGTTCCTCGTATGTTACGTGAAGCCATAGAAATTAGAAAACATCCAAATTTCAACAGAGAAGATGGTTGGAAAATTCCACCAGCATGGGATCCGGTTCTATCGAAGACCCAAGCCAGACCACTCACTGCAAGATCTCAAGACACGGTTAGCTCTTTCTGCGTGGATAGGAACGTAAATTAATTATGAGTATGATGGTAGTTTAATATTTTTCAAAACTATGTAAATGACAAATAACATCTTAGTCTACCCCGTGACCACGGACGCTGTAAAGTGTTCGAAACGTCGGGATGAAAAATCAAATAAATTATCGCGAAATTATCCGTAAATTGTGTTTCATTAAATGTGTAATATTCGCGTAAACTTCAGAAATAAGTAAATATTTTTCAATATTTACTATACCTACCTAACGGAAGGGAATATTACTGAGTACTTCTAAGTATTGCTTTAAAAAATTCTTTAGGAAGGAAAATAACTTGGTTTGTTTTTCTTTTATTGCATCGCACCGCAGTCTCACTGGAACTACGAGTATTTAATATCCGTGGAGTAAGAATAAGTAATTTCCGGTTGTAAACGGAAAACAGAAAATATCTTGATTGCTTTGAATGTTTGTTGTAAATATTCCTGCTCCAGATGGAACTATTGCCATTGCCATCTCTCTGCATGACCTAAAGTATTTAATAAATAAAAAACTATACATACATACTAATACATAGGAACATAGCTACTACGAGACAGTACAGTCAAAATCCGTTTGCATGTTAATGCTAATGTACTAAAAAAATATAAACAATGATACAAAAGCTTAGAAGTCTTGGAGGTTGTAGTGTGCGCGTCACCTACTATATGTAGACACGCACACTCACTTCCTCCAATAGTATATAAGTATTAAATGTATTAATAAACGGCTTCTTAGATCGCAGTTCCAACGCCTATCACTGCAAGGTGAAGCCCAGGTCAAGTTAAAAAAAATACTGAGATTTTATGTTACTATTCATGAAACGACTCGGAAACTTCGCTACGGAAAAACACTTTACCTACGATCTTTTTGAATGAGCTGTTTTTATCGGTAACATCAAATTGACAAGTCAATATCTACACTATGCTATGCTTACTTAGTATAGTTAGCTTAGTATAGTTACTGCTTTTGGACACCATCAAGGGTCAGGCGCGTACATAATATGTACCTTTACACGTAACATTACAAACTCACATTATATTTATTTACTTACAGGAACACCGAACTCAAAGAGTGCTGTTAAACCTTGAATAATTTTGACTCAAATATGTAATCGTAAATAATACGATTCTAACCTAGATTTTAACATATCTTTATTCTGATACAATGACAGACAGGGGAGGATAGAGAACAACAGATAATAATGATATTCATCTTGACAGCTTCGCTTGTTTTGATTTTAATAATGATAAAACAAATATCTAGATAGCATTTACGCACGGAGAGACCAAGAAAGGAAGAATCATAGAGGTAATCGCTTGGAACACATTTTTTTACTTCCTTAATTTGTTCGAAATATAGTAATTCGGAGTTATATCAAAAGTCCCAGCCCGTGCTTCTTGAGATTGGAGGAGGTTTGAAGGTATAGTTTTTAGGATTTGCGCATATATATCGGAAACTATGCGTCTTAGCGACATGAGACCTTCTACAAAATCAAAGCTAATCAGATTTACTGCATGTCTTACTCAGTCAAGTTTTAAACAGACTTAAAAAAAGGAGGTTTTCAATTCGAGTTTTATTCATTGGTGGAAATGGATAATATTGTGTGTGTGCACAATAAATGTGTTAATCGTGATCCTTGAGATTCCCTCTATAAGCTTTAACGACACTTTATTAACTGGTCTAAAAAAGTTATCGAAAGACTTAACGAATTATGTCATAGCCACATGGCATGGCTGTTGTTATTTTGATTTGAATAAAGATGATTGACAGATCTTTGATTATAAGAGACGTAAGAATTCACGATTACGATATGATTTTCGGTTTATTAGATAAGTAAGAGCACTGTTTACTAACTAAGCCCTATTTAACTGACCAATTTAGCAACACCTAGAAGGCCGGTGGAGCTGTCAAAAGATATGACTGATATGTACTCGTACCATTGACAATTGTATATGTTAGATAGTGGAATACCGTTGAAAACTAGTTGTAGTTGTATTTATTGTTCACAAAAAGCATTGTTTTAAAGAGAAAAATATAAAACCAGTAGTCCTAGGTCTTATAGACTCTTGGTCACTTTCTTAGAATTACGAACTTAAGCCAAAATCGACCTTATTAGGTACAAACTACTAAATTATAAAACACAGATTTATCGTAGATAATGTAGGTATTATACATACTCTTGATTTTTATACAAACTTCTGTGATTTTAAGGTGTTGTCCGATGGTCACGATAAACAATGATTTACAAATATCGATCTAAGATTTGAAACTGGTTCAGATAAATATTTTATGTGAGATAAACAACATGACAGAAAAACGCATGAAACACATATCTACTTTATTTGATATCGACTGACATCTAAATACCTACTAAAACGCCCATACAATCACTGTTCGTGTTTAAGAGTTCCTTTACTTTCTTCTTCTACGCCAATGTTGTCAATGGGAACCCATATGGAGGAATTACAAAGAAATTACATCGTAGCAGCCCAGAATTCAGCCACTTGTATTGCGGATCGACTGCATTTCATTAAATCCGCTGGCGTGCAGGTGTTACTTTACCTTTACTTTGATAGCTAAATTGAGTTTAATGCCTTTAAGTAATAAAAACATAAAAGGAGATACCACTAACGAATAGAGGCTTACAGATTAATAGGATCAGGTGACAAAGGATAGGATCTGTGCTCGTAGAGTAAAACGCTGATGACCGCTGGGGGATATAAGTTCTTGAAATGAGACCCTTTTAAAAAGAGCGAGGCTAAGGTAGGATGTCAAAACAAAGATGCGCAGATGGTAAAGATCGCAGGATTGAGATAGATCGAGACTGATCCAAATACGGTGCTTGCAACCAGTCACTTTGGAAATTCATCCATCCATTTAAGGTATTATTATATTCAGCAGTTGACATCATGACATATGGACTATTTAGTTTGTGGGTTTTGTTTAAATCCCGATTTAGTAATATCCTAAAATAACTTAAGGTGCTCCAATAATGCTCCAACATGCATTTGCAGGAAGCCTCATTTCAGATAACGTCCGCTGTAGTGAAATCATGGCACGTAAGTTTTTGTATAAAAAATACTAACTGAAATATGTTTCAGCACATAATGAACCTCTCTGTTATTACGCTGTCCATCAAATTAAAATGAAATACTTCCGCTTTTGCGTGAATTTAATTGTGTAAAACTATTGCTATTGCGTAAAAAAAACTTCCTTGTTCGTATTACTCTTGCCTTTTCACGGAGTTTCATTTCCATTATAAAGTTGAAAGTGCTAATTTGCATCGAATTAGAATAACTTTACCATCCACATAAAATGTCTTCGTCAATGTACTGTCAGAAAGTTACAGTTTTAATTCGAATAAATTGTACTATCGACCTTACCACCTTAAGAGCCAAAATAGGTTCTCTTCGCGTCGTCAGCTGTTTGAAGTGCGCCCGTTTGGCACCATACCGTTTGATACCTCAACCGTATGAATTATTATGCAAAATACGAGTATAGAAATTAGATATAGTAATCTAACCTATAGATAGTGCCATCCACGAGAGCACGCCCCACTCTTTTTTTGATTCTACTTCTTTTTTTTCTACTTTGAGGAAGGCGCGGGGTGCGGGGGGTGACACGCGCGTCAGTTGCGAGTCAGCCGTCATTCAAAAATTCAGACTCGTCACGAAAGTAGCTCTACTTAAATTATTTTTAATTATAGCATAATTATATAAATTGCACTTGTAAAAAGACAACTGTGAACCTGTGACAGACGAGGAATTGAACCCCGTGTCTTACGCAATCCGGGCGTATGCCTATACCACTCGGCCACCGTCACATTAACAGGCCTGTTGAATTTTGCAAGTGCTTTTTAACGCGTAGGCTGCGTGACATCATCAATGTTGTGAGATTGCTCTCACAATATCCGAAGGAAAATATATTTACAAATATTTTAACAATCAGTTAAGATGATGAAAGCCAAAAAAATACTTTTCTACTAGCTAACCTACTTAAAACTATATCTAAGTAGAGCATATTTTCCTTGGAGTGTATTTTTTGATGTGTGCTTGTCATTCATAAGTCATTAGGATGTTCCAAATTCAATTCAAATGTTGGAAAAAGCTTGCACACATGTACTATAAACGATTTGGACGAGTGGTGGGGCGCGCCGTCGTGGATATAGCACTATCTATTACTAGCGGCTCGCCAGCGACTTCGTACGCACGTTTTAGTTTTACTCCGTTCCCATAGATCGTAGCAAAAATATTTATAAGCCTCTAAGCATTAAACAAATTAAAAAGCCTACCCCGATAAATTCACTATTTAAAAATGTATCTAATATATTTTATAACCTGACCAATAGTTCCCGTGATTAGCGCCTTCAACCATTAAATTATAGACAAATGTTTTATTTTGTGTAGACTCAACACGTAGCCCGGTCTTTAATCTGGTCAAACTTACACGGGGATATTATCTTTTTATTTTACAACGTAATGGAAATACTTTACGCCTTTCGTCAATCGTATATTTCTTTCGGGTGCTAAAAAGACCAGGCTACTCTGTGCGCTTACACAGCATCATGCCACATAACATATCAAGTCTTCTCCCGCTACCTTAAGAGTTTGAACTTGAGCTTTGTTTGAATTCAAAGGGAAAATTATATGTAGGGATCTACCCCATCATCATCATCAACACCCATGGCCGCCCACTGCTTAACATAGGCCTCCACGAAAAATTTGCAGAAAAGTTCTAGGTCGGATACCCATCGACCGCAGGAACAGCGTAGAATGTCCACCAACAGTATAAACAAACGATCTGCATACTACACTGGACACAGACCGCTTGATACCTACCCTGTTTCAACACAAAAATCATGCTTTACTATTTTAAGGAATAAAATATCTTCTCTAGAGTAAAATTAATAACAAACATGTGTCAAAACATCGTGTCTCAGATATGTCAGATGATTGTCAAAAATGAAATAAAAATTATTTGAATCATAAGCACTAAAGAGTATTTATATTAACTTCGTAGCCAATCATCTCCAAAATAACTTTCTACCCCTATTTAACCCCGTTACAAGATAAATTTCAATAAAATTTGATACACATTTTTCGTTAATATTTTTAAATAATGTTTATGCAAAATTTGAAGTAGATCAGACCAAGGAATCACATTTTCCCATACAAACTTTGCACCCCTTTTTCAACCCCTTAGGAGTGAAATTTCAGAAAATCCCTTCTTATCGGATCCCTTCGTCATACAAAGAATACACCCTCCAAGTTTCAGGTCTTTACGATCAGCGGTTTAGGCTGTGCGTTGATCCGTCAGTCAGTCATTCAGGACAAAGCCTTTTATATGTATAGATAATATCCAATTTCAATATTCTAATATTGATAATTTATTACCATTCCAGTCAATTTAATTGGAATTAGGAATATTGGGACAAACGTAATGATGATGATGTGTGGGCAGTAAAATCAGAGCTAAGTTAAAATTTCCCGGAAATACATTTATTTTGGAATTTCCAAAGTGACGCAAGTCACACTCGCTATAAATTTTACGTCTATTCTATATCGCTATTTCTTATTAAAGTGACTTAAAAGATAACAGTTTTTAATATTTTGAACGATTATGTCCCCAATTATAATTATAACTATTAATATAAGTATGTATTTAAAACATTGATGTGTCAGCTAATTTAAAAAATAATGAAAATTAGATATTGACTTGGCCATTTTTAAGATCAAGCAATGGAAATTATTAGTCGTGTTTATAATGACATCACAAGTTATACTTTCAGACATATCTTAATTTCGTTTTCATCCATTAATTTCAGATTTATACTTACGGCCTGGTTCACAATGTCGTAATAAGTTCTAGTTAGCGTTATTTGTCCAATACTTCTTACGAAATGACGTTTCATATTTAATTAATTTGATTTGTTGATTAGAGGTTATTTTTTTGATAGTGAATCATACCCTTTTGCTCTCCTACCGATATCGACGATGGCGGCCAATGGAGGAGATATTTAATACATGCATGTGCTAGCTGGTACACAGTCGCACTCTCTATCTATATTATATTATACTAGCTGTGCCCGCGACTTCGTCCGCGTGGAATAGTGACTTTGGGTAGAATTTTTAATTATTTAGGCTTATGATTTTACAAATAAGATACTTAAGTATAAGTACTTATAAGTACGCAAGATTAAAGTATTTATTTATGGTAATTAAAGTAAATTTTAGAACTCACTTATCATTAAAATTGGCCATTGTTAGCAATGAATTGTAAAAGTTTAGGTTTTATATAAAAAACATAATAAGTATTTAAGAAAAATAGTGAGACTTCGTCTAAGACAACCATGGCTCAACTATACTACTTCCGCCTCCAGGCTGTGCACCCATCTTCAAGTCACCCTGTATTACTTACCTAAAACTAAAGGGCGATATAGAATGCTTAGTAAGCTTTATTAAACTTATTTTGAAACAAAATCAGTATATTTATTATTACAACAATAAGAAGCAAGTAGTACATCAAAGTTGATCAATTATTATGACCATACCGATTATTTGGACGTTCACAATTTGTATTTTGATTAAGAGTTCCTTTGTCTGATAGGATTACATGGTTACTTTACTTTTTAACTACTAAGTACTTTGCCACAAAAAAAAAACTACTACTTTACTAACATTTTACTTTGTTGTGTGGAAAAAATGGATCTAAATATAACCTAATATATATTTAGATATAATAAGTACCAAAATTTCATTTAATTTATACAAACCAATATAGAGGAAACACTACACATTGAATTAAAACACTTTAAAGATTCATTTCCCACACATTTATTTAAAATGAAATAGAGGGCCTGACGTTTCTAATTATTATCAGCATCCGTGGTCACAGGTAGACCAAGAAACTACCATCGCTCATTAATATCTGTTGACGTTCAAAAGCTTATTGTGTCTTGAGATCTTGCAGTATGAGATGTTGCTTAGGTTGGTCTAAACATAATTATGAAGTGGTTCTTTGTTACATAAATAAATATAAATAAATCAGCTATTTATATTCTATAATCTGCATGCCTATACTAATTGTTGATTCACCAATGTAGAAGATGCCACAGTCACATTCCTGTCTGTACTCCCCTGCATCTTGGAGAGGTATGTGATGTGTGTGACACTTGAAAGGTGGTAAAAATTGGTTAATCTTCTTGTTCAATTGTAGCGGGTTTGGCACGGGGTATGCAACAACCTTCCTTACATGTTGACAATCAGCAGCCAGGTTTTGGTTATCATTGCTGCCCCTTGCTCTCTGAAACAAAGTTTTTGTCGTGATAGCTATGTATTGGTGGCATTTCTAAAGACTGTGAGGCTAAGGTTATGATCTGGATAAGAAATATTGTTTATTGTCTGCCTCAATTTCTGAATTATCTGAATATGAACTGTATGAGAGTAGATTTTCCAAATTCAAATGGAAGAAACTCTTCAATTCTTTCTGTGGAAGAAGAGCTTCACTTCTCATTAATTATTCTGCAATCCTACCAGTTGAATTTTTGGATGATTAAAATTTAGATGAATAGGAAAAACAGTAGGTAACATACTGGTGGGTAAAATTGTAAAAGTGATATCTACATACCGTTAATAAAACTTTGGTGTTACATTAAACAGATGATGGTCAGCAACAACAGGTGATACTGGAGAGACCATTGCAACACATCAGTGTCTACTATCACTTGTGGCTTAATCCTTCACATGTGGCGTTGTTGCTCCTCCTATTATTTACACAGGCAATTTTCCATAATTTCCATGCTTTCAATCACAGATGAATTTAAATATTTAATACTTTGTTTCACTTTGTTTTATCTTGATAGATTGAATGACTTGACATTTGTTTGACAATGACTTTAGACATCAGTTATTTGTATCTGTGTACAATGGTTTAAAACTTAGGTTTAAAAGGTTGAAAAAGTGACACTTGGCGCGTTTCGTTCTACTGAAGTTTGTTTTTTATATTTTTTTACATCGCACGGCAACTTTTATTTACAGGCATTGTAAGTATCCTAAATGTTGCTCGATGGTTTAAGCTACCACTGTTCAAAATTTCATTTAAATTGGTCCAGTCGCTTCGGAGTTTATCCCGAGCAAACAGACAGACAAACAGAGAAATAAGAAATTCGAAAAAAATCTAAATTAGTGCTATTGCACTTCTTACATCCCCCTGACTCGGTTTTAAGCATTTTCTTTTATTGTACAGAAATTCGACCTCTACAATTTTATTATATGTATAGATTAAAGTAAATAAAACATATTTAAGAATATCTCAATAACTCCCACACCAAAACAATTAGATATGCAGCTTTCCTCCTTTCAATAAATCTTTTTTTTTCATAAAGTGAAAAAATACTTACTCGGCTTGCTGACGGTGGTCGCTTCTTCCTCTTTCGACATGATATTTTTTACACACAAAAATGTTACTTAAAAATCCTTTCTTATAAATATATTTTACTAAAATTATTTATTTACTACTTATTATTATTTTTAAAAGTGTTATTGTCTTAACTCCATCTCCGTGACTGCTTGTGCAATACTATGACTTTTTATCTGTAGTTTTTACAATCGAAGGCTGTGATTAGCTAGGGTGACCATTAAATAGGTTGTGGACGTGACGCCACCGTTTATATTTTTCCTCGTCTATTGTTTTTGTTATCATTTTTAGTTGATTCGGATGACCATTATTGTTTTTTTTTTAATCACTTATTCAGATCTGTTTCAATTATGCTATTGTTCTATTATTGCAAAACAGCATTCAAACATTCATTAAATCCACATTTTTCAATAAAACTAAAAATAATTTTGTTCTTTAAGAGCCATATGACAGTCTGGAGATTCTCAGATTTTACCGAATTTATCAATGTGTGTGTGCGATTTTATATGTCCGGGACACAAAAAAATGTTAACTGTAATAAAACAATTTTGATACTTTATCTCTAGGTAGTAGGCTATGCGTATTATGAACACAGAAAATGATGGTCTTATAAAAGTCGATGTGATAAATTAATGTTATACCAGTTTTTTTTGTATTTAAAATACCTATTACGAATACAGTGAATACAGGTCGGAATCAGGGCTCGCGTCAATTCCGTTCGCGAACATTTTCCTTTTGATAATTATGTAACTAAATTCACAGATTTAAACACAAACGTACAGTTATAATAACGTAAAAAACTTACAGCATAGAAAAAACGAAATGCATCCAAAAGGTGAAGACATATAGAGGCGGGTAACACGCACTGACCTGCAACGACTAACCAGTGTTGTGCCGTGTTGGCTATTTCATGGAATTGAAATGCTTTATAGAGACTTTTCCGACTCAAGTCTTGATTTGAATCTTGTTTTAAAACAATTTTCTAGTGTCAGTCGGTCCTTATTTGGATTGTTGTAACGAATTTCTTAAATATTTCGAGATTAAAAATAGATGACTTGGCACATCACTAGTCAGTCGGTACAGGTTGGTACCGGTTATCTGCCTCTTTATGTCTTCACCCAAATCGTGACTTCTCAGAGTAGGTATTTTTTTACGAATGTAAACTCCACGAGAAACGGGGACTAAGGGTTATTGGTGGATGATGCCATTGGTTCTGCGCTTGATCTACCACGTGTCATACCAGCTGGATGCTATGAGGATCTATTTACACATAAATGCTTTTTAGTGTAACGCTGTTCTTTGATATGATTTGTATTTCGATATATGAAATATGTCACAAGTTATTATAGCTGACATTCAGAAAATGTAGTTAAGAAAATTTCGATCAAGATTTCAAGTATTTCATGTATAACAGATGATAAACAAGATAATTTTTATTTAATTATTTGGTTTACACAGGTATTATATCATTTTGTCCATATACATTTTTCAATAATGAAATATTGACTTGAATAGAACCATGGAACTTCATGGCATTTGCGTACAATTTGAATACAGGTTCATATTAACTACATACACATCACATGAAACGCTTCTATTTAAACAAGCGTTTTACTATACAAGTTTATAGTTAGGTTGTGGTTGTAGATTGTGGTAGAAAGAAAAGTAATGTTAAATAAGCAAAATATTGCCCTATTTATTTAGGTTTAAACCATGGAAACACTGTTACTAGCGTATGGAATTAATGCCATGAACAAGTCCCACACAGTATGGAATTGACGCCAATGGCCAATGGTATGTACGTTCAAGTGCGTATCAAAGGTTGTGGAACTAAATAACGCCTATATACTGTCTATATTAAGAAAAACTGACCTTTTACTTTTTGTCGTCCGTTTATTCTTATTCAAAATCCAAAGCACGAATGATGTAAAAAAAATTATAAACTTACTTGTTTACTACTCAAAGTCAAATACTTAAAACAAAAGCCCTTATTTGTCTTCAATTTTGTTGGGTTAATGGTCACTTCACCACCATACTATTTCAATAAAACCGACTTCAAAAACAAAACACATTAAAAAGTCTTAAATAAACTCTTGAAAGGACTCCATATTAGGCAAACCATTTCTTTTTGGAGTCGATGCCCAGATAGATGTCGCTTAAGATGGAACTTGAGAGAGCCCATGCGATGGCACTGACTTCAAAAAGAAATGGTTTGCCTAAATTGGAGTCCTTTAAAGAGTTTTAGACTTTTTAGTGAAAAAAAAAACTTCGACCACAGAAAACTTTGCTTCATATCCAGCCTCGGCGCGCCCCAGCCCTGTTTTATAATAACTTAAGGGGTAAGAGGTAAATACCAATTCAACAAAGTAAATATCATGAAAATCGGTCTACCGTTGTTGAACTATAAAGTAGTGTTACTGATATTACTTTATTTTATATAAATAAGGTCATTATTTGCAACCCCATACATATGCAATAGAATTGGTACTATTGCCTATTCTTGGCCTTATTAATTCAGTATTTGTCTAAAATTGACATTTAAATGTTTGATGATAGAAACAGTTTGCTCATCATATACCACAATTTTATTTTGTAGACAATTTTTTATTATTATTATTTTTGTCGATAATTTTGGTCCTAGTATCTGCACATTTTGTTTGATCAGGTTTCGAAAATACAAATAGTATATGATAAAAGATCTTCGTTATAACTCATGAACCTCTTGAAATAGTCGCCATACATATAAATATTTCTTGTTTATAGTATTAATAAGGATTCCTTTCTATGCAAGTTTACATAACATTGATTAATCATTTAAATACAACTACTAATCGATACAAAAAAACGAATACTTTTTTGTTATAATTAGAGACCATCGACGATCCAAATGCACTATGGCTTTATGCCTGTTGCATAAAGCCTCAAAGCGAATTGGTCGCCGTATAAAAATTGTGCAAAGCGTGATATTTTCAAATTTGGAATTAGTATCATACACGAAATAAAAGAGTAGCAGCGAAGACAACGAGCGACACACCCTTCCCCTCCGAGCGCTCGGCGCTATCTGTCAAATTTCGATCGAAGATGAATGTTCGTGACAGCTCCAAATCTCAAATTTATAGGTTACTTTAGTAAGATATTTTGAATATATTGCACAAGATAAAATCAAGAATTTAGATGCTAAGTCAAAGATAGGAACCTCTATGACATTGTTTTATCAAATAACACAGAATAAGTGCAATGTATCTCAGAGATAATCGCCTGTCTTTAGGTGCGTATTTTATGCCAAAACATGGTTTCAATTTTGTCTTCATTTGGAATAACCAGAGCGATAAATAAAAAAAACAGAGTCGACACCTTGTATACGAACGTAATTCCCTTCAAGTTTATGTTATTTGGATAGCTGATGTCAACAAGTGATCTAGAAGAGTGCGCCAGAAAAACCGTCAATTTGGCTTCTATGATTGCAAATTACAGACATTTTAAAGATTGAATCAAAAATTTAGAGTCGACATCTTATGGAGATAGTTCATTTCTACACAATTCATTCAAAAAAAGTAGTCAGTTTAGTCATTTTTGGGGATAAATTTTCATTTGAACTTTGTTAGAAGGTAGGTGACAGCAGCCTTAAGCAAAGTACATAGGTTTATGTGTACAGTTTTCAAATATACAAAATATAGTAGTCAGGAGAGCTAACCACTTCACTAAACAAGTATATACTATTTTTTTCTTTTGAAGAAATATGTTGAGTACATTGTAAAATATACAACAAAAATATAGTTTTAAAAATATTAACCGGTAAAGTCCGACTGGATTCTGTACTTGAGGCCACCCCAACCTCTTTAGTACTGTCGCTCAGTCAGGGCCGGTGGTCATCCGCGCAGTGAAATATTTAATCTCGTCACCGATCTGTCTGTTTGTTGTTCCTCGTTTTGTGAAGTTGACAATACAATGGATGCGTAAATTGTAGAGAAACGAGATGAGCAATACAATAGACAAGTGACTTGTCCGAGCTTCGCACATGTGTATTTTTTATTTCTGTGTTTATAGCGAAAATACACACAGTATATTGATTGGGAAACTGAATACATATTTACTGACTTTAACCAAAATCTAAAGAAGCTTTTGAATAACATACAATAAAAATACAATTTTAATTTTTAAAAGGTCACAATTGAAGAAAACGAAGCTTGATTAATTTCAGGAGTTTAATATACAAAATAACGTGAGGCTTAACATTTTCAACAATATTGTCTTACATTAGCAAATACTTAACATCAACTTTTCAATTTAATATCATTCAGAAATTTTCTTGTACCTGAAAAATAATACAAACCCCATTAAAATTACATTATTAAACACAATTATTGTAATAAAAAAAAATTCGTAGGTATGAAAAGGTATAATAATAATAATAATAAATTCATTTATATCGACCAACAAACAAAGTATATGTTTTGGGTTTATTTATTTTAATTTATGTCTTGGTTTAAATTTTCTTTAGTCGAATAAACTAATAACGTCATGCTCAATACATTAGTATCTGTTAGCTAAGCTAAACAAAAATTGGTTTAAAGATGAACTGAATAGTAAACTAATATTTTTGTTATATCTGTACCTACCCAATAACTCTTCATCAGGTTCGTTCCATTTCTGCCTCTCGCTAGTCCCATAGATGACGAAAACTGTATTAGTGACGATGTAAATCATAGCCGCTAGGTAGAACACAATTTTCCATTCGTTTGGGTCCGTCTGAAATTTCAAACACGAGCGAATTATTTTTTATAGACTGATTTTTTAATAATATATACTCATACAATAAAGCTGAAGAGTTTGTTCTAGAGAATTTCTATTTGAATTATACCTCAAGTCATCGCATTGGCACACATCATTGTCAGATACAAACAAGATGTTTAATAGTACTTACATCATCTTCTAAAATGGCCCCAGCAGCCAGGGGTGCTATGATAGAGACGATGTTGGCAGTGAAGTTGGTGATTCCCATCATCGGACCAGCAAAGTTAGGAGCCATGTCGATATGCACCAACTGTGACAAAAGAAACGTATTACAAGTTACCACTGCTTTGAGACAATTGTTCGAGAGAACTGCTGACAGAAAACTGCGGGAGAAACTCAGGCACTATTGTCATCCATCCATCCATAGCAGCCTTTATTTTACTCCATTTAGGGTATACCCTATTTATCCATTAACGTCTCTCCCGTGCCACTTTCATCCAGTTCCGTCCTGCGTGGCGCTGGATATCGTCTACTACTATTGTCATAGAGCAATCCAATTTCACTTAAATCATAACAGCCTGGCCAAATATCGTGCTTGGTTCGTAACACAAAGCTGAAAATACCCTTGTAAGACGGAGGAGTAGCTGGAACGCCTGCTAATGACATGTGCAAGTTACTGGCGCAAGGTGGATACTTTTGCGCGCTAAACTTGCATGCAAGTTGCGTCCTTGCATGCCTGTCATTTCCAAGTTTATACACAAGACAGTCCACGCACAAAATATTAGACGGTAACAGAAGTCAAACTCGTACATTACTTCACTTGACAGCTACTAGCATGCCCTTACCTGTCGCTACGTTCACACGAGCCAGTTTTGAAGCCCCCCGCGTCCTCAGATTGCATGCCAGTTACTGTCCAAAAATCAAATCTTGTCGCTTGCCAGTTGCAGGCATGCTAGTAAACGTACGTGCCGGGAGCTGGCATGTAAATGTGCCAGCTACAAACATGTGTATCTCCGCCTAAATATACATAACCAACTAACCAGAAATCCAGTGATGTGTCCAACGTTTAGAGCAACGGCAACAGTCAGTAATGTCGCAGCGGCTGTGATGGTGGTCGGAGCAGAGCAAAGGGCTATGAGGGCCGCTGCAGCTCCGTAGTAACCTGAAAGCATCATGACGTCACTTTTAAAAGTTATAGTATTGTTAGACGGATAAATGACATTGCAACAATAGACGACATTAGCGTATGGACAGCACAAGAGCTGTCATACCTATACAATGTGAATTTTCAAAACTTGATCAAACGATTTTTTTTAGTTTTTTATTAGTTATGGTTGTATTTTTTATCATATTAGCTAGATAGACTCTGTAACTTTCAAATGAGACAACTTTGAAAAAAATAAGGTACACGTTTCAATAAAAAGAAATCACGAAAAGATGAATACAAGAAATATTAATTTAAAAAAAATGGCTGACAATACCTATTTTTGTGGTCGATTATTTTGGGTTTAGTATCCGCACAGTTTGTTTGATCAAGTTTCGAAAATACACATTGTATGTACAGTGCGACACGGATCTTCTGGCCAACGGTGACAGGCGGAACTAACGCTGCCAAATTCAAAAATCCGGTTGCCAGATCGAGTGTAGGAAGTCTCCCCAATCTCAATTTTCCGATTTGCCCTTTCATTTTATTTTCGTACGTGTTCTGTGTAAAGTAATACATGATTGTTTTTAAATACCGTAGAGCTAAACTCCCTTAATAAAATTTTAATTTTCAATGGTTTTTATTGATATTACAGTTGTTTTGCGTCTAAAATCGGTGGAACATACTTGATATGTCTCTTATGGTAGAAAATGCCCTCTACGACATTTCCATCCAAGAAATCTTTTCTTTGACTTTGCCGTTAAAAAAAAATTCGCTAGAAAAGGTAATAAATAAAAATACCCTAATAAATAATAGACTCCCTGAATCAAAAGAGATTTTCTTGCTCTGGCTAGCCTTTTTGAAAAAGCGCCCCCCTGACAATGTCATCCGTTGGCCAGAAGATCCTTGTCGCACTGTAGATCGTGTTTGACATAAGATCTCATATAGAGCCCAAGATGAAAACCTCAAATAAATACGTCATGTGGATTACAAAAACTACGCAAATTTTGCAAATTCCTATTCCGTTTTGTTTATTCCTTTCCGTTTCCCTACCTTTATAACTCCGTTCGTGGCTATCGCAAACCGCGGGTGCCAAATAAAGAAAAAAAAAATGTTTTAAAATTGCTTACCAACAGAATTGGACAGCTTCCTTGCGGTACTCAAAGACAACCAATTCCTTTTTATTGAGTAATCCATAATTATTCCAAAGGGAAAACTTAGAATATACATCGAAAGATATGGTAAGGCTGATAAAATTCCATTCTGTAAGGAAATACCTAAAAATTTCATTGGCGTGCGTGTAAAACTGAATATTAAATGAACAATAACAAATAAACTAAAAAGGTTTTCCAGTTCGATACCGTAGCGAGTACAATTTGTACTTTTCATTTATATTTATTAATTAACTTACAAACTTAATATCGACTCCCATAACTTTTTTCATATAGGAAGGCATTTCAGTCATAAGGGTCCATAGGCCCCAGTTTTGTCCACAATGGACCACTGTCAGTGCTATAAAAGGCACCGATGTTATCAAAGATTTCCATGGCGTTTTGTATTTCTGTAATAAAAAATATCCTTTAGCTTAAATTTCTGCGCACAGTTAATTAATTACTGCAATTAAATGTTTTGCCAATGACAAAGGTGTATGCAGCTAGTTTGGATATTTCATTGGCACCAAGTCGAGGTGTATTCACAAAACATAAACAGACCCTCTGTTTCATTCACCCTTTAGAGCTCGGTGAGGTGGTAATCCAGCATAACCTTTGAGGGAAAATCAAATAAATGTAATTTTCATTACCTTGTCAGTAACTCCCAAAGAGCTCTCAATGTACTCCCTTTCCTCCACACTTATCATGATGGACTCTCGAGGGGAGGACGACCCAAAGCAGACGTAGAAGCCAGTCCACACAGTGCCCAGGAGTCCAGCGATGTAGAATATCATCGGCCACCCCCAGTAATCTGAGATAAAGCCAGCGCTCATCAGTTGGAGAGCTGTGCCTAGATGAGTTCCTGAAATGTATCGTGTGGAAATAGTCTTTTACTGTTTTCGAAAACTACGTCAGTATTTTCTGATTTTCCGGAACAAACGGACCTCTATCGGGTGAGCTAGCTCTATCATTGACTGAATGGGGTCAAAAACAATCGAATAACAATATAAAGGTTATAGCACATCTATCCAACCGTAACGGGAATAACCCCGTATCATCATCAAATTCATAGCGTCACTACCACGGATCGAGATCAACTTGAGACCCACTCTCGACCAACGGTGCTTACAGCATGTCATCCGATGGTTGTCAACTATCCACACACCCTGTCAAACGGGCTGTCATTTACAAGAAGAACTCTCATAAGATGTAGCAAACGCGATCCGAGTCGATACGTTTGCAATCCGGCGCCGATTCCATGCCGAGGCGTTGATCCCTTTACGTAACGTGCTGCATTATGATCGACGCCTAGTTGACGCTGTTCCCGTCACAGGTGTGTAGATATGCTTTAACCTTAATTATTTTCATTGCTTTTTTAACATTTCATTTTGTAATTTTTATCGCCTTGCAATTTTTTAACGGCAATGATTTCGTTATGTGTGACTGACGACTTATTCAACCTGTTATCATTTACTAAGGTTTCTCATACTTATGTAATTCTACTCGAAAAAATAAAATATCTTAATAAATCATACCAGCATAGGCAAATGTTCCAAGCCTGCTCTTCTCGGTGACAGGCACCCATTTCCCCAAAAGATGATGGACTGAGGGGAATATAACTCCTTGAGTGAGGCCTTGTAGAACTCGACACCCGCACACTAACTTCCAACCGCCCTGAAATTATGAAATCCAGAGTTATATTATAACACAGGATAATAATTTCCATAAAAATTACTCTAATCAACTGACTATATACCTAATACATACTTTGTTTTAAGTATTTCTATTATTAAAAGCCAAAATTTATCGGTGGCTTGTTAAGCGGGGAATCAAACCACTACATTCTGCGCTATCCAGGAGTACGCATTCAATGGAAGTGATATCCTCCTTTAAATCCAAGTAAGCCCAATTTTAGTTCAACACTTACAATAAAAGCACAGTGTGGTATCAACAGCACTATGACTGAGTTGACTCCAACAGCAGTAGCTAATAATACTTTGCCACCAATTCTGTTAGCAATTTCACCAGCTGGGATTTGGAGGACGATATAACCCCAGAAAAACGATGATAGAATGATGCTTTGGACTTGAGTACTCCAATGAAAGGTCTGTAAAATAAGTAAAATGTTACTAATGTTTATTTTATCTGGAGTAAGCCGGAGATAAAAATTATAAGGCTACACTTTTAATGAATAGGGATGCTAACAAGGAATGTCTGATGAAGCCTTAAAACAAGGATGTAGGTTGATGCTGAGAGTCGATTTTATTACTATCTTATAAGTGCCCGTGTTAGTTATGATTTTAAATTATGAACCATTTTAATACTAACTAGAACAATTTCTGCAAACTTACATTTAAACTATTAGACTCGGTCATGGCAACTATAGCCATACTCATGTTTACTCTCATAGCATATGCTATAAGTAAACCGAAGAATAGTAGTACGATCTGAACATGCCGAATGCCAAGAACTGTTTCTGAAAATTAAGAAATAATATCAGATCGGTATAACTAAAGTTGGTTTATATTCTTTATTTATAATGCAGAATATCTTATTGATTTATTTATTTTATTCTTTATTGCACAGACAAAAATAAAGTAAAAACGGCGGATTTAAAGTTTATGGCACTTGACTTTCTTCATACTTTTTTGCTATACCATATCATATAACGGCGAAGAAAACCTTATTTGGTGCCACCATTAATACCATTAAGAAATGTTCAATACATAACTATTAAAGGAACTCTTAATTTAATATCAAAGGATACGTTATATACATATAAGAAGTAGGTGTGTAGGTTCATTCATTAGTAAGCTACATAACATACTAAGGTTCTTAAAACAACAAAATAAAACCTAAATTTGTGTAGTTGTCCATTTTTGGACAACATATAGGAAAATCCACTATATAGTGCAAGTGTTTTAAATAGGTAAAGTATCATAAAACGGAAGTAGAGATTGCGGGTTAGTCCCTCTTTGCACGAGCCCCGCCATGCACCATCCATAAAATGCATACTTAAAAATGTCTGGTGGCGAGCAAAGCGCCTTTTTAGTACTTATGTATTTATTTTCTGAGTAGTGCATAGAGGGATTAGCCCGGAATCACCAATGAACCAAGTAACAGATAAATATAAGATAATATAAATGCTGTTTTGACGTAAACGACCATATTGCTTAATCTACTAGTTTATGTCATGTCATCATAAACACAAATGATGAGAAGATACATGAATACGGTAAGTCAACGTGTTTGACGTAAACTATTGCTGAGCTGCTGTGATCAATCAAATAGCCCTCTTCACTTGACAATCACAATGATAAAGCCAAAACACTAGTCGCTGAGAAAACATGCGTTCTGACGCATTTTCACTCTTATCTCACTATAACGTCAGACTGATAAGGCGGACTCACGCGCATTCCTCTTTCTCGAAGCACCACAACACACTTTCAATACGATTCTAGTCAGTCGAGTTTTCAGTTTGTAAAACATTTCAAACAATCGCCACCGATGTGATTACAAACATAACTGCGATGCCAAGGCAGCAGCAATGCCGCCAAGGTCGCAAGAGTATTGTGACACCGAGTTCCGTAGCAGAGAAAAAAAAATACAGCTGCAAGATTAAGTATTTATTTTACTGTTTTAAGGAACTGTATTTTTTCCACTTAATAACTGACGTTTAATTACCATAATTTTAAATGTTGTAAGCTGAAATGATAAGATTTCTGTAGTCAGTTGTACGCCCCATAAGCGTACAACTGACTACAGAAATCGAATTCTGTTAAATATCAATATTACGTACTTAGAAAACAATTTAGTTAAAATTGAATTTTATTGATTATGTAAAAAAAGAGTATAATTTAACAAATTTAATGTTTATTAAGTTATTGATGGTGAAGTTGGCCGGTGTATATAATTGAATTCTATTGCGTTGTAGTTGTAGACTCTAATTATTTTATTCAATGGGAACGTGAGCTGTATAATCCAACTGAGTAAGTAATATGTAAATGTTTAACGAGTTTACATAGTAAGTAATGCTAAAATGTTATTTTAAGATAAACATACGCGAACATTATAATTTTGTGCGTATAAAAGAACTATTTGAGGTGAAGACGGCAACCTTATTTCGATGAACTCAGGTTTGACAATGCCACTACAGATTCAATTATAATAACAAGCGTCTCAATAAAGTTAGTACTCGACTACTGATTAAGACCTTTATAATGGAACCCAAAATTTCCATATCACACCAATTACCGATTAAAGCATGACGTTTCTTATCGGTACTATAAAGTAGTAAATAGCACACATAATAGAATTGTGCGTGTAGGTAATCAAAACTATTGATGACGGTTTACTGAACCCGCTCAAATAATTTACCCGAGATCTTTCATATTAATATAATTGAGAACAATCCAATCCATTTTACCTTAGGTACCTACTTATTGATAATAACAAAAAAAAATATATACGGGCCGTTTCTCACGGAGACATACCGCATTTTGCAAGTACTGTTTTGTGCAGGATGCCGTTAGTAGCATACGCGTCTTAATAATATTCACACGAACATACCGTTTGAAGTGACCCGCAAAAAACCGTTATTTACTGATCCAGTTTTGTCCTTAAACTGGACCAGTTTTACTTCAAAATGGCAGGATGCACAAACACTAGTTACCATGGCTACGCAGTAAAAGATAGGAATATACAGTGCGCCACTTTGTCAGTAAGTGATAGCGAGATAGACTGTTGACAGAACTCAGTTGGTAGTGCCTGCAAAAAACTGCTGTATAAACACACCACAGTTTTCTGCGGTATCCAGCGATCCCGCTGACCAGGACTGCCATGGGAAACGGCTCTTTTAAGTAACTTAAAATTTGTAAAAATTTGTAAATAGTCCTGAAGGCTATATTTTTCTTCAATGGATTCACAAACACTCAATGGCTTGCGTACGTTTATACAGGTGTTATCGTTGCGCTGGTTACTTATGACGACACTATACAAAGATATCAATGCAGTATATTTAATTTAATACATATACTAATATAGATACGGCTTAAGATATTCTGATGGGTATGATATTCTTTTGCGCTTGCGACACGCCGTCACATATAAAAAAGTAGGTAACTAGTTTATTTCTCAACTAACAAAATTCCTTCTTACCACTTAGGCCCGATTTAGTTGACCTATTTCAAAAGTCTTGCCACAAAACTTCGCCTGGTTCTGAACATTTGTCTCTTTGATTAAGCCCCGCGGATTACAAAAGAAAAACGACACTTTGGGCTCTTTCGCATGTTGAATCGTTCCGTAGAATCCTTTTCAGACAATTTGGACTTATCAAAGTTTTAGTTGTAACTTTGTCGTCGACATAAATTATTCATTGGGCTCGCATAAATTATAACTTCAAAGAAATTAAGTTTTAATGACAGGATTACTAAGTGAGCGCGCCTAATCAATTTTAGCGAAGAGTGAACTAGTTAGTGTGTTATTTGTGTTCAGTTGTTGAAATGCTTAAAATTTTACTTAGGACTCATCAGCTACACATGAAGACACCTTTTACTGTTGAAAGAGAATCAAATAAGGAACTAAAACGACATGCAAGCAATTGTTTTATTTAATTTCGGTATTTTTAAAGCAATCCAAAAACGTGATATTGATTAATAACCAATGATAACTCGTAAGCTGTCAGTTAATACATTTTTTTTTGCTATTGTAAATGAAACTAAATTCTTATAAGCCTGTTTCTTAATGCACATTATTTATTATACGCACCCTATGTTTTTTAACAACACTATATAAAATAAGGTTCAAAAGTAATCATGGCGTAGGAACGAAGGGTGGAACAATTTGCAGCAGACTGCCGGACTCCACGCCGACCGTTTATCACAATCGGAGATGGTGAGGGTCGTTTGGTACAAAATATAAACTTTTAACTGTGACAAAAAATGCCCATCGCACTGTCAATGTTCTCCTGGCTGTATCCGACCAAGGCGGCCAATCTGAACAGAAATCAGCTGTCGGCGCGGGACATTATCAAGGGCACTTTCTGTTCTTTCACGCTTTAAACATTGCACTGATAAAGCACTCGCACTGAAAAAAGTTATTAACAAAACTAGTTAAGCTAACCTAGGAATAGTCAAACTTTGTTTACGAACAAATAAATTTAATTTACGTCTAAACAAACTGCTACTGTTGCATTTTACATAACCATTTTAGTTAATGCAGTTTGGTTCTCGACTACAAAAGTTTTTTATTAATTACTGTCAAACTCGGTTTCAGTACCTTGTAACTTAACATTGTATTACTTTACTAACCAAACTTTAGGTTAAAATTTACCTAAAATTGACCTACCATTTTTTTAACATAAAAACTTATTTGCAACTAAATAGTTTTGTTGAAGATTGTTGAAGAAAGTTACTACACACTACACAAAATAAAAATCTCGGCAATTTTGTAAGCGGCAACTAAATTTATGTTGCGTGTAAGGAAACGTTTTTGGAACTTTCCCGCCCGCCGCAGTCGTGTCAAAAGAAACCTGTAGATACCCTGTTCTCTTCGTCTTTGCGAGTCATGGCGGGGAGTGTTGTTTGTGCTTCAAATGAATTATCTTAAACTCGACTATCTTGTTAAGCCGCTTACAAAAATGGACGTGCATCTAGCAGACGAGGCAGGGGAGAAAACTATTTCCGATTTTCTGCGGTCATGGGGCCTGGAAATATATATTAAGTTTTTGGGTAAGTTTAACTCTTTTCTAAAATATAATTAGGTATTTATATTTAAGACATACCTATACCTATAGGGTTTTGTTGAATAGATCATTAGCCCTGTCAACATGAAGCATTCCTTTTTAACCTTCTTCCAATATATTTGTACTTTTGGGAACCTTGTATCTAAGCAGATACCTACTCAATAATAATAAAGCTAACTCTTTCAAAGTAGCTCAATTTTAAATCAGATATGAATATTAGTTAAAATTAAAGCAGATTGTGATCTTTTGCTGAAAAAAGTTAACTAGGTAGGTAGGTACCTACTAGTAAACAAGCGAAGTACTGAACAGATCCTTACCAACTATTTGAACTGTAATGTGATGTGGGTACTGAGAAGTGCATACCTCAGTAGGAATAAGCTATATGACTGTTTTATTTTAGTGATTCTGGAAAACTTTACCAATAACATCTGCATTATGAATACCTGATTTTATGAATCTGTTTAAGTACAAATTTTTATTGATATTTCAGGACACTTCATTGATTTGGAAACATTGCAAATGCTGTCAGAAGCTGACTTAAAAGAACTTGTCCCTATAATAGGACACAGGGCTAAGCTTTCCACTCAAATACAACTTTTAAGAAACATTATGACAGACGCCTTTGAGACCACTGTAAGTAATACATAACAATTCACTTTCCTGATATATACATCAAAATAAGCAACATAAAAAGGAAAATTCTAGTGTATACAGTTTAAAAAATATTACATCTTCTAAATCTGACATTTTGTTTTTGGTTTTTTTTCTAGTATCATAGTACTCCGGACTCTTAACAACTTAATGATTTATGCAATTGAAGACGTGCCAGTTCCAAAGAACCCTGTAGATCCGCCTGAAGAACCGTTAACAAAAATGCTATGGCCATAGACCTAGACAAGGAGGAATGCGATTGTGTAAGTTGTTTGTGTTTAATGATAGTTTTTAAGTATTATACTGTAAACCCAAGTAGGTTTTGGGGTATTCCTGATCATCAATCTACAATGTATTTGGGGTGCTGAATCCTAATCTAAGGTTTGCTAAAAATTTCGTAACAGAACATTGATAAAAAGTGTGTCCGTCATAAAATTTTGTTAACAAACCTAACATTTGAATTTAGCACCACAAACTACTCGTATATAAAGAATAGAAGAAATCTGAAAGAACCCAAAACATTCCAGACAAAATAATATTTGTATTAAAGTTTATTGTTAATTAATAAGTAGTATAAGTAGGTGCATAATGTGATTAATTACATTGTTAATTAAATTAATAAATACAAAATAGTACAAATCATGTTTTTGTTTTTATTAGTCTTAGTGTGTAATTAAAATTATTATATGAAAAGTTTCAGCAAGATTTAGGTACGTGCCAATGAATCTTGCTTTAACTTCTTGTATATTTTTTATAAACTAAACTAAAAACCTATAAATAAAAAAAAACTTTTCGGTTTACAGTTCATAACTTTTGAGTAGTTAGTAAAGGTATAATTTCGTAGCTGACTCCACGTATCAGCAGTCGCTACACTACTGGTTTCTATGTATATATATAAAATACATAGTTTCCAGTAGTGTCACCACTGCTGATGCGTGGAGTCCGCTACGAAATTATACCTTTACTAACTACTCAAAAGTTATGCAACTGTTAACCAAAAAGTTCAGTTACAGATTACATAAAAGAAATGTTGCTACTAAATTGAGAGTAAAGCTATTATTAATCAGTCAATTCAGTTACGAATAACAAAACAGTTTGGTTATGATGAATCAACCGCTTTATAACCAATAACTGAAATAGTATGTGTAAAAACACCTAACCCGTAGTTATTTATAACAAAACAGTTTTATACGTAGTAACATTACAAGTGGTCTATTTTAACACTACTGTTTTATTAATCATAACACAAATATTAAGTAATTTACCCGAACACTTTGGTTACTCTTAAATAATAAATTAATTGGTAAGTAATCATTTTTATTGAGCTATTGATAACTAAACTATTTTAACAAAACCGAGGTTGTCTACTAAGAACTATACTTATGTAGTCACTATTTTTTTGTTACAGGTAACACAATTGTTGGTTATTTATAACCAAAAACTTTTTTCAGTGCGTAAACATATTATCTCACTACATTTGACAGTGCAACCAGTTGCTCTATCACAGAAGTGAAACAAGGCAAGCAGCCCGCTTCAACACGGGCTCTGAAGCCTTACAATGAAGGTCACTGTCCATCTTGCTTCATCACATTGCCTAGTGATAAAAAATGCTTAGACTCTAGGGTGCAAAAAACCGTGACACCAATACTTTTTGGCAATTATTATTTATGTATTGAAAATACCTTAACAAACCACCTTTCACTCAAAACTTGGACCTCACCCAATTTTACGATCATTGGTCATAAAAAATAAAATCGCCAGTCACCAGTCGCTAAGCGATGCTAAACGCGTTTCAATTACACCGGGATAAATCATTTCTATTGACCCATTTACGAAGGATTTCCACACGTTTTTGGACTCTTCCGCTCAAGAAATAGGATGTGATTTCAATTGGAAGGCTAACTGTTTTTGGCTCGCTGGGCAAGGTTTTTGTTTGATAATTTATCACTTTAGGTTTGTCAAAGTTTTTGGCTATTAGACCCTGTTTTAAGTCATAGCTTATCATTAAGTAGACTGATTAGGGTAAACACAACGCTTCCTACATTCATAACGCACAATGAAAAACTCTATTCGTTCTTTGGAATAAACTAAAACCCCTCTATCACTTGCTTCGCGCCGCCTGTATTTTCTCTGTATAGACCAATGGTTGACTGGTAGAGAATGCTTTTAGCATTAAGTCCGCCATATGTACCTTTTGTTTGTGCATGAAGTGTAATAAATAAATAAAAATAAAATAAATAAAACGTATCTACGGATTGAGAAATAGCATATTTATTTTACGGTGTTCCGTCACTTTACAAACTTAATATTATAAATTGCACTTGCAAAAAGCAACTGTGTCAACCCTGTCTTACGCAATCCGGGCGCGTCTATAAAGTAAGATACATGGTGCGATTCCTTGTCTGAGACAGTTGTTTTTTTTTTAAATAGTACAATCAAAAAAGAAAAATTTTGACGATGTTTGGAAAGACCATCTATCGGGCGGAAATTAATTTCAGCCAGTAATAACAAAGAGTCCAAAGCACTATAAATATTCTAGGCAGTATTGAGGGCACGGTATTCAAGAAAAGAGTGAATAGGCTATTACTAGTCAGGCATGATCCATCCTAGGTCACATCATCACTTAACACCAGGTGAGATTGGGGCCAAATGTCTGCCTAGAAAAATAAAACGGATAACTTCAATAGATTAATAGGTTCTTTGTATTTAAATTAGGATATTATTTTTGGTATCTGCACGACTAGTGCATTCGCCACAGACGAGTGTAAAAGGTAGGGAACCAAGGAAAAAAAGGAACGGAGCGGAGTAAATGGGATAGGATTTCATAGGATCAGGTTAGTTTGTTGACAAACAAATTGACAGTTGAAAATATAACTATTTCTAAACTATTACTCTTTCTTATAATTTTATATTATTACTTACAATAAATATAGATAGAATATTATAAATATCCGTATTATTCATATATAATAAAGTTATAATAGAGGGTGAGAAGAGGAATTTAGGATAATTTATTTATTGGAGGCCACCACAACTCTTAATTTAAAAAGTTAACCACTTTCGTATGAATAATTTGGACTACAAAGTAGTATTTTACACCAAAAGTAGAGGATAGTGGACTAGTTTATAACTTTTTTATAGGTATTCTGTTTGAAGGGGTGTCATAGTACACTTCGAACCAGTTACAAATTCTTTGAACTTTGTTCCCAAGTCAATTGGATAAAGTTGGCGTTAATATAAATAGTACTTGACACTGCCATATTAAAGTTTAGTTAGATTTTGATTTGTGTGATTTCTTTCAAAGTTTGGTGATAAAATCCATTATTATTGGTGTGTTATCAAACATTTCGATTGATTGATGGCTAAGGCTCACTTTATCATACCACAGTTATATGTAACCCAAGGGTATCACCTAACGGAGTGTATCCATATTTTGTGGTGTAACCTTATAATAATTTTACCCTTTGTTAGTTAGGTAAATCACTTAAAATATAAAAATAAAACGCACTGTTGAAATACGTTAGTTAGATATTCAAATTTTTGAAATTATGAATCTTCGTACGTGATAAACTTTTAGTACCTAGTGTATTTAAATCTAAATACAAGAAGGTACTTACGTTATGTAGAGCCGTAACGAATCTAAACAATGTATGATTAAATAAACATGGAATTCTATTAGATTAATTGCACGCATGTTTTTCTTGGTGAAATGCTTTTGTTAGCTTGAACAAATATTTATTATATTGCGAATGCTCTTGTATATTTTAGAGAATAGTAAACCATGATTTTCATTTTTAGACTAAAATGAAAAATAAATATCAACGTTTAGGTTTTGCAATAAAGATCGAGTTAATAGCGAGTGTAAATTATGTGGGTACAGTTAATAAAGGTTGGCAATTAAGTGTTTATACTTTTAACTCACTTAAGTGGTCAATATACATATACGGTTTACCTTACTTACTTACTTACTTACTGGGGTGACTCAGCGACCCAAAGTGAGTCTTGGCCTCCAACACCAGATCACGCCATGCCTCTCGGTCTTGCGATAGTTCTTGCCAGTCGCTAAGGCCGAGGTTGAGCAGGTCTTGAGCTACAACATCCTTCCAGCGGTACCTAGGACGTCCAACCGGGCGTCTCCCATTTGGTTGTCCCAGGTACGCTCTCTTCACGGCGCGATCCTCTTCCATCCTCTCTAAGTGTCCGAGCCATCGAAGCTTAGCTGCTTTGGTCTCTCCAATAATATTAGGTTCGGACACTAGGTCTTCAATCTCCGTGTTCTTCCTGACTCTCAACCTCCCATCTCCCAGTTTGTTTGGCCCCAGAATCTTACGCAAAATTTTCCTTTCCGCCACTAACAGCTTATTCTCTTCTTTCAAGGTCAGTGTCCAAGCTTCGCATCCATACATTAAAATTAAATTAAGGTTTACCTTAAATGCTTCTTAAATGTAGCATCGTACACTTACGATCTGTTTCACAATTCTGTTTTACAATTCAAATCCTGATTCACAATCCTAATTAGTAACCGGTGAAACAGACCCTTAGGCAACAAAACAGCTAAAGAATACAAACCATTTGGACAGCCCTACTTCACCTAAAGTGAGTGTCCAGTTAATGGTCTCGCATAAACAATGTCCAGGGCTAATGGGGCGTTCCTGTTAAAAGCATACAGTAATTATGAAATACACGGACCCCCGCTTTGCATATTTCACGGATCCACGCTTTTAGATCTTTTCCTCTTTTTTCAGAATAACATACAACGCTTTTTAAAGACTTTCAGGATAAGCTAATTTAAGAGCCATAAATGATGAAGTCATGAGGAGTCCATTAAGAGATGAATTGAATGCTCAGTTTTTGTCCCACTCTCATTATTTGTATTTTTTAATAAAACTAGTGGCTTATTACTGAGTTTCTTCGAATAGAACAGAATAGAATAAGAAAGCTATCACAAAATTAATACGGCTTGTTTAAATTACCAGTTCTTGCACATAAAAAATATTCCCTAGTAGCAATTTTAGCCCATTAAAGTAATTAAGGCCCACTTGCACATGATTACGCAAATCCTGGATAAAATCTTATTTCTGTCTCTGTCAACGTCAAATAAACTGATAGAGACAGAATGATGATTTAATCCAGGATTTGCGTAATCCTGGGTTAAGTCATCATGCGCAAGGGGGCCTAAACCAAATGTTAAAGAGTTGAAAGCTGCGTAATTGCGGCTGCAAATGCTGCAGTAGAAGTGAATGATTACTGATGTTAAATATTCCTGTTGCATTTTTTATTTAGTTACTTATCACTTGAATAAGTACCTAAATGTTACAACAAATAAAATAAAATTATTTCTGGTATCATTTCGCTGGCGCGTATGAAACCAGCTCCAAAAACAGTGTCAGTTGTCTAGTCATTTCATTTACTAAAGAAACAACCATAAACACCTTTCACAATTTTCTTAAATATATAGTAAACAATCTAAAATCATTCAACAAACCGCCACAACCCCCAATAACCAACCACTAAAATAAATTATTCCTTGTCTATGCTCGCGGAGTAATCCGATAGCTCCACGAGTTATAGTGGAAACACCATTACACACATATTTAAAAAAAAAAAAGTCATTTCATTTCACTCACGGTCTCATTCGTATTTTAATCTGCCGTCCTTTTTTAAAAAAAAATCTTGCTCTTTGAGCGTGGACACAATTGTCAAGTAGGTATTATTTCTGGGTCACCGACAGGGTGCCGCAGATTTGCGATTTTTATTCACCTTTATTTTCGTAGGTTAATAGAAAATCTAATATAAATGAGTGAATACTTAAAAGTACGTCCCAGTCAGTCAGCTATCCAGTCACTTGTTGGAGTAGGTAGCGCCTTTTACAAAAATATTACTAAAATGTTCTGACTTGTATTTCTACCGATTTAACAGCTCAAACAGTTGCTGGTTTTAAGAGTAAGACATTATTTTGATAAAATTATCTAACATTAAAATAACTGGTTTTTGACAAACAATTTATTTACCTCCCATAGTTTGCTAAAACTCAAACAAACCTCCCAAGATTTTATATAATTATGCCTTTTTATTTATTGAACTTTATTACCTGTATCGTATATAATTTTAACGTTTTAACTAGAACTAAGTGAACATGACCTAATGTCAACTCAATAAAATACCCAGTCGCAACACTGTGGATATATTTCAGAATTACCGACGCAGGTTATAGATTGCAAAACCTTCGTCATATCGACCCTTCGTTTGTACTGCTCCAAGAGCTCCTACTCAAGCTACACACAACTGTTATTTGAAAATGTTATTGGTACACTACGATCGTTGAATATACATAAACAAAAACATTTAAGCGATAAAAATAAATATCCACAACTTTATTCCTAGTTACTAATTGGCAAGATATTTGTAACTGCTACTCATGAAATAGAGTATCGTAGCTGAAAGTTTACCTATACCCGAGCAGTTTTTTTAATTGCATCGGTGTAGAACATTTGCAACATATCTACTAGGTAAAAGGAGCTGGAATCCAGAATACTTTTTGTTTATTTTATACCTAAAGGTAACGTTATATACCTAACCGATTAATAACATACACTTTCGATCTCATATCGGACGTAATCAGTTCAGAGAAAACGAAGTCTGGCAAGTAACTAGGTGCTAAATACTCGTAGTAACTTTTGGCTGGTAATAAGCAAAGAAGTTGATGTTATTCGACTTTTTTAATTATCCCTATCTCCTCCCGAATGTAAAAAGAAAGTTTTCTCATAAAAGGAGGTGTAATAAACGGACTCCTATGAAGCAGGCAAGGCTATTCGCCGTATACAAAATAGAGGAAAAGGCCAAAGTTTTTCTCTGTATATTGTTTTCATTAACAGCAACATTGTTGTGCTGTAAATCAGAGTAGGTTTTACATTTTTATAAAATTTTGTTTATTATTAATTATTACACTATGAGAAAGTTTCTTTTTGGTATTGTTGAAATAGGTGTTGTAAAGATAATGTTAATAACTGTTATTATAAGATATTTAAATAAAAATACGAAAAGGATTCGGGTATTTTCTCAATCATTTGTCATCATTAGTTTTGTTGACTGACGACTGGCATAGAAACGTAGCCTTTTGTAGTACTTATGTAGTTAGAATACTCTATAGGCAAGAAATTGACGCCCATCCATATAATTTTAGTTAGATCTTTACCTTTTTACTCGGATCACTTGTACGGCCGGCAGCAAGTCAAGCTATACACTGTGGTATCTTATGCTGTTGGAATAAGGGCTATTTTTTAACAAAAATGTATAGTTTGATGTGCTGTCGACTGTACAATGTGAAATAAATATTTAGGCGTATGTGGAAGCAATCATTTGATGAAAGATCTCTTACCAAAGGTATATGGTATAAAACCATCCAACCTGATATTTCACGTTCTTCGTGAATAGATGGTGCTGATATGAGTAGGACCGACATTGTGACCGCTGTAAATCTTTGATCGAACCACATTCGATTGAATTATTCTTCGCCTTTTTAATGAAGAAATTGGAGTCCGCCAACTGTAGTAAGTGCAATCTCTTGGAGAATGTAGTGAAAGTTGTAGTGGAATGTGTCCGTAACGAAGTGGAAAGAGCAGCTGTATATAGTAAATATAACATGAATGTATTTAATGTAGACTTGGTAACAGTGCCCTGGCTTTGACATTGTCAGGGGAAGCCAGAGCACCTTACAAAATGTGTTGAAAGGAATTAGATACTAATACTAGTATAATTTGTAGTTACAATATGGGTGGCATTATAATGTTTTGTAAAAACCCTCTATAAATATTATATTGAATATTTTTTTAAGATATCTGAAAAAGTGTCATAGGTAAGTATATCAGGACGGTTCAAAAGAATTCTTGTTTAAAGAGCATGAGTTCTTGAATATGAATTCGGGAGGCTGTTTAGGCAAAGCGCATGAAGTATGTTGTAAACATACTTTCCGCCACATAAAATGCGCACGGTAAATAAGTGGAACTCTACAATCCGAATCTATTCAAAGTTAGAGTGAACAGGCATCTTCTGGGCATGCTCGTTTTACCTTCGACTCCGTCTTACTCGCACCTGGCTTGGTCTGGAGGCAAGAGCAAACCCATACTAAATAATAAAAATATATATATCGCAGATACAATTATTAAGAAATTTCTAAGATCAAGCTCGAAATAATTAATGAGGAATCATTGTGGAAATCAAAACAGTTCTCTCGCATTTTCATTAATATAACTCAACCAACGCCAATTAAAATGTTGCCTGGGTTATTTTCGCATTTACAAATAACTAGAGAGCGAAGAAACTTTCTGCTATATTTTAGTACGTGACGTTAATTAGAAAAATACGATCAAAGGGAAAATCACAATTTAACGAGTAATTTGTAAAGTTAATTTATGTTCGTGATTAAAGTAAATTAATTTTAGCCCTGAAACTGTGTAAAATTTGTTGTTCAGACTTGTTTTAAAAATATAACGTGACTATTTTGCTAAGCCGTATCCGTATTGCTCTTTAGTGTGAAAGTTAGTTGTGTAATACCAAATTGTATAAAAGTGTTTATTGACACTAAAACCCCATAGTAAAGAATATTGAATTTCAGAAGTCATAAATTGTTGTTGAAACAAAACCTTGTCTAATATTAATATGATCTTTATTAGGTGTTCAAATTTTAAAGCCTAAAAAAATAATAATTTTCATTATATCAAAGAAGAGACTTTACCAGGTTACAATCCTTAAGACACTTTTCATCTTTTTATCACACACCAAGCAGCAAGATTGAGCAAGTAAAGAAAAGTATCAAAATTATCGAAAAACTATATTAACCGTCATAATTGTTGTCCGGTAGGTACTCGTAGCGCAAGGAAGATAATTTCTTAGTTCGAAACCATCTTGGTTTTTGGATCCAAAATAAAACTTTTAAAAGATGGATTCAAATTAAGTGCAGCAACGTCCATACAGCGACGACAATTATCAAACATTATTATGGACCGATTATTAATTTAATGATAATTAATTACCTTAATTTCTGCACACATGTAGGCAAGGTGTTTAGGATGATGCTTGCATACCAATCACGCAATCAATGTACATAATTTGTGTTCGAAATACTGGTCGTTATATTTAAAAACAAGTAAAAGACCCTTCAGATTTTCTTTCAAAGACCGACCTAGTAACATTGTACTTTACCTTCAGAAAACAGAAAGGTAAGTTTATTCATCTTAGCAAGAAAATAACTAGGCAAGAAGTCCGCCGGGCACGCACCTAACAAGGTTCGGCCCGCAACCCGAAACTTGCTCTATCCTACGTGATTGCAATAACTTGGACGTTTCATTCGAGCATTCTTACAGTTGTCATTGTTATGGCTTTAGTTCATCATGGGACAATGTGCAGTAGGGTTCAGCTTAAATAAAACAAATGGCCATGCATATTTTATGCCCATATGCAGTTGAGGTGCCTCTGTGCTTAACTTCGTTTGCGAAGAAACCATGACATCATCTATGGGTGTTAAGTTAAAAGCACACCCCTTTCACCATATGAGTATATTATATATCCTGGATTCGATCACTTCACCGAATTTAACTCATGTATTTATTGCACAACAAATCACACAATTATAAAAACAGGTCGTCTCTACATTTAGGACAAACTAACCCAGATACGCCTACGCTCAAAAATTCTATTATGTTTTAGGCGTTTTTGCTAATCGTTGGCTACTTGTCTGGAGCATCTTAACATTTTAACATGCGTTGTAAATAAGTTACGGCCAATCACATTCTATTTTTTTACGTCTATGCAAAGATGTTACTACTCGAAATTGCATTATGTTCTTAGCGTTTTCTTTGGTATGGTTCTGGGGAGGATATGGAAAATTTCGTCGGAATAAAATCTGGATTTTGAGCTAAGGAAAAGTTTTCCTGCGCTTTTAACTGTAACTCAGAACTAACTTTGTATAACACACACAAAGACGCAAGTGAATTCTACATATCTCGTATTGTCTTACTAATGATTCGCTTTAATTATATTATATAGTAACATTCGATTGAATGAAACAACAAAAAATTCCCTAAGAAAGCATAATTTCAATATAATTAGAAACTTCATATATTATTTTATGCTAGTTTGAATTGCTGTGTATCTAAATCATCATCAAAAGGTAACAGTATAAAAGGCTAAAGAGGTCCAGCGGCAGATCAGCCTTCAAGGATGTAGTCTTTGAATCCGAGCGCATTCTTATCAATTTTGATATCTTTTGCCCTCTTCCTAAAGCGGGACGTCCCTTGGCGCCCGTGGGACAGTCTGCCTGCGGACTGCCACCAGATTGTCACTTATCGCGGGGTTTTATGCCTGTCCGATAAACGGAACTCTATTACGCCAGTATTATGATAAAATTGTATCTTGAGTTCTGATTTGTCTGTTGAAAAGACCCAAACACTTGAGAAATGTTTTTAAAAATATATTTCTATATTTATAAGATAATAAAATTTATTGAACTAACACTGAATTAATATTTTAAAAATAAACTACTGATTGAATGGATTCATTGTAATAGAATTGCAGGGCAATGCCTCTTAAAAATAAAACAAAATTATATAATAAGTAAATACGTTATTTATTTATTTGGTACACACAACAGAGTTTCAACCATTACAAAATATTAGTATCTATACCAAGGCATAATATTTGTTGCATCTCCAATGAAATAAATAAATAAACTTCCCAACTTTAATTATACAATCATGAAATAAATTTCGGGTTATTCAATCACTGAACTTAATGACTCGATATTTACACTATCACAATTAAATTTGCTAAAAAATCTGATCCAATCATCGACAGTGGAACGTTTTAATTAAAATTTCAAATTGTTCTCTGCAGTGACTATCATCTTTTACAACACTCAAATGAAATCTGTTCACTATTATGACCAACTTTATCGCTTTTCTTCGAGGTTTTGCAAGTCATCGGTTCAAAAGGAAAACGGCGAAAGTGGCACTTAACCCTATCAAATTCTTTTTCATTTTCGTAATGAGTTACGTTATACTACGTCCTAGAAATAAAAAGATACGACTAAATCAACTTTATAGCATAAAGCGTAGCTGAGCACGAGACTTGCGTATAAAGAAAGGGGATAAAGGCTTATGATAGGAGTGAATAGGTAAGAACCTATTCAGATGAAGATGTAACAATGCGTGCTTACCAAGAGGTAAGCACGCATTATTACATCTTCATTTTAAGTAATACCCACTAAAGTGCAGAGATCCATACTTCAAGATTATGTATTTTTTTGTTACTTTCCTTTTTTTGATTACTTATACCTTCTTCTTCTTCTTAGGTCGATTAATTCTTCATCGACAAAAAGTGTTATTAAAAGTGTCAATGTTGTATATTTTAAATTAAACGATATGGTGTTCATTTAAGATTTTGGATTACATGTTTCAAGAACATTTAAGGTTAATTATTTATTCACAAAAATAACATATATTTTAATCTAAATAGATTAAGTAGTTGAAGATTGTCAAGAGGAAAGTTAATATTTGAAAAAAAAAACATCATTATTGGCACGTCACTCTTATTAGACAAAAGAGACTGTAGTTTTATATTTTACCTGCTGTAGCCTCATATTCATAAGTATTGTTAGGTACAACTTACTGACTGACTGTAACTTAAGTAAATTATTTATTGATACATACATATATTTTTTTTAAAATATGTGCAAACCTTAAACCGCAAGTAGTATGGAGTATACATTTTGTAAGATACATTTTTCAATTTCGCCTGTTTACTTTGCAGCCGTAGAAATATACCTGCTGTCAGAACCATTCCCCAATTACTTGGAAACAAAAGAGTCCCTGGCCGGCCTGCCAATTCGCAAACAGCACGGTCGAACACTCTAACCTATTAATAATACGGTCGAGATTTCTGCAGCATAAAATGTAGAAAGTAGTAGTGGAAATATACGATTTTTGGGTATGGGCCTGTCATGACATATGATATTCGAACCGGCAGAAAGAAAGCGAAGTCCAACTGGAAGGTATTTGAGGGTGTTTCGGGATTTTTCCAGATGAATTGTTCGTGGTTTGGGCATTTTGCCTTATTGATAATCTAGTAACGTTTGTTTTGTGATAGCATTTTTTGGGGAGACAATATTGAAATATCCTGACAATAATTTTCAATGTTACGTTGTTTTTTATTTCACTAATACTAGTTCTTTTTAGGGTTCCCGTAGCCGAATGGCAAAAAACAGAACCCTTATAGTTTCATCAAGTCTGTCTGTCTGTCTGTCCGTCCGTATGTCACAGCCACTTTATTCTGGAGCTATAAGCATCACACAGCTAAAACATGATGGAAGTAAGTGGACCCTGAATTCAGTTAAGGGTGGCACGGAACCCTCAGTGCGCGGGTCCGACTCGCACATAGCCGGTTTTTTTCTTTCTTTCTTGTACCTACTCGCCCGCTTGCAAAGCTATTTTATACATGTTTTTTTATTTTTATTTTATATATTTGTCTAATTGAATTGATATTGTTAGTTGTTGTGTTTCTTTTTGTTCCTTTCTTTAATTTTATGTTTTCTTGTTTTGTGTTTCATCTATACCCACAAGGCACCCTCTGAAAATCAGTGTCGTGGCATGCATCTTGCTGCCACGATTAATGCTTAGAGGATGCCTTTTCGACTCATTCTCGATGTTAATGTTAAATAAGTGGATATTTATGGGGTCGGCGTAGATGTTATCGAATTATGCATGTAATGTATCAATAGAAATTTGTTTGCTTAGTGTAATATTTAGATTATCTACATCAAATTCATAAGTACGAGTACGATGACGACTCAACAAGCGCAGCGTTCGGTAAAACCACAGGTTTATGTAACGCTGTGAATAGCATAATTTCCTAAGTTACGATTTGTTGTAAATTCATTATAAATAAAAAAAAATAAGTTTATCAGTTTATTGTGTTTGTTTTCTAGACGCAACTCTTAACCACCTCTTTCCGCGTACTCATACTTTTTACACCCTGTATAGAATTATAGGGATCCGTGGACATTTTATCTTATAAATACCTACTCTTATTCTTTTTTATACAGGGAGGGTGTAAAAAATTGTAAAAGCCAAATTCAAAGGGGAGGTTAAAATTCAAGTCTAGAAAACAGGAAAAATATCTCGACAATTTTTTTTTTTCATGCGATAATTTTTTGATTTATATTTTTCCTGTATTTCAAACTCAATTGACAACCACCCCCTTGAAATTGGCTCGTACTTTTTTTACACCCTTTATGAAAATATCATTTTAATAAAGTCTTTTGCCAAGGTAAAAATTTCCTAAAGATTTATTTTTTTATTTTTTTATACTTTATTGCACAACCAAAAACTGTACCAAAGGACTTGAAAACTTAATGCCGTATGGCATTCTCTACCAGCCGTACCTTTGGGCTAAGCAGAAATGATTGTGGGCGGTGCGACAAAGAAATGTATTTAATTATTAATAAGTATTTAGATAATATATAAATTCAAAATACAAGAACACTGTTCAAGTAAGAAAGTAGTAGAACTCCAATAAATCAAAAATTTCCCACCAATGGACATGATATAGTAATCACAGCGACTCAAATAAGAGGTTTGGAATAAGGTCACACGTATGTAACCACTTGGTTATTTTTTATTCTAAGAGGGTGTTTAATGAATGATCCTAGTCATAAATGTAGTAGTCAGGGGCGTGTAGGCGCCACCGCAGAATGTCTCAAGCCTGAAGGCAGAACCTTTACACACATGCATACTTTATCTCTGAATCCACCTGTCCTTGTCGCTTCTGGCAGTTCAATGAAGCGAGTAAAAAGGATAGCTATATCTGACCATAGTGGAGCCGCTTTTATGCCATTACCTCGAGTATCCCAACTATTTGTAGGCATTAGTGGTTTCCATACAGATTTGTTGGTCAAAGTAAATTGCTTAATACTGAATCCTAAAGTAACTAAATTCATGCATACTCGTGTTACAAATTGCATAGTTTTAGTTTTAGTTGCACCATCAAAGTTTAAAGTGCATCTTTCTTTATTCACAATACCTACACAAAAGTTATTGACATACTTTCGGCCTGTTTAATGATGTCTGAAAATGTTCCCATAAGCGCCATCTGTCCACTTCTTCCACACGCTATGACGTTCCATTATCGATATTCAAATTATTTGTGGTTATTGGTTTGATGAAACAGCCCCTTACAGTCAGCTGAATCATCCATCAGCAGGTATCATGTACACGCCTGAATTATTTATTCTTTGTAAGAATTTGCTTACATTCCCTTTTCATCCGTTATGTTTAAGATGGCCTCCGCCACTTTTGTAACACAAATGAACATCATTAACATAATCACTACTCATTTCCTAAGACTCGCTCAGAATCCTGGGCGTCTCGCATAAAACATAGGCGAGCACTCCGACCTTTATCATTTTTTAATACCGTAAACCCTCCCTTATTACACGGTAAGTGGCTACCCTTGGAGTAGGGTGACCAGGTATTTGCTGCTAGGAGTAATAGTTTGTTTCACATTTAAAAGATTGATTTGACGACGCGTTTGGTGTATTGGTTAGCGCTCCTGACTATTACGCCGGCCGTCGCGGGTTCGAATCCCGCAAGGGGCAAATGTTTGTGTGATGAGCATGAACATTTGTACCTAAGTCATGGATGTTATATGTATTTAAGTATTTATGGGAGACGCCCCCGTCATAATCGTTGTCTGGTACTTCGTAACACAAGGAAGAAAAATCCTTACCACGAAGCCAGACAATTGGTGTGTTTTCTGGCGCATATTTATTATTTATTTATTTTAAAAGATGCAATTTTTTTGCGAAGTAAAGATATACGAGTAAAAGTTTTTTTGATAAATCTATGTATCATTCAATTTCCTGCAGTGACTTCATTACCTACTTTTTGACGTAAAACATCTGTTTTACAATGTCCTTCAAAGTTCTGGCTAGCGTTATCCGTCCAATGCATAAAATTAATATTCCTATCGGAAGAGAAGAACAAGCAAAAGCTGTCAAACGAAACCGATTTTTGATGGCTGTAACTAACTTTAGTATGTAAAACTAGTAACATAAAATGAGATTACCTTTCGTCCAGGTGATTTATACCTATCTTCCTAGGTTAAACATATTAGTTTACTCTATGATAAACAGTCGACACAAAATATCGGACATGCAGCCCTAGCATAAAACGAAAAATTATTTTTTTTGACATCTCGCTCTTGTCGTTCTATTCCAAAGGGATAGTAATTTTATGGTCCAATGCTTCATGTGAATTCATTGATTAGTGATTATTTTAAAGAAAGAAAGAAAAAGCATTTATTGGTAAAAGGACAGCACAAACACACACACATACGCACGCTTCACAACAGAAAGTAAGATTGAAAATAAAGATCAACAGATACAGAAATAACATTTACACAGCACAAAAAAATAATAAATTAGA
Organism: Pyrausta aurata; assembly: GCA_963584085.1. NCBI lineage: Eukaryota > Metazoa > Arthropoda > Insecta > Lepidoptera > Crambidae > Pyrausta > Pyrausta aurata. The sequence goes on along the minus strand of OY757264.1, from coordinate 13,764,218 downwards.
CAAGAACATAAGACAGTTGAATGGCAGCCAAGCAGTGCGTGTCAGACGCAATGTGTGTTAGTGACGTCCAGACCAAGAGAACCTCACTCAGTATAAGCCAGGTCCCATGGAGGACTTGGTTTTCAGTGGTGATTTTGTAGATAATGATACAGCCATTTTCAAAATCATAGTCACCCTACACTTAAGGTTCTGATATTGTCTCCTTTGTTAGCTAAAGAATTTGTGTTGAATGCATTACCTGCGGTCCCATTACATTTAATGTAAGATACTTTTGGCCTTTGAGCCTTTGTTAGATGTAAATAAGGGTTTCAGTACCACGTATAGCACTTAGCCTCTCAAAGTTTTGAATGCTATGGGAGATATTTAAAAAATAGCTTTTTAAGCTTAAGTAACTCCACCATTCAAGTACCAAAAACCGGCCAAGCGCGAGTTGGACCCGCGCACTGAGGGTTCCGTACTCGCGCACTGAGGGTTCCGTACCACCCTTAAACTCCACTCCACACACCCTTAGGTCCACTTACTTCCACCTAGCGAAAATATCACAATATTTTTTGGAAAGCGGTGAACAAGATACAGCTACCTAATAAGTTTCAGCTGTGTGATGCAAATAGTTTCAGAATAAAGTGTCTGTGACATACGGACGAACAAACGGACAGATAGACTTGACGAAACTACAAGGGAACCCTAAAAACTAATTCACATATAAACATTAAATTACAAAATATTTGTAATCTGAAATCTAAGCTCAGGACAAGCCTACGCATGTTAATACTTTAGCCTAAAGCCTTTCTCGATGAATAAGATAGATAACTCTGTATTGCACATTACAAAACTCAGTTTACAGTTTTTTTTTAATATGCTATGTAATAGAATAATGCTATGGTCAAAATATTTTGTTCAAATTAGTCCAGTAGTTTCTGTTATTAATGCGTTCAATCCCTTACAATTCAAAAGTATAGATTTTATGACCTTGATGATCCTTAAATAAATTATTCACCGCAGTCCTACCTCCTCCACACCCAATACATTGTACAAGAGACAGCAGACAATGAATTGAATCATTGTTTGCTTATATGCCACTCGAGGCTTCATTAACACAGGGTTGGTGTTGACAAAACTATTTGAATGGAGACATTTTAAGTGATGTTCATACAACATCAGAAAGTCTTATCTAACATTCCCGGGGAAAATAAAATTTACCTTAATTATAATTTCTAACTGAACAAAAACTATATTGTTTTAAACTTTCATGGTCACTTACAATAGAACAGTTAGATACGGGATTGCTACCATGATTATGTTATTCCGTGATCATGGCGCTTGCAACAGTGCCGAAATATCGGAAGCTAAAAAATAATAAGGTAAATGGTAGCAATCCCGTATCTAACTATTCTAATGAACAAAAACTGTTTCTTCGTCTTCATAGTTCAACAAGAGAGAGTCCGACATAGTCACTAGTTTTTTAACCAGATATATTTTTCATGTTATTGTTTAAACCTTTTTCCGGACCTGCTGTGGAAATGTTGATGCACTGTTTTGTACATTTTCCCTACAAAATGTGCTGAATAACAGTAGTTTTTTCAGGACCCAGAGAAATCGCAGGTAGCTGTCATGATATCAACATCGTAAATCACTATAAGCTCTGCTGACTGAATACTGTATCTTTATTTGAATAGTTATTTGCGTGTCTAAATATAAGAATAGGAGGATTTTAAAACTGAAATTCGACTAAACAAGCATTTAATACCTACATTAGGTACGTACGTTTAATTAAAGTACACATTGTGAAGTAACTCAACAATATTTTAGTTTACTCAATGATACGTTTGATACCTAGTTACATAGACAAAACGCGTTACTTACTGCAGGCAATTATGTCCTCTAAGGAAAACAGAAATACGGTGACAATTCGTATACAACTGATTTTAGCAGATGTTTGTTCCTTGAAAGAGATATTATATTTTCTGCAAATGCAATTTCCGCCCATTTGAAGTTGAAAGATGATGAGGTAAGCCAGTGAACAATTAATTAGTGGTGAAACGCGGAATGATGGAAAAAATACCTGAATATGATGTTGCCGGCAAAACGCCGAAGAAATGTAAGTACGTACAGTGCCACAAACTTATCTGAAGAATGGCCAAAAATGGAACTACAGATGGGACTTTGAAAACGTCATTGATGCCGGTACAAGCCAGGGTTACCAATATTGATATTCAAAACTTCGCGTAAGCAATTGTAAATGGGCGTATCACCAAACACCGGCTAATTTCATGAAATATGTTAAATATTATTATGGCAGTCCATTTTCATGAACTTATTATTTTTATCGGTGATAGCGAGTAAGGAAAACAATAGAATGGCCCGCGTCTAAGTAGTATTTAGGTGCAACTGGTAGATATTGCCATTCGGCGTTAATTCCATTTAATTTTATGCAATAAAGGTAAAAACGTTTTTAATTTTTCATTATGTAGTTACGGACAATATAAAAAAAACAGAAGTGTTTATTTTTGTTAAAAGCGGCCACCTTTTTCGATCGTGGTGCCATGCTGTCATTCTTCAGATAAGTAGGAGGGTCTTTAATTTGTTTAATATATTTATATTATTTATTTATAATATATTTTTTATATATTGGACACCAATCACATACATTGCTCTGATCCCAAAGTAAGTAGCTAATGCACTTGTGTTATGGAAATCAGACACAACGGTGGTACCACAACACCCAGACCCAGGACAATATAGAAAATTTTGATTTCTACATTGACCCGACCGGGAATCGAACCCGGGACCTCGGAGCGGCGACGCCTTGAAACCCAGCGTGCTTAGCCACTACACCACGGAGGTTGTCTCTATTGCCGAAATGCGATTGTAAAAGTCCATTAAGCAGCAGAAGGAGTAATTTAGGACTGTGCTTTTTGCTGCTGTCACCAACTCCTCCATATTAACTGTATCTGGAGAGTAATTCAGATCTGCGGGAAAGAAATTGCCAATAGATTCAGTTCGCGCCTTAAAGTGAAGTGAAAATTTGTTATTGCCCACAGTAAGGCAAAAACTAAAAGGACTAAACCTCGGCAGGAATCCCCAGGAATGTTCATAACTTGTCTCTGTCTGTTACTCGCTATAACTGTAAGCGCAATTCATGTAATGGAGATGCCTAACTTTTGTCAAATGGAAATTGCATAATTTACAAGAGATATCTTTGAATGAACAGTGATTAGATGATGCCCTCTACAATTGCAATTGCAATTTGTTTGTAAGCGGTCACTGATCTAAGCAGTAAGTAAATGATGAATGAATTGATCCTAATCATGTAGATACATTCATTATGTAAGACTAGGGTTGTAGTGTATGACGCACGCCCCTTTGTATAAGGTCAAATCGTTTTAAGTCATAATATTTTAATATTGTCTTTGTATACATCATGGAAACAGAAAACTTTCTTTATTTTTTGGAAAATTGAGATTTGATTTTTATTATTTTCTTAAGCAAGGCCAATATCATTTTTTTTTTCAAAACAACACCCTGACAATTAAAAAAGTTATTTACTTCATCGGCTTCGCCTCTCTCAATTCAATGCCTAAACCTTCTTTTTCTCTAAGCTTAACCTTAATTAATAAAAAAATAAAATCTGGAGAAAATTATTACCTTAGTCTCCGATTTTCTCAAAACTAGCGGATAAAACCCCATAGTGTTTTCTACAAAAAATGATTATTTTAGTGTGCTGAATCAGCCCTTTAAATATTATCACTTAAAACGAGGTGACCTTATATACTAGATATACAGGGTGTTTCATGTAACGTGTCAAGCCGATGCGTGGTGATAGGTGAGTACCATACCTATCCATTTCACCCCCATGTATGTTAGACAAATATTTATAGTTTAGGAGTTATATTTTTTTTCGATATTTTTCATGATGCACCTAGACGATATCTTTAAAAAATTATAACTTTTTTTGGGGTCCACTTTTCTCAGATATTTTGATCTCAATAGAATGCCCATTATTTGCAATATTATGAGTAAAATAATCGCCATCCTAACTTAGACACAAAATACAAAATTATTGATCGATACTAAAAAATATTGCATTAAGCAGAACCGAATAGAATTTTCAACATAAATTTAAAAATATAAAAAATGTTTTCCATAGTTTATGACTAATTTTAAAAACTGCTTGACTTCATAAACTTTCATTACAATACAAAAAACAATCTACTTAATGGGTAATTTTTAGCTTAAATCGGCCGTTGAATGTGGCATATCGGAAATATCTTGATTTTCATAATTTTTATTTTTATTGTTACCTTTGCATATTTTTATCAAATCTGATATTTAGTGTCCCTCTACGTTTAAATAGAGCTCATTTGATAACAAGTACATACATTATGTACCTACTACTAACTTTAACCACGACCATATCATGAGTTAATGAAGAATCCAATTTTACTTACATTGCACTCAAAATTTCGTACTTTATTAACAACAAATAAACAAGAAACAATTTAAACTAAGACATGCATCGTAAAAATAATCTACAACCCATTTAATCACAAACTAAATTATTTCCTTGTGGCGTGGGATAGGTATACTAATCCTTTAAGGTAGGGACTAGCGAGCACTAATAATTATTGGCAGTAGCAGCATTTTATTTTGGCGCAATCACATAATCACTAACTGCTCCAGCTTTGAGGGCTGAGCCCGACCCAAAATGAAAATTCTGTTTGGGCAAAAAGCTAAAGCTGGCTAGTTCTTAGCTCAAAGGATTAGTTTAGCTTTCCCAAGCCTCAAGGAAATGATTTAGTTTGTGAATAAATGGGTTGTAGATGATTTTTATGATGCATGTCCTAGTTTCAATTGTTTCTTGTTTATTTTTTGTTAATAAAGTACGAAATTTGAGTGCAATGTAAGTAAAATTTTGGATCCCTCATTAACTCATATGGTCGTGGTTAAAGATAGTAGTAGGAACATAATGTGACTTGTTATCAAATGAGCTCTATTTAAACATAGAGGGACACTAAATATCAGATTTGATAAAAATATGCAAAGGTAACAATAAAAATAAAAATTATGAAAATCAAGATATTTCCGATATGCCACATTCAACGGCCGATTTAAGCTAAAAATTACCCATTAAGTAGATCGTTTTTTGTATTGTAATGAAAGTTTATGAAGTCAAGCAGTTTTTAAAATTAGTCATAAACTATGGAAAACCTTTTTTTTATTTTTAAATTTATGTTGAAAATTCTATTCGGTTCTGCTTAATGCAATATTTTTTAGTATCGATCAATAATTTTGTATCTTGTGTCTAAGTTAGGATGGCGATTACTTTCCTTATACTTTTGCAAATAATGAGCATTCTATTGAGATCAAAATATCTGAGAAAAGTGGAACCAAAAAAAAGTTATAATTTTTTAAAGATATCGTCTAGGTGCATCATGACAAATATCGAAAAAAAATTATAACTCCTAAACTATAAATATTTGTCTAACATACATGGGGGTGAAATGGATAGGTATGGTACTCACCTATTACCACGCATCGGCTTGACACGTTACATGAAACACCCTGTATATTAGGCTAATTTGATGCACTAATAAACAGACACTCAACTGAGTTGCTTGTTATAATCCGATGCGCAATATCCACATATTGCAGGGTCTTGCATAATCAATGTACAACATAATCATGTACATAATCAATCTACATGAATCTGGGGGTAAATACGCCGCAAAGCATAATCAGTGAAAAACGGAAGTGCGCAAAAAATTGTTTGGATTATTTGATAACGAAAATGTAAAGAAGATAAAATGAAAAAATAAACAGACACTATATTTACTTATTAACAATACCTAATCACGCATTTTGTGATAATTATTACATAATTTTTGTTTGCACTACCGGCAACCACTGCACCATCTGGGCTGTAAATAGACCTATATAGCTGAGCGTATTTAAAGCAATAGAAAAGGAACCAGAGTTCAGCTTCATTCTTTTTCTTTTAATGTTTTGTAGATGGCTTCGGCATCCGGCATCTCCAAATGGCCTGTATGTGCCTCACCACCATATCCCTTTTCATCGCTCGAGGGAGCATGGGCGTCGCCGTCCTGGCAATGGCTGACGAAAGTCGCAAGAACGAATCTACTAGTGAAGTAATTATTTCATTTACTTTTACTTTATGTTACTACTGTGACACTCCCTTAGAAAATCTGACGCGCTCGATTATTATTTTTTCATTTTCAACCGTTATGTACGACTACCCGTATCATGCAAATGGTCAGATTAACATACGTACATTATTAAAAAATGCGTAGGGCATTGATGCTATCTAAATCTGACGCGCTAGAGAATGTCCACTCAACAGTATATTTTTACATTTTTAAAAGTCTATAGCCGCTTCCTCCACCGATAAAAAAGTATATATTATATAAAAAAAAATTCTTCTTATCATCTAAGCTTTGCAACTCAATAGGTCTCTATGACGCTCGAGTAAATCCCCATTTAGCATCGTGGGCTCCCCTACTATTATGAGAAGGCAACAAACCACTACATTAAAAGTTGCTCAGAAAGTATTTGCTTCATTTTAAATAATGATCACAACCTTTAGTCATAACGTGAATCACTTTGATGAAGTAGACGAAAGTTAACTGATTGATATTTCATCAAGAGTAATGTAAAAAAGATTGCGATTATCTTGAAGGTAAATCTTGTATCAATAGAAAATCATCAATATTTCCCGTCTTTCTCAATTAACCCAAAAATTACACATTGCTTTTTTTTCAGATTTATGATTGGGATAAGAAAACCCAAAGTTTGATTCTCTCCTCGTTCTTCTGGGGCTACTTAGCGATGCAGATCCCCGCGGGGATCCTCGCCAAAAAGTTTGGTGGGAAAGCAATTCTGATGAGTGCACTTATCGTCAATGGCGTTTTGTGTAGTCTTATACCGACTTTAGCTGCGTGGGTAAGTGCTGCATGAAAAATGCCAAATTAAATCCAAGGACACATCTGTGTCTTATATTAAAAGCCTCTAAACACAGCACAATCAACAGACTGGTAGATTATCATAGTACTTATTAATAATATTTGCAACACTGTACGTTTCTTTACAAATGACTGAGATACGCCAAGAAGACACTCACTCGGGGTATCTATCTACTAATACAAAATGATTGTATTTACAGGGTGGATGGGCATTAGTGTGCATAGCCCGCGTGGCCATCGGGCTATCACAAGCTTGTCTCTTCCCTGCCAGCCATACTCTGTTTGGACAGTGGCTCCCACCCAGCGAGATAACTATTTATTCAGGACTTGTTGCTGGAGGTAAGATTTAATTTCTTAGTTATAAAAAAAATATTCTCTACTTCTCACAAAGAAAAATACATAAATGTACCCAGTCAACAATCAATTACGCGTAATTAAAAGACGAATAATCAATTTAACTAAAACAGGATTTCGTTAACAGGAACACAAATCGGCACAATAATTTCTATGCCCGTATGTGGCATCCTTGCTGACACAGCCTTGGGGTGGAAGCTGATTTTCTTCAGCATGTCTGGTCTCTTATTCTTCACCGCAGTTATATGGTACTGGTTGGCGGCTAAGTCACCCTCAGACCATAGAATGATCAGCAAAGATGAGAGACGGTATATTGAAGAGAATATCAACAGTACGAGTGCTGGTGGTAGTCAGGTTTGTTAAACTTGATCTACCTACTTTATGTAGGTACCTATATCCTTATTTTGATGGCTTACAAATTAAGAACCTACTAAGTGAGAAAAATGGTGGTGGTTCTAAATGTTAAATTTACTAAGTTAATCTGTTCATAAAATTCGTGACGAGCATTTCCACTAGGTATATTTCTGAAATAAAATTCGTATTTTCTTACTTTTGTCTATTAATTCACTTCTCATTTCAGAAGTCAATACCAACTCCATGGAAGCAGATATTGACATCAGTGCCCGTGTGGGCAATTGTGATAGGTCACATGGGGTCCTCTGTCAGCTATGTGCTATTTTTGGTGGACATGCCGAATTACTTAGAGAAAGGAATGCAGCTGTCTTTAAAAAATGTAATAATTTTGATGTTGTTAACTTATAGTTTATTTTTGTTCTTATAGTGTTTTGTCACGATACAAACTTAATAATATAAATTGCACTTGTAAAAAGACCGAAGAAGGTGTACCGGTGACCGAGGAAGTGGTATAGGCATACGCCCGGATTGCGTAAGACACGGGGTTCAATTCCTCGTCTGTCACAGGTTCACAGTTGTCTTTTTACAAGTGCAATTTATGTTGTTAACTTAATCAAATATCTTTCAAATAAAAGCTCATCCAATCATTTTTAACGAAAATATACTGCTTACCAGTCTCATTGGTGCGGATGAATAAATGATGAAATAAATATGTACTTCACAGAGTGCATCATTATCGGCCCTGCCTTATATTGGCATGTGGATCGGAAACATAGTAAGCACAACCGTAGCTGGGAAGCTAACCAACAAAAAAATCATAACTATGAAAACATGCAGAAAGTTATTCAATTCAATAGGTAAGTTGTAGGTCGTTGTTAATGTGCACCACACACACACACACACCATGCACTGATCTTAAAAGCTAAGTTAAAGTGAAAGTCTATTCAAAGTCAGAGTAAACAGACTTTTTCTGGGCGAGCTCGTTCCCTTTTTTGACTCCGTCTTAGTCGCACTTGGCTTGGTCTGTAGTAAATAGTAAACAAAAAAGAACATGTAATTGTTACTGGTCTCTCAAGATAAGGTCATACACAAGTTTGAGGGGCTCTCTTTTTTATATTTAGGCTTAAGTTTTAATGGGTAACAAAAAAGCTTTAAATTGAGCAGGGTAAAATTACGATGTAGTCAGTGCATTATATTCTTTGCATTAGATATTGTGCAATGTAATGTAATTTTTTTAATTTTTAATTTTGTATTTTGATATTTTTGTTTTTTATTTTTATTTTTGTTTTTTATGTTTTTAATTTTAGGTATGTTTGGAACAGCCGCAGGACTGGTAGTCTTATCATTACTGGGGCCCGAAAACAAAGTGTGGGCTGTCACCATTTTGGTGGGAACCCTCACCCTAACTGGAGGGTGCGGCGCTGGGTTTTATGTAAGGTTTAATTTATAGATTTATTAAATATACCCCAAAAACCCCTATTCTTTCTGCAATTTAAGTGTGAAAAGGCATTTTAGTCGTCTTACGGCGTAGTGCAGGTTTTTGTTTATAGACTTTAGCTAAATTTATGAATTCGTAAATGGTTATTAAATTTGTGTTGCTTAAATCATTTTTTATTTTACAGATAAACCACCTAGATTTGTCTCCAAACTTCGCTGGGTTGCTGTTCTCTCTTACAAACTTCGCAGCCACCATCGGAGCCGTGATGATGCCAATTGCCACTAGTTACATACTTCGGAATGATTCAGTAAGGATGCCTTAACACTTCGTAGCTTAGTGCCAATTAAATAACGAGTTCCTTAACTATTCAGACATGATAACACATTCAAACACATAATTATGACATAAAAATTGGAAGTAATGTCCGTGCGATAAGATTTTTTATTATCGTACGACAGAAGTACTAATAATAGCAATTCTGATGTGAACATTAAAAAGTCTGTCTCCCTCTAAAAAAACGGAGTAGGTACATAATCCATTGTAGCCTTTTCGTCTGTTCTGAGGCTCCATGTTTATATGATTAAAACCATAAGCACGCGTTAGTATCGATGCAGTCACAAATATACAGTACATAATTTGTCAATTTCCAGCTTCTGCATCACGACTGCATTGCTGCTAAAAGTCGCAGTGTGCAAAGGGTCTAACTAACTGTTAGTGCGCCTTCACATTAGAGCGACAGCAGCGCGGCAGTAGCGGACGCCTTCACATTAGCAGCGCGTCTGTCGCGCGACTGGGTCGTTCCCACTACACCCTTAATCCATTTGCAGTGCTAATACGGAGATAGTATTACCACTGCAATAGGTAATGGGTATAGTGGGACGGACCCGTGCGACTTACGCGCCGTTGCAGCGCTGCTGCCGCGCTGCCGTGTATAGTATGAAATTATCGGCAGCGCGACTGTCGCGCGTAAGTCACGCTGCTGCCGCGCTGCTAAAGTCGCCTAAACGTGAAAGCGTTCTTACTGTATCATTCCAATTTCAGTCCGACATCAGTCGATGGCGTATAGTGTTCCTGCTGACGGCAGTCATTTCGGTGGTCACGAACGTCTTCTACATTGTGTTTGGCTCCGCGGAGAGACAGGACTGGAACGAACCCAACTACTTCGAGGATATGAAGGCTGACCCGGGTATGAAAGTTCACTAGAGAAATAATTTGAAATAATGTACATTAATGTAATTTATACGTTTTTACTGTCACGATCATGTACTTTTGAGATAACTGGCAAGTTAAGTATTTATTTTAATTTACAATCATAATATTATACTTAATCATAAATTATTGCGAAAATATCAGTAAAGGACACGTTCCTAAATTGCCCCAGAGTCGTTTTATGTTTGGTTAAAGAAAAGCATTAAGAGACTTGACAATATCATTTTGCAAAAAATATATTGAATTTCTAATACAATATTGTTAATTTACTTTGCTTTTATCTAGCGGCATATAAATCTACAAAAAAAATAGGACAACGATTGAACACAATTTCCTGTCCCCAACAATTGTTGTGTTTGGCAGAAAATAGCGGTTTCGAGCAATTATAAGCAAACTGGCGACCGCTTAACGAAATGGCATATTGTGTCATACACTGTCATATAACTGGCAGTTAGTTAAATAAGTAAGCGCTCGCAATCGCTATTTTAAGAAGGAAGATGACGTTTGCCTACCATAGGTACTAACCTTTAAACCAACCAACCTCTTCCTAAAACTTGAAAAAAAAACTGTGACAAGGAACTTCTTTTCGTTGGCTATTGTTTGCGTCATCGTAATTTTCACGCGTTACGCACCCTAGCGGGGCAGTTTTCTATGTTTTAGTTTTGGTGGCCTAGATTGCGGGTTTTCGACACAGATGGCGCTACAATCTAGAAAGACCTGTGCAAGAGATTGACCCTACACATTTTATTTCGTTTTATGTGAAAACCCCGCTATTTACGGCTTATATTACTTTATATTAATTTAAAAGGCGAAGAAACGAACCCATAAAATTAGTTTTGGTCGTGACGCATGGATTTTTACTTTTGGGGCAAGCAATGTATGGCGCGTCGACCGTTTCCTTTTGTTCTGTTATGTTTATAAGTATCACAAAATGCAGCAATGTTGAGAAATAGAAATGAAAAGATAATCAGGCATGATTCTGGATTATTCCGATTTTCCACACTAAAAATCCACACTAGTGTGGAAAATTTGACTTTTTGTCCATTTATCCACACTGACGGGTTTAGTTAGGAAAAATTGACAAATGTTCCTCTTTTTCACAGGAGTGGGGATGAATATAAATAAATTACTTAATATTTATTCAGTAAGTAATAAATATCTACTTTAAATTTTTATTACTTCCACTTACTAGCTCCACGAATTTATAGATTGAAACATAATTTCCAAAAAAAAATTAGGAGATTTTATTGAATTTTCACATTCTGCGAAAAATATCACATATGTACAATCACTTATTTTTAAACGTATTATCAAATAATACGAAAATGTTTATAGAAAAGTGTAACAATAATTTGTCCATTTTTCCAAACCAAGCCGTCAGTGTAGATAAATGGACCAAAAGTCCAATTTTCCACACTAGTGTGGATTTTTAGTGTGGAAAATCGGAATAACCCGATTCTGACTGTAACTGATATTATTATACTAAATATCAGAATTATAATTTTGAGACGTTTAGTTTCACTTGAAGTACCATTGTTGAAAAAATGCCAAAATATCAAGAAAATGTGATATTGTCATGATATTTTAGCATCATTACAGTACTAATAAATTTTAATCGTAAGAAAAAAAATTGACAAAAACTCACAAACCCTTTCTATTTCAGAGGAAATGAAGCCAGTTTTGAGTGCAGACCAGCAAAAAAATAAAGAGAAAGCAGACGAAGCAGCCAACCATTAGTAACGAGAAACCTGCTATTTCTTAATAAGTTTAGTTCTACGTTTTTGTACAGTAAAATATTAAGAAAACTTAAATATGAAATTGTGTTTTATTCACATGTGTATTTGTTAGTCTTATAAGTTTTTTGAAATAGATTGATTGTAAAAAAAAAACATTTTAACTATGTGATATCTCTCTCACAAAATTGGTGAAATGATTTTCGTTAGAAAAACAGTTTTGTTAAAAAAATGCACCACTGATTTAATAAAAGAAGTCATTGCTAAAAATATTAGTTTGTTGTGAAAAATAAGGTATTGAAGAAAGTGCCATAATTCCAAATTTTCGTGGTCACTTATATAAATAAATAAATAATAAATACACAAACATTTGCCCCTTGCGGGACTCGCAAAACGCGACGGCCAGCGTAATAATCAGGAGCGTTAACCAATACACTAAACGCGTCGTCAGTAAAAGATAAGAGAGAGAAGAATTTATACTTCGTTATTTACTTCGTGTGTCTGTCCAATCGACTATCAAAGCCAATTTGCTTTGAAAGTACTGGACAAAATGAGGTGAACATGCTTTTCTTGACTTAAACAGGCCAAAGTATTAAACATAATTTTCATCTGTGGGTAATTTTTGGGAGACGAAATTTTGCCATCTATTGTTTTACGTAATTCATGAAAGAAGATAAAATTAACCATTCCTCTAAGGCAAATGAGACAAAAAATTAGAGAACAATAGGTATAACAGATCTTTACAATGATCCTAATGTTAGTACTAAATCGCCATTGAGTACAAAAAATACGTGATCAGTATTATCTACAATGGATTATTTTTATTCATCACATGATGAATAAGAGCAATTCCATTAAAAATAATAATTAATAAAAGTTTTGCACTACGTTAGACCCGATTCCCATCCAACCCGTCTGGAAATTATTACTATGGTAATTTTAGAACTAGATCCGTCATCTGTAATTTTTACGGATTTTTTGGTTGACATTTTGGTTTGGGCTTCTCAAGTCCTACATTCAGGTAACTTTGATTGAATAAAAAAGCTCACGCAAGCTAGTTCGCACGGGTACACTAACCTTATGTTTCCGAAATAAAGGAACACAACTTGGCGGGTAGGTACAGGATGTAGAACACAAACATCTTTAGATATTCTTCATACTTATTTTTATGAGGTAAAAAGTTCTTACTTTAACCAGGGCTTTTCAAATTTGTTTGATAACGTTGTGATACAAGAAAAATACATGAATGGTGCTATCACGCTTTTAAAAACTTTTTCAAACTGCTAACTCATAAAAATCTGATAAAGTTACATTTAGTTTTGAGCTAAGATGTACATTTTCTTTACAACTTTACCGTGACTTAACCATGCTTCCTCAAGTATTAAATTGTTATCAAAAAAAGAAAATACTAAAGTCATATAAACAAACAACGACTTTAAGAATTAAATATTTCATATCTAACCACACACAATTTTTTTCTTCAATCAAAATTGATGCTTATTTTAAGATAATTACGAGTCAGATTTCCTCTCGTTCTAGATAACGGTTGTAATAAAAGGACTAATATTGCATCTAATGATAGTAGTTCATTTAACGATTTGTAACTGTGGTGTGTACAATACAATATGGTGGCGGAGAAAGAAGAAAAATGTGATGTGCCCAGTGATTTGGAAAAGAAATGTAATACGTTTTCTCATCTTGTGGTTGTCTGGTTTATCTGTGTTTTGATAGTGGCTAGCGATTCTACCTACAGCATGGGACTCGTATTTAAATTAATCGAGTACATACCCAAAAGTAATAAACAAGTACAAATAATGGTTGAAATAGTTAAAACCGAGCTACACAGACAGTGATATTCACTTATTAAATACTTTGTCATACTTGCACTGGTTCTAGCAATGTAATACTGTTTGTGTTTCAGTAATAAAATTATAATAAATAAAATGTCCAAGTACTAATTATATTAGAATTATTACGTATAAAATACATTTAGCTTCTATTTCATGGCTACAGGTTTAAAATTAATAAAGATTTTAGTCAGATTAAGTTTTTTATGGTAGTCTCTTTCTTTGGTAATAACTACAAGATAGAAAGACGCGTTAATGTATTAGTAATCTCTGGACTTCACAATTTGTTGTATAAGTAGAGTTAAGAAAGAGAGAGAGAGAGAGGATAACGTTTTTCTATTCTTTTTAATTAATGTAGAGGTAGTTGTTTCCCATACAATATATGAGATATCAATTAAATACGATTACGGGGTCTGGTTTCCAGCTTATGGCATCGGCATCAGGCACCTTCAGATGGCATCGATGACCCTTGTGGTCATCGTGCTCATGGGGGCCCGGGCCAGCATGGGGATAGCAGTGCTCGCTATGTCAGACGCAAAACGACTCAACGACACGGGAATAGAGGTCAGTATAGAATCAAGTATTTTCTCAAGTAGTACTCGCTATAATTAGGAAAATTTACTTGACGACACGGGAACAGGTAGAAGAAAGTTTCTTTGTGTGTATAGAACCCAGTTCCTAACCCTTAAATAGAATGGAAGAGCAAGTTTAAGGTCTGTCGGAGAATTACACAATTACTATTGAACGAACTTAATGACATGAACATTCTCGTTCTTTTAGAAATATAATTAATCATAGTAGCCCATACAATAATCTTTGAATACGGCAGTCGAAATAATATTTTGCTAGTTTGATTTAATAAGAGATAAGATTCAAGTAAGTTTCAGAATCTCACTTTTTTAATTTCAACAGATGATATTGTTTTATTTTTATTTTCCTCGTGACATATGCCTTGTAAGACCTAGGTACATTTTGATTTTAAGTCAAAACATGTTCCATTTACGAAGGATTGGTAGAGTTTTACGTGTCCCTGCCAAAGCGCGTATTAACGTTAATTTAAATGTATCACTAACACACAGCTATAAGTAAGCATCCATCCATGCAGCAATCGTTTATAAAGTGTTATTAATTAAATACCAATTAACTGTCTCGTGTACTACGCGTACGTTAGAGTAAGTTGACGTTGATTCTTAGGTTTCTTAGATGTAATATAAGTTTTCTCTGATTCCTCTCCGGTTATGACGGATTGCCTTCTTACCGGATTATAAGAGTGAAAAATAGCGTGGTAGGTAGGTATTAGTATGTATGCTGTGCAATACCTTAATTAACATCTCCTCCGCATTTTATTGATATCTGTTCACTATCAACTAAGTCAGTAGAAATATTTTTCAAATTTTCGCAGATCTATGACTGGGACAAGAAGACTCAAAGTTTGATTCTGTCATCATTCTTCTGGGGCTACGTGATCATGCAGATTCCTGCAGGAATTCTTGCGAAGAAATTCGGAGGGAAACCGATTATTTTATTCGCTTTGGTTGCAAATATGCTGATCTGCACTTTGGTGCCCACTTTGGCTGCTGTTGTAAGTTATTAAATTTCAATAGAGCTAGAAATCTCATAGATAATCAGATAGTATCTGCACCGTTAAATGGAATTCACTGGGTATTTAATTAAAAATAGCGAGATATAAAAATGAAAATTTGTTGTATTTTCAGGGTGGATGGGTTGTAGTCTGCCTTTGTCGCATGAGCATGGGCCTTACTCAAGCCTGTCTATTTCCAGCCTCTCATACTTTACTTGGCCAGTGGCTGCCTGAGAATGAACGGACCAGTTACACCGGAATAGTTTATGGAGGTGGGTTATATTCAGAGTTCCATACGGAAAGCAAAAGCGAGCGTATGTATCAGCGAGCTCCTATGATAGGCATATAGGTAAACTTATTTCGATTCTTTCTCCGTGGCATTTCTCATTTCATTAGTGGTCGGCCCTCTGAATATGTGTGCGCCATTCGGTTTTGTCACTTAAAGCGGTATTAGGCACTGGCTTCTTATGGGGCTATATAGATCATTCATGACCAAGGGAGTACGCCGTGCGCGCACAAACTTATCAGTAACTTTGCAGTGTGCCTACAGGTGCGGCAGTACGCCTCCCTTTAAGGCCTTTGAGTGTGAAAGAGAGATATAAGAATGCGCTGTCGCAGTCCCAATGCATGTCTGATTGCCACAGAGGAAGCGAGTGTTTAATACTACTATAGCTGGGATTAATTTATAGTTTCAAGGTTTCTCCACCAAGTACCCTTTGAGCGTGCTCGGGGTATTTAACCTATGTGAATTTTCAAGGTATTTAACAGGGTGACTAGTTTCTAATTTTTGTAAATTACCAAATCCATAACGACGAAGCGATAAACGAGCACTTTTGCATGTTCTGGTAATTATTTCACGCGAGAATTTGATTATACCAACTTATTTAAAGATTATTAAAGAAAAGTCATATCCAAAATGCAAATTATTTAGTGTTGTATCCCGCTGGGGATATAGAGAAATACATTTTTTTCTGTTGAACTTAACTGATAAAAGATTTACAACATGACTCATCGCAATCCGCCGACTCGTATCTTAATTGATTCTGTGCCATTAGTTAATGTACCTACCAATAAGTCTGGGCTTATTAAGAGGAGTTTCAATAATTATATACAGACAGTAGCTTGTGTATTACTCAAATTATTGTAAGCATCTTATCGTTTTGGCTGATGTAAAGAAACATGTGGTGTTAAAACAATAAGTACTCTAATATTGTCTAAAGAACAATAGTTAATGATATGTCAAACAAAGAATCAGATTTATCACCAGTATATTTGTTTTTGAGATACGAAGGTATTTTATCTAATGAGGCTTAAACAAGTCTGCAATAGCTACCAGTTATATTACATATTTTTAAACAATTTGACTTTGACATTGTGAAATAGCTGTTTTTATATTGCTTCTCAGTATAATAATGGAAATTAACACAGGCAAATAATACTTATTTGTGTTATCTATGTCATAAAGTTAAACTGAATAAATTCACTAACCAGATATCTTTTTGATAAAGTTATCTCTTCCAGACAACCTTTAGGTAAGATAGATGAAATATATAGTTGAGTAAGAAATGTAAATATCCAGATTTACCTAATAAGGCGGAAGATTTGTCTAACATTTCTAAAGAACATTTCATCCTAACAGTTCACGTATTAACTTAGGTACATGACTCCACAGGGATCCAACTTGGGACCATCATCACTATGCCCGTCTGCGGCGTTCTCGCCGGAACAACTCTGGGTTGGAAATTGATATTCTACGCCTTCGCTGGCTTTTTATCCGTCGTCGCTGTGCTGTGGTACTTCTTTGCCGCCAGCAGCCCGAAGGATCACAAGATGATCAGTGTGGAGGAACGACAGTACATTGAAGCTGGGCTGAACGTTTCAGAAACGGTAAGAAGCTTTTACACGGACAACAATAAAATATAGAAAGCAAAAGTATAGCAGATTACATGACATAAAAATATAGAAAGCATTAGTACATGACGCTCTTTTTCCATATCGGCCAAATCGGGGCGCGTAAACAATTGATTGAGGGATTACTTTTTATCCAGTCATAAGTTTTATTCAACATAATGATGATGTGAATATTCTCATAGTGTCTGGCCGGCTGTCAAACAAGATCGTCTAAAATATCAGGCGGACCTAAACTGTCTTTCTAAGGTTTAAATAACGGGGCGAAGTTAAGTCACCATTTTTAACAAAGGTATTTTTCACTGCAAACTTCGAACAGCTTTGATTGAGACAGCTAAAGTCTTTAAAGTCGTTTATTATTGCATATAGACCCACTGGGGGCAATTATACACGTCCCAACATAGGCCCTACCACAGCTTCGGGACAATTGTGGGCTAGTGCTGAGAAGAAGCTGCGCAACAAACTCAGTCAGCTACTGCAAAACACCTGTCTGTCCGTCTGTCTAACGTTAAGTTATAAAAAGAAGCAGCTTGAAACCAAATACTTTTTATTGAGCTGCAGCTCTGAATATTTGTTACAGAAACGACCGCCAACTCCTTGGAAGGCCATCCTCACATCGATCCCTGTGTGGGTGCTGCTCGCGCCGCATTTCGGCTTCGTGGCTGCCTTCACGGTGTTCTTTGTCGACATGCCCACTTACATGGAAAAGGGGCTGAATATATCACTTAGAAATGTAAGTAGCACCTTACAGAAAAGAAAATTTGTATCGTGGCGTTTTAAAAAAGTAATAACAAGGCAAATCGATAAACAACTTCGAAGTAAACTAACTATGCAAACTATTTTGTCGATTGGATACAGGCCGGACTACTAGACTCAAGATCCTTAAATTATTTTCTGAAAGTAAGACTTAAGATGGTGTGAGCACGAAAGATTTTCTTATACAATTCATTAAGAAATAGTCACACAATGAGAAGATTAGAACAGAAATGGGGATCGAATGGCTGTGTTAAATTCTATTCAGCCTTCTATTTTGAATTCGATTTGTTAATAATTTAATCACAGTTTTCATTATTATGTTAGGGTGGAAGGTGTGAAACTCACGAGGGACCAAAGGACCATTTTTGACGTTTGCTCAGATGATATTACTTCGCACAATTAGAAATGTTTATTATTTTTTTACAGAGCGCGCTGCTCTCTGCATTGCCTTATGTGGGCATGTGGGCCGGCACATTGTTCGCCTCATTTCTGTCAGAGAAGATCATAAACATGGGTTTATTGAGCATTACAGCTTCGAGAAAAGTATTCCAATCACTTGGTAAGTCGTAGTCTGAATCAGAATTCTTATAAAAAAAAATACATAGAAGTTATTGATTTCTTTTCTTTATAAATTGATTTTACAGCGATGGGTGGCGTGGCGGTTGGATTGGTAGTGCTTGGATATTTGGGCCCAGAAAACCAAATTCTAGCTATTGCTACCCTCATCTTTATTATGAGTATGTTAGGATTTTCGTCAGCAGGAATAATTGTGAGTAATAGTTTTATTTTTAGCTGTTATTTTTTTAATCTCGATGTTTCACATCGGTTATTATGAACGCGAATGAAAAGAAATTACATTATTTTTTTCTGTGCATAATATTCCAAAATAGTGAAGGGTGAAGAGACGTAGGCGTGTGTAATATCTGATTTTTTCGATATCGAATCGAAACTATATCGATATTCGATATCAGATATTGAAACTATATATTTTCAAAACTATATATTGGCGTATCGATGTGTATTTCGTATCATTGAATCTAAAACGATATTTTGAAAACTATATATTGGCGTATCGATGTGTATTTCGTATCATTGAATCTAAAACGATATTTTGAAAACTATATATTGGCGTATCGATGTGTATTTTGTATCATTGTATCAAAAAATATGTTCTTCTGAAACAGTATACAGTGATATCGTATCATAACGTGATATCATTGTTGTTGTTTTTCTTAAATCTGTTCGGATTATGAACTTATTACTTAATTATATCGAAAACTAGCGGACACAGCAAACTTTGTTTCGCCCCGGCCCCGTCCCGCACCAGTCCCGGCCCCGTCGAACGGGATAAATGTATCCTATGTCTTACTGGTTATAAGCTCCTCTTCACCGTTTCGCCCCGGCCCCGTCCCACCCCAGCCCCGGTCCCATCTAAGGGGTATGAAAAATAGATGTTGGCCGATTCTCAGACCTACTCATTATGCTCACAAAATTTCATGAGAATCGGTCAAGCCGTTTCGGAGGAGTATGGCAACGAAAACTGTGACACGAGAATTTTATATACTTACCTATTAGATGTTTTAATTAAAGTAGTATTTACTTAGTTGGTTATTTGTTTTAAAATACGTAATAAGATCGAATCACAAGAATACATAATATACCTACCTAAATAAAATTAATAGAATAAAAATCAATTAACTTACCACTATTATTGCCATACGTCTAAAGCTTAGAATCCTACGAATCCTCAATTATTGCTGTTTCACTCGCACACAGACCCTCTCATTCATATCTGTTCATCGTAGCGCAAATGCCTAGCTAAGCTAAACCGTATTGCATCGGAATACAGTTTGATATTCCTATATCTATGAATCATGAATATCGAGGCGTATCGTATCACATCGATGCGGCAATATAGTGTTTTGAAAATATATAGTTTTGATGCGGGGCGATATCGGATATCACGATATTGATCCAATATACGTTTCAATATCTATATACGATTTGAATCAGCCATGCCTAGTGTGCCTTGAAGTAGCTAATTATGTTTTTATTTCTAGGTAAACGAGCTGGATCTCGCACCGAACTACGCGGGCGTGATAGTGGCTCTGGTTAACTTCCTCGCCAACTTCGCCAGTGCCCTGATGCCCATTAGCATCAGTTACATTTTGAGAAACGATTCTGTACGTATATGATGCTGCTGTAATAATTTCTATGACACGTTGTTTTTTTTTCGGTATTTGAATCATGAATTTGGCTGAACAAATCAAATTTAAGTAGAGTACCTACACCCGCTTAGAATGTGCACGTAAGCATTATTAACATCATGAATAATGAAAGCAAGGATCATCGTCATCATTATCTACTAGTGAATTTCTACTGCGACAGAAACCATTTACAGTTTGAACCGATTACTTCAATCAGATAAGGGACTCTAACTCCACGGTTAAGCATATATCTACCAACACTAGGTAATCTCCCAAAACATCGGCAAAACAACAACTTCTCTTATCTTTATTTATTTGTCTAATTAAACAGTGGAGTATCGAAAATGTCACACAAACCTTGTAAGGTTTAATGACTGTATTATTGTTGGAACAAAGTAATTTTGGTTAGCTACCAAAAATTGTGAACAATCAATAATTAATGAGGTTTTTTTAAAAATTACCGCAATTTTTAACTGACCTAACATTTAAGTTGCAAAAAGTCCAAAGCACGAAGATAATTAATACTATCTCAACTTCTTTGACGAACGTTTGACGTTTGTCGACGCGTTTGGTGTAGTGGTTAACGCTCCTGATTACTATTCTATTACTATACCGGCGGTCGCGGGTTCGATTCCCGCAAGGGGCAAATGTTTATGTGATGAGCACGAACATTAGTACCTAAGTCATGGATGTTTATTTAAGCATTTATAGGAGACGCCCCTGTCATATCGTTGTCTGGTATTCGTAGCACAAGTAAGAAAATTCCTTAGTTCAAAACCAAGACGATTGGTGTGTTGTGTGGCGCATATTTATATTTATTTATTATTTATTTTGATTCTAGTCTGACGTCAGCCGATGGCGTATTGTCTTTCTCGTCATGGCCGCTGTCTCTATCTTCACGATAGTCATCCATGTACTCTTCGGCACCAGCCAGCAACAGGAATGGGACGACCCCAACTTTTTAATAAAGAAGACTGCTGACCCAGGTTAAAAATATTTATTTGCTGAGGATCACAATTAAGACCCATTACACACTGCGACTTTTAGCACCGATACTAACGCGCGTTTGCACCGATGCAAACGCGATGCGCATCGCGGCTGCATCGATGCTAAAAGTAGCGCAGTGTTTAAAAGTTGACATTTTGCGACTGCATCGCGTTTGCATCGCTGCTAAAAGTCGCAGTGTGTAAAGGCTCTAAAACCATTACCAGGATATGAATTACTCTACTCTATAATACATCAAACACTATCGGATTTTGTATTGATAAGAAATCTTATCGATTGTTTTATTTTTCAGAGGAACTGAAGCCTGCTTTGAAAGAAGAAGAAAAAAGCAAATTAAAGCCTTTAGATTAGTAAACTTATTTATGGTACTAATTTAGTTGTAAATAGATAATTGATCGGTTTGTAAATAAAGTTTTTTTTTAATTATTGTGTTCGCGTCATTGATAAATTTACCTTTCCTTTTCAAAGTCCCTTAACGTTTTCCAACCCGTAAATCTTTGTAGAATGAGACATTCGTTTTAGACTAAGCCTATTATCCTACCTGTTATTTAGCCTACATCCTCAACTAAGCTAAATCTTCGATTTAAATAAAATTAAGGCTTTATCGAATATAGACAAAATACCAAAGAATTCTTTTAGTCAAAAAAGTGAATGTTTAGGTTCTTATATAAATTTGCTGAACCAATACATATTTTTAAAATCAAGACAAGAGCAGTTTTTTTAAAATATCTCAAACATGTCATAAAATAAAAAATCTTACAACGTTTAAGGGATGAAAAACTTTATATTTTTTTAATGGAAACTCGTGCGCACACGGTCTTCTTAATAATAGTACTCACTAATTGCAATTAAATATACAGCTAGCGCCACCTTTTGCATGGGTGGAAAGCTACCTTCTCAATGATAAATGCTTTGTATCTTTACTGATAAGTATTCAAACAACTACAGCGACAGCAAAATAGTCACGTATATGCTCATCAAATAGTAGTTAGTTTCCTTGTAACGTCATCACATGTTTATAATTTATTGTATTTATATTATAATACAAACACTATTATCATTCCGGTGATCTACATAAATTTTCTTCTGGCATTGAATTTCACTCACAGTTGCAACAAAAAGTAACTCTTATCCCTAAGCACATAGAGTTGGATTCATAAAATCGTTACGTCAACGTGTCACGTAAAGGAGCATCTAAATAAAACAAATGAAGTCACAGCAATGATGTTACAAGATAAGTGATATGACTTTGCATAATGTATTCAGTCACCTACATTTTATGAAACACATTCATTTGCTTTTTGATTTGACATTCGTCGTTCAGTCTCAGAAGTTAAGGTTACCTTCGGTTGCAACTGAAATAGTGGAGAGTGATATAACCATAATTGAAATATATTCAGAATTCCTATATGTTCAAAAAACACAAGCAATCTGTTATATCTCATACCCTGACCATTTTCTAAAAAAAACTATGATCAGAGTTTCAACTGATTTTTTGAATATTTTGATACAAAACTACATCTGTTTTTGCCAAATTGAGAAAGAGTCGATAGCAAAAGACTCTACTGCATCAGATTGTTCTATACATAGCAGGACCTTTAACAAATAAATACTGTCTGCGGAGGAATTTGCTATCAAAGTTTGTTTTTTATCGCAGTTTTGTGCGGAATCACAAAGAGATAGTTGGTATAGAGATGTTCAAAAATACAAGATGGACGTGGAATTTCTAAAATATCAATATGAAGATGCCTACGATGGGATTGTGGTCAAGAGCAGTAAGTACCACTAGACATTTCCGAAATACTCAAAACAAAGAAGTCATCATAGATGTAAACAAATTAAAGTGTCGCTATGCTATCAAATATTTTCAATATTTGCATTTTCCTTTAAGTCCTATTTCTGTTTATGACGATCAAGATTCGGTAGTTATAAAAAAAATGTATATTATTTCACTAGATAAACATTTTTCACGCATGATATGATATACTTTTCAGAATTCAAGCTCGGCGTCCGCCACATCCAAATGATTTACATGTTTGTCAGTGCGTTTGTCATGGGCACCTTCCGTGGAAGCATCGGCATTGCCGTCCTTGCTATCACTGATGTGGCACGCCACAATGACACTTATATTCAGGTAAGACGCTCCAGTGTCAAATCTATCTAGGCAAATAGTTATTTTTTTAAAGGTGCACAATGTGATCTACAAACATTGTTCTTAGGTCATCGATATTAAGCACTTAGCATGGCCTCATGATCCAGGCAGGACCTTTTCGAAACGAATTAATATTACCACAAGAACCTAACATTATTTTGTATAATTAAACAATGTAAGAAGACTGAATGGCGGTATGGATCATGAAGCTAATATGAATGGTCCCAATAACGATCAATTAAGTGGTGGAGGCGTATTTTCAGCAAGATGTCCATTGGCTCATAATAATGATGAAGTGGTAAAAAATATTTGGTTACCGATCAGAAAAGCTACTGTAGGGATTGAACACAATTTAAAAAATATATTGAAACTGAAAAGTCTTTTTAAATATTCCAGATCCATGACAACTGGGACAAGAGAATCCAAGGAACCATCTTTTCCTCATTCTTCATCGGCCATGCACTTCTGCTGGTGCCAGCTGACCTGATCTTGAGGAGGGTGGACGGAAAAGCAGTCCTTACTTCCATTCTATTAGCTAATGGCGCTTTGAGCTTTGCTTTGCCGACCATTATCAATAGGGTGAGTAGATAATAGGCCTGGATATCGATATCAATATATAGGGCTAATTTTAGATTTAATTCTTCACTTGCTGTAATGAAGAAGAGAAAAGTGATTAGCAAAAGTAACGATATATCTAGCGTGGAAAAAGACTTGTTAATAGAATTTGATAAGTAAAAGCAACATTTTGTGTATTTTCCAGGGAGGCTGGATAGCGACATGCAATACCCTCTTTATGATGGGCATGTCTCAAGCTTGCTTAGCGCCAGCTATACAGTTGCTGATAACGAAATGGCTCCCTCCTAATGAGAAAAAAACTTGTAGTTGTGTGGTGTATGGAGGTAAGCAAACTAAACAAAAATATCTAAACTAGTATCAAAAATCTATTACTTTTTATGCCTTGACATCTCATTTTACAGGTGTACTCCTAGGAATAATAGTAGCCATTCCAGTAGCTGGCGTCCTCTCAGAAACTCGTCTCGGCTGGGAGTTGATATTGTACTCCCTGGGAATGCTGGCTCTGTCAGCCGGAGCCATCTGCTGCCTCTTCACGGCGAGTGCTCCAAAGAAGCACCAGGCGATCGGTGATGCTGAAGTGGAGTTTCTGGAGAGAGCTCTGAGCTTTTATAGGAAGGTAGGTAATAAATAATAAGAAATATATTTTTATTAAAAAGGACTACAGTTCTTTACTTGCTGAGCCATAATAAGCAGAGAGTAGCGAAATCAATAGCCAACCTACATATAACTGAATATATTCAACAAATCTTCATAAAAAACGTAATAAAAACTTAAGAGCTTGGTTCATTTACCTACTACCCCAAAACGTGTTTCTGAAATTGAATCTGACATATTAATTAACTACCATTTAACGATCGGGTGTTATTGTCAGCTGCAGAGGTATTAGTTGTAAGGTTGTAAGCGATAAATAACGATCGCAATCTTTGTTAAAAATATTATGGCTTACAAGTTTGGTTATACCTAAGAGTGTCTAAGTAGATTATTTTTCAGCATTGCCAAATCCTTCAAACAAAAACACTTAAGACTCGCTACTACGGAGCAAAGTAGTGTCTAGAAGTCAATGATTTTAATATGAAAACGATTGAGATAGATAAAAGTCCCGTGTTCTAGTAGACACCTGATCGTTATTCGATCAGGTTGAGGAACGGAGTAATTAAGGGACTGTTGATTTAGGATAAAACGCTTTTGTGATCGCATTATAATATCGGAATATGAACCGGGACCCAAAATCTAAACAATATTGTTCTATTAAAGTCGAAGTGATTACTTTTATATCTGCTTTACCATTATTTTTTTAGTATATCTAAAAGTATACTCAGAAGTAACGATTTTAGGATTCTCGCTATATTACAATAATGACAAGAACGGAATAGAATTCGACAACGACTCTTTTCTTGCATTACAGAGAAGCAACCCCGTGCCCTGGCGAAAGGTGCTAAAAAGGAAGCAGTTCTGGGCCGTAGCCTGCGCGCACGCTGCAAGCAACGCCATTTTTACGTTTTATCTGGTCGAAGTGCCCGCTTTCTTAAAAGCGCTCAGTGGTCCTTTGAAAGATGCAAGTACCATAAACACTCAAAAGCCCCCATTTAAGTCTAAATCATGCTATATTTGGTTCTGAAGTTTATGCGAATACTCATTACTAATTAAAACACACTTTTACGGATTGGTTTCGCGGACGTTTATTTTTATTTATTGCCTGACGTTTCGAATGCTTTACAGCATCCGTGGTCACGGGCAGATCAGACAGGCAGTCTGTTACTAAATCATGCTTTGAAAAAACAAATAAGCTTAAAAATCTTTAATTAATTTTATACGAGACGAAATCGATAGTGTGTCGTATGACGAGTAAAAAGTGTCTATTCAAGTGATTTATAAAAATCATAAGTCCAGAGGGACTCAATTAAAATTAAGCCAAATTTATTTTGAATCAATTGACTATACAAAATTTAAAAACAAACATGCTCCTGCTATAACTAAACTATAACTATAAAAGACGTCATGCCAACCATATTTTGAGATAATATAAACAAAAAACGAGGTAAATATTAAAAAAAGGGATACTTGAAAACCATCAGACGTACAAAAAATTATACAGGAGGATGACTTGTTTTATTTACAATCGAATGACAAATAAACGCTTTTAAGTCATTGGACGGCAGCACGAAACACTTTACATTTTCTAAGCTATACAGTTTGATGAGTAAACTCTGTCCAGAGGTACAAAAGGATCAGTAAATATTTTTCAGAATCATTATCTTACTTTGGTCATCTTCTTACTTTGGCCTTAATATTTCTTCACAGTGTGCAGTATACACAGTTCTCCCTTTTGTGACGATGTGGGCGATGTATGTGACCACGTCACCGACCTTTGATTGGATGAGCAAACTCGGCTATGTCACGTATATCGCAAATTTGACGTATTTCAGGAAACTTATTAATGCGATGGGTAAGCATTTTTTATCCGCAATTTGAACCAGTGCCAGTAAATACCATATTCTTAATCAGTCAGGTATCAAACGAATGCCGAGAGTCGCATAACAATGGAATTTTTATTGTGTCTCGTTTACACATTCTTGACGAGTTAATCTGTCGTTACGATAGGACGCACACCGTTGGTTTAGTGAACCATGAGTGACCTTCCCATCGTCTTATGCTTTTAACCTTTATATTTACTCGCTTACATTTTCACTTTACTTACCGTTTTTAAGACGCCAATTTTACAAACCTTTTAAAAATATGTCCATCTTTTTATCGATTATTAATTTGTCCTTAATCCTAGGTGCTTTTGGGATCGCCGTAGGATTAACTATACTGCCCAACTTGGTACCGGAATGGAGTAATTTCGTGATTATAGTATTAACTGGGACGTTCGGACTAGCCGGCCTACAGCTCTCCGGGTTTCTGGTGAGTGCATAGTGCAGGTAAGAGAAGAAGGAAATCCTACAGTAAAAAACTATTTATATGTTTTTTTAAAGATGCAAGAAGAATAAAAGAAATACATTAAACGTAAAATGTATGTATGACTTAACTATGTCGAAATAAATAGATGAATGAATGAAAAAACGTTCATTTGGACAACAATTTGTCCATCCTTAATTATAATTGGTTTGAATGGCGCTGAAAAAATTTCATGGGCTGATATTATTTCTATCCATCAATATTTCGAATTAATATAACATAATAATAGCTCTAGGGGTAGTACAAGACAAGTTCGTCACTTCAATAAATTTTAGATTTTGCACTTGCAATTTGTGTCATATTGTGATGCCTTTCAATTTTAACACCAGTGCTTTCAAGTTTATTTCTTGGTTATAAAAGTGATGTTTTTTTTACTCGTAAGTCTACTGCCTACATCTTGACTGCAAATTCCGAGTTGATGAAAAATGAATTGGGCGCGCCAAAGGCTTCTGGATATTCTTTATTAAATACAAGTCAATCGGGGAGGATTATGGGCTTTCACTGAAACTATAGGAGACAGGTTTTGTGTTGAAAGAGTTCTTGGAAAGATATGAATAGATGCGAGTACTTAATCTTTCAATCATTTTATTTACAAGCAATATTTTGTGAAATAAAGGGGTCCTTGATGTGTTCAACATAATGTTTTGTATGTTTAACATTAGGTTATAGGTTAGAATTTAGATATATTTTATAGAAATACTTAAATAACTTACAAAAGGGCCCAATTCAGGAACGACAAATAAGCCCCAAACAACGAATAACGTCACTTCATATGAAGTTTATGCTTTAATTAATTATATTAGGGCTTGATACAAATTCGTTTTACAGAAAAACCTGACAGATATGTCAGAAAACTTTTCTGGGACCCTCTTCATGATGACCAGCGGAATTGCCAGCGTAGTCGGCGCCCTGATTCCGCTCGCTACTGGTCTCATTCTTGGTGGAAATGAGGTATGTAACTAATTATTAATGTAATATTTATAACTCGATTTTTTAGGTGTTCTATGGGTAATTTGAAAAAAAAAAAGAAGATTTGAAAGTTAACATGGCATGCGTTTCGAACTATAACATAACATGTCATATGTTAAAAGATTAGGTGACGATTAAGGTTTATTTTTTTTAGGGAATACAATAGATACAAATTAAAATCAAATAAAAAAAATACAAAATAAAGTTCTTTCCTGGCGTCAAATCTGTATCTTTAATCCTATTAAAACCTACTACATAGGTAATTTCTCAATGGTAACTCCTGAGAAGTGCACTAATAAATTGGACTACCAGAAACAGTCGCCCAAAACATTCAGGTTCCCAATAAGACAGCCTTTAAAGCATCTTGACTTTATTCACTTGGCCTGTTCGAGCCAGTGCCTTGGGCTATCTTTTATTGCCGTCCGAATAAAGTATGGCCGCCCGAATAAAGTATGGCCATTCGACGTCCAGTTTTATTCCCATTTGGGACTTTTTGTTTTAACACACACCTTGAAAAGTTATATTAAAACCAACCAAGTGCACAAAGGGTTATCAACATGACTATGTTTGTAAGCATTTTCATCATGACATATCTTAAACATGATTAAGTAAACAAGAATTGCCTTATAATTCCCTTGAAATTACAAATTGACAGAAATTATGAGACAAAACTGGTTGTAACTTTTGATGAAGACGACTGAATGAATGACTGAAAATAGTGTAAAAAATATTTCATAACTAAAAGCTATTACATATTTCCAATCGTTTCAAGCTAGTATTCTAAACGTAACGAAAATAAATGAAATTTCAAAATCGTTGAACTCATAATTCTTTAGTAATCAACACTATCTATAATTAGTTACAACTTTATAACACGTCTGTGTTATAAATCATTGTACTTAGTAACCTAACTGTGGATTATGATAATTTTGTGGCTGTTAGTTTTTTGATGTTGATAGAGGCAGATTCCAGTGTTGCTATATTTAAGACTAACCTTTAATAACTCAGGACTATTTTGTTTGCGACAGAACGATCTCAAGCGGTGGCGGATAGCGTTCTTGGCGCTGGCTAGTTTGTGCGTAGTGTGCAACGTGGTATACACAGTTTTTGCCAGCAGCGAGCGACAGGACTGGGACGAGGACCGAAAAAGAAAGATCAGAGGCTACCATAATGGTAAGATAATATTTTTGGGATTAATTGTTTAAGTTTCCTGAACTCTGTTTCTCTTTTGAATTTTCAGAACTTTGAGATCGCTTTGTCGATTAACGACCGTTTTTAGTACGATGTTTTATTACTTTTATTTTACCATCCAACATTTTTATTTATGCTATTATGTTAAGTTACGTAGTATTTTTCCAATGTACCGGAACATAAAACTGTCATTTTACCATCTTCGTAGGAAAAATATTTTGTCACGGCTTAGTGATTTCAGGATTTCACTTCGAAATCCAGTTCTCTATTAGGAGTTAAAATTCCTATATGATATTGTTGATTTATGCTCTAGTAAGTGTGGTAGTACCTTCGACTATAATTATCCTTTTAGGTTTTTCAATCCTATTTGCGTAATGTGTGCAAGTCAATAGAAACATTTTTGCGACAGTAGTATAATTTACATGTTTTTTTTTTTTATTTTAATGTTTCAGTTTCAAACCAAATCCAGCTTGAAGATATGAGTCACACCAAATATAGCGTTGATATGGACCCAGATACTTACTGAAAGTGAATTAACACCGAACTACTTACTCACTACTTAAACTAAAGTGATTTTGTCAAACTGTAAAAAATAGTTAATAAAAAATTATTAACCAGTATTTTTGGTTGTTCGATTTTTTCCGCTTTAGGTATCATGTAAACCGTGATTTTATTTATTGACTCAGCATAAATAAGCACCCTGCTTCATTTAAACCATGTCATATTTTTTGTGTTATTTATAGGTACAGCATGAATTGCAATGAGCAATGAGTATTATTTTTTTTCCCATACCTAAGCTTCAAAAAATCCAGACGATTTAAATCAGTCTTGTACCTCGTTTAATCTAAATAAATCTATCCAGTCTTAATTTGAGATCAAAATTAATAGGCTTATCCACGAAACGAAGTGATTACTTTTCTAACACAATCAATTTTGTGTCTTATCATGATAAGGGTAAGGATGGTAATATATTGGAGGGTCTGAGAAACGTGGTCACTCAATTTCTTGTGAGAACCCAACATCCTTTGGGATACGATACTTAATCCCTAATAAAATCCTTGATATGGGCTTGGGAAAATCTTCGAAGGTTTGGTAAAATAAATATTGCTGAGAAAAATACCAAATAAGAGGAATATTCAGCTGAATGTGTTGAAGAATCCTTATTCAGTTATGATTTGATAAAACTATACAGTCAAGCAGAAGTCATAAATGGGGCACACTAATTCATAATAACTCAAACGGTCTTTTAAACCTTTTTTAGCTACTACACTGTTTTGTCATTTTCTGTCAAATGATGACAGCGCAAAGAAAGAATGAGACAAAACAGTGTAACAGCTAAAATAGGTTTAAAATACCGTTTGAGTAATTATGAATAAGGGGGTACAAGTTTTGCACTTCTAGCTAATCAGAACTATTTGAATTTCGAAAGTTATATTTTTTTAAACGTTGCAACCCTCTTTGTACAAAAAAATACGATTGCCGGGAAATGATGTGTCACTTGTTTTTTTTATCACACATCAAAGTTCTACGTACGCAACTTAGAGCGATGATTTTTTATGATTTAAATCTCTCTCTCGGCAAGACTGTGCCGCTAGTCTTCCAAATGCTTTTGGGAAAGACCTTGTTTGAGCACCGAGAGGCGATGGTTTTCTGAATTTGAGTGAGATCGAGTTTTTTTACATGACGACTTTCGTGAAGGGCGGCCTTCAACTGTCGTCAACGAAAATAATGTGGCTACTGCAAAGCAGCTAATTGAAGAAAACTCGCAGATTACCTATGAGACAATTTGAGGAACTATTGGGGATTGGTGTGAACCAAACGTATTTATGCCGAGTAGTATTCTAACATTTGTTTACTCATGGTATTAGAAAAAGTTCGCGGAAGACGATCCAAAAGCCGCGCACACACAGCCAACAAAACAAAGTCATTTTTAGCCTTTGAAAAAGTACAACTCGTTACCATCTTGCGTATAGCCCCGACCTAGCACCTGTGATTTCTGTATATCCAAGATTCGATGAGAGGTTTTACTTTTGCCAACTCCGAAGAGGCAGTGATAGCGTTCAATCAGCACGTAGAAAATGTTACTTCAGATCTGTAGTCCACTTGTTTTAAAAAAAAAATGGTTCGATCGCATGAAAAAATTATTAAAATGTAAAAGAAAGTATTTTGAAAAGCAATAAGCATAATATTTTGGTTATAACATGTTGTTTTTTTAAGTTACGCAAAACTTAAAGTGTGACCTACGCATAATAAAAAACCGGCCAAGCGCGAGTCGGACCCGCGCACTGAGGGTTCCGTACTACCCTTAAACTGTATTCGGGGTCCACTAACTTCCACCCAGCCAAAATATCACAATATTTTTGACAGCAAAAATAACTTTGTTTTTCATAGTGTTTATATGAAAGAAAATGTTATATTGGCGGTTAATGAAAATGTGCTATATCCCAAAGTTAACGGTTCGATCTCGTTCAAACCAATTATTGTTGCAAGTTTTTTGTTGAGATCTACTACATTTTACAAAAAAAAAATTTGCCATTCGGCTACGGAACCCTAAAAAATTGGTCCGAGTTGAAAAATAATAATAAAGAATTCAATAGAGTAGGTGTATAACCATTAACAAGAAGAGTTTTAGAAATTATGAAATTTTAAACTTTCGCGTTGCATTGCAATAAGTATTACGACGGGTCTCGTCGATGACTGGTCGGTTCGAGCAGTGAGTAATAGCAACTCGTAAGTTTTTTATTCGCGTTTAGACTCATCATCTATAATACTTATCGATGAATCTTAATCCGTCATATCATCTAATATTAAAAGTTCTTACACAAATATGTATTTCTTTTAACTCTATTGTAATGAAAATGCGTTCTACATACATCTTTTGCGACAAGAAAGTTATGAGTAAAATATATTTATTGTTCCTATCTACATATATCTACATTCTGCGGCCTTTAATTTAATTGATACAAGCAAATACGTAACGTGGTGAAATCAAACAGCGACGATAAATATAGAGATAGGTACATATGCTATGCATAATAAAGCACGAGGTGTCAAATCAGTAGGCTCTCTCAACGGTATATTTTTATGGAAAAAATAAAACTTAGTTTAGAGGTATAGTCTTATTACTGTGTCCTGATTTTTCTAGATCGTACTTCTAAGAATAGTGGATTTAGAACTTTTATTTTTCTTTGAAACATACTACATTGTTCTACTTTGCCAGTAGAACCCACAAGCTGTGGAGATTAAATCCGTAGGAAAAATAAAAAATAATTGATAAAATACAATCACATTATGATTCATTCAATGAGTAACGTATTCTGTGCATTGCATTAATATGCCAGAATTAATTTGAAGAAATCGTATTTAGAACTACTTAAAACCTGGCAAGGGAAGCAGCCCTACTGCATCTAATGCCCGCAAGTACGAACCTTTCGCTGATTATAAAAGTAAGTCCATCTCAAACAGACGGCATTGTTGATGAACGTTCTGAATACTAATGTGTGAAAGGATTCTGATGACCAAAGTCAGTAGCAATGGTTGTCAACAATGTGGACTATCATAGTGTCGCTGGGAAGGAAATTCCAGGTAAAATTTCAGTTAATAGCTCAATAGAATCAAAAAATTTGCAGACAAGGACTTATTTTTCGTCATGATAATAATAGTTGGGCTTCCTATATGGTCTAACAAAATATATATTCATAGAAGACTTTTAACTAGTGTTAGTATAA
This sequence comes from Pyrausta aurata, assembly GCA_963584085.1. Classification (NCBI taxonomy): domain Eukaryota; kingdom Metazoa; phylum Arthropoda; class Insecta; order Lepidoptera; family Crambidae; genus Pyrausta; species Pyrausta aurata. The sequence continues at coordinate 13,731,274 of OY757264.1, read as the reverse complement.
TAACTAACGGAGCAAACAACCATGTATGTAAGTACTAGATTATTTAGAAGATAAATATAGCCCTTTATCTGTTTGCATTACATTCTAGTATAAGTACTAAAATTCGTAAAATTTCCAGATTTAAAACCAAAACCAGCAGTGCCAAAAGGATTCGGAGCGCGCCATTTGCAGACATTGATTTTATTCATTAGTCTTACAATAGGGTACTCTATGAGAGCCCAACTCAGTGTCACTATGGTAGCTATGACTACTCAAAGTGTCCTAGATACGAATGATTTATGTAACAATACTGATAACATAGTTCATGTAAATAATGAAACGTTCGCCGCTATTAATAGAACACTGTATGATAACGAAACCAATGCAAATGAAAATTGGATCATACAGGATCTGAGGAATGAAACGTACCTAAGAAACTGTAGCCGCGAATTTAAAGCTGAGATAAGCAAATGGAGTCCTTACAGGGTAAGTATAAATTGTATTGATTTGATTTGTATTATAATATTTGGTAAAATCGATTCAAAATCTAAACTTAAAAAAAAACACACACGTCTAAGTTCTAGAAAAAAGGCTCGTGCATATAATGTAGAGCTGAAAACTTTTCAGATAAGTCACAGCTTTGAATATCACTTTTTACGCACGTTTTTCGTATTCAACTTACCAGTTGTAAGTTTAATGAGTTAAACGCTATTGTAATTCTTTTAGTCCTACAATTGGAGTAAAGCAACACAAGAAATGATCCTGTTTTCCTTCTTCGTCGGGTACACAACCATGATGTTTCCGATGGGGATGATTGCTCAGAAGTTTGGGTGGAAACGACCGGTTTTGGTAGCTTTAGCTGTCAACAGTGTGATATCCACACTGACGCCGTGGGTTCCAATATTTGTAAGTTTAGATGTAACATAATTTCTATTAGATACGTACACCCTTATGCATAAAAACGCAAACAGTCTAGTAAACCTGTTTTAACTATTACACTGTTTTGTCTCGTTCTTTCTTGGCACTGTCATCATTTGACAGAAAGTGACAAAACAGTGTAATAGCTAAAATAGATTTATTTGACTGTTTGATTTTTTATGAATAAGAGGGTTAGATAATGATACCTCAAACCTAGAACTTTATTTTACCTAGATTAACAAAATAGGATAATTTCTAAGTTAAATATTTCTCAGACAGGTTGGATTGGACTGTGCTTATGTCGACTCCTGCAAGGATTGACGCAAGCTGCTTTTTATCCGTGCATCCACACCATGCTTGGAAAGTGGGCGCCACTGAGTGAGAGAGGAAGACTGAGCACTTACATTTACTCTGGTAAGTGAGACCCTTCATCATCATCATCATTATCAGTCAAAAGACCTCCACTGCTGACCATAGGCTTTCCACAGAGCGCAGCGTCCTCGCACTACGAATGATTGAAATATTTGCTGTGTTAGATTTTTTCGCCAACAAGTATCTTTAAACGCGTCTGTTTGGTGTAGTGGTTTAGCGCTTCTGACAGATTCTGACTACTATACCAACCACTGAATAGATAAATAAGGTTAGAAACGTTCTGACAGTTCGTTTGTATGAGAACCTGTGTCGCCGGTGGGCGTTACAGCGTTGTTGCTGCAGTGCTAAAAGCACCAATCAATGAACCAACGCATCAATTTCACAAACCAATCACACTTTCCGCTGGGAGCTCTGTGATTGGTGTGATTAGTACGTAAAACCAACTACCAATCACAGAGCTGCTAGCAGTGTAACCATCAATCATCATTCCGCTACGTTCATTCTTTAAATGTCAAAATACTACGTTGTGGTAAAAGTCGATATTTTAGGTCGATCGATATCGATAACTTCAATTACCGGTGTAATGTATTTTTTCAATATGAATTGAATAAAAACCATAAGATTTTAGTTTTGCGTATTTGTATAATTTTACGGCACATTTGATCGCATCAAAGGCTTGTACAATTACCTTCCGATAGAAAACAATAAGAAAAACAATATGTATTGCTATACTTTACTTGAAATAGAGAAAATTAATACTTTTACGTATTGCTTGATATTAATAATTTGATTAAAATAATTTAAAATAAATTAATATTAACATATTTTATATTTTATTTTTGACAATAATTTGACATGTCTGAAAACGCAATGTTTTGACACATGTTTGTGATTGATGTTGCTCTCAAGAAGAGAGCTTATTAATATATTTTTTGTTTCAACAGAATAGTTATATAGACCCCACAGTTTTCCACAGCGAAGTTTCCGGTCGCAAGCGGTCTAATGTGTCCAATGCAATCCTGCAATTTTCAGAAGGTCATATTGCCGGTGGACATCCACGCTCTGATGTTGTCGAAGGGTGTTCAATGTGAAACTTTTCTGCAAACTTTTTGTGGGAACGGCCTTTAGGTGTTGTTGATTATGATAGGGTAGATATCTACATGGCACAATAGCAATAGCCTACTCTTTCTAGCATCTGAAAGAATTACATACAGGGTGTAACAAAAGGCTTAACGAAGCCTTAAACCACGCATTCAGTAGATCAAACCAAATCGTATGTAACAAAAATTATCGCTGGGAAACGACTTTTATTTTTAGGCATTAAAATAAATCATGCATTTATTGCCGGCAATGTATAGCGCGCTGCGCGCACGAAGCGCTACAGACTGGGTTCGTGTGCGTGTGTTTGAACGTGTGCGTATGGGGATAACCGGGGCGAGGCAAAGACAAACGCGCCGCGGTTCGCTTAAAGCGCGCGTCGTTACGAAAATTCAAAATACCTACGAAAATTACACTCTGTTTAAACAAACTGTTAAAAAAAGTACCTACTTACCTACTCTCCATCCGAATCGTCCAGGTCAGGCCTCTCTAGCCTAACCAGCTGCGGCTCGAACTGTCGACCTTCCATCGCCAAACAAACACGCGCTCGGTACCGCGTGTTTTCATGCACTCTTTCCAATATGCCTCCTCGAACCGATCGCCGTTTAAGTTCGTCAAATACGTCAATAATTTTTTGACGCATTTCATCACTAGATGTGCATGGCCGGTCAAACACTCTGTCCTTTACGTAGCCCCATAAAAAAAAGTCTAGCGGGGTTAAATCGGGCGATCTGGCTGGCCACGCGTGAGGCCCATACCTGCCGATCCAGTGGTCTCCAAACAACTCCGTCAGGCGTTCACGCACAGGTCTCACGATGTGAGGCGGTGCACCATCATGCTGGTACCAGGTGTCTCGGAGCTGGGCTAGTGGCATATCGTCCAGAGCCTCTGCCAGAACGTTATTAATCATTGAAAGGTAGGCAGCACCATCCATGCGCGCTGGTAAAAAAACTGGCCCCAGGATTTGGTTTCGTACTATGCCAGCCCAAACGTTATGCTTCCACCGTGTCTGGAAGCCAGTTTCCTGCGTCTGATGAGGATTCTCGGTACACCAGTAATGCGCATTCCGACGATTCCACATCCCATTGTTGGTGAAGGTGCTCTCATCCGTGAAAATAATGTTTCTCGCGAAGGCTCTATCCTGGCCCAATAACCATCGGCAGTACGCCATGCGTCGCTGGGTGTCACCTGGCACAAGGGCATGAATTTTGTTGATTTTGTACGGTTTTTGACCGTCCCTCTTTAAAACCCTGTGCACAGTCGAATGGGACACTAAATGTCTTGCACGGTGGCCTCGCCTTCTTCGCAGCACTTTTGCCGCTGTCCGCACGCCCAAACGAGGGTTCGCCTGCATCACATCCAGTATTGCCTGCTCCGTGTTATCAGTTATCGACCCGCGACCCGTCTCCGCAACTGGTGCAATCGGCTGATTGTCAAGAAGACGCTGAACAGCTCGAGTGATCACGCGAGGGTCGCGAGGCTGATGCGCGTTGGGGTATTCCGCACCGTAAAGACGCAATGCTTCGGACGCATTGCCATGAGCCATCCCGTAACAGAACACCATGTTCACAAACTCACGAGCACTGTACTGATGCCAAGGCATGTTTAATAACCTTCACTATCACAGAGAGAACACACAACGGTAAAAAGCAAAGCGTACGCGAAAACGCATTCACAACCGCATTCGATGACGTAAGAAACCGAACTAAATTTTCAGTATTTGCCTTTGATTTCGCCGACAAAAGCCGGCCGCGCCGATCGCTGTTTGCTATTGGCCGGCGGGGGCGGGCACAACCCCCCGCGAATACATGCGATGAACGCGATCCGCGCGAAGATTTCAAATTAAAATGAAGTAGGTTTGTTATCAATAATTTCTGGTTAGCCGTCAGGTATGCCGTATGACTGGTAGAGAATTCCACATCGTTATAAGTCTACTTGGATTTGTGTTATGATGAATGAAGGTTTTCTTATTATTTTTATGATAAAGAAAGTTTTGAGTTGGTCACTCTTTTTTGGTGATTGAAGGTAAAATCAAGACCTCCGTATTGCTTGGTGGTGAAGCAAAATGTAGGTAAAGGTCGACGGACGAATGAGTAAGAGAACAATGAGTAGAAGATGTGTCATGATGTCAAATTCTTTGCTGGCAAGCGGTCCGTGTAATTGGCCCTGCCGAGCTCGATCGGTTGTAAGAGTCATGTCAGTCAGTCATGACAATAGGCGTAGAAAGTATTTCCATATTGTTGTTTAATAAAAAAATAATATCCCCGTATAAGTTGAAAAACTTTTTTTTATTAATAGCAAATAAGAAAAAATAAAACTAAGACATGCAACATAAAAAATAAGAAAAAAATCAAACCTGATTTAAGTCAGGTCTACGTGTTGTGTCAAAGGACGTAAAATACATATAACATCTATCTCATCATCTAATTTAAGAGCCAAGCTCTATAAATATACTAATTAAAAAGCTGGATGTTTTTGTTTGTTTGTTTGAACGCGCTTATATCAGAAACTATTCGTCTGGTTATAAAATATGTCAGATACATTTTTAGATAACATATTTATAGGGGAAGACTATAGAAGTAGTAATGCGTATGGGCTTATAATAAAATATGATTTATGGGAACGGTAAAACTTAGACGCGCGAACGAAGTCGCGGGAGGGCACTAGTTTGTTATAAATAAATACTAAACAATATTTATTTAAACCAATTAATCATGTTTTAATCTCCTGAAACATCAGTAGGGAAATTACCATTTATCGATATTTTTACTATGCCGTGAGCTACATCCCTATCGTTGTGTACGCAAGCGAACCAATCAAATTGGATGCGATACATTGCGTGCTAAGGTAGCAATTTTGTTAGTAATGTGCGTGCACAGTCATCAATGAGTATTTTTTCAATACTTGGTGCAACAAAATCTCTGTTCTTGCAGAATATTACTGCAACGCTCTTGTCACGCGATTGAAGTACTGCTCATGCTCATATGCTCACAACTAGCTAACCTCTGCTGCACTGACCGGGGCATTTCTAACCTTATTTATCTATTCAGTGATACCAACAGTCGCGGGTCCGAATCCCGCTAGGGGCAAATGTTAATGTGATGAGCACGAACATTTGTATCTAAGTCATGGATAATGTAATCAAGTATTTATGGGAGACGCCTCCATCATATTCGTTGTCTGGTATTCGTAGCACAAGAAAGTAAATTCCCAAGATCGAAACTAAGACAATTGGTGTGTTGTCTGGCGCAGATTTATTTTTATATACAGGCTATTTTTCTGTATATTTGTACATTATTTGCTGAATAGGTTATAGAAAATATAGTAAGTTTTATAAAAATATGATTCCTTTCAAGAAAACATTAATAATATTTGATGTTCAGTGAAAATTTTCCAGCGCTCACTGATTCACCAGATAAAAATATCTTAAATAATAAAATAAGACATGACAGGTCTGCTAAAATGTTTCCGCATAAATTTTAAAGTCTTAATCACAATTTTCCTTTACAAGTCTTGTTGTTTACTCTGAGAATTAAATATACCAACATACTGCCACAAGTTGTAGGCAGATAATGTGGAATAAGGGTCCGAGTTTCGAAATTTGGTTATCACTCTCGTAAAACTGAAATTAACTGCTAAAAGGGAAGGAGTTTACACTGTAACACACTTAGCACTTTTTTAAAATATAGATATCTCTGTTCCTCATGCCAGCATAACCTTGTGGAGGACAGGGATAGCTATATCAAAAAATAAAGACCCACGTGTACAGAATAAGCCCTCAACCGCGAATGCCACGAGTCTTTCAACTAAGTTACGGCGTGTCTCAAACTCCTGTTACGTATAGGAGCGAACCTTTTAAAACATAGGGGAAGATACTTGAGATGGTCCAGATAGTAAAATTAACGTTTCAAAACTTTTGCAACTCAGCAACCTCTATGTATATTGACATGTAGACGTAAACAATACAATATTTAACACGCCTGAAAATATTGTAGGTAAGCAATAACAATATATTGGTAAAAATCGTCACTTGTAAAAATTTTAGACTCTCCAAACGTCCAGGGTGCCATTTGTCGTACAGTTTGCATTCGAAATTATTCACTGATTTGTTTTGAACTGTTTTTGCTTTAATCAGGGTCACGATTACGCGATTCTATGCATTTTAATTACTTAGTTAATTCAAAAAGATGATTCCTTAAAATTCTTAAAGAATGCCGAGCGTAGCTTTTGGCGACTATTAGACAATTTTTTTGCTCCTATTACAGGCCGCACCCTGTATATTAACTAAAGTTGAATCGCTATTTTTTGGTACATAAGTATATACATATATCTATTTTCTAATAAGATTTTCGTTAACACGTAGAGTGTTATAAAACATCTGTATGTTTTCGCCATCCAAGATTACAGCATAGCTCGCTCAAAACTTGAAATAGACCTTCACGGTTCGTCACGTACATAAATTAAGAGACTCTTTTGAAGGGCCCCTCAAACAAAATTTTCCGGAATTACTTAGAGACCAGATTACAAATTCTTATCATGTGTGTGTTATTAACAAAGTTTTGACCAATAGTCACGGTTGGGAATGCTGATTGGCTGATCCGTTTCTGTGACCCAATTGTGGTCGATCGGGGATAATGTATGTTGTTTTACACACGAATAATTTTTGTGTCCACTTTTGTTTAAAAAGTACTTACCCATAACTTTTTGAACTAACGACCTCTTTCACAAAATTTTGGTTAGTGCTTAGCTGTTGACTATGAAACAGGCTTCCAATAATACAATGTGACTAATTTTGTTGGAATTGACTTTGTTATTTTCACAGTTTACTCAATTTTATACTTTAAAAAAATCCCCTGCTACATGTAAATAATAAGTACCTACCTACTTTCCTAATTTAATAATCTGCCCATAAACCTGTGAAGGAGTCTGTCACAAAATTAAAGTCAATTTCTCGTTCAAGATATTAAAAAGTGCCAGCCTCTGAAAAAAGTTGAGGCGATATTAATTTCAACTTCAAATAAGATATAAAAAGTTTCCGTCGCTCCTGCCACGGGCTAGCTTCATTAGTGTAGTGAGGTTTAAAAATTACGACTTTCACTCAGTAGTCTTTGATTTTGCTCGGCGGTCCGGAAGGGAGATATTTTATATCCTCTTTAAAAGATGCAAAATATATATTTTGAAACATTTTAAAAAATTAAAGAAAACTGTGAGCGTCAGTTCTAGTTGGCGTATCGCTCTCTTTTACAAAAATGTTATCTTTTAATGTCTTCATGAAGATGAGTTTCTGTGTTTTAAACACAATATCCTTGGAAACGAAATTCTTTGTGAGAACTAAAAATTTCCAACCACCAAACTAACACATTTGCAAAATTGCTGATAACGGCTTGTTTTAGTCAAAAAAATACAATAGCAAAATGTTTATCGAATTTGTACACCTTTTTTCTACTTGTCATACCTATGATATCCATTACGTTTATTATGAAGAAAACCTCACGAAGTTTTTAACGGAATTCATGTAATGCGTTATGCAGTGTTAACTTTCAAGTGTATTGTAACTCTTTAGTAAAGCGAAGCGAGTTTTCTGTCTATGCTTGTAATAGGTACCTTTACATAGTTATAATAAACTAGAAGGCTTCACCAACGTAAATATCGTATTTCAAAAAATATTATTGTAAATCATAGCTTTTATGCTATTACAACATAGAAGCTATATTATTGTTAAGTTACAACAAAAACCTTTGAATAGTTTAAGCGTGAAAGAATTACAAATATTCATCCATCCTTACAAACATTCGCGTTTATAATATTTGTAGGGCGGCAAATAATGCCACAGATATCAATATCATACAAACTCCATGCAAGAGTCACCTTCTAGCCATTGTTGAACCATGTTTTAAACAAATCAATTTCATTATGATTTTTCAGGATCTCAATTCGGCACGATCCTCATATTTCAATTGGCAGGTGTTCTCTCTGGTATTCCTGCTCTTGGTTGGCCTTCGATCTTTTGGCTGTGTGGCACTCTGAGTCTGTTTTGCTTCGGCATGCTACTCTGGCTGGGAGTGGCCAACCCTCACGATTGTGACAGTATGAGCACTGAGGAGCTAATGTATATTATTGGAGATGGCAGTGCCGATATTAGTAACAAGGTTGGCATCTTTTTAAACAATTTAATAAGAAGATAGTCTGGTGTAGTGGTGTTTAACGAAGAAATATAATGTATAACAGTGTGCTCATTACTTTTAACACTTTCCGTGACAGTGAACGGCTATAGCCGGAAAAATGTTAAGCACAATTAATCCCTTACACACTGCAACTTTTAGCATCGATACAACACGCGTTTTGAAAACGCGCAACAGCATCACGATCCACGTAATGAACAGATTTAATTTGGTATCATTATCATTTGGTACATAATTTGTCAATGTCCAGCTTCTGCATCGCGACTGTATCGATACTAACGCGATTTAGCATCGCGACTGTATCGATGCTAATAGTAGCGCAGTGTGTAAAGGATGACATTTTGCGACTGCATCGGTTCTGCATCGCGACTGCATCCCTGCTAAAAGTCGCAATGTGCAAAGGGTCTTTTATGTGCTTTAATTGTGTCTAAAAGTCAACAGATCAAAAATAACGTCGCAAGCAAAATACGAAAAAAAGTAGTCCAGTAGGGTTTTAAATTCCGACTGTCTAAACCCAAACGAAGTTATTTACCAATTCTACTGTAAATCTGTCGTTCTATGATTGATCATATGTTTATTTTTTCAGAAACGCAAGACTCCCTGGAAGCAGATCCTGTTGAGTAAAGCAGTATGGAGCATGACTATATGCCATGCGGGAAGTGCTATGGGATATCTCCTTGTCCTGACTCAAATCCCCACCTACATGAGCAAAGTTCTAAATGTTGATATTAAAAGGGTAAATAATCCCTTTACTTTTTAATTGGTTAATGCTCTACCGAATTCGTCAATCTTGTTTTAGCAAAATAATAACACGAGGTGTATATTTTTAACAGCTGTCCTACCCCTTACTATGAGCTCATTGTTTCGAGTATGGCTGAAACTGCCTTGTTTATTTGATAATAGTTTGATAAACTTAATTATAAATTATCAGGACTGCAATTTAAACTAATGCTTATAACAAAACCTGCTTATTTTTTTATATCGTGATTGTGTGGTATTCAGCAATTATAATGAAATATGTTTAACTTTTCAGAATGGCCTGTATTCATCATTGCCGTACATAGCTTTGTACATCATGATATTGTTCTTTGGCTGGTTGTCAGACATGTTGATTATAAAGGAGATCATGTCAACCCGAAGTGTGAGACGAGCTGCCAGTGTCATTGGTAAGATGATTTACTTATATCATATTTTTATTTAGTGTTAATTAGAAATACTAAAACTAAGGATAAACAAATCATCTCATTTAACCATCCATTTCATTATGATACCATCGACGAGCACTATCATTACAACCATGCATTTTAAAATGTCTTTCTCGGACTTTGATTGAATAGTTATAGGATTAGTAATTGAAATATTAATTTAGGATATTTGAAAATAGGTTTAAAAAAATAATCTAAAAAATGCATCATAAAAGTTACCGGATTTATAAGAATATCATCATTAGGATATTAATCAATTATTAGTAGCCAAGTTCAACTTTGAAACCATTAATGATGCTGTTACAACTTCATTGTATGTGTTGAAATTAACTAAAATTTAATGTTTTAGGTACGATAGTGTCTGCAATTTTTTTGGTGGCATTTGGATACGTGAACAGCACAGGATTGGCTGTCATTATTCTTATTATATCTCTTGCATTACACTCCGGCTCGCATGTTGGGTTTCATGTGAGTATGAAAAGCAGAAATGAAATTACATAATACTTATCGATAGACCAATAGTATTTGGAACTGCCTCAGTGGCGCAGTGATTACAGGGTCGCATTTTAAAGCGACGGCTGCGCCAGAGGTCCCGGGTTCGATTCCCAGGTCGGGCCAAAAATATGTACCTGTTTTTTTTTTATTAATTAAATACTTTATTGCACAAATTAAGTGTACAAAGGTGGACTTAATGCTAAAAGCATTCTCTGCCAGTCAAACCAAATTTTCTGTTCAGAAATTCTCAGAGACGCCCGGAGTTTGGAAGTTGGCGGTGTTTCACCCCCGTGCCTCGGAAAGAAAGTAAAGCCGTTGGTCCTGCGCCTGATCTCTCTCCGGTCGTATCAGATTGCTGTCCCATCGGGCTATGAGACTAAAAGGAATAGTGCACCTGTGTTTGCGCACACACTTGTGCACTATATTATGTCCCGCGAAGTCGGTTAGTCGTTGTGACTGACCACCGTAGTCGAAATCGGCTAAGGGGACTATTATTAGTATTTGGAAGCTGCTTGAGCAATAGCAACAATCATCATGGTTGTACGAGTACCATGGAAAAACTAAGAACGGTGTTTTTTCAATTATTTTTTACCTTGTAGTAACAACTCTTAAAACGTACTGAACAAATGTCAGGGGGATATTTTTTTGTTTGCAAGATAATGACTTAAACAAAAAGATTATATGAGAAGAAATTATATGGTATTCAATGGGGTGAAATAACACAATATCGCGTTACCAATTTATATTACCGTGTACTAATTCGGTTATTAGCGAGATTACGTCTAAGTGGAAACACGTACGGTGTTGTTAGATTATTGCTCAAACGAGCAGACGTTTTAGAATAATTAGCATGTAATCTGATTATGTGTCTGATCAAACTATTTAGAACGATGAGATGCAGAGCGACAAAGCATTACATTAAAAATTAATGTATTTTAAAGTAGTCAGAGTATATACCTTTCAATCAGCACTGTCAATAATAATTCAGTTGTTCTGTTGGCCCGTTTTGCCCACTTGAATAATATTTGAACAATTTTAAGTATTTAAAGTGTCAAACCTAAATACCTTATTTTCAATAATTTACATGCAACTGAAAAAAAGGAAAAGCATATTTTAGTATTTTAAAATAAAAAAATCTATTTCATATTATATAATAAGTTTTGCGCAATACCATTGTTCGTAGTAGGCCAAAGTTACCATATTTCATTAAAATTTCAGATAAACGGGATCGACTTGGCGCCAAACTACGCTGGACCACTGATGGGGATGGGCAACATGGTGGCCAACCTAGCCAGCTTACTGGTACCTGTCATGGTCTCCAATATTATCCAAGATGACGTGGTAAATACTCAATATATTTCAAACAATAATGCTAAAACATTTTCTTCTAGTAACTACATCAAATCACGCCGAATATGTGCAACCAGGGGAAATAAATCGTTTATAAAGTAAACCGTTTCATTGAGACTTTTCGCCTGTGGGGCACAGGGGTGCGAGGGGAGGCGAGAGCGCGGTGCGTGAGGGGTGAGGGGTGTGGGGTATATCCGCGCCGCCCGCACCCCTAATATTGTAATAGTTAGTCTTTTTATAGTTTAGAAAATTGTTACTTTTTATAATTTAATTTGTCTTTTGATTTTTCAGACAAACCACCGTCGCTGGCAGTTATTGTTTATCATTATATTAGTTATACAGACCGTTGCGACCGTAATTTATGTAATTTTTGCAAAAGGCGAAGTGCAGGACTGGAATTTTTACGGGGACGATGAAAATGGTGAGATATTTAGAATTCAACCTTCCCAAGCCTAGACAGATACCTACAAAAATCTAAACTATAATAATACTCAAACGCATCAAAACGCTTACACCTTATAGGTGAATATTAGTCTTACTCTAAAGAAAGAGTTTAGCTATTTCCATTATCTAAGGCTGAAACTCAATACACCGCTCATTAAAAACATATGTCATTATGTTTTTCACAGTTGCTGAAAAATACCCATTGCAAGAAAAAAACACTCGCAACAGCAGTATTTTTGACGACAAGACTTCCAGTGAAAGAAAACAGGATGCTGCTTAAATCACACCGGAAGAGTAGCAAATATACTTTTTTGTACATATTAAGTTTCTGCAAATACATTGCTTGTTTTAAGTTAAATATTATAATAATATATGAATAATACTCAGACTCCAATACACCTAGAATAGAAATAAAAAATTGCATGTGATAGATTGTATTTTATTTTGCTTGTTTTATTCCATTTTCTTCCTACCAATATTATACTCGTACATAAGAAAGTAACTAAGGGGCTGTATGTATGTTTGTACTCCTTCACGCAAAAAATTCTGAATGGAATTTCTACATTAAATTATATTACATTACCATATTTTCTTACCCGCAGCCTATAGATATGTGGCAGACAATTAGTGTAAGTAAAAAAAAATTCTTACATTTTTTAAATGGCGGTGCACACAATACTGACATGTCACGTACATTTTAGTGTTCCGTACCCAAAGCCTAAACACGGGACCCTATTACTAAGACTTCGCTGTCCGTACGTCCGTCTCCACCAGGCTGTATCTCAAGAACCGCGACAGCTAAATAGGTAGTTGAAATTTTCAGACTCCCCATTACATTCTGCTAGACCTGCCGCTGTTTGGTCGGGGACTACTTATTCAACATATTCGCAGCTAACCACCATATCTGGTGGCTGTCTACTATCCACCGCCTGTAACCCCGCTAGCAGCCTACTGCTTAGCCCTAACGTCACGTAACGTAGGTATATGCATACCTCTGGTATTGAGTAGCAGCAACATAAGGCTCTTCCTAAAAATCATTAAGAAGCGGGCAACCCCCGGCTCTTAAACTGCGGAGGGCAGCAAGGAAACTACGACACTATCTTCAACGATACGAATAGTTTTTGCAAGTTCCTTTGTTGCCTTTATTAGCTTGGTCTTAATGTTAACTTAAATAAGTCAAAAGGGAATTTCCGAACCTTTCCATTTTTCTGCAACTTCTGTGTTAAGGCATAGTAAACGAAGGTTGTAGCGGATTTGCAGTCAAAATAAAAGAAAATCACGACAGGATTTGGTAAGTTAAGGTTTGATTCGACAATAAGCACTTACGAACGAAAAATTTAAGTATGGAACGACATTTCGTATGAATGGATAAATACCGTTACTGGTTATTAGGACATTGTAAAACAGGCTGTAAGTCTAAGATTGATAATCGATCAGGGGCTCTATTTTTGAATCACTCGCGTCAATATTACGAGTGGTTTTCGTTCAAAAACGAGTTTTTTTATATGACTTTTAATTCATCTTCGAACGAAAATCACTCGCCATCTTGAAGCGAGTGATTCAAAAATAGGGCTTCAGGTACTGAACCGTAATGAAATAATGAGTGTGCTGTAATTTAACTATGACTCTGTAGGAAGTTAGTTTAACTGGCCCTTTTCCGCACTTAGGCCCTGTTGTGAGATCTATAGTTAACTCAACTAATCGTTAAATGTCGTTACCAGCGGTTGAATATGTGAATATTATAATATGTTAATAATTAGTATTGGTATAAATATTATTATTCTTACGATTGTGTGCGTAAAAAATATCATAGCCAATGGTCATTAAAATAGCAATTCTGACATTGGGTTTACCAAAGTTAAACTTCACTTTAAACATAGTAACTTTGAATTCTTAAAAGATGAAATAAGAAACCAAAAATATATATATATAAATATATATTTATAATATATAAATAGTAACTTTTGTTAAACTGAATTAAGGCAGTTTTTCTTTGAAATACTGATAACGTAATTCAACCATTAGTTTAATCGAAATTGAACCATTGTTGATATAACTATCGATCTCGCAACTGGGCCTTAGCCGCTCAATTGGGCCATTGTGTGATTGTATGATCTTCTACTCTAACAAACAAACTCTCCCAGAAGGCTATCCCAACAACCTGCCCAGACCGCCGCGGCGGTTTTAGAAAGTCTGCATAATCATGACTGCTAGAGTATGTAAGTATTTAATCAAAATTTAGTTTTTAAGGAATAAAAAGTACTAGATAATTCCCACAACAACTTATCTAAAAACATAATACCATGGTAATACATATTATCATATTTGACGACCGACTAGTTATTGATCTGCTCCAGGATTCTAAGTTATATCAGAAATAAAGATACAATCCCAGCTAAGCGCATTGTACGCATTACATAATCACATTTTGTATACAAACTCGAATAGAATACAATCATTTATTTGCATAACAAATCAGTATAAAATAAACATAGGAAGTCTGAAATCGTTATCATAACTTAAAGCGTAAAATAAAATAAAAATGCCCCAATCGGACAGGCTAGATGTCACAATAGGTGAAGGTGCAGTGGTATCACTTGAGGTTATGATGGCGTAGTCACTCAAGCTATCGTCCGCGTCCTAACTAAGGCAATTAATGAGAAACAAAAATTTAACGGTGCTTTTATTTTTCCAGGGGTTGGTAAGCTAAGACATTTTAGTACGGACACCATCAGGAGACTGAGTCTCTTAAATTATGGATTTCATTAATTACGGCCAAAGGGATAAAATATTTTTTTAAATTTGTATTATACTTAAAGATAGCGTAACTTATTAATAACCCTATGAGATTGGTACGATGATCGGTAGTAGGACCATTTAACATGTTAAATATTCAGAGAATTGTATTCGATACCAATCCCCAAAAGCATTTCGCTAAACATGAAAAATAGAATAGTTAGATATTTCGGCTCACGGCTATTTCGGTTCGTCCGCAATTTCCTTAAGAAAACGCTCCGTAACCTTCTTTTGTGTCTGCACTAGAGATGAGAGCGACGGCGGCGGGCAAAATATTATAGAAAGCATTGATATAATAGTTAGATACGGGATTGCTACCATGCACCTTATTATTTATGAGCTTCCGATATTTCGGCACTGATGCACCCTTCAGTAAATCCGTGATCATGGCGCTTGCAACAGTGCCGAAATATCGGAAGCTCATAAATAATAAGGTACATGGTAGCAATCCCGTATCTAACTATTCTAATGTTAGTGACCATGAAAGTTTAAAACAATATAATGAAAAATAGAACCTATTTCAAAAATATTATGAAATTTTTAATTTTGTTATTAGGCTAAAATCATAATAAAACATTAACTTAACGAGACTAACTAACTTTTAATTTTCTCTCTGTGTTTTTTATTCGCATGACATAGAATTCACATACCCAATTGTGTCCAAAGTGTAGTTATTTGCTATCATATTTAATCTAAACATAAAGTAATTCCTACTACCTAATTCATTTTACGTCGGTCTTTATATTTGCATAAGATAATATAATGTGACTAAGATAAAAAATTGCCAAAGAACAATTCACTACTTTAACAAATATAACGTTTGTTAGGAAAAATAAGTATAAAAAGATATATGTACGACAAGTCAAATTAGTCTTATAAGGTTGTACTTAGCAATTATTATCTATACACGGTGGTCATTTTAAAATAATATATAACATTTTTGAATGATAACGTATTATTGCTGCACAAAGTTGAAAGAGTTAAAGTACCTATTTTATCAGTTTTTATTATATTTTGTTATCTTTGGGTTAAATATGTGTTGTGTTAGTTAGCTTCTGTTACATTTTTAGACTTTGAATAGGCTCGAAATAAACGCAGTATAATTTTTATTGCTAGTTTCACAAAATTTATTACTCACAACAGCACATTTGTTAGTAATTGCAATTTTGAGATCAAAAAATAAATAAAAAATGAGTAAAATATATGAGAAAAATGAGAAAGAATATTTAAAAGTGGACGTTATAGAAAATGACGCAATTCGTAAGTATTTGACGTGGTTACATAATTTAATATTTATGCTTATTAGAAGGACAGTTAACTTTTTGTTCAAACTGTAGAAATCTCCGATGAAATTTAAGCATCATCAGTAATTTTACAGGTTACCAATACCATTATTTAATTAAGTCACCTTTCAGCACGATAACTTTTTTTTTCGATTTGTTTGAAAGTTAGTTAATTTCCGGGACCTTTAGGGTCTTAGTAATTAGGTAAAAATTGTTTAAAAAACCAGGGGGCTACCTTCCCCATCAAAACCCCCCCCCGCACGATCGTATGACCTCGTCGCGAGCCCGCAAAAGCCGTTTTGTATGGGGGACGCAGTTCGGGGGTTTTTTTTTTCATATTTAGCAATTTTATGCAGTTTTTGTTATTAACTTTGTGTTACAATCATAATTCAATTAAAACAAACTAAGATCACATGTTAAAAATGCCAAAAAAATAGATATTGACTCTACTGGAATGTGTCCCTTTTCGATGGAACCTGAGGGGTATTGGTTACAAGGCTCAGCTTAGGGATATAAATACTCTTTATCTTGACCAGAAACATAGAATAATTGCATTTGGACTTAAAATAACCTCAAAACCTGTGCCTGTTCATTCCTTAACCAAGATTTTGTAACTGCGGCTGCTCTGCTGAGAAGATTTTCACCATCAGAATCATCAAATTCAATTTAAAACATCTCCGATAAGGCCATGCCCTAAATCTGTTAGCAAATCCCCAAAACAATAAAAATAACATAAATAATGCCCTGAACCGCACGATCGTGCGTTCCGAATTCAGGAGGACCTCGTGCTCAAATTGTTATATTTTTTGTGGAAAACTAAACGAAATCTACTTGTTAACAATGTAACATGTTTAAAAACAAATAAAAGTAAGAAAAATCTAAACAAAAAGTAATTTAAAAAAAAAACATTTAAACTGGGCACCCCTTACCTTCGAGCCCACGTCCCTACATGTCCCTCGACCCCTCCTTGACTGAGCTCCGAAGACAGATTTTGTGCGTGCAATATCAATTTTATTGAAACGTACCATCGATCGATACCATTTCGGCGCGGTAAAACTAAAAAATATAGTCCCCAGAATTTTTCAAAGTTGAACGCATGATCATGTAAGGCGTGCTAAAAGGGATTAAAATTATAGGAGCTTTCTCTAATTCAGTGGCAGTTTTAGAAGGCATGTTTTAAAAAAAACACTTAGCATCTATTAAAACATGTATAATATTTTCAACTTTTCAGAAAAACTGGACATACCTAATTCTTACGGTTACGGAGTTCGTCATATACAAATTTTGTTAGGATTTCTATCATTAGCTATAGGATATATTGCTAGAGCTCACATGGGCGTCACTATAGTGGCTATGACCAATACATTGCATGCGCAACTAAATAATGATACGATGGATATTCATTTAAATGTATCAGATGACCTAATAGCAAACACTACAGCATGGACTGACATCGGTTATTATAATGAAAGTAATCCTGATATTGATTTCGAAGAAGGAAGCACTACTACTGAAACAGCACGCAGACGTAAAATACATTCATCAGACCGTAAAAATATCAGTGACCTTGGGATATATAAGGTTAGTATTTTGATTTGGAAAATCTTAATTTAAATTACATAAAACACTGAAAAAAAAATGTTTTGGTTACATAACCTGATGTTTCTTTGTTGCTTTCTTATAGAAATACGATTGGCCAAAATCTTTACAAGAAATGGTGTTAGGAGCGTTCTTTCTAGGCTACTGTATCATGATGATTCCAATGGGTGCTGTTGGTCAAAAATTTGGTGGGAAATTACCCATGCAAATAGCCTTATTTGTGAGTGGTGCCTCTTGCATAGTCACACCATGGATGGCTGCTTGGGTAAGATTTTACAAATGTTTAAAAAGTGTCAAAGAATATTTATAAAAAACTTCAGAACTTTTTATATTGACTTCAGACACTGACTGTCCACCTATACCGTATCCCTGTTTCGAGGCTAGTGCTGACAACAACTTTCAGGACAAACTCAAACCCAAGTCTTTGCGTTATAATAAGTGTTGGTCAAGCTTATCACAAAATCAAACAATGATTGTAAAAATGATTTTAAAGTTCATGTTAAGATATCTATACTAATATTATAAAGCTGAAGAGTTTGTTTGTTTGTTTGTTTGTTTGAACGCGCTAATCTCCGAAACTACTGGTTCGAATTGAATAATTCTTTTTTTTTTATTAATTTTGTGTTGGATAGTCCAGTTATCGAGGAAGGCTATAGGCTATATAACATCACGCTACGACCAATAGGAGCAAAGATATAGTGGTAAATGTGTAAAAAACGGGAGAAAGAAGTCACTATTCCACGCGGACGAAGTCGCGGGCAAAAGCTAGTGTTAAGATAAAAGAATACGAGTCAGTGGTATCAAATGCAGCATTGCTCTTATTTGTTTTTTGTACCGAACAAAAATTTATCAAAAAAAAAACTTTATTTCAATTTAGGTCATGAAATGACACTTATGAACGTCAAAATATACAGTGAAGAAAATAAAAATAAATGTGCCCTGAAAGGGCCGAAACATGTCTCCTTATCTTTTGGGAGCTACCAGCGCTTCGAGAGAGAACACAGACAATTAGGCAAGTGCTGAGAAGAAACGCCGGAACAAACTCAGTCACCACTAGCTGAATCCTAAATTCTAGTACCTATGCTGAATGATGATTTATTGCAATAGCAATCACAATTCTAAAAAGTGACACTTTTTGTCACTCTTATAGCTTCTTTTGGAAGATTTTTTTGGAACTTCTATTGATCAATATGAACCTTATTATTTACAGGGTGGATGGAAAGCCGTTTGCGCTTGTCGCATCATGCTAGGCTTGTCTCAAGCCGGCTTCTACCCTGGGCTGCAAACGTTTGTCGCGAAATGGTCGCCTGTAAGTGAGCTTGGAAAATTCTACTCTTGGGCTTTTACAGGTAATAATGTCAACTTTTTTTAAAAATGTATAAATATTCTGATCATTTAATTTCAGCCTTTTGCATCGTTACCTTATGCTGCAAATCGGGCCTAACCAAGAAAAGTATGCAAAGAAGAGGTTGAAACTTGGGACATAACCTTTTTTTAAGTAAAGCTGACGTGACGACGTGTTTGGTGTATTGGTTAGCACTTCTGACTATTACGCCGGCCGTCGCGGGTCCGAATCCCGCAAGGGGCAAATATTTGTGTGATGAGCATGAATATTTACACCTAAGTCATGGATGTTATATGTATTTAAGTATTTATGGGAGACGCCCCCGTCATAATCGTTGTCTGGTACTTCGTAACACAAGGAAGAAAATTCCTTACCACGAAACCAGACAATTGGTGTGTTGTCTGGCGCATATTTACTATTTATTTATTATTTATTATCTTAAAAATTAAATAGCTTGTCAATATCACATAAACATATATACTATATTTGACTTGTTTTACGATAATGAGATGAATGAGATACATGTAAAATTTAGTTTTGAATCAGAATAGTGGACAGAAGAGAACGACGGCAAAGGCTCTATCAACGAGTGTCTCAAATGATGCTGATAAATACGATAACGATTGCATTTATTAATATTATGAGCTTATTATGATAAATTATTTGCATATTTTAATTACAGGGTCAATATTCGGAACAATATTAGCCTTCCAACTGGCAGGACTTCTAGTCACTTTAGGCTGGCCGTACATATACTGGGTCATAGGTTCCATATGCCTCGTAATGTTCGTGATACTGACGGTGTTTGGAGCTGCCACACCATCTGAACATAAGTCAATATCAGTCTTAGAAAGGAATTTCATCATGGGGAATGCGAAAATAGAAGAGAAGGTATTTTTATTTTTATTAGTAGATAGTTAATAATAAAAGCATAATGTTTTATCTCTGAGGATCACAAGGAATATTACTTATAATTTTCTGGAAATGTTTTCGCATCATTGTCGTTTTTTATCTTTTTTTGTTTTGCTTTTACAGAATCTCAAGGTTCCCCTAAAGGCAATGTTAACCAGCAGATACGCGTGGGCCACTTGGATAGCTCATGTTGGAAGCACTGTCGCATTCGTTTTTATGTTCAGCCAAGTGCCCACTTACATCCACTACATCCTCAACGTTGATGTCAAAAAGGTAAATGATTTGACCTAAATCTTGTAGGTTCATTTTATTTTGTCAGTAAATTGTTTATCAAGAAGAAAATAGAATTTTATATTTAAATATGTGAAGATATAGCTGGGCCGATCTCTAGTGCTAAAGACTATCGTGTGCAGGCGAAACGCAGGGCATAATTGCCGACATTTCGAACGCCAACGGTCGAAATATGCTTGCGGGTGAAACCGTTTACCTATGTAAACCTTTATGGAATGAGATACATTCGTTTAATCTCATTTGTTTTCATACATCATGAACTATGCTTGAACGTCTTCGAATTTTTGAAATTAAGGCTTGATTGTTTAAAAATGAACGAAATTCTGACGAGTTTTTGTAGTCAAAAAAGTGAATGTTTAGATTCAATATTTTTTTTAAATATAACGATTCAAGCAGTTTTTCAAAATTTCTCAAATATATAAAAAAATTGGACAGCGGTGGAAAACGTTTTCTCTTTTTGTATGGCAGCCCGCACGATTCTCTTTATATTTGCAGATTTCATATTACGCACATTCACCGATTTGCTAAAATCATCTGTCATGTTCTCAAATCCAACCATCAATCAGGCTCTCGCCTTCACGTTCGAATATTGATCAGAAAAATTGCTGACGTTCAATTTCTAAGCGTTTTCTTTGTGTGCCAATGCCAAATGTAGGACTTTAGTATCTAAAGCATTAGACCTCATGAGGTAGGCCTTTATATACATAGGTAAGGATTGAATTAGAAAGGGGCTCATTTAGGTGATACATCGATAGTCTCATTCGAAACGTTATAGATAGTGCCATCCACGAAGGCGCGCGCCTTTTATTTTTGATTGAGGAAAGCGCGGGGTGCGAGGAGTGTGGCAAATATTAAAATATCAAATAATATACATTTAATAATTGTATTCATTATAATATCATTAAATATTGGCAAAAACTTGCACACATGTACAATAAACGATAAGGATGAGAGATGGCGCGCGCCTTCGTGGATGGCACTATCTATATCTATTGCTTGGATCTAGAATATAAAACACATTTTTGTTCAAACAAGTTCCGGAAATTGGTCCACAATAATGACAAATCAGAAATATGAAAGCCTATTTAAAAAAATAATTCTTTCGATTGTGGGGGTTGTTTATAAAGGGCGTGCTAGTGTTGTTAAAAAAGTCGATGCCCTAAATTTTTCCCTAAGTTTTTGTTCTAATAATATGGATATCAGCACATTAATATACCTTCATATAAAAGTCTAATAAAAAAGACATGCTGAATTACTTTGGCGTTACGACCAAAAGTACTCTATCGATATTTTTCGAGGACTTAATCAGGCCTTCACTTCGAAAGTTTTGCAACTCATACTCTTCGAGCATTGGCAAGTGATTGACACATACTTTCGTCCAATATTGTTTTCTTCTTTCGTGGGGGCTGAACAACGAAGTGAAAGGCGTTCGACGATAATTAACTGATGGTATGACTGGACGTGGGCTCCGTTTTTCTTTTCGACAATGTGATTAATTTCGGAATAGCAATCGAATGTTATTAATTTACAAGTAATGTAATACTGGATTTTCTCTGCTACGAAAAAAATTATTTTGTTCGTCATGGTTGCATTTAACGAATGGTACCCGCTGGTGGACATTGATCTCTATCGGAGACCTCGATGCAAGATATAAAGACCCGAAGGACTGCACAACATATTGTCCGAGCGCCCAAACACGCGTCCGCACTCACGCTGTCCCACTCGATAAGATCTAGTTTAATCATAATAAAACGCATCGTAGATCAGCTCCAGAAGATTCATAAACTAATGGTTTTGCTACCACTTCCAAATAAACTGCTCTAGTCAAAAACATGTAAAAAGGGCGACGTACCTTTTTTCTCTTCGTCGGCCTATGGTGACAAATCAATCGGGCCAAAATAATCAAGACCAACTGTCGTAAATGGACGCTGGTGATGCCGTAACCGTTCTTCTGGGAGATCGACCATGGGCGGTGCTCTTGGTGAGGCCTTGCGAATCCAGCATTATCCCATGATAGCGACCACTTAAATGCCGACGTGCAATTCACATAGCCATTATCACTTTCTTTTTTTCCAGAGTGGTCTGATTTCATCGTTGCCGTACGTAGCGAGTTTTATAGCAGGATTGATTTTCGGCCCGGTATCCGACTACGTAACCAATAATAATATACTAAGTCTCAAGAATGCGAGGAGAGTGTCCAACTCGATAGGTAATTACAAAGTTAAATACTCCATTATCATCCTTATTATCAGTCGTAGGACATCAACTGCCGAACATAGGCATTATGCATGCAGGACGATTCTGCAATTTTCACAATCACCTTCTTCATGCATCTTTCATATTGTGTTGAAAGAAAACAATGGATTTTCAGAACAAAGATCCACAGCTTTCAATTTGATATTTTTTATAACCACACATTTGGCTGCAATCTCATCTGATGGAATGTCGAAGATTAAATGGCCTTAACGTAACTTACGCAGTTTTTGAAAACGTCCAAATCATTCTGCTAAAGTAACACATCAGCTATAATTTATTAAGGTCCAACACATCAGCTATAATTTATTAAGGTCCATCTCATTATTAGGTAAATTAAGAATAAAGAATAAACATCCGATTATGTTTTTAGCTGAAATGGGAATGGGGGTGTGCCTTCTCGCAGTAAGTTTTACGAAAAGCGTCGAATTGGCAATAATGTGCTTTGTACTACTCATGACATTTCAAGCGGCGTTGCATACAGGTTGGATGGTGAGTTTTACGTAATAGACCTTAGGCGACAGTTCAAAAGGTATCAATCAAACCATTAACTGCATAGATATGAATGTCTGTTCTCACTAATAAGTTACCATGATTATTTAAAGTTTAAAAAATACGCACACGGTTCACTTATCTAGAAGAATAGCAAAATACGCACAACCTAGTTACACAAAATTCATTCAACTACCTGGAAGAATAGAATCCATAAAGTATGGTAATTTTTTTGTTAAACCCTCTACGTTTTAAAGACACGAGACCGTCAAAATAATGATCTTCTAACTAATGACAGCAATTTATAACTGTTTTGAACACGTATCATGTTTTTTTTACTTTTAGGTCAATTACATAGACCTGACTCCTAGGTTCAGTGCTTCTATGATGTGCTTTGGCAACACGATCTCCCAAGCAATGGTCCTTGGAGTACCTGTGCTGGTGGCTTATGTCGTCACTGATGTGGTTTGTACTAAAATTGATATAAATACATTATAAAAAATATCCTGGTCAACCGTACCATGATACTACCGGTCAAGCGATGAGTGGTGAAAATTGACGATTGACATTATTAGATAAGGCAAATAAAAATAACGTAACAAATCAAGATGAAATCCTGAAGCAAAAGCTTATGTAGAGACGAGCATTAACACCTTATTCAATCTGCACAAAAACTACTAACAACAACTACATTAATTCTCTACATTAATGCATCCTACTTCCACTGCCAATGCACGGTGCTAAAAACCACTTTTTTAGGGAAAGTAACGTTGAATTTTATAATACTACTTTTCTTCAATTTCCGCTAAGCGTTGGATTGGACAGCGGGGGAGGAAAAATGTACATACCTCATGGTTTGTGTTAGTTAATTTTTTCATGTTGATATGGTGCTAAAATGAAGATCAAACGATATAGCAGCATACATAATTGTATCAAAACCAAACCAAAAGTTTATAATTTTGTTCGTAATTAAAAAAAGAAGAAATGACAAAAACTTTTTTTGATATTTAGCCACTAGCGTTTATAAGTTCAACTTTATGATCCGATGTTGCATCAAATATCCTTGTAACTTATGCACCTACATATAATATCTTTAATAAATTGTAGGTTGTGAAAAAACGAAATTACAAAATTTGTCTCAGTGTCGCTCGAACGCCACCTGTTTGTTCGATAAAGCTGTGTCGAGACTTGCACCACTGGATTAAACAATTTGACACAAGTTCTGCAACAAATAAACTGCTGTCAATATAAAATACAGACTCAACTCATAAACAAACTAAAATACAAACCGCTCACAAGTCAACGGGGAACCCTCGTTAACGTGGAACAATGACAAAGCTCAATAAACGACTCTGGATCAATTAGCAGCAACAGAAAGCAACTGAGAATGCCCTAGGGCACCCTTTGTGGGTCTGAGTGAATGAAACGGTTCATGGGACATTCCTACTGTCCTGATTTTGTGCTTCTCATAAATGGTAAATGGAGTAAGCAATTATAGCCATTTGGAACAAAAAGCCTGTTATTGAGATATGAAATAAATTAAAGAACGTTTATTTGTGATCATTGCTTTCTCCTGTATGCTTGACGGCCAATAAAGTTTCTATCTATTTGTCGCGGCGTCCAGCCTACATGGTGAAGAGACGGACTGGCGACTTGAACTGACAGACTGACGGACAGACGAATAAGGACTTTTGTTTTGAATTTTGACTTAGACGAGTAAACCCTTTGTACACTGATACTTGTGCAATAAAGTTCTTAAATAAATTTTAAAAATACAATAGTATCATTGATTATTGACGACGACAATTCTGGCTTTGTACGGACAGTATAACTATTGTTTCTAGTTAAATTCCTGGATCTAATTTTTTTTTATCCGATGTCAAATCTAAGTCTGATGTTAAGGCTTCGGCAGACCGAACGCGGGTCAGAAGCAGTGCGGGTCAGTTGCAGCGCGGCAGTAGGCACACTGAAGGCAGCGGCAGTTTTAAAGCAGTTGCAACGCGGGCCCGCGTTTAAACCGCGTTCAGTATGACGGGTTAGGCAGGCAGTTTTACTTACTAGTCATATTTAGTTTCAGTGCAATTTTCTCCCACAATCGCAGCTTGTATGTTGTGTTTCTATAAAATTTATCTTTAAAATCATATAAATATTTATTTTTACGCACTGATTCGATTAGTTTTTCATTCGTTTCCATCATGCGGTTGTAAAAAAATACAATATTCGTCAACCGCTGCGCCGCGCTGCTACCGCCCTGCCTCCGGTGAGTCGGGGTAATATGGCCGCCATAGTAATACAACAGCGCGGGCCCGCGCTCGCGCCGCGCACGCGCTGCTTCTGCCCCGCTCCCGCGCCGCCTGTCGTCCGGCAGTTGCAGAGCGGCGCGGCGCGGCGCGGTTACAGCGCGGGCCCGCGTACAAAATTTGGTGTGACATACTTCAAGGAGTTTCTTGTATTACAACTTGCGCGGGCCCGCATTCAAACAGCGCTTCAACTGCCCCGCGTCTGGTCTGCCGAAGCCTTTAAGATCAACTTTCGTCCGTTTTATGAAACGATATAATATCTTCTTTTTTTGTACCTTTTTTTACAGACTAACCAACTTCAGTGGCGTATAATATTCTTTGTCATGGCTGGTTTGACGATAGTATCCAACATAGTGTTCGTCACATGCATGTCGGCAGAGAAACAGCCGTGGAATGATGAGTACCAAGGATATGAAGAAACTGGTTAGTAAAATTATAATGTAAGGCAGTATGTTTTTTTAAATACGAATGTATAACTATTTTTACTGGATAAACGATTATTTTAGTACAGTATTGGAGAGGGTAATACCTGCGATACATATTTGTGCACAAAATTATATATTTGTGTTAGTGAAGTCACAGGGAACCGCTTGTTATAACAATAGTTTTGTTAGAAATCCTTAGAAGTAGAACATGACGCTAAAATCTTTGTATAGACCCACCAAGTTATCTGAACACGGCGCCACGATCGAAAAATGTTACCGCTTTTTACAAAATAAAACACTTCTGGCTTTTAAAAATTCGCCGTAACTGCATGAAAAAAACTAAAAACAATATTTGTTCAACTTAATTGCGCAACCAAAAGTGGAAATAACTCCGAATAGCATTCTCTTCCACTTTTACCTGAGGTCTAAAGATAATTGAAATTTGGCCTGTTGGCTCGTCATGACTTGACGTTGACATGACGTTTTCCTTAGATAAACAATAAATCTTCTATTTTAAGGACAAAGAAAGGAACAAAGAAGAATACTTTATTTAAACGGACCTTATTAATAAGAATGTTGATATTAATATAAATTTAAATTATTATGTTTTCTTTCAGAAACTGAAGAACAAGAGAAAGTTGTAAAAAATTAGAAATTTGGAAAATAAAAGTTATTAAAAAATATTGAATCGATATTTCATTTGTTTATCATCATAGTGAGCTTATGTGAATCTCTATTAAATACTTAGCTAAAAAAGTCATATTTCATGTCACACTGAAGGCCGAATAAATACTAAGACTGACGTATCAATGTTGTTTTAAACTAAAAACACATGCAATGATTTTAAAATAAATAAAGTATGCTTGAGTTTTTGTAAAATCATCAGTTTTGCTTTATTTTGAGTAATAAAGATTATTTAACTATGTTTTTTTGTAAGTACGCTGATACATTCACAAAACTTTGAAAAACTAAACATACTCCTTTAATGATGAATCACTCAATTTCGTTGTTGAAAGTTGTATAGAAATCCGTACCGCGCTTTCTTCCTCTTATTACAATGAAAATAGTACCAGATTTACATTACTTATTAAAATATTAAACCAACAAATTTTAAATTAGTCGGTTTAATATTTTAAGTACGGTATGGTGCCAAGCCAGAGCTAATTAGAAGAAATGCATTTACCGCGGTAAATTTGCGTACAGACAGACAAAAGTCAGACAATCGTACTAGATGAGTCGGTTTTACGAGTAAGTACCTACGTAGTGATATGACAAGGCATAACGTAATACAGGGTGTTTTTGCAAGGGGGTGCCAAATTTTTGAATGTAATATGAACAACTTTTACTATGGGTTCATAGTCGAAAACTTAAATTAAATATCAGTTGTCCCATACAAAATCAGTCAGCTATAGGTAACATTGACGATAGTGTATGGAGAGGCAGAAAAATAAAATAGGTTTGAACGATGGGTTTTTTTTATATTTATGGCCTCCTAGCAAAAAAATCCTGTATATAACACACATCAGTCAGTGTAAGTAAAATAATAAATTATTTTAACATCAAAGGCGGCATCGGTTTTAGTAAGTACATTTTAGAAATAACTAAGGACTACAAAATATATAAAAGAAAGTAACTTGAGAAATTCTTTTCAAACTAAATATTATCTAACTAGTAATGTGCTGTGCATACATAGAAACTAGCCAGGCTCAAGTATGTTAGTGTGTATAAAAGAGGATTCAAAACTATAAAAGGCAAGACACTAATTAATGAGCGCATTACTAATACTTGGTATTGAAAAACAAACAAACAGAAAATAGTATTCTGGAATAGCTCGAAAAATAAGATATTGTCAAGTCATCATCAATGGCCTTGCTTCCAGACGGTGTATGGTGCAATGTTTATAAGTGATCTTTATTATTATTTTTGAAAGAATCGTATCAATAACGTCATAATTTTTATCTCATTTGTAACGGAAACCAGCAATAAAATCGTCTAAGCTTTTCAAATCTCCCTTACAATGACATGCGTAACGATAGGAACTGCTAGTATTTATTTAAGAACGTTTATTTTAGATAATGTCAGAAACAATTAAATGGTTTTGTTGAATAGTCACATCACTTTCAAATTGGTGATTGTAGTTGTCACAATAACGCAAATTTAATGTGCAATCATGTCAATAAAAGTGAAAGAAGAATATCGATATGCAGACGAATACGACTTGGTTGACCAAAAGTTTAATGGTACGTATAAGCTTTTAGTAAATCATCTTTAAAAGTTCGCAAATTATCATACAAGGCCTTTCATCGAAAGTGAATAAATAACCTCTAGGAACACGTGCAATCATTATGGCAATCTGTTGTTTCAATCCAGTATTTGGTTAATGATTCCACATCTTTGGCTTGCTCTCAGGATTCATAATGAACGATGATTTATTCTAATACTGTTTTTTCAGCATCAAAATGGGGAACAAGACACGGACAATGTCTTCTTCTATTCTTCACAGTCACCGTAGCATACAGCATGCGATCATGCATGGGGGTAGCTTTAGTAGCTATGGTCAATTACGATGGCGGTCATATGGATCAAATCAACGCTACTGGCTTAAATGAAACTGCTGGTAATAATACTTTCTTCAATATCACTGATGGGACAAACCTAACTGAAGGGATTGCGAAAGAAGAGTTTGTGACGCATGGTTTCTTTAACGCTTTGATGCTGACTCCTCCTGTAAGTATCACTCTTTGAAAGGACTTCAAATTTTTTTTGTATGACTTGTAAATATTTGGTCATTTTTTTAATAGCTTCATAGCATTCTTGAATGTTTAGGCGTCTTTTTGTCTGCGATATCTCTTTAATTCTGTATCTCTGAAACTGTTGTGAGAGGCATTGTTCCTTTAAATCTGGACACGACACCGGATACACGTGTCCTGGTACACTTGATATAATAATAAGTTTAGTTTTTCCAACTCAACATGTATGTGTTCTGCTCTGCTCTTTTAGTACCCCGAGTTCCACTGGCCCAAAAAGGTTCAGGACACAGTGATATCCGGTTTCTTCTGGGGATACATGGCGCTCCAGATTCCAGGAGGTCAGCTCGCCTACAAATTCGGAGCCCGGTACCTCCTCTTTGGAGCTCTCTCGATCAACTGTTTTATATCATTGTCGTTCCCTATAGCGGCTTACTATGTAAGTATTGTTGTTTTTTTAGCTTACAACAAATCACAAAATGCAAGAAACGTAAAAATCTAAAAGTCTGCGTACTTGTTTCGTGAAAATTAATAGACATGTTGTAGAAAATTAATAGTCACATTAATAGACTTTTTACACTGCAACTAAACCGTGATTCATAAAAGAAGTAACATGTGTCTTTAATTTTCAGGGAGGCTGGGTATTTGCTCTCATCTGCAGAATGGGGCAGGGGCTAAGTCAGGCTTGTATATTTCCAAGCTTACACACTATCCTGGGCAAATGGTCTCCGTTGGAAGAGAGAGGAAGGCTAAGTGCTATTGTCTATGGAGGTAAATTGAACATGTCATATATTTTGTT
Source organism: Pyrausta aurata (assembly GCA_963584085.1). Lineage (NCBI taxonomy): Eukaryota > Metazoa > Arthropoda > Insecta > Lepidoptera > Crambidae > Pyrausta > Pyrausta aurata. The sequence goes on along the minus strand of OY757264.1, from coordinate 13,701,989 downwards.
AAATTTTAATGTAAATAAATTACAACGAAGGACCAACGTTGTTGAGATTTTCTTACTGTATGTCTATATCTTACTGTTTTAGTATATTACTGTATTTGAGTATCTATCTACATTGCATACGCACGCATTTTGTGTATTATTATTTTGGATGATTTTGTTTATGTATCCATTAGATTAAAATATTTTTTTTCAGGTCAATCTCTTGGCACGGTTCTGGGTCTACCAATAACTGGGTTCATTGCGTCATCGTCACTTGGCTGGCCTGGTATATTCAGGTTTTACGGTGTACTATCTGGGACTATTGCAGCCTTTTTGTGGTTCTTCTTAGCTGACACCCCAGCGCAGCATAAATGGATATCGCCTGCTGAGCGACGGTATATTGAAGATGCATTAGGACAAAATAAAGACAAGGTACTTAATGAAATCAGTTTTTTTGTATCCTATCCAGATTTTGCTAAGAGCTGTTTAGTTTTTTTTTGCTAAGAGCCTTTTAAAACGAAGGCAAATTTCAAATGACCTTTAGATAAAGAATCTCTGCATGTGTGTTTAAATTTGATAAAAATACACTTAATATCTGCTCGCTGGCCAGTCCCATAATCTTGAGTGACATATCTTTTATTTGTTTTCAAGCAAAGCATAATGCGAAAAACTTAAACAAATTACTCGTATTTGATCAAGATAAAAATAAGTAAGTATCTTTAATGCCCAGCGCATGATCTTAAAAGATAATGAATGGAAAATTGGTTTTGAAACGCATTTTATTACGTAGGTATGTTGCAAGGACATAATTATACAGTACCCCAAATCACGAACATTCGACGTATTCGTCACGTAATCTTAGCGAGTTTACGTCATTCGCCAGTACGAAGCACGTGTAGTAAGTTCGAAAGCATTACCGCAGATGACGTCATACAAACGTATATATGGCACGTAATGAATAAATATAGTAAACGTAATAAATAAATATACGTTTGTTTTACGTCCAATAGAGGCACTTTCAATTTCTTATACACATGATTACGTTACTATACGAACACTATGACGCAATATTCGTTATTGGGGTACAGGTTATCTAACGTATAACTTACAATGCGACGAAACATATTACAATTCGAAACTAGAGAGAAGATACCTTGACCAGCATTTCCTCAACAGATAAATTGACCGAAGAGGTCCGTAGCCTGGTCACCAAGGTCGCAAGACTTAAACCAAATAGATTTTTCGCCGTTGTAAGAATTAGTCCAGATTATCATAAGGAGTATACGGCATAATCATGACATTCAAAGAATTAAGATGAAAACAAAAAGAGAACGTTTCGATGTTAGTTTTATCAGAAAGGTACGTTATTAGACTACACGAAAACAAAACAAAAATTTGATCTTACATTATCAGTTTAGATGTTACACGTGTTTTTCTGGATCAAGTTGCAATCAGATCAGAACTCTTTCGGGACGAAATATGTTTCTCGAAAACTATTGAATTTCGCTGAACGTACATAGTGGTCAAATCGATAGCCTTTGGTGTCCCTCCAACACCAGACACCCACCGGTGCACCCTCTGAACACCCTGTATATGAGGGATCACCAATGCCAATTAGTAAAACTTCTAAAAACAAACTTCTTGAAATAAAACTTTACTTACTTCTTTCTTATGAAACTTATAAAATTAGAGATCCTATCCATTAATCTGAATAAGAAACAGTTATAGACCTATTGAAGAAAACTACTACTAAGACGAGTTATATTTTTTCAGTTATATTTTTTCCATCATGTTGTTTTTAATATTTCCAGAAACAACTGCCGGTGCCATGGAAGAGTATTCTAACCAGTCGCGGGATGTTTGCCATCATTGCCGCTCACATCGGCACTACTTGGGGTCAACTTATTCTGTACTCCGAAGTGCCAGCATACATGGACAAGGTCATGGGAGTCAACATCAAAGCAGTAAGTTTCTAGATTTGTGTGGACTAGAAACGTAGCGTAGAGACAAACCCCTTATTAGAATACCATTAGTGACTGTGGGCTGTTGGGGGTCGGAGGCCAAGAAATTCATTGCTGAGGTGGGTCGTTTCTGAGGGTAAGGTCCAATGATCATCGTGCGGGATCATTTCTTATCCAGAAGTTGGCTCTGGCAATTCAGCGGGGTAATGCGGCGAATGTGATAGGTTCTTTTCCCTTTGGCACACTCCAGGGTTGACACTGTGTTTTTTCTTTTATATTTAAGTTGCCTACTTAAGTTTATTATAATTATTTTAATGTTAAAATTAGGAGATTGCGTAAATAAATTATCTTTTTTTAAAATTAGAATAAGGTAACAGCGAAGTTGGTACTAATAATGCGATCGAAGGGACTGAAACAAGTACTTTTTTTTGTATGACTGCTTGCAACAAAATTATATGTTCTAAGAAAGTATTAAGTCTCAAAAGGTGCTTCTAGCTGCTGTTTCAACAAATGGTCACTTGCGCAAAGATCTAGTTATCTTTTAATTTGTTAAAACTGTTGCCAATTCATAAACTGACAGGGTCCAGTAACGACACGTTTAGTGTAGTGGTTAGCGCGTGGTTCCTGTCTGACTATTATGCCAGCAGTCGCGGGCTTGAATTTCGCAAGGAATGTTTATGTGATAAGCACGAACATTTGTACCTATAATACACTTTGTCACCTATGTAAGTTATTAACACCTAGTATGCATGCATGAATAAATGAATAAATGATCATGTGTAATGGATATTTATATATATTTAGGGGGAGACGCCCCCGACTTTATCAGTGTTTGGTTTTCGTAACAGAAGAAAGAAGATTTCTTACTTTAAAATCAAGACAATATTTGGCGTGTTGTCTGGCGCTGCGGCGCATATTTAACATTTATTTACGAAATAATGTTACTTCGAAAATGTTTTATTTCCGAAAAGTAACTTAACGCTCGTGTTTTTTTTTTTTCAGAACGGACTAATGACAGCCCTGCCGTTTATGGTGTCGTTCTTCACTAACATCTTCTTCAGTTGGTTCACCGACATGCTTATTGTAAAGAAGTATCTCAACGTTACGCAAACGAGGAAGCTAGCTACTTCTATAGGTACGTAACTTATAATAAGTTTATGAAGAATCACCAAACCTAGACAAGTGACAGACGTTTAGCTCAACTGTAAAGGTTAAAGCACATCTATCAACCCGTAACGGGAACAACACCGCATCAATTCAAGGCGTTCAGTGTTATGCATAAAACTCGATACTTCAAGGCACATCTATCTTTGTAGCGTCACCACCTCGGATCAAGATAAACTCGGGACCAACTCCAGACCAGCGGGGGATGCATTGTAACGCGCTCACGGCGAGTCGCCCGATGGTTGTAACTATGCGCCCACCCTGTCTAACGGGCTATCAATTACAAGAAAAACTCTCGTAAGTCGTCACAAACGCGATCCGAGGCTAGGCGTTTGAAGACTCAAACTCGAGTACCTCTTTACTCGTAGTTCAAAACCCGAATTAGGCCCATCTCGTGAAACATGATTGACTGATATGGAATATGAAATATTATATAAATGATGTATAGTGATGATGTGACTTTAGTTTCACAACAGAGTGGGCATTTAATTTAAAAAATATATATTAAAACACACTTTTACGGATTGATTTCGCGAACATTTATTTTTATTTAATGCCTGACGTTTCGAATGCTTTACAGCATCCGTGGTCACAGGCAGACTAAGATGTTATTTGTCATTATTACATAGTTATGAAAAATTTAATTAACTCGTCAAGTATGTGTAAACGAGACACAATAAAAATTCCATTGTTATGCGGCGCTCGGCTGTCGTTTGATACCTGACTGTTAAACTACCGTCACTCATTAATATTAATTGACGTTCCTATCCACGCAGAAAGAGCTTACAGTGTCTTGAGATCTTTTCACAGTGTTTTGAGATAACATCTTAGTCTGCCAGTGACCACTGATGCTGTAAAGCATTCGAAACGTCAGGCATTAAATAAAAATAAATGTTCACGAAATCAATCCGTAAAGTGTGTTTTGATAAGTAGTATTCGCGTAAACTTCAGAACCAAAAAAAAATATTTTTTCAACCGTGGACTGTGATTTGAAATGTTACTTTGTTTCAGGGTACGTGCCCGCCGCCATAGGCTTCCTGGCCCTTGCGTATGCGCCGAAGAATATTTACGTGGTTGAAAGTATCTTGGTTGCTACATGTGCTTTACTAGTGGCGGGTCACCTTGGCTATCATGTAAGTAACCTTACTTTTTGATCGTCTTAGAAGATTTTATTAACTCCTCTTGATTGCTTGGCTTTTTGGTTCGAAAAACTATAACTTTTAGCTTTTATTGCGGTCGTAAATTTGTCTTGCTATAGTGCTAGTAGCTCGCTACGAGTATTTTACTAATGAGTTCCACATGATGTTTGATTCGATAAATAGTTAATTTGTTTTATGTCTTATACCAATGAGTACCTATTATAATAAATTTTTTGACAGATAAACCATATTGACATCTCGCCCAACTTTGCCGGTGTGATGATGAGCATCAGCAACTTTTGCTCAAACTGCATAGGGTCTTTTGCACCTATGGTCGCTGGATTTATTCTGACAGATGTTGTAAGTATACTTGATTTTTAATCTTAGTTCTTTTGTGAATTGTCTCAATATTACAGTTAAAATGACATTTGAGAAACGAGTATGCCTGATTTGCATTTCTTTTAAGTAAATTAGAACCTAATTAATATAATCAGGCGTTACTTTGCGAAAATCCATTATTAAGTAGAATTTTATAAAATTATTATACAGGGTGTCCCGTAAGTAGTGGTTCAACCGAAAACCGTAGATGGATGAAGTCATGATCTATCAGAATAGGCCAATATGGGTTAAGAAAAGTTTCATGGTTTAAGTGACGTAAGTCGATTTTTTTGAAAAAAATATAAATTTGTGAATAATTCTTAAACTATGAAACTTTTCTTTACCCATGTTGGCCTATCCTGATAGATCATGACCTCATCCATCTACGGTTTTCGGTTGAACCACTATTTACGGGACAACCTGTATATACACCACACGTGGCATCCTCAGAAACCCCAGAATCCTCAGAAAGGTGGCGAAACGCGTCGAAGTTTTTTGTGCGATGGTGTTGGGTAATTATGATTGCATTTGCTGCGCCGCATGCGTATTAAGGGAGGGCGGGTGGTGCATCCTGCATTTGCCTGAACTAATACTCACCGCGGTGACGGTTTGTGTTGTTAGTTGCCTGCGCCGGCGTCGCTTAGCGGAAATTTAAAGCAAAATAATTTTATAAAATTCTACCTAATAAGAACCTATACAATCTAGGCTAAATTCATCCAAGAAGTGTTTTATTTAATTTGACCGATATTTATGTACTTAATCAATTAAATTTTACCAAACGAAGTCCTAGAATGATTTTGTGTATAATATCTCCTCTTTCAAGATTTTGAATTATTTCAACAGCTAACAATAATGAAAATGATATTTTTATTTCAGACGGACGAATATCTTTGGAGGAAAGTATTCTTCATCGCGAGTGGGTTGTTTTTCGTAACAAACCTAATGTACGTTCTTCTCGGAACTGGAGAATTGGCGGATTGGAACGACCCTTCGCAATACGAGAAAGTTGCTTTAAGTGACAACATTGTCGTTACAGTAGATAACGATAATTATAAAGACACTGATGAAGAAAAAAATGAAAAGGAACAATAAAATTAGGCTGAAATATATAAGTTAATCACTAGTTTAATTACCTTCGTCTGTAAATATGAATGTTATTTAGTTAAACAAATAAACAAGACAGTTGTAACTGTAGTTTAACTCGTCAAGTATGTGTAAACGAGACACAATAAAAAGTCCATTGTTATGCGACTCTCGGCATTCGTTTGATACCTGACTGATTAATTATTTTGCCCGACCATAACCATAGTAAGTGGGTATGTAATGAATGAGCTCCTTCTTCGCGAGCGTAAACACTGTAAAACGGTTATAATTTTATTAAGCCATCTATTTCCAATCGTTGTGCTGAGTCATTAAATATTTTGTATGGGATCATTTTTTTTTACTTATCGTGTGTGATATCATTTGGAAGGGCTTTTCAAGGCATTTCAGACATTTTTAGGGTTCCTTAGCCGAATGGCAAAAAATGGAACCCTTATAGTTTCGTCAAGTATTTCTGTCCGTCCATATGTCACACAGTTCTGAAACACAGCTGAAACTAAGTATATAGCTATATTAAAATGAAAGCTCTTTTAAAATGACATGGAGGTTTCTGACACCATTTTTTCTAAAAGTCTAACATTTGAGAGTTCGATGCTTTCAAAGTGGTAAAATGGGCCCCCTTCAAACCCTGTAGTTTTGAAAAATTAAAAAGATACTGAGTGCAATAATTTTCAAAAATTCTTTCTTGAGGTTAGAAATGAGGATGTTAAATATTGTATGTGGTAAATTCCATAAACAAAACTTCAGCCATATTGTAACAGGAGTTACTTACAGGAGGAGCCCAAACTTGGTATGGTTTGAAAATTTTTTTTGGTGTAATGAAATAAAAATGGGTGAAATTTTATTTTTAATTTGTTATTATAAATGTACTAACATATTTTTTAAGTTTTTTCCATTCTGCTACTAACAAATATATAGACTCATGGTCTAAAATAAATCATTTTTTTTTTAATTATGTGCTATATTTTCGGAAGCGCCTTAAAAGCCCTTTCAAATGATATCACACACTAGAGGTTTCTGAAGTTTTTTTCCAATTTTCCATACAAAATATTAGGTGAACCCTCCTACTAAAGATTTTTTGGTTCTTCGGGTCAAAAATTGTCTTTTGACCTCTTGTATAAGTGTGCCAAATTACAAACCTGTACATTAACGGTTTTTTTTGCGTGCAGCTTCCACTAATATGGCTAATGTTTCATTCGTCGAGTACAATGATACGTAATATTCTCAATTCTAGCCTCAACAAAACATTTTTCAAAATAACTACGTTTAGTTTTATAACTTGTTACTTTATCAGTCAATTATAGACCATTTAGTCTAGTTTAAACGAATTGAAGTTGAGTACTTTTTACATTGTGTAATTCTATGATTTCCTTATTTTTATGATAACGATTAGGTATTCGACATTGCTTTTTACGAGTATGTACGAAGGCTACTACGTTGTCTTCGGTTTTAAAGAATCGTTTTACATAATTACAGAAAGGTAAGTGAGAACACTTTGATAAGAATAACAATTAAGATACGCATTACATTAACATGTTAAGCAACTTTTCGTAAGTGGCTTCATACGGGATTCAGGTGACGGTTCCGTACAGTCACTAAATACTGGTTTTTGTTATTTTTTTAACTGTTACGATAATATTACGATTCTGAAGTATCCTTTCTATCACTGCAGTTCCTCTCAATCTTATCACAGGGAGATTATTTTTGTGACTTTTGATTCAGGACATGTTATTACCCAAAACCTTAGGCCCAACATAAAATTAAATGGCTAATTATTATTTTCAGGGCGACTAACAACTTATTATTTTGTAACAAAAAATACTTGGCGCAGTGATTAATTAAATATTTCAGCTTTAATTATATTTGATGAGTTTTAAAATGCTAGGATATATAAAAACTAAATAATGGCTGCTACATTAAGGTAGCATAAATATGTTGACAGGGCCAATAAAATTAAAGGCAAGGTACTATTAATAATGGCATGGCGACTAATATAAACATTGGGACGACAAAAATTGTATTACTGACAACTAAAGCTTCCATATAAAAATAAACACTTAGGGCCACTTACTACTTGCAAGTAGTTGTAATAATAAAACCGAGTACTGGCGCGGAAGTCTCGACATAGTTCCCTGTAAAACCACCAACGGCGCTCAAAAAATGCTGAGACAAAATTGGTATTTTTGTGTATTTATGAATTAAGAAAAATGTTTGAATTAAGCTTCAAAAATCTCAAATATTTTTTAGATTTATTAAAGATTCTTGGGGATTTTTTTTTTGAGAAGTTTGGGGGAGGCTTTTGCCCAGCAGTGGGACAGTAATAATTATAGCTAACTAAAAAAAAAAAAGATTTTAGCTATGTACGTTAGAAGGATATTCGATGGAGCAGAAAATCAGAATATTGTAATCGTCTACGCGAAATGACAAACATGTTGCTTTGGTATTAGAATTACAGTATTTTTGTTTTTGAAACATCATTTAATGAAAACAGAGCATTATGACAAGTGGCGGGCGAACGTCTCGGCACTAGACATATTGTGTACCTAGTTCAATTCTGGACCTAAAATAGTTCCAAGAATTATGTTCGGCATCAAAACGAGCCTACGAAATGAAAACCTACCCTAATAATACAATTAGCTTTTAAGAGTTCCGTATCCGAATGGCAAAAGACGGAATCGTTATTGCTCGTCAAGTCTGTGTGTCTGTCCGTCCATATGTCAGACACACAAAATATAACAAATAATGACATTTGAGGGACCCCTAATTTAGTCAAAGTAGGTACGGAACCCTCAATGCGCGAGTCCGACTCTCACTTAGCCGGTTTATATTTTAATATTTATTGGTTGTACTATTCATTGTACCTCAGTATAGCTACTGTCGCTTATGATTTAGAATAAATAAATAAAAACAAGTTCTATCTACCCTCATTTCTTTAACTTTTTCGCCATTGTAAGAACCATAAAAATCAAGTTATAATTCAATAGACTAATATTGTTTTTTTTTTGTATGTCAATATTGCTTTAATAGGAGTTATATATTTGCTTCATTAGAAGCTCCTTAAATGTTGCACAAGGTATATTTTTTACGGCCATTTCTACATATATTTTCTTCTCATCTCAGTTAATTTTATATATACAGAATGTTTCATGTAACAAACTGGATAGGTATGGTACTCACCAATCACCACGCATCGGCTAGACACGTTACATGAAACACCCTGTATATTTATAACCTCATGGTATAATTAAAGAAAGCCTATTTTTTACCTTTCACCCGCCGTCAAGTGTACTCTTTAAAATTAATTCAGTTACCAAAACAAAAAACCAATGCCAATGCCAAATAAAAAGAAAGCTTACATCTGATTATTTAGCTGCTACATTTTACCTAAAATGTTTTTTTTTCTGTAGCTGCCTATCTATTATTTTTTCTACCGGCTTTAATTTTTTAAGTCCCAAATTCAGATTAATTTGTCGCAGCGTTTAATACATGCCAAATTAAATTGTCATGCTAAAAGAAAAATTGATTTCGCGATTTTTTAATACTGTTTTCTGTAGTCGTGGAACCCTAATAAGTATCAAATTAAATTTAGTCAGTTGTCGTCACTAAGGTAACATTTCTCAAGTGATATGTTCAGAACTCGTTGAGAGCTATATTGGAGTAGATTATTGTTAAATTGACTATGAAAGTGCGCAGAAGCCTTGATCATGGTGAAGAGTACCGTATGGTAGATCAAAAAGTGTTTGATGGTAGGTATGAAAATGTCTTTTTACCTTATTCTTTTATAAGTTATGGACATTATTTTTTAATAAAAATGCACCATGAATGCATTGACAGTAAAAGCAATAGTGACAAATAAATGAATTTGTATTTGTATTTGTTAGCGCATATTCAATGTCTTCATTTTCACATGTCAACGTTTGAGATAGGAAATAAAACCACGTGTATATGCACGATAGATAACAATTTCAACTGATTCTGATTCTGATTCAAAGTTTTGTAAATCCATGAGGATCTATGTAAATTGTTTAAAAAATATATTTTAAAAAGCTATCAAAATGTTCGTCTCCCTTTGCAGCCAACAAATGGGGGACAAGACACGTTCAATGTTTACTTTTGTTCGTTGCCCTTACCGTCGCTTGCAGCATGCGGTCATGTCTAGCCGTAGCTTTAGTGGCTATGACTCACCATGATACTGGTCAAGCTATCGAAATTGAAAATGGCACACTATGGAGGAATGCCTCTGAAGGAAATGACAACAATAGTTTTAAAACCAATGGGTTTTTCAACGCACTGCTGTTGACACCGCCTGTGAGTATTCAAACTGCATATACCAATAATGTTTTTCATAGTTTATTTTTGTTTTTATAGTGTTTTGTCACCATACAAACTTAATAATATAAATTGCACTTGTAAAAAGACATCTGTGAACCTGTGACAGACGAGGAATTGAACCCCGCGTCTTACGCAATCCGGGCGTATGCCATCCTTACTTAACTCTGTCTCAATAATGTAATTCCCTTCTCTGTAATTCTGAATACTAGACGAATCTGCTAAGATATTAGCAAGATGTGATCTAGGAGAAGGTTTTTTTTTATCTCGTACAAATATTATTATATTGCGAAACAATTAGTAAAATAACACGTAAGTTATTGAAAAAATCTTTAAAAGATTTTTTATACCTATAAAAAAGCGTATTCTTGGTGCAAAAAGATACTTAACTAATCTCAATTTTTTAAATACTACTTCCATTGTTGCAGTATCCTCAGTTTGAATGGTCAAAGAAAGTACAAGACACTGTGATCTCCTCTTTCTACTGGGGGTATATGTCCCTGCAGATTCCCGCAGGCCACCTGGCCTACAAGTTTGGTGCCCGGTACTTGTTGAGTGCTTCTCTTTTGATCAATTTTGTGTTTTCTTCGTTGTTTCCTATTCTTGCTTATTATGTAAGTATCGTATTTTTTATATTAAGTTAATTTATAGCTTTTTTCACGCTCCTGGGTCGGTACCCAGGAGCGTGAAAAAGCTATGGATTCGGCCGATAGGCATCTTAAATAATATCACCGCATATTATTTCAGATGCCATTCCGCCGTAATCGCCATGATACCGATTGTTGTTTGTAAACAAACTAAACTAAGTAAACTAAAGTAAGAGTGGTGGAGTATGGCTCATACTACCTCAAATGTGAATTAGCATGAGCCATACTCCATTACGCGGGCTCAGTGCGGATTGGCGGAGGGGTGTTCGCAAGGCAAGCGACCAACCTTGCTGTCAGATTTTATCAAGCCGCCCATAGGGCCTCTGACTAGGCCTAACGACTAATACCAATCGATATTAGCAGGGACCAACAGCTTAACGTGCCTTCCAAAGCACGGAGATGCTTGTGATATACGCCACTTAAATGGTCGGAATGGTCACCCATCCAAACACCGACCGCGCTGCAAGTTGCTGAACTTCGATATTACTGCCAAACTGCCACTACTGCGTTACAAGCATACTCTACAAAATACATAATTTAATTTAATTACGAATTCTGTATTTTATATACACAGGGAGGATGGGTGTCTGCCCTTATATGTAGATTAATTCAAGGACTTAGTCAAGCTTGTATGTATCCGAGTATTCACACAGTTCTGGGCAGGTGGTCTCCGCTTGAAGACAGGGGAAGGATGAGTGCTGTTATATTTAGAGGTAAGGTTTTAATATTGGGATTTCGGAAATTTCATTTTCGAGGTTAGAAATAAATAATTAAGAAGGACTTTCGCTTTGGGAATTATTTAAAAATAACGTGTTTACATTGTGTTCGTGAGTTTGTCACGAAACTTGCCTCTTGAATTATCCTAGTATGAGTAGGCATGACCGCAGAACCAACGAAACTGCCAAACATAGACTACTTGTAACTCAAACTACTGGTTCAAATTGATAGAAATTTGAAATACACTGTTCAACAATACCTAAGTTATAACTGAAAATTCAGACTTTTAGTTTAATCTTACAACGAAAATCTAGGGCGTCTTTAATAACCTAAATGCTCAAGAAGGGTGGTATGGCCGTTCCGCTTTTTACTCAACGTGCCCCTAGAACACTAAACGCTACCGCTCTGCCGCCTACTTACAAAACGCTCAACAACGCTCTGCTGACAAAACTGAAACTAAACACTTTATAGAATTAGCTCAAAAATCACTTTTTATTTTAAGGACAGGCACTTGGTACACTTTTGGGTTTACCTTTGTCTGGGTTCATAGCATCGTCACCGCTCGGCTGGCCTGGAATATTTTGGTTTTATGGAATTTTATCTGGAATTTGTGCCGCTGTGATTTGGTACTACCTAGTTGACTTGCCCTCTCAGCATAGAACCATATCTATGGCTGAAAGGATATACATTGAAAAAGCGTTAAAGCAGAAAAAAGGCCAGGTATGAGCTATTTTATAAGTTTTAGCTTTTATGAGTTTTGGTCATTTGGTTATTAACGATACTGAAACTGAAGTATTTAAGGCTGTGGAGTCACTTGATGTACCTACTCCTGGGCCTCCATTATCACGTCAATAGAATTTTTTTCGTGTGGTAATTCAATAACCATTTAAATACTCACGGAAATACAACTGCACGGAAAAAATCAAAAACATAATAATCGTGATTCTGGAGAAGCAAAAACAGTATTTTTCAAAAAAGGTAATTTCGTTAGTGAACTTTATTCGAATGTGAACTGCACGAAAATTGGTCCCTTGAGGATTATGATAATATTATTCGGACGAATAAATAAAAATACGTTTTCCATATTAACTCTAAGGTAATACAAAAATTTTGGCCCCATTCGTCTTTTTTATTACATAATTATCTTTTTTTTCAGCAACAACTGGCCGTGCCTTGGAAAAGGATCCTCACTAGTCGTGGCATGATTGCCATACTCCTTGCTCATATCGGGATGTCATCGTGCCACTTGATTCTTTATATTGAAGTCCCAGCTTTTATGGACAAAGTTATGGGACTCAATATTCAGGCTGTGAGTATGAAATTAATGAGTCAATGCCACCGTCAAAAAATATCCTCTCCGGTGGTATTTACCTAGACCTTTTTTTGAAGAATTGAAATGGGTCATAAAATCCTAGCAGTTTTTAAGAATTTAGTAAAGACTTTTTTGAAAAATCTTAAAACAAAAAAAAATATATAGGTATATAATCATTATTTTCAGAATGGTCTTCTTACTGCCTTGCCATTTATGACGATGATCATAACCCATTTTTTCTTCAGTTGGCTGACTGATATGATCATAGTAAAGAAGTATCTTAGTGTAACGCACACTAGGAAATTCGCTAACACTTTAGGTAAGGTGCTTTAGTTAGTATACATTTTCGTCCTAAGAAAAACTTTTAAATCTTGTCTATAAATAAGTTAAGCTACAGGTATTAAGACTTGCAAAATTCAAAAGGCTTGCCAATGTGTCGATGACCTGGCCAAGTGGTATAGGCATGCACCCGGATAGCGTACGACACAGGGTTCGACTCCTTGTCCGACACAGTTGCTTTTTACAAGTGCAAATTATAAGATTTTTTTTTTAAATAAATGACTTAAGCAGTGACCAATTGTAGTAGTTATCCACTAGTCTTAATAAACGCTACCATAGGTCCCACAACAACACATTCAATTGGACCAAAGATTTCATTCAACTGGCCTACTAACCTTTTTGTCTAGTTTAAGGGTTAGAACCAAACATTTAATGTAGTTCCTACGTATCTGCCCTTTTCTTTGCATGGCATAAAATATTTTATGCACTACTTTTTATTTATATCAATAAAATATCTTCGAATGTTTCAGGTAGCGTGCCAGCTGCAATTGGCTTCATCGCTCTGGCGTATGCACCTAAGAACATTTACGTAGTTGAAACTATTTTAGTTGCCATTTGTGCTTTTAAGATTTCTGATCATCTTGGATTTATCGTAAGTTCAATGATTTTCTTCTTCTTTATCTTGTTCTGTTGCGTCTGTTTTGTATTTCCGTATTTTTTTGAAATCTCTGTTTGTATTGAACGCCTGGAACTATAACGGATTAAAGCGAGATCGTAATACGCCCCTAGGTCACTTAACCTTGGCAAGTTTACATATATTTTAGCTTGATCATAATGATTCCATCTTTGGATAAATGCATAAAGCTAGATTTAAAAATACATGAATTTACAGATAAACCACGTTGATATTTCGCCTAATTTCGCCGGAGTGATGATGAGCATCGGCAATTTTAGCGCCAATTTAGCCGCCTCGTTTGTTCCGATCATCACTGCATGTTTAGTGACCGATGTCGTAAGTAGAATTTATATTTGATTCCAAAATAATATTATAGCATAAAAGCTACCTTCACCAAATGTCAGAATGGATACTTTGATAAGGCATATTTTCTAACCAATAGTTAAGTTAACCATCGATCACGCAACTGGGCTTTAGAAGAATAATCTACTTTTTAGACCGACCAACACCAATGGAGGAAAGTATTTTTACTGGCTGGAGGATTATATTTTTGTACTAACTTAGCCTATGTGCTATTGGGTACTTCAGACTTGGCAGATTGGAATGATCCAGAACAATACGAAAAGGTTGCTTTGAACGATAATGTTGACGAAAAGAACAAAAATGGAAACACTGAAAAAGATATAGAAAGGAACTAGAGGATAAAGAGATGAATTTGTTTGTGAAGTTGTTACTTATTTCTAATACTAATGTTTAGTAGATGGTCGTTATCTAACGAAATTGTTAAAATAAATGAACAAACGCATCACTATATGTTTTGTATATACATATTTTTATTATTTCAATTTACATTCACATATTCTGTGATACGCCTTTGTTAGTTTAGTTAGACTTACGCTAAGAGTTAAATTAAAAGCTTCGCGAAAATGGGCTCATTCTTTTTTATATTGGTTGGTACTTATTCTATTGCTTACTCTACATGCTATTATATTTGTTGATTTATTTAACATAGCTTTTGCACGCGACTTCGTCCGCGTGGAATAGTGATTTGTTATTATATTATTATGTTGATACAAATTAAACAAAGTATTTCGACCAAATTAGGTACCATAAAAACCGGTTAAGTGCGTGTCGGACCCGCGCACTGAGGGTTCCGTGCCACCCTTAACTGAATTCAGGGTCCACTTACTTTCACTTAACGAAAACATCACAATATATTGCGACGGCAAAAATAAGTTTGTTTTTCATAGTGTTTGTATGAAAGACAAAGTTATATTTGCGGTTGATAAAAATGTGCAATATCTCAAAAACTACTGGTTCGATCGCCTTCAAACCAATTTTCGTTGCAAGTTTTTGTTGAGATCTACATCATATATTTTTTTCAAAATTTTTACTTCCTTAGTTCAAAAGTTAGAGGGGGGGGGACGCCCATTTTACCACTTTGGAAGCGTCTATATCTCAAACCTTACACTTTAAGAAAAAATGGTTTTAGAAACCTCAACATCATTTTGAAAGACCTATCCATAGACACCCCACAAGCATAGGTTTAAGTAAAAAAAAAATTTTAGGTTTTAGTTTCATGTATGGGAGCCCCCTCTTAAATATTATTTTTTCTTACTTTTTGTATCTGAATCGGAAAGCGGTGAATAAAATACACCTACCTACCAAGTTTCAGCTATGTGATGCTTATAGTTTCAGAATAAAGTGGCTGTGACATACGGACGGACAGACAGACAGACAGACAGACAGACAGACTTGACGAAACTATAAGGGTTCCGTTTTTTTCCATTCGGCTACGGAACCCTAAAAACGGTTTTTGTGAGTTAATCTTAAAAGATAGACATATACTATCGCGGACTGTTTTTTAGATCATTAAAAGAGCTATTATTCTTTAATACATATTTTTTGTGTATCTTGAAGCGTTATCACGGCGCACGCAACGGAAGGCTTCAAAGATGAAATAATTTCTCCCGTTTTTTACACATTTACTCCTATTGGTCTTCTTATTCTATATCTTTGCTCCTTTTGGTCGTAGCGTGATGTTATATAGCCTATAGCCTTCCTCGATAACTGGACTATCCAACACAAAAAGAATTATTCAATTCGAATCAGTAGTTTCGGAGATTAGCGCGTTCAAACAAACAAACAAACAAACTCTTCAGCTTTATAATATTAGTATAGATTTCAACTGTAACACAGACACTATCGAGCCGCGCGGTAGTCTAGACCAGTTTTACCTGTAGAACACCAGGAGGCCGATTCTCGCATGATCGAACTGATTGCGTGTGGTAATTCGATTACGGGTATCACTGTTTTAAAGAAAAAATCAAGTAATATATCCACGTAAAAAAAAACTACCGCACGAAAGAATTCAAAATGTATAGAAATTATGACCCGAATAAAGCAATAACTGTATTTTCTTAGAAAAAAACAAATTCGTTTGGTGAACTTTTTTCGTATGCGAACTGCACGAGAATTGGCCTTCAGATTGCGCCCAAAAAACGCTGAAACGAATTTTGGAATCAAATAAAACTATATATATAATCAGTTCGAATAAGATAAAGCTACATTCGTTAAAAGGATGTTCGATGCAGCAGCAAATTATAATATTGAGTTGCCAAATACTGCTTCGTCTTACGGACACAGGTTATCGTGAAGTCATAAAACTCGCGATGGATTTTTTCAATGCGTTTCCTATCATAGCACCCTTCCGCTCGTAAAGAGCGAATTTCCATCTTATATAGCACATTCTTTTATTCAAAAGACGAGGTGCCACCGAGTTTAGTGGCCATAAAAGTGATCTTAAGTGTAACTCACCGACGCGTGGGTAGGGATAACAACGCTTTGATGTTTTATCAATTTATATTTCAAAATCCTAGGAATAATTTACGCAGGTCGCAAATGCTAACATTACATTATAGAAGTAGGAAACTTAGTCTCAATGGTATTCATATGACTCACATAGATCAACATCAAAATATCAAAGTCACAACAATGGAACCAATAAGTAATACGTGCAATCGGCACAGACTTGAATGAACAATTGGCAGCCTTAATGACTAATGGAATTATCTACCTCGCACTCGGACAGGATGGAAGAAGAAAGGCCAATTGACCTTATTGAATCAGAGCATGTTTCTAGGTAGACCATGCATGCGGCAGTCAAGCGGTCTATGAAAAGAGGAAAAAAGACCAAATTATCAATAAATACCTAGAAACAGAAAATAACCCTATAGAAATAGCCCCAAGGATAATCTTAGAGCTATTATCATTACCATAATTAACCCATATGAGCCAAAATCTAATTATGGCCAGACAAAACACTGTATAGGCCACATAAGTATTTTCTAGGCAATAACTTGACTAACCTCAAAATGGTTATATTAACTCTAAGCTTCTAATAGAGGAAGTTAACAATGCTGCAAAACTTGCAAGTAGTAAGAAAAAAATAACCTCATTACTTCTCTTCCAAGGAGATTGCTATTCATATCAAGAAAGAACACTTCGAAAAGAATAATGCTGAGGAGATTTCAACTACACAAGCTATTCATGATAAGAAACATGATAACTGTAGGAGCCTGCACCAGCAGTAGCGAGGACGAAGCCGCGGTGAAAATCACCAACATCGGAGGCGACAGTACGGTCACACCTGCTTTCACTAGTTTCTGAGGAATCAGGAGTGCTGCGTATAATTAAGATAGAATTTCACTTAAGGTAAGTTCGTTTAATCTTATAATTGTAATTGACACAGTTCTGCTTCAATCCTATACAATAATTATGGCACTGTCCTGCAGATATCTACTGATTCGGTGCTTGAAAACCTAAATATATTATTTTAATCAAATTCCAACGATATCACATACACACAGACAGGCAATGCCTGTCACGCTTAGAACATTAATTTTCAGTATTTCGAAGCGTGATACTCGAAAACTTATTGGAATTTCGAAAAAGTGTATAATACAAAAGTTGTAGAAAATTTTATAGGTTTTCATCTCGTAAAAGACCTTTCTTCTCTACGACGCACCGTTTTAAAGATATCAGCTAAAAACTCACGAGTTAGAACGTTAACCCCCCCCCCCCCCATTCCGGCGCCCCCCTGCAGGCTGCAGGATGCTTAAAGAATATAGGTACATACTAAAAGTCCCCTTTTAGTTTGTATATTCTCTAAGCATCATAAACAGATTTCTGAAGAAATTGCTTAGGTGCCAGCTTACGCACTCAACACTTGCTTTTTTTAGTGGACTATAAAGTCTTATAATGATAATGCTGTTACTTTGTAACCTATAGGAGTAGGAGGAGTATATTGCTAGTCTTACTGATGTCATTTGTAAATATAACACAATAAACTCACTTCAATAATCTTTCCGGCTTTTTAATTTCTTTTCAGTTGGAAAGCGAAAGCAAAATAAAGACTAGTATTGTTTCAAAGCTTATACAATAGCTGGCCATGACGTTATCAGAACGATGGCTAGTGTTATTAATAACAACAATACTCCGTTTTGGCTGATGCCCAGAAACCTTACTATGTAAGACGCCAGCCGTATATAGACTTTAGCAGTGCTTTTATACGAACTAGCAAGATAATGCAAGTATACAGGGGGGCTAAAAGTAAAAAGCCACGATCTGTTAAAAAAACAATCTATGACTTGTCAGAAATGTCAGGTGACTGCAAACAGTTTTCGTCATGGATGATGATGATGATGATGATGATTGTTTTCTCAATCCGCAGGTGATTAATTCTCGCCTCATGTAGGTATTCTTTGTAGGTTTTGGTTTGCTCTAAATGAAATTAAATGTTAGTCTGAGGATTTTTAGTCTGAGAAGTTTTAATGTTGTTTATGTTTATTCTATAATAACTCAATGTATCCCTAATAATAATCAAATATATAGGTAATAAAATATGGTCAACTTTTGTCACCGAATAAATGATGAGTGTTTACAAAACAATGCTTATATCTACTATATAAAAAATGAGTCGGGTTTTCCTTCCTGACGCTATACCTAACTTCAGAACGCACGAACCGATTTCCACGGTTTTGCATTCGTTAGAAAGGTCTCGGGCTCCATGAGGTTTATAGTAATAAAACGGGGCCGGGGCGGAACGGGGCTGGGGGCGAAACGAAGTTCGCTGGGACCGCTAGTTATAATATTAAGTACCTTCTTATAAGGGCTGGAATACAAGTTTTCTATTCAAATGCTGTCTTACAGAGTAGAGTTCCGATATGATGCGAACTCATATAAGGCCCTACCTAAACCCTATGCAACATGGTTTTTCGCGTGGTAAATCAGTTTCTACGAACTTGATAGAATATATCTCTTATCTAGCTGAACATGTAGATGCAAGAACCCAAGTAGACGCTATCTACACAGATTATAGTAGTGCATTTGACAAAGTCAGCCATCCTCTTTTACTAATGAAATTATCAGCATTTGGTCTGTGTGGATCTCTGCATCGTTGGTTTGCTTCGTATTTAAGCTCGAGGTTGCTGACTGTGGTCACAAATGGATATGCATCGAAACCATATTATGTGGCTACTTCAGGCGTTCCCCAGGGGTCGCATTTAGGACCTATTTTGTTCCTGGTGTTTATAAATGACATTGCCGATTGCATAATACATAGTAATTATTCATTATTTGCTGATGATATGAAGGTATATAAAGCTGTATCGTGCCTTAATGATATTAAGATGTTGCAAGACGACTTAGATCGTATCAATTCTTGGTGCCAAACAAACCTTATAATTGTAAATCCGATTAAATGCTTTCACATCAAGTTCACTCGGAACAAAAGTAAATTGCAGTCTTCTTATCAAATTAATGGTGTACTTTTGGAAGAGGTGGATAGGAATCGAGACCTGGGCGTGATTTTGGATAGCAAACTGAGTTTGGTACCGCATTACGAGGCAATAGTGGCAAAGTCCTACCAAATTCTTGGTTTTCTTAAAAGAAACACCACCGATTTTAAAGGCGTGGATATTCTTATAATTATTTACAATGCACTGGTTCGTAGTCACCTTGAGTTCGCTAGTGTTGTGTGGAATCCCTATTATAAAAAACACTCTAATTACATTGAACGAGTTCAGAGAGTATTCACACGATACCTGGCATTTAAAACTCCAAATTTTAGTTATAGGAGTGAGTACAGTAATCGTCTATCTAAATTTAAACTTACTTCTCTTGCTGATCGCCGCACTACGATGGATCTTGTATTTTTGCATAGGGTGGTCAATTGCTTGATAGATTCTCAAAATATTCTGCAGGACATTAAATATGCTGTTCCTAGGCCAAACTCCCGGCGGAAGCTTACAAATACTTTTGTTGTGCCGCGAACCAACACTAACCTTGGAAAAAATGCACCTTTGCCGAGAATGTTGAATTCTTACAATAGATTAAACGGCGAATGTGATCTCGATATTTGCCATGAGTCTGAATGAATGAATGAATGATTTATTTGCATTTAAACGGGGTACATAGAAAGTTTACAATCAATTTGATGTCCAGCCCATTTAGCCATTGACAAATAGCATGCAAATATTTATTTCACAATAATAAGCCTCTAATAAAATTAATTCACAGTCAACATGTAATAATAATGAGTAACATTAAATTTAAAAATAGTTCAAATTGACTTAATTATCCATGTCTTTCATTACCTATAATAAATAACATATACATAAACAAATTGATCTTATTATAAAATTTCATGTTTTTAAATTAAATTGTGTCATATTATTTACTGGTACAGCACAAATATTCTTTCACACTGTAGAACATTTTATCACAGAGCCATGTATGCAATGCAGTCTTAAATCTATTAGTTGGCAATTGTTTTATGCGTTCTGGTATATGATTGTAAATTTGAATGCACATCCAATAACAATTACGTTGAAACATGGCGCTTTTTGGAATGACTACAGATACAAGTCTATTACTATTGCGTGTGCTTCGATGATACACATCCTTAGCTTGTTTGAAGTAATGCATGTTTAGTTTTACAAACTTACTAACTCCAAGAATGTATAAGCAAGGTAGTGGCAAGATTTTCAGATTCTTGAAGAGCGGTTTGCACGGTTCGTCTGGCGCAGTGCCACATATAGCTCTAACGCATTTCTTTTGTGCGATAAAGACCTTTTCTACCTCAGTACTATTGCCCCACATGATGAGTCCGTATCTTAGAACTGACTCAATATATGCAAAATAGGCTGTAAGAGCAGTGCTCCTTGAGGCTATCCTTGTCAATTTATATAAAGCAAACGTAAATCTGTTAATTTTATTGCATATAATTTCGATTTGAGTTTTCCAATCTAATCTGTGGTAAATTTCTATAACTAAAAATTTTGTTGTTTTTGTATTTGTAAGTAGTTGTCCTTGATAATGTATATTAAATGTCTGCGTAATGGTATTATTGAAATTTATAAAACAAGTCTTCTTAATATTTATGGTCAAATTATTATTCCTAAGCCATATAACTATAGATTTAACGGTTTTTTCAATGTCATTTTTATCTCAATCTTCTAATGTCAATTTACCATCTGTCCGTACTACCACTGATATATCATCAGCGAACAGAATGCACTGGTGCTCAGTCACGTCAGGAAGGTTGTTGATATAGACTAAAAACAAAAGCGGACCTAAAACACTTCCTTGAGGAACACCAAATCTATTCTCCTTGAATTCCGATTTATATGTTTGGACGACTTTATTTTTATCTATTTGTGAGATTTCGACCGATTGCTTTCTATTCTGTAAGTAAGTCTGGATCCATTTTAGTACAACGCCTCTGACACCACAATGTTCTAGTTTTTTTAGCAGTAAATCATGACATACAAAGTCGAATGCTTTCGACATATCAAAGAATAGAGCTGTGGTATAACTGTTTTCATTAAGACCGAACATTGTCTCACTCACCATGTCAAATATAGCGTGAGCGTGAGAGTGGTGGATTTGTTTTTTTGAAACCCGTGTTGCCTTTTATTTAATATCTGATATTTATTAAAGAAGGAAGTCAGTTTTGCATGCATTACCTTTTCATAGATCTTAGACAATATGGGTATCAGCGTTATGGGTCGGTAGTTGTCAATTTTTGTTTTGTCGTCCTTTTTGAATATTGGTTTCACGATTACCAATTTTAGTTTGTCTGGGAATACTCCAGATAGCATTGATAGGTTTATTAAGTATGCCAATATTGGGCTTATTTGTTCTTTACACGCCTTTATGACTTTAGTGCAGATATTGTCATAACCTGTTGCATTAGTATTGTTTAGAGAGTCAATAATTTTTTTTACATAGTGTTCGTCAATAGGGGAAACATAAATTGAATTATTTAAAATGTCATTTGGTGGTTCAATAAAATTATTATTATTAGATTTGTTTGTCAATTCAATGAAGTAGTCATTAAATATTGTACAATTTTTTTCAGGAGTATTTATAATATCATTAAGATATTCAATAGAATTAATGTAATTATTTCCCTGCGATCCACTGTCTATTTCACCTTGTATTATTTTCCAAGTGGCTTTGCAAGCATTTTTACTTTTTAGAACAAAATTGTTGTTATTTTGCCTTTTTGCTCTCATTATACACTTCTTTAATAATTTAGAATATGCTAGATATTTCTCTTTGGATTTCATATTCCTTTTTTTTGTTAAAGTCGCGGCGGAGATATCTATTTTTGGCACAACTTTTTCTGATGCCTTTAGTAATCCAATTAAGCTTACAGTTCATATTGAATCTTACTTTACAGATTGGAAAACATAGCTTGTACAGTAAACAGAACCACTCATAAAAAATGTTAAAGGCCTCGTTTGGAATTTTTTCCGTAAACACTTCTACAAATGATAGGTTCCCCATACAAGTTTTAAATTTGTCAATATTTTCAATAGAGTATGATCTTTTAAAATTGAATATTATTTTAGGAATAGCGTTTTTCCGTTTAATATTAAATTTAAGCACCTGTGCTGTGTCATGGTCTGAAAGGCTGAGCTGTAGAGTTGAGCCTATTGCGTTCCTTATGTTACTAAATATATGGTCAATACAAGATGAGCCTCTAGTCGGTTGTTCTATGTGCTGAGTCAGTTTATGATTACGTAAAATGTCAGTTAGGTATTTAGTATTATTATTTTTCACCAAAGTGTTAATATTTATATCACCAATAATAACTATTTTATGTTTTGGATATTTATGCATGTATTTATTTAAAGCGAGCTCAAGTTTTTCAAAGAAATACTCAAAATGTCTCTTATTTGTAGCTGTTGAAGAGCGATAGACACATAAAATTACAATATTAATTGTTGGCACTAGTATGGAACAGCATTCAAAGTGAAAATTAACTGCCAGGTCCTCACCTAAACCTATTTTCTTATATGATGTCCCTTTTTTGACCATTATGCAAACTCCACCTCTTTTTTTGTTTCTCGAGTAATGGGATGCAAGTTCGTAGTTAGCTAGCTTTATATTTTTCTCTTCTCCATTTTTTATGAAAGTTTCTGAGAAACAGAGAATGTCTGGAGATGATATATTTTTCAAATCAGAAATAGTTACTTCAATAAGCTCTTTTTTAGACGTAAGACCTTGAATATTTTGATGTAAAATAATAAAATTATCAACTTTATCAACGAAAAAATTTTTGATTGTTCTGGTTCAGCGATATGGTTACTACTTTCGTGTATGTTTTTTGGGGGAAAATAGTACGGAATCGTACCTCTTTTGTATAAAGTTTTGTTTAAGTTAGTAGACGTTACTTTTTTAGAGATAAATAAACTATTATGTTTTTGTGTTTTAATAATTCGACCGATATTTTTGATGTAATCTTGATTGTATTTTATGTAATCAATTTCAATATTAAGTTTATTACAGATCTGTTTCCTAATATGTATTTTGCCATTATATTCGTTATTTTGCATTAGTTCACCAATATTTATAAAGGTACAATTGTCATATTGGTTTACAATAAGATTTATTTTTGTATTTAATTTATGAACATTTAAACTGTCATTTTGTACAACACTTAACAAAAATATCTTACTGTCATAGAATTTACTTAATATATTGCATAGATTAGTTATAGTTGTGTATGGATTCACGTCATTATTGCCTATAGATAAAATCAATATGTCATCTTTATTAATATTATTTGTCAAATGTTTCGAAGTTTCAATATTTCTGTGCTGGGCGCGAAGGTTTTTACCATACTAGAGACAGTATAATCGTCATTCCACTTTCCGCGTCGTGTTTTCATTAAATCCTCCGCCAATCCGCTTATTTGTTCATCGCCGAGTATATGAATCATTGGTTTCTTATGATGAGTATTCGCTGTTTCGTTGTTTTTCGGATGGTCTGGTGCACAGATTGGTTCCTCTGTACCACTTTCGTTACATGGAGTGCTTGATTGTTCAGATAGCTTCAGATGGTTCTTAATAATCGTCCTAGATGGCGTACGCTGATTTTGTTCTTCTAAGGAAAACTCAAGTGAAGTTTTGTTTAAGCTTTTTCTTTTTCTCCTGTGTGTGATGTTTTTTTCCGAGCTAGAACTTATTTCCGTGAGTAATTTAGTTTTTGTTTCTAAGTTAGCTAGAAGTTGTTTTAGGTTAGAGTTTTCAATAAGCATATTTTCTATTTCATTGTCCGCTATCTGTAATTTTTCTTTTAACTTTTTGTTTTCATTTTCTAGTTTCTCGATTTTTTCAATCATGTTTATCTTTTGTAGGTTTGGACTGTTTGGGCAGCTGTTGTGTAAGCGACGCCCTTGTGTCAACGATGAGATGTCAGTATAGTCATCATCTGATAAATATTCGAATGAGTTTTGTGTAGTGATGTTTATATTCATATAATTTTCATTAAATGGGGTCGTATCTTTACTTGTCATTGGTATTTGTTCATCACTAATTGTCTTGGGTGTAGGAGATTTATGTTTAGTTAAACATTTATCACACCTCCATTTCTTTTTCCTTTCTACATCCATAATGTTGAATCTAACAAACGGTACATTGGCACAACCTAAGTCAAGTGTTAGTCTACAATGTGAACAAGTCAAAAATTCTCGTCTAGGAATATTGTTTTTGCACTTCCCACATTTGATTTTTGTCTTGTTTAGTGATTTGGCTGACATTTTGTAGTATGAAACTTAATATTTAACAATCCACAAAAAGTCCTATGCGGGATTGAACCCACCACTCTCACGTGTAACGGTCAACCTTATCCGCCGAACCAGCAATGCTTATCTTGATGCGACGAAAATATTGATCAGATGCAGTGCGTATTGTGAGTAGATAATCCTGTAGCGCTAGCTGTCACTAGTGTTTGTTTACATTTATTAAGTGCAACTTAGTACAAGGAGCTTCAATAGATGGCGTTAAACTCTGTATTTAGGCATAAAAGCTTTTAGTATGTGTGCCGTAAGATCGTCAATGCTATAGCACTTAAACACTTTTAGTCACATTCAAATAAAATTAACCGTCGATAAAAATTGTTTTATGCACAAAATCTTAATGAGCTCATGAATATCTTTGATTGTTTTTGTCACACTGTTAACAGTAACCTTCATATCATTATATTGTTGTTTCCATGATATTTTAGTAGCGTTTTTTGATGTTATTACTCATTCACTTCGGTCACAATATTTTTGCACATTTCTCACTAACACTGCTGAAATTCTTGTAGATAACGTTTGTCCACAGTATTTACATCGTTCTCCACAATATTTTACTTAGTACGTAAAATAAAGCGATCATTTTTAATTTATACACAATAAACAAATACGGAGTCGATGTTTATCAGACAGCAGCGCCATCATGTCATCATGTCTGAATCAAAATTCAAGGAGAGAGTCAAGTCATTTTATCAGCTACACAGCTAGTACAAATTGTGATGTGATTATTATATTTATATACTTTTTTTGTTTCTAGTAACTACTTGTATGTAACTTAGTAACTACTTGTATGTAACTTTAAACTTTTACTTTATAAACCTTAAATCTAAGTCTGTTACATTTTAAACAATGCTGTGTTCACCTGTAATTGGGTTGCATACTAGATGCAATTATTATTTTGTTTATTTTGTCAATGCTTGTATGTAACCTGTTGGTGTACCAAATAAATAAATAAAAAAAAAATATGCAACGATTGTACGAGAAGAGAATTCAATTTGTATAGAATCCAGCCTCGAACTATATTGACACGTGGTTATCAGTCAGGTGATGGATGCTTGATCTAACTAAGCTAAGATTGATTGTAAATTCATTCACTAGATCTGAAACGCAAGTAAGCTATGATCAAGACCTCATTGAGCCTTTACTTATCACACGCAACCGCGACTCAATGTAGGTGGTTAGCGCTCCCTGATCACGAAGCTAGCGGTCGAGGGTTCGAATCCCGCAAGAGGCAGATGTTGTGAGATGAGCACGAACATTTGTAAGGCATGGATGGTATATGCATTTAAGTATTAATGGAAAATGCCAGCATTATCGTAGTCGATGCTCTCATAATTCGGAAAGAAAACACAAGAAAAAAAAATTTACTACGACACCTAGACAATTGGTTGTCTTTTAATGTTATTTAGGAACTACCAACGTGAGAGTAAAAAAGTTTTGAAAAAAGTGTGTATGGTTTAGTAGGATTATGAGTTTGTAAATTAGAAACCATATATTATGTGTATGTGTAGCTAAAAATCTGGATCCTGCAGTTGCGTAAAAAACGTTTTTAAAAACCTTTTAAACAAAATTAAATTTTCATGCTCACTCGTATTAAATAGCAATAAATATTTTCACTTTTCAATCAAGCAATTTTCGCCATATTTTCAGTCCAATCGTAACACTTTCTATACACCGTGCTTTTTTAACCGTCTTACAGCCGAAGGCCACTGAAAGTATCCAATAACTACATGTCATTCGTTAAATAAAACCTGGTTATTATTAAGATTTCAAAGCCTTAGACATTAAAGAAGATATCAGCACAATTTAGTACGAAACATCCTGTAACGAGCACTACGCGCGGGTCATTCACTCGGCTGTCTAGCACTACTGACCGAGTTTTACGCACGAATAGAAAGGGGCGAGGCGGTGGGCGTCACAAAGTATTGCGCTAGCGCATGATTGGTTAGAGATCCACGTGGACTGTCTTAGATTGGCTACGGCGCGGAACGCGTGGAGGCGGCAAGGTCAAGGAATGCATTGTTGAAAACATAAACATTATGAACAGGATGATACATTACGAAACATTACTATTAGATATTTTTTACACCAAAATTATGTGGAGTGTAATAAAAAAAATAACATGTCCTAGAGGTTTATTAAGATGGTTACATTACGTGGGCTTCGGGTGTAAGACGGTTAAAAAAGCACGGTGTATTTGGACCGGAGCCAAAAACTTTGAGATCTGTCTGAGAGGAGAAATAAAGAAAGCTTGCGCTCAAACTTCTAGGAGTGGGCCAGCAAAGCTTTTTAAGCATGAGAAAGTCGATACACATTGGAAAAATATTACCGAGCACAAAATTGCCTTCGGTTTTTCTCTCGTACGTAGTTTGTGACGGAAAATAAACAACTTCTTGTCCGCGGTGAAAATATTTGAAACTAGTACGTCCCAATGTTGGGCAAATTAAAGGTGGTTTGGGCCATCTATCACGCGTGCTCAGTGCGAATTGGTGTAGGGGTGTTAGCAAGGCAAGTGACAACCCTTGCTGTCCAATGTTATCAAGCATAAGAGCTCTGACAGGCTTAAGGCTGGTCCGCACAAAACGGTGCCGACACAATCCCGGCACGTGCCGATCAGTGTCGTTCAGCGACGTTCAATGATCACTGTCACTGACAAGTGCTGATAGCGTCAAAGAAGATGTTTGCTACAATAGTATAATTTTACACTGACACTGATAGATACGTTACTCATAGGGACGTGTCGGCACTGTGCTGGCACTGTTGTGTGCGTAGAGGCCTTTAACGACTCATATCAGCCGATTCCAGCAACTTAACGCCCAAACCATGGAGATGCTCGTGATATACGTCACTTACATGGTCAAAATGGACACCCAATAAAACATGACCGCACCGTAGGTTGCTTAACATTACCTAAGCGCTGCCACCACTGAGCTACGAACACCACCATTAGTTTGCAGTAGATAAGTTAAAACAAGTCGCTCCCTATCATATCCGCCATAAATGTATGATTGCCCAAAACAAAGTTTACCCCATACTAAATTCATGAGGTTATAAAATAAAGTAAACCTTTTCTTGCAATAATCGTAATTTGTCTCTACATCTTTGGGACAAAATGTAGCATCGAAATTGTATCTCATGGCTATAATTTTAACCCTCGTAATGCACGCTGCTTTGTATTAAACACACGATTAGCCTGGATTCTGTTTGTTTTTGTAATAACCCTTCGTATAACAAGCAATTTGCACGTTAAGGGTTTTAATGACGTCTATTTTTGTTTTAATAGGACGTTACATAAAATAATCTTCCTACGTGATTGGTATACGAGTACAGTTAAAAATTTTCCTGGTGATATGATGAATTAATCTATTTACAATTCACAGTAGGCGTTATAAATACCGACAGTGCAATTGTACCGAAAACTTATGATTTTTAAAAAGAAGGAGGTTCTCAATTCGACAGTTTTTAGGGTTCCGTAGCCGAATGGCAAAAAACGGAACCCTTATAGTTTCGTCAAGTCTGTCTGTCTGTCTGTCTGTCCGTCCGTATGTCACAGCCACTTTATTCTGAAACTATAAGCATCACATAGCTGAAACTTGGTAGGTAGGTGTATTTTGTTCACCGCTTTCCGATTCAGATACAAAAAGTAAGAAAAAATAATATTTAAGGGGGGGCTCCCATACATGAAACTAAAACCTAAAATTTTTTTTTTACTCAAACCTATGCGTGTGGGGTGTCTATGGATAGGTCTTTTAAAAAATGATGTTGAGGTTTCTAAAACCATTTTTTATAAAAGTGTAAGGTTTGAGATATAGACGCTTCCAAAGTGGTAAAATGGGCGTCCCCCCCATCTAACTTTTGAACTAAGAAAGTGAAAATTTTGAAAAAAATATATGATGTAGATCTCAACAAAAACTTGCAACGAAAATTGGTTTGAAGCAGATCGAACCAGTAGTTTTTCAGATATTGCACATTTTTATCAACCGCAAATATAACTTTGTCTTTCATACAAACACTATGAAAAACAAAGTTATTTTTGCTGTCGCTATATATTGTGATGTTTTCGTTGAGTGAAAGTAAATAGACCCTGAATTCAGTTACGGGTAGCACGGAACCCTTAGTGCGCGGGTCCGACACGCACTTAACCGGTTTTTTTTTGTATACGCATTTGTTACCTCATATCTCATATTTCAAAAAAAACAGTCATTCACTTTGGTCCCATTGTTACCAAAGTCGGGATCTGATGATGATAGTATGAAGTGATTTTGAAGAAGTCGAGGGAAACCCTTAAATCTCATATGGAGATCATGATAAATAATAAATAAAAATACTTTACCAAAAAAGTAAAACCGATTTCAAATCAAAACACACTAAATTATTAAATACAACTTACAATAAAAGGAAATGAGATCATACGCATTATGAGGTCTGATGTTTCAATTAGATTGTAAGGTATTTATGCAACTTCATTCTGTAACGTTTTGCGAACGGTCCCTCCTGCCGCACAAAAGCCTCTTTTACAAAAGGGTTTAGGTAAAATTTCTGACCAGACGCGGAAGTCTCGATATGGTTCAATGTAAAACCACCAGGTGGCGCTCGAAAAATGCTGAGACAAAATTTATATTTTCGTGTATTTATTGATTGATATGTTTGAATCATGCTTAAAAATATTACAAATATTTTTTTTAAGATTTACTAAGAATTTAGCTATGTAAGTTAGAAGGATATTCTATGGAGCAGAAAATCTGAATATTGAAATTGTCTACGCGAAATGTTGCGAAATGTTATGAACTGTGCTGGAAGTCTGAAGCAACATGCTCCAGACTTCCAGCACAGTTCTGAGATGTATATGACGTAGCAGGAGTATAGTTTTTTTAACCTCCTGTACACAAAACCTTAATTTCACGTGTCTTTTGTTTTTTTTTTCATACGTCATAAGCCCGTTATTTCCATTCACAACAGCATTTTTGTCCCAACAATAGAGAGCAAACGACAATTTCGCTTATTTTTGAACGAAGTCCGAGGCTTTGTATTTTAATTCTGCTATGCAAACAGTGCAAAGCATTGTGAAAATAGAAAGAATAAGTTATGCTTCAAGTATTTTTTGAGTTACTTTGGAAGAGTTCACAAACGGAAACAGTTGAGTTTACCAAAAACTGATGATGGTTCTCAAACGTAAATAAATTACGAATTATTAATGTTTATATCAGTAGCTATATGAATTTATTTAATTTCCTAATAATTAAAAAAAACTCCACTTAATAATGAACTAAACATTTTACAAATGAGTATTTTGAGAAACAAAAACTAAGTAGTTTTATTAATCATTATATAGATGACTATCATACCTTCTATGGTTGTAAATGTCTGTCTATTTTCCTGTTAGTAAATCATTTTATTACGAGCAATTGTAATATTGCAAGTTTTAACAGACCGTTAAAAGTTTTATGATTGCGTTAATTTTGTAACTCTCAATTGAATTACCCACATGGGAAATTACGCTTCCGCAGAGAGGACCGTTTCAATTTTATTAACTGAAGTAATTATATTGAAAATTTTAGGGACAATGCATACTTATTTAAAGTCCACAAAGTAATAACGAACCGAAAGCCTTATCAGTTTACAACAGTATTTGTTTAAAATATAAAACTTTACAAAGGATATAAATTATTTGGTATATACGCATCTTTTAAGCCACTGCAGGACTACTGATACTGATTAATGGTAAAATTGTTCATATTCATGAATACTCTATATAGAGTCACCTTGTTACAGTATATTGATAGCATGAAAGTTATTTTAAAGACATATTTTTTTAAAATGCTATTTACACAAACAAAGTAATTCTAATTTAATTTTTATACATCACATTACAAGTCTTACTTAGCTGAAAGTATAAAACTAAAGCGGATGCTTTACAAAGGATATAAATTATAGGTACAACAGGATTTTTGTAATGTTCATTATTCAAAACTGAAAGATCTTTACTTCTTTACTCCCTTAGATTTAGATTGTATTTTATGTGTTTCGTCAAAATTAAACGAAGTATTTTGACTTTTTCACAGACAATATTTTTTTTCTTTAAAGATTAGTTTCCATCTGAAAGATATTACTGTGCTTTGCTTGATTATACAATAAACAATGAGCTTTACAAATTTAAATTAGGTTATAAAGTGTACTTTAGTACGCCATTATCTTGTGCTTTGTTCTGTTGCACATAAAAGACACCAACTATGCGATACGCTAATTCGAGAAATGTTAGGTATTAAGTATTTTAAAATTAATAAACCACAGTAAATATTAATGAAGGTTAAGTGAGATAGCTGTTTTTAGGCCTATTCCCTGCGTGCAAGGTAGCTAGGTGGTGCATGGGGGAATCCATTCAATGACAGCGCTTGCAGAGACAAAAAAAACAGTGAAGGACGTCTCTCTCCACTGTTTTTTTCCCGTGCATTTAATTTTATAGATTTACGTTGTTGAATAGAACAAATGGATAATGTAATATTTCATCGAAACAACTTTGGTTTAATTACTTTTCGTGATGACAGCCACCCATTTGTCACTCCAACGTCATCCAATTGTTTGTATGTGCGTGCCCTCCGAGAGCCCGCTGTGGAAAACGCAGGTTTCGTTTACATAAAGATTTAGCAGAGCCTCTAAAACAATTATAGCCAGAATGATAAAATTATAGCTGTTGTAAGTTGTCCGCTATAACTCGCCAAATGTGGGCCCTCAGATGAACTGTGCCAAACACCAAATTACTGAAACGGACCAAATAAGATGATTTTAAAGAGTGGTCATATTTAGCAGGCAAATTATAGGGCAACATACGAAAGTGAGAGCTCTGCCTAGTTATTGCAAATAAAGAAAATCCAATAAGATGATGAGCCCTCAGTTCTTAAGTGCAAAAATTTTACTTTGATGCTACAAATTTTAACTTACAACTAAATGTCTTTGGTAAGGTTTTAAATTTTAGCAGAAGTAGCCACAATGCTAACCTGAGAGTACTGGGTTTATACATTCAACTAGTATAGAATAAAAGCTCTAGCAAAGTGAGCCCTCAGACCACACGCTAAAAACCAACTCCATAAGAAATCTCTCTCCCAAGTCATTGTTTGATGAAAATAGTTTACAGCATTTTTTATACAAAATTTATAGTTTCAAATTGTATTAAAATATTATTGCTATATAAAGTATTTAAAGAAATATCTAGCTTTTTAAATTTTCCATACTGATTTTGTGTATGTTAACCACAATATCGATTTTTTTAGGAAACTCGAAACAAAAGTATATGCTGTAGGATAGCTTTAGAGGTATTTTGAGAAAAATATACGATAAAAAATACTTAAACAATGATGAGGATTTAATAAAACACAATTTACGGATAATTTCGCGATAATTTATTTGATTTTTCATCCCAACGTTTCGAACGCTGTAAATTATCCGTAAATTGTGTTTTATTATGTGTAATTTTCGCGTAAACTTCAGAAATAAGAATGATGAGGATATTTTATTTCTCCTGGAAGTCTCAAGCAATTTTTTTTACATTTTGCGTAGACAATTGACTCAAATCAATATTCTGATTTTCTACTGCATCGATTCTACTGCATCCTTTTAACTAACGTAGCTAAATCTTTTAAAAAAACTTAGAGGTTGAATCAATTTCATTTATCAATTTTTTTCAATCAATAAATACACGAAAATACCAATTTTGTTTTGGACAAAAAAATAAATTTGCATTTATTGAACGCCACCGTGGTTTACCGAGACTTCCGCGCCTGAGCAACGTTTGACAAATACAAAATTACAACATAGTAGGTAATAATGGATTTCTTCATTTATTTGTTAATGATAGTGGATAAATAATAAATCTGGTTAAACACCAGAGTTGTTCTTTAATTATTATAATGTATGGGTATGGGTTCTTTAATTATTTTAACGTTTTATTTCAGTTTGAGTTTCTGACAAATACACACTCTAAAGAAGTTAATTCGACGGTCGACCTAAAATAATCGCTGAGACGTTGTCATTTTGAAAATTTTTGTGATCACCCAGTAAAATTGAATCGACGTTTTTCGTACAAAGTAATGGTTACTTCTCGGTACTAATCGGCAGAAAGAAAACGGAAGAATGTGTCATGTCAAGAAATGTCTCAGCGATCATCATAAAAAATGTACTTATAGATCAAACGCGCATCGGCAAAATTTAATTCTTTGAACAGTGATCTTGCATTGCACATGAAAACCGTGAATCTCAACGTTTACATTTCCAAGGTTGAAAATTAAGAACAATCTTACTAAAAATAACCATAAATAATTGCAGTCGCTTTATTTTATTTATTTTTTATTTAAAGCCTTTATTGCACAAATCATGGTGTACAAAGGTGGACTTAATGCTAGAAGCATTATCTGCCAGTCAAACCTTTAAGTCATGCAGAGAGATGGTAGCTGTTGGTAGCAACTTCTATCTATGGGCTTGGTCTATTTTTATCACAATGTGGCTCAATTATTTTCGACCCCGTATGAAAAAGCAATTTTCCATACATGAAAAGTCAACTTTCCTAATAGGAGTGATAAAAAACTAATTAACGAATAATGTAATTATTCAAATGTAACAGATTAGATTAATACGAATAAATAAAATGTGTACTTATTTATTTTTTCCATTACTTTCCACTAATCTTCTGATTTGTGGTTACCCTAATACGAACATTTTATTCACATATAAATGAATTAGTTTTTTTTCAAGAAATGAAATATTTACACGCCATACAGATACATAAGTTTGTACTATGAAATGACTACGTTTTTTTACAAATAAGTGTAAATTAATACCCCTTCCACCTTGACTCTAAATATGATAACTTTCTTCTAAAACGTGTGGTCTGAGGGCTCACTTTGCTAGAGCTTTTATTCCATACTAGTTGAATATATAAACCCAGTACTCTCAGGTTAGCATTGTGGCTACTTCTGCTAAAATTAAAACCTTACCAAAGACATTAAGTTGTAAGTTAAAATTTGTAGCATCAAAGTAAAATTTTTGCACTTAAGAACTGAGGGCTCATCATCTTATTGGATTTTCTTTATTTGCAATAACTAGGCAGAGCTCTCACTTTCGTATGTTGCCCTATAATTTGCCTGCTAAATATGACCACTCTTTAAAATCATCTTATTTGGTCCGTTTCAGTAATTTGGTGTTTGGCACAGTTCATCTGAGGGCCCACATTCGGCGAGTTATAGCGGACAACTTACAACAGCTATAAATTTATCATTCTGGCTATAATTGTTTTAGAGGCTCTGCTAAATGTTTATGTAAACGAAACCTGCGTTTTCCACAGCGGGCTCTCGGAGGGCACGCAGATATTGTTTGTGACGTTTCGTCGCGCACGGTCCCAATACCTAATTAATTACGAGATGCTAAGTTACACGTTACACGGGCAGAGACTGTTCCATCTCCTAATTACACCGTTTTTACTCAACAAAATGCATAATATATGCAGGACCAGCTCCAAACCGCACTCAAACAGAATTTACTACTCATGTAAATGATACAGACTGCCGGTTTTAGGGAAACGTGTGCTAGAGTTTGAGTAACTATGGATTTTGCAAATTAATTATGGTTTTGGGTGCAGTTCCGTGTATTTGAATAAGAATGTGAAAACGGGAATTTATGATATGTAGAGCTATCAAGCTTTGTGTGTGTTGCAGAATAATTTCAATATGAATGCGCGGCTTTATGTTTTTCAGTTTAATATCAAATTGCGCCCATCACTTACAAGCTATACGACACTTTAATTTACGCTAAGTCACTTCAATCGACGCAAACTATTGAATAGTGTTAACAGACAAAATATAGGCGGAGAGAACAAGGTATTAAAGGACCAAATGAAAAGGCGTGGCGATAATAATTACAAAAGATACTCGTATTAAAAGCAATATATGACAATGAAAAATATACATACAGTAGAACCCCGATACGTACTATTTTCCGCATATAACGCTCTTTTAAGTCGATCCTTACAACTTGGAGTACGTTTTCATACATTTATTCTCCGCTTAATACGATTTTTCTCCCCACTTAGTACGTTTTTTTTGGAAACGTTTTTGCTGGAAAAATGGTCAAAAAAGACTGTCTGATAGTCATGTTGAGGTCTAAAATAGAGATGCAATCTCCATTTTTTTAACAGTTCCGTCTATAAGTATTTTTACTGATATCGTGTACTTTAATAATTTTTTACTTGTTTGTATTCCAATTTTGTTAATTTATCTGTATCTTTTTATTGGGATATTTTGAAAATGTTAGATTTGTTGAAGATTATAACGGAAAAAAATACTTATTTTATTATGCAACGTACCTATTCTAGTTCATTTTATGATTGTAGCCAAGTACTCCAAACAGTGCATAAATGCATTTATATGTCGATTTTGGCAAATC
Organism: Pyrausta aurata; assembly: GCA_963584085.1. Lineage (NCBI taxonomy): Eukaryota > Metazoa > Arthropoda > Insecta > Lepidoptera > Crambidae > Pyrausta > Pyrausta aurata. The sequence goes on along the minus strand of OY757264.1, from coordinate 13,666,727 downwards.
AATAATTTATTTTCCCTATTCATAGGTCCCGTATTCCCGCGTTTTTGACTGGGTCTCAACAGAATCGTACTATCGGGGTTTTACTTTACTAGTATACAGATTTGCTATTTGCATCACGTACCGGTATTTTTGACCTCGTTCGAAGCGAGAATGAAGGCAAAATTGATTTTCGCGAGATTATACCAGCATTAGTTCCAATTGATGGGCAAGATATCAGGCAATTCTTGTAGGCGTGACTCAAATCCCTCGACGATGGAATGAAGGAAAGGGATTAGAAATAAAAGTGGGAGAACATTTTAAGATTGTCTTTTGCCTCGCCAATTTGGCGAATATTTTATCAGATATTATGTCATTATGGTTACCTTTATTTGAAAGATATGGTTTATTCATAAGTATTTTCTCGTCATTCTTAGTCCTAAATTATTTATTTAAGAGTTTAAAACTTACTTTATGGATGTTAATTTTAAAATTGAAATAATTTTCGAAATTTCGTAATCAATGAGTATAATAGATTATGGGTACCTAGATATAATTGCAATATTTAAATAACAGTAGTCCCCCTGGCCTGTTTCAACTACGATGGCCAGTCCCAACGACAAACCGACTGCGCGGTGCACAAGTGTAGGCTCAAACACAGGTGCACTATCTATTCCTTTCACTCTCATAGCCCGATGGGACAGCAATCAGGCACGACCGGGAAGAGATCAGGGCCTCAACTCCTCTAATTCAGTCGTCACTGAGTTGTAGTGTATTCATTCTAGATTTCAATGTATGGGCGAGACGGCAAAATTTATAATTTTAGTTTGTTGCTGCTGTGTTATAGCTCCAAGTGAGTACATTATAGAACACAACTCTCCCACCCCCCCAACCCGCCGCTTCACCCCTCCCCCCCTTGATAAAGGTCCCAAATTTCATATTTCCTCTATTTTCAGGAAAACTATACAAGCTAGGACAAAATGGTCAAGGACTAAATTATTTTTCAATAAATTACCTACAAATAAGTATTAACATTCATTTTGATACGAGTTATAGTTCTTAAGCTATGGAGCATCAAAGAGTACTAAAAATGTGCGCTTAGCAGAAATACAACATTTAACACAAAATAAACAATATAATTTATAAATTTTCACAAGAAATGCGTTTCTGTAGTACTTACCTATCTAAAACAAATCAGTATCGTCATTGTTATCTTCTAAGGTTTGTCGAATCTACTAAGGCCCCAATGTCTGCATATGGTGGAACAACGGAATACACCTTTAACACATCCACATATTTTTCTGTAGCCATTTTTGCAGCTGCATGATATTGTTTTCAGTATCAACTGTAGAGCTTGATCAAAGTATGCATTGAATGCTGACAAGCTGAAGAAGGTGGTCTTTTCATAATAACACCGTATTGTTCTTGAGAGTTGGTCAAGAAGTGAAGTTGAAGTACCTAAATGTTTCGTAACACGATTATACTTTTTTAGGTTTGCTTAGCCCCATACTATGCAAGAATATATTTTTCTCCTGCCTTTTTACCTCCTCGCGTTAGGCATCAGGAGTAATTGTATCTTGCAAGTCGATGTTATATGGTCTTGAATAGACTGAACCTTTCCTGTGCCTTAAAATGCCGATATTATGTAGTACGTCGAAAAGACATTGTCGTAGTGGTTGGGCAAGACATTGATCTGTTGGTTCTTTTACTGGGACTGACTCCACCACGTAAGAATAATATATTCTACTACATCTGCATTCTACAACAAAGGAAAGGTTTAGTCTTTCCTGTTTGGTAAAAAGACCGAGTTGAAAGATACAATAAACGTTTAAAATAACCCGGATGCCTCACGCAAGCAGATAGAAAAGGCAGGAGAAAGATATATTCTCGGATAGTATCACAGTAGGTACCTAAAAAGTATAAACGATATACGAGAGGTCCACTTTTACAAAAACATTGATCTGAAGAACAATACAGTGGTGATTTTATCAAAGTTTTCATCTTCAGGAGCTGCTTGTCAGAATTCAACACATAGGTACTTTTCATCAAGTTCAATTATGGCGAACAAATTCATTCAACCCAGAAAACTGAAGCTGGAAAAAAATTGTAACTTCGTACCCTAAATACCACATAGGCACCAGCTCCACAGTAGATACTGAAAATAGTATCATGCAGCTGCAAAATAGGCTACAGAAAAGTATGTGGATATGTCAAAGCTGCATTCCGTTGTTCCACCATATGCATACATTGGGGCCTTAGTAGATTCGACAAACCTTTAGAAGATAACAATGACGATACTGATTTGTTTTAGATAGGTAAGTACTACAGAAACGCATTTCTTGTGAAAATTTATAAATTATATTGTTTATTTTGTGTTAAATGTTGTATTTCTGCTAAGCGCACATTTTTTGTACTCTTTGATGCTCCATAGCTTAAAAACTATAACTCGTATCAAAATGAATGTTAATACTTATTTGTAGGTAATTTATTGACAAATAATTTAGTCCCTGACCATTTTGTCCTAGCTTGTATAGTTTTCCTGAAAATAGAGGAAATATGAAATTTGGGACCTTTATCAAGGGGGGGAGGGGTGAAGCGGCGGGTTGGGGGGGTGGGAGAGTTGTGTTCTATAATGTACTCACTTGGAGCTATAACACAGCAGCAACAAATTAAAATTATAAATTTTGCCGCTAAAAAATCTAGAATGAATATACTATTGTGCATCATTTGTACTACGAGAGAACAGTTGACATACCTCGCTATTCTGACAGCGGCGTGTTTCTTTTCAAATATGCTGCTGACATATAGGTATGACTGGTAGAGAATGCCATATGGCGTTAAGTTCACCTTTTGTACAAACTGTGGTTGTGCAATAAAGTATAAATAAATATAGCACACGATGTGTACCTAACAATAACACTACTGTAGTCCAACGTGTGTCCAACAGTAGATGCCGAAAATAGAGGAATTGTCCCCCAGGCGCAGGACCAACGGCTTTACGTGCTTAAACTATATTTAAATAACAAGAATAGCGAATGCAAGTATTGAACAAGGGAAATCAGTTATTATTAACTTGAGAATGTAGACAAACAAACATTTAATTTAACTAAATGTCTCCAAGTTCAACAAAACGTAACGACTCTAATGAAACGATTTAAACTTTTGTTTTTCTTTCTTTGGTTTTGAAATAACGTTTTAACAGTCGGCTTGCAATTAATTTTAATTAAACGTTTTATATGTTTTCGTTAGGCGTCGAAACTTTCTTTGTGTACATTGTACCTAATTAAGTTAAAAAAATATGTTTAAAAAACATATCTAACATAAATAAAGATACCTCAATTAGGTATTCCAACAAACTTTTGACTCAACATTTTTGGTGACGTAAAAATAATGCGTCAATAGTATTATAAAAATTTAAGGGTTAAAATGCAGGTAAACTCGCAAATGTCAAGCTGATTTACACATTCAGTGCTTCATTAGGAACACCTCGAATTCATCTGACAAGTCCAATCATACTTGTCACTATGCTAGTTACTCACAAGTGCACTGCACACAATTGGAAGTGCACACCCAAAGTTAAATTGCACCGAGCGAGGAGCTAGTCTAGTTGGCTGTAGGTGCAGCCGCGCATTTGTTCAGTATGTAGCAAAATCGTCCTTGTGTCAACAGAATAAGCTGCTGCGGTTAACTTGTTGCCGCGTATGTTCTGTGAGATCGTGTAATACCTGGAGGTGGATCTACAGAACTGAATTTCAGACGGAATCGTTGCATCGTAATTCATGAACTAGTTTAAGAACCGTCTCTTAAAAGAGATAAATAGTATGTATGAGACGAAATTATTTTTCTTTTACCTACTTACACAAGTTTTAAATCTTACTAGATTGGTTTAAATATACAAAGTAAACAGATAATGAATCGGTGCGATGACACATAACTTTCCTTACCTAGTTAGCAAGATGAAGCGGCACCAGACAAGATTGAAAAATATATCGTCACCAAACGTTAGACGTCGATCAGAAGATCGCAGCTGTTGAAGTTACTAGTAAGACGTAATATTTTTTCGTTTGAAAACAACAAGTCAAAACAAGTATGTAAATTCCCTTTTTCTTTGTCTTGTGTTAATTATTAATGTTCAGAATAATGATTGATATGCCTGCATTTTAGCTAAAAATATTATGAAAAGCATCAACAGAAAACGTGGCGATATAATACCAATTTTCCGCCCGTATATTTCACGTATATTGTTGTACCCTTAATACATATCAAATTGTCCAATTGTGCTGAATACGCCAGACTTCTCATATTGTTATTATTGCCTTTATTAACTGGAACTGAATATGGGCGGAATTAGGGTCGTGGTCAAGTTTAATGCTAACGGCCACTTAAAGTTAAGTGCAACTCAACAAAGCTTAGTTACGGCTTCAACGGACACGGGGCTGCTTTGAAATGGAACAGTTTGTTAAAATTGTGCTACTGGAAAGTCCGAGGAGGAAATAAGTGTACAATCCATCAAGTATATAACGCGTACGTAAAAAAGTAGCTAGCTACTTATACCTACTAATAGTCATGGTACTTTGACCTGAGTAACTAGTTTTTGTTTTATAATTAGACTAAGCCTTTCCGAATTAATTAGGTATAGGAAAATAAAGGTGTATTCTAATTTGACACATGATTCATAGTAGGTAGGGAATTAAAAGCCCCAATACTTATTCCATGTTAAGAGGAAGATTTAAGTGGTTCATAAACCATAATTATTTTAGTTAACAAATATATTACATACAATAAAGTACCTTGCATTAGTTTTTAATATATCTACGGATGACGAGCGTTGTTCAAAATAAGCAAAGATCCAAAGCAAACGGTTCCTCGTCCTGAACAAACAACGAACGTTCAGTTTTTCAGCGTACCGCGAGTGTTCGTTTTCATGCTACTCCGATAATGTAATTTAACATCGTTCAAATAAAAAGTTAAAGTATTGATCGATGTCTAAGGCCCATGTGATAATTAAGCACATAGGTACAATACAAGTTTGGTTCACTATACCACCTCAATAACGACTTAGTACAGGAACTAATACTTATTTTTCGTTACTTTATTGTAGAATAAAGCATAATTTTTATAAATTTACTGCAGTTTATAAATGGACACTGGCAGTATTACTAGAGCAACATAGTATCACCAGAGATAAACAATTAATTTTATTTACCTAAGATATCAATACACTAATATTTTTACGCACTCACAGGCTCATAAGAAAGATAAGATAAGATGCAATTATTTACTCAAAATATGTGTAGTCAATCAGAAACGAGGAGATACATACGTAGAACTAAGGTAACGGACATAGCCCTGCGAATCAGTCAAGTGGCAGTGGACAGGGCACATACTTAGCGCGTAGAACTGATGGCCGTTGGGGCAGAAAAGTTCTAGATTGGAGACCCTTCTACCAAAAGCGCAGCGTAGGTCGTACACCGACAAGATAGACAGACGACCTTGTAAAGATCGCAGGATCACACTGGATGCAGATGCCTATGTTCAGCAGTGGACGTTCTTTGGCTGATGATGACGATGATGGTGATGATGTGTAGTCATGAACATAACAGGTGTTGTTCAGTTGAAGTATCAACATGTCTTGCCGATAGCCGGCATGTAAATATTAAATTGACAAAAAATACAATTTCATTTCAAATAACAAGTACTATCATTATGCGATTTTTTATCCGTATCACTCATGGAAACGAACTCAGAATTGGGTGCGTGTGTAAATGTTTATGGGCTCACAACACACGATTTGATCGAAGAAGCAAATTTGCATTGAATTACGGTGTGACGAGAGGAGCAATTGAATATAGAAACGATATAGAGAAGTTTTATAAAATATCTCACGCATCCACTTCATGACACAACAGGTCAATCAATCGGTGGTATTGGTCAGCTCTAACTGAATCCGTAAAACGTAAAAATGCATGGGTTTAGAATTTTTTGACATTGGTTGATGACCTCATACAAAAAGAATTACTTATTACAACATTTAAATAAGTATTCCAGCTTGACCGTCCTCTAAGATTTCTCTTTCAAACTCTCCCAGTCTTTTGATTGGAGGCCGCCATCCAACAGATTGTGGATAAAACTTATAATGAGTTTTATATTGCAACCTGACACCGGAGGCGTTTCTTTGAATCACTTCAACTCATGTTATGAGGCCGAAATGTTTTGAGCAAGTATAATTAAGTACATAAAAATACCGCATCATACGAGTAAGTAAAAAATAAAGTTTCTATAGAAACATTTTCTAAATGATAAGTATGTCACATTGAAATAAAAAAAGTCGCATCACAACCAATATGTAAAAACTTAATGTAAATAATCTAGTAAGTAAGTAGATAAAATAAAATTCATATGCCTTTTCTTCTTTGGCTATATTTTTCTATCTATTGACTTTATTTATTGACAAAGATTATATTAAAAACTTGTTCTTTACTAATACAATAAAATTCCATAAGTATTATCAAAAATAAAAGTCTAGACGCACAAAAACATGAAAAGGACACAGTTATAAAACGATTCGTTGTAGTACTCCCGGGAGTCAAACCGAGATATGTGACGTGAGGAGTGAGCAGAGAGCACACTGCACTGGTGGGACTCCTTCAGTGTCTCTAAGCCCTAAGGAGTGTTTACACGGTAAACATATGACTTGAGAGGTCTGAGATTTGATGTCACTGTGAAAAGGGAATTTATTTATTTACATATTTTACTGAATATAACTGTTCAATTATGTTACTTCATTGAAAAATATAAAAAATATACAGTAAGTAAAATAAAATAACGAACCCATTTTCCAAAAATTTTGTATTTTTAGGGTTCCGTAGCCGAATGGCAAAAAACGGAACCCTTATAGTTTCGTCAAGTCTGTCTGTCTGTCTGTCTGTCTGTCTGTCTGTCTGTCTGTCCGTCCGTATGTCACAGCCACTTTATTCTGAAACTATAAGCATCACATAGCTGAAACTTGGTAGGTAGGTGTATTTTGTTCACCGCTTTCCAATTCAGATACAAAAAATAAAAAATAGTAATATTTAAGGGGGGGCTCCCATACATGAAACTAAAACCTAAAAAATTTTTTTTACTCAAACCTATGCGTGTGGGATGTTTATGGATAGGTCTTTTAAAATGATGTTGAGGTTTCTAAAACCATTTTTTCTAAAAGTGTAAGGTTTGAGATATAGACGCTTCCAAAGTGGTAAAGTGGGCGTCCCCCCCCCCCTCTAACTTTTGAACTAAGAAAGTGAAAATTTTGAAAAAAATATATGATGTAGATCTCAACAAAAACTTGCAACGAAAATTGGTTTGAAGGAGATCGAACTAGTAGTTTTTGAGATATTGCACATTTTTTATCAACCGCAAATATAACTTTGTCTTTCATACAAACACTATGAAAAACAAAGTTATTTTTGCTGTCGCAATATATTGTGATGTTTTCGTTAAGTGAAAGTAAGTGGACCCTGAATTCAGTTAAGGGTGGCACGGAACCCTCAGTGCGCGGGTCCGACACGCACTTAACCGGTTTTTTTATGAATCTGTAACACCACACAAAAGTGAAAAAAATATTGGTTTAGGTACAAGGTCGACCAGGGCACGCAGGGGTCCCAGAGAGGAACTACGAGTAAATCCTTGGTACTAAAACAAATTATCAACCACCAAATAATAATATTATTAATAAAGAACCTATTTATTTTTATAGCACTTATCTCAACTGCTTTTTAAATTTCAATTATGTGTAACTATTTTAATTATGTAGGTAGGTACTTAAATTTTATTTTCTAAACTTTCAACCTTTAGGTTTATAAGTACCCAAAAGCCCCCACAAAACTGAAGGCCTATTACTAAGAGTTTTTACATAAACCTTCCATTATAATAAGTATTCAGATGAAAGGGTAGAAGAATGTGTAGTGCCCTTAAAAGGGCTTGTACCTTTATTTTAATATTTAATCTTTGGGACTAGAGGGTTTAACTAGAGTTTAGGCTTCAAATTTAATCTGTACTTAAATAATAGGTCTACTTTAGTCCTAATATCTGTGGTAAGACAAACCAAGTAGTTATGTCCACTCGAGAGGTTGATTGAAAATAAAAGTAGCACTTTTATCTTTGAAAATGACAGGCTAATTTTGCAAAAATGGCAGGTTACTTGATTTCATACCGAGTTTCATAACCGCATAAAAAGACATAGTGAGAATTTAGAATTATATCTCCGGGACGCTATCACACTCGTCCGTCACAAAAAAAGATTATTCATTTGCGCTTTAAAATATACATCTATACCTATTTTAAAAAAAAGGACATAAAATCGGATAAGGTACACAAAATAAAGAAATAATTTATTCCCACCCCCTTAGGATCGAGTTTAAATCTGTCATTGCGCCGTCGATTTTCTAAAGACATTTCCTCAAGTCTTATTTACAATCTATAGAGATCTATCGCAGTCTAAAAACAAGATTGATTGTCCATAAAACCGAGACGCCGAAATCGTCTGTCTAACTTGACGATGCCTTTGTTCTAAATCCCTTAGGTTTTTGATTTGCCTCAGGAGACGATTCTTAAGATATTAAGAATCCGATTCTTTATCTGAATGTAATATTGAATGCTTTCCAGTAACTTGTACTTTTTGGCTATTTTTTTTGACATTAAATACTTTCTTCCTTATAAATTCCTTTATGTATTTATGTATATGAATATTATAAAAAGCACACAGGTCAGAGCTTAAGAAATGCAATGATAGAAAAGTGTCGTAGAAAAATAACTTTTTTTATAGCTACCTATACACTTTATAAATGACGCTACTTATGATTATGTTTAAATAAACAACAAAAACCTGTCCCCAAGTTAAGAAAACATAAACAAATAAGCGTGATTATTGAGAATCAACCCCTCGGTTGTAACAATGAAATCCTACCACGGCGATCAATCTCAACCGATATTGTTTATAGTGCTTTAGTATGTGCGCAATACACCTTCCTGTTCTTTCACATTCATTCTGGCAGATTCGATATTAGGCGAGAGATCAGGCGCAGAACCAACGGCTTAAAGTGCTTTTCAAGGCACGAGGGTGTCATTAACACAAACTTTCTGACTTTGAGCTGTTTTTGGGTAATTCAAGACAGAAAAATCCAGAAAAAAATGTTGTCACCAGGATTTGAACCCAGAACCTCTTGGGAAGCAACCAGCGAACTAACCACTACACAAACGAGGCACCATCGAAAAATAAGTACTAACTAACCAATGAATAATTTAATATCGAACGTCATTTCATATTAAGTAATAGACAGATAATGCTAATGGGAACTTATTTAGTTATAGTGCAACAGTCCGTAAGCAAAGTAAATAGTAAGTGTGTAAGTAAAAGAGTTAGTAAGTGTGTTTAAAGATTGAAGATCCTTTGACCAAAGACGCAGCGTAGGACGTCCACCAGCAAGATGGACAAACAACCTTGTAATGATTGCAGGATCATACTGGTTGCTGAACGCTTGCGATCGGTTGCCGTGGAAAAGCGTGGGGTATTCAGCTTTGTCCTTCGGCTGATAATGATCAATCAAAAAATCATTTTTTTTTTCAGTTTCAAAAGAACAATAATTAATCAAAGGACTTACAAAACCAAATGATGACTTGACCAATTGACCATTTATGAGGTCAAATTGTGATAGACCTGGGTGGGTTTCTAGGGGTGTATCCCAATAGGGGAGGTCGAAAATTAATATAGGTACAGTAATTCTTTTGTCTGAACTAGGTTTGACCTGTATCTCAGGCTTAAAAGACGTTACACAAAAGAATATTGGGATATTAATAATGAAATGGGATGATGATGATTATGTGATTTTAACAGACCGTTACGATAAAGCTTGTTCAAAGCGATTAAGCTTAAATGAGAGTTTATTTACCTACCTATTTAAATCAAATTAAGATCAAGTATTCAAAAATAAGTCAAAACAAGTCTAACTAAAAAATACTCGTAATTTTCCAACAGCATCATTAATTTTGATGGTGAAAATAGAATGAAAGAAAATAATTATAATCAGAAGCATACTGAAAGCACCCAATTCAAAGTCTTATCTTAGCCTATCACAACAAAATCATCTTAGAATACTCGTATGTTTTTGACAGAAATTAATTTAATTTCTGAATTTGCTGAATCTTGAATTCACATCTGTATTTCTTTTGAAAAATCTGATCCTAAGCACAGATGTGCTCTTTTAAAGTAAATCATATATGATTGCGTATTATAGTGCATAAATGTTACTTAAATTTGAACATCCTAATTATAAAAAGACATATAAGACTTTATTTTCAACACTAGGCTTAGGCAAGTGTTCCGGCTAGCACAACGCCTGCGCCTTTTCAAAGGCAACATCCAGCTTAGCAAATGTTTGCCGCCTACAAATGTTTTTAACTTAATGATGTCATATGTAGGTCCTATCCTGTATCTCATTGTCCTTAAATTAATAGATTACACACTTGCGCATCTATACAGGGTGTCCCAGGAAACCTGTACCAGCGAAGGTCTGGGGTTAGAGGATACTAATACCCAATGTATGTTCCGCGAAAAGTTAAATATATTTAACGTTGGGTATTAGTATCCTCTAACCCCAGACCTTCGCTGGTACAGGTTTCCTGGGACACCCTGTCTGTGTATATATCATTTATCTGGCGCAGATGTTCTAGGAGACCAGACCCTAGGTGAACTGGGAATAAGGACTGGAAATGATGATGAGTATTTTAGACACTTGTTTTAACTTCGAGTTTCATTGAGTTCCTAAAGTCAAATCACTCCAAAGAGCTTGTTACTAAAATTTTGACATTTGCACGGACAAAGCCACGTTAAATTCGCAGTAAGGTCATCAAATGTTTCAATTGAATTGAGACTTAACTAGTAAAGCGTCGTATAAGCCCCTACGACCTTCTAACTTGGGATTTATTCGATTGAATGAAAGAGTTTCGCTAAAGCATTTTCCATTTTATTGCTAATGGTTTTCGGGAAGACTTTATACAGTTTGTTTTGTAGCCCACGTTTAGGTTTATCAGCTGGTGCCAGAATGGACTGGAATACAAATAACACTTTTTGTTCTATAATGTTCGTTTCATATTATAAGTATCTATTTTTTATTCTTTACGTGAAATAATAGGTTGAAAAATAATGCATCATTCGACCTGAAAGGTTTGGCAGACAGAGAATGATTTAAGCATTAAGTCCACCTCTGTACAACATAATTTGTGCAATTAAGTCTTTAAATAAATGAATTTGCACTTTTAGGTTGTAATCTTGTATATCATTTATAATTATTTAAAATAAAAATGTAATTTAAGGCATCAATGATAGATAAAGATTGTATAATTTAAAAATACCCTATGTTTTGTTTTGGAATGTACGTTTTCCTTTTTCATAAAGTGACTTGATTATCATAAACAACTCAATCCTATGCAAATAAGACGATGATCCATAAACCTATAAAGTATTTATGGCGGATATCGCCATACATTTTTTATGGTGTCCCAAAAAATAATTTTATGGAAAAAATATTGTTTTGACTGATGCCATTTCATTGAGCCAAGTGAAATATGATTTGTGATGGGATGTTTTTTTTTCCTAATACCAACATGCATATCACATATTTTATTACAGAACGGTCTTTAAAACACATAACAAGGGTTTTAGATTTGACGTGTTACAAGTGTATATTAATTACTAAGTTTTAAAATAATTATCATGTAGATACATGACCTGGTTTTGCAACGAATAATTTTCCGTGGCTCACCACGGAGTGTATTTTTACTTACTGCGTAAAATAATAGTATACAAAAACGAGCAGTGATTTGTTAAAAAGCTGAATTGCTGTGCGATTCAAAAATACGTCCATTGGGAGCACATCAAGCGGGGCAAAAAGGGATGTGAAAAATTAACGGACTGCTTTCAGCTGGCGAGCTAATGGTCGCCAGGGCCGGACTTTACACGCTAGTGTTGCACTTTTTATACCTAAAAAGGTCAAAAAGTGGCTACAAAATAACATTTTGACAGTGAAAACTTTGGCTAGATAAATTCATCATCTGCTTAAGTTCACCGTTACCTGCTGTCTATTCATTTATTTATTCATTGTAATATTACATTCTATAACACTTAAATGGACATTTTATTTAGATCCATTACTATAACTCCTAACGATTTACACTTGTAGTTTAAAATAGAAAGAAGACAGAATAACGGTCATTGTAAATAGTCAAACAAAAGAATACAACAAATGAAATGGAAAATAATGTTTTTCCAAAATTAATAAACCAAATGGACCACAGTTGACCTCTGACAAAAGAAAAAGATGCTTATTCTCTTTTACTTCGATACAATACATTTTCCGGGTACCGTCGTTTTTCGTCGCACATCACTAAAACAGGTAAGTACAAAAAACTCGTTCCGTTCAAATAATTTCAGAGGTTGCAAACCTTCGCAGCAAAATCGTGTAATGAAATTCTTGTGTCCGTGGAAATTAAACGTTTTCTATATTTCACTGACCTAAACAATCTATCTTAGCATTTAGAGACAAATTGCTTCGAGTCAAAACTTTTTTAATTTCCGAAAACCGATTTAGCTCGTTCTTTCCTACTGAATTAATCGTTCAAAATAATTTTAAAAAATAAACAAGAATAAGCTTAACTATTGCACTTGTTAAACGTTACGTGAGAACAGTGTCTCAAATATGCACTCAACGAACAGTGAAACTAAAAAACGATTAACATATCACAGAGATAGTGGAGTTAACATTTAATTCGGGCTACAAATCACTCGTATCTCGGCTAACAACTAAAATACGGTGTGCTTTTATGATAGATGGTGCGACAGTCGTTGTGCAAACGACTTTTGTGTAGTGTGTCGTTTTGGTGCAGAGGGGATTCTTTATTGGACAAAATATACGCTTGCTGTACTTACTAGAAATAAGGTAAGTAAAAAGAAAGGCAACTACTTTTTTCCATAGTAATTAAGTTAGTGACCTTTTAGTATATAAGTCTATACAGAACCTTAGCGACAAGGAACAGTGTTTAGGGTTACAAGTTACAATGCAAGGTAGAGGTAAATTAAATTTAGTTAAATTCCTTTCTTCGACAACAAGACTATTGGTGTGTTGTCTGGCGCATATTTATAAAAAAAAAAGAGAAATAAATAGGTACGTTGAGATAATCTTATATTTTTGCGAAGTATGTGACATAATAAATAAACACAAATTCTGCTTTACATATTAGTTTTTTATTCTTTCTCCAATGTTTAAATCATCTCTGACTGTCTGTTCATAAAGGAATAAAAAATAGTTTGCATATCAAATTGCTACCGGGATCGAAGTGTGCCAATCACAGATGTAGCTTCGACTTTTTGATCGAATTACCCTGTTTGCATGGCAGGCATCTGTTTATGGGCTTGAATAATTTGATGACGAAAATAAAGCCAAGTTTCAGTGTAGAAGATATATTTATAAATTGAGTGGCATGCGCCTAATAATTTTCGATTTTATGATTAAACCAAAACGAAACAAATCCAAGTTATAAGGTTCTTAATGAATTGCACATTTCTAGCTTTTATTCTTTGAAAAATTACCGTCTTTGATCGTAATTTGATGACATCGTAAATTCTGTAATTTGGACTGGAAAAGGATCCTGAGAGATATTCTTGTATCTTCAAACACGGTCAGATTCAAATTGATTCAATAATTTAACCAGGGATAATTACATACGCTACAATAGCTTTTATAAGAAACATCCTACCTGTCAGTCTTCAGACTCACATTCAGTTAGGGAGTAACCCTTGCTTTAAATTGTCGGGCCCTTGTAAAATCATCATTACGGTTTTCTTTTTATTGCAAACTCTTAAAAGAAATGTAAAATTCAGTCGGTAATCGAACTCTTCGAGACAACCTTTGAGCAAATATCAATAAAATAAGTTCATATAAAAGTTCTTTATAATTGGCATCCTAATAAAAATGGACGAAAATTAATAATTTTCACAGGCAATAAAATCGGCCTTCATAATTATTACGACATTATGTTGCGTCAAACGCGTAGGTAGCGTTAACACTCACTTCCTTTGTTCGTGAAAACTGATGGCTATCACTGTATTCCAGGAAGCGACTAAATATGTTACGCCATCAGTCTTTGAGAAGCAAATTGGTTTACTAAGTGGAAATTGGGTCTATCGTGGTGTCCCTTTTACATTGATAGGTAAGAAAACAGATACTTTAGTTAGGTTCTTGAGTCCAGTTTTCGAGGTAGATATTGTTTAACAAAATGTATAACTCACCTTATGAAAAGATTAACAGATTTTCTATGCACCTTATTTAAAAAAAAATTGACCGAATATATTGAATAGCAAGAAAACAACTATACATGTCTTTCGTTAATAGTATACTTGAAAATGTTTTTTGCATCAAATTAAATATCACAATTAACTAAGTAGTAGAATGTTTAATTTATTGATTAATTATATGCAATTAAAAAGATTCAAGTAACATTTAAGATATCAAAAGAAATAATAGAATACGTTGAAAAATATAGGTACGCCACGCGCATTTAGCAATTTGCGAGTCTTATAGCAAATATTCTGATGATAAGTAGAAGCTGTTAAGTCCTCTTAGCTCAAATACATTTAATTGCTTGGCTGACGAGTGCTACAATACAAATCATGAGTGGAAATAACCACTAAATGCTTTCAGCAGGCTTCAAGAGTGAACTTACTGTGGAAAGCAAACGTATTCGCAACCACAAAATGCTTAGTTTCAACAATTCCACGAAACTACATGGAATTGCTTCAATAAACAAGAAATATACTCTTCGGTTGGCCCCGCGCTGCTTGAGAATAATTCACTGAATTATATTTTGTAACAACGCGCAACGTACAGTTTGTGCTATTATGTTCAGAGCTCGCTACAGATTTTGTGTTTTAGTTTTACGTTGGGAATAAAACATAAAACTTATTGTAAGGCTAGAATGTTTCGAAAATTATTAAAATGACTGCAATACGAGGGGTAGTTTATTTTACATTCCCAGTAATCGTGCTATGAGGGAGGTAAATGAACAAGTGAATATTTTCAAGTTTAAAAAGTCGTAGCCCTAATACTAGTAGTATTGTCCATATAAAAAAAATAGTGTAAAAATACAACAATAATGCATTAGCGACAATGCAATCAAAGCTAAGCTAAATAAAAAAAACACAAAATAAACAATACAGTAGTGACGCAAAAGCCGTGTTTAAAAATAAAAAAAAGACTTACCGAACAACAGTTACCTGCAACAAAAATAACTTTCATAACACATTTATTATGTTAGAAATAGGTACGTAACCTGGCGGTAGTACTATTATATGTATATAGGTATATTGGGTGCTAGCGGCTAACCACTTTTCAATGAAAATTGCTTGCACACACGACACAAAAAACGTTGTACAAACAACAGACGACGCAAGGTGTAAGGAATTTTCATTAATAAATGTTTAGGCGGCGGTGACGTCGATAGTAAACACTCAAGTTAAAAATAATAGAAGAAAAAGTAAACAAATATTTTACAAGACAAGCAAACCATTTAAAAAATTAACTGCTCTTGTAAAAAAAAATGCAATTGTGAGGTTATTCTTCAGGATGAGCGGGTGAATCTATTACAAAAAATATACCTACCTATATTCATTATTGTCATATTACACCTAGGTGGGTACTTAATAATTTGATAAAGACATACCTGCTTCGGTTCCTAGGTAGGTTTCCACGCCCTCCGATGAGCCGCATCGCCAGAAAATGTCTTCATCATCTGTTAGCAAGAAAACGAACTGTTTGTTAGACATCGTTACCTTACAGCAAGTAGGTACCTAAGTGCGCCTTTTTAGGGTTCCGTAGCCGAATGGCAAAAAACGGAACCCTTATAGTTTCGTCAAGTCTGTCTGTCTGTCTGTCTGTCTGTCTGTCTGTCTGTCTGTCTGTCCGTCCGTATGTCACAGCCACTTTATTCTGAAACTATAAGCATCACATAGCTGAAACTTGGTAGGTAGGTGTATTTTGTTCACCGCTTTCCGATTCAGATACAAAAAGTAAGAAAAAATAATATTTAAGGGGGGGCTCCCATACATGAAACTAAAACCTAATTTTTTTTTTTTTACTCAAACCTATGCGTGTGCGGTGTCTATGGATAGGTCTTTTAAAATGATGTTGAGGTTTCTAAAACCATTTTTTCTAAAAGTGTAAGGTTTGAGATATAGACGCTTCCAAAGTGGTAAAATGGGCGTCCCCCCCCCCCCCCCCCCATCTAACTTTTGAACTAAGGAAGTGAAAATTTTGAAAAAAATATATGATGTAGACCTCAACAAAAACTTGCAACGAAAATTGGTTTGAAGGAGATCGAACCAGTAGTTTTTGAAATATTGCACATTTTTATCAACCGCAAATATAACTTT
Source organism: Pyrausta aurata (assembly GCA_963584085.1). NCBI lineage: Eukaryota > Metazoa > Arthropoda > Insecta > Lepidoptera > Crambidae > Pyrausta > Pyrausta aurata. The sequence goes on along the minus strand of OY757264.1, from coordinate 13,650,289 downwards.
GTCTTTCATACAAACACTATGAAAAACAAAGTTATTTTTGCTGTCGCAATATATTGTGATGTTTTCGTTAAGTGAAAGTAAGTGGACCCTGAATTCAGTTAAGGGTGGCACGGAACAGGGATGTTGCAGATGCCGATATTTTCACATCCGCGGATGCGGATGCGGATGCGGAGTTTAGCAGGCTCACATCCGCGGATGCAGATGCGGATTCGGATGTATAAGATATTATGTAAAAAAATACAATAAAACGTATTACCGGCGTAATATAATATAATTTACCTTGTGATCTTATGGATATTAGTCTTAAATAATATAAAGTTTTCACACACACTGTCATACACACTGTATCACAACAACATTAAAAATACCTACCTATCTATCTTTATGATACGATAAGTAGTTCACTTTCACTTCACAGCGCAAACAAACACGTAATATTTATTCACTTGCAAGAAACAAATGATGCACTAGCTAGAACTAACAAGCTGCCTATCCACTGGGAAATATATATTAATATACCGAGATATACTCGATATCGCTCACCATAGTTTACAATGGAACCCTTCTCACTGGAAATATAATATTTTATATCCCGAGCTATAATATGTTTTGGAGCGATTCGAGAAAGATATATTTTCCGCCCCCCGCACGCACCTCCGCCCCCCGCGGTGGTGGACAATCGCATACAAAACTAAGAAAATATATATCCCATAGTGTGAACGGGTGAAAGATATATCTCGGGATTTAAAATAAATCGTAAAATTATCCCACAATCAAAAGACAGCTACAAACGTGTCGAATCTTGTCACCAATTTCTTCGCTCCCATTGGTTATTGTCACGTGCGACCGGCACGTGTCAATCGCCGGCCCCGCCCAATTTCTTTCTTGTCGCTACTTGTACAATATTCGCATCCGCATGAACATTCGCATTGATTAAATGCGGATGCGGAAGCAGATGCAGATGTCCAAATCAATGCGGATGTTCCGCATTTGCGGATGCAGATGCGAATGTTCGCAACATCCCTGGCACGGAACCCTCAGTGCGCGGATCCGACACGCACTTAACCGGTTTTTATTAGAGCGACAGCGCTGCTGTCCAATGTGAAGGCTTACTGCTGTCATATAAGTATGAAATTATCAGCAATAATAATATAGCTAAAGTCAGCATATAGCTAAAGTAGTATATGCTAAAGTCGCCTAAGTGTGTCAGCGCTCTTTAAGGTAGACGGCGTACAACCCCGCCCGACCGGCGTAGGTAGGCCTAGAAGCTAGAGATGGTGTGACCACAACCAGGGCCCGATCCAGCTGTTTCGCCGCTCCGGGCAAAACAATGTTTGCCGCCCTTACGGTATTCCATAGATGGTGTAATAATTTAACCTATAAAAACCGGCCAAGTACGAGTCGGACCCGCGCACTGAGGGTTCCGTGTGGGTTTGCCAGGTCACCAAATCTAATAGCCGCACATACCAGCCAGTTTGGCCGGACATTTGGGTAAAAAAGCCGGATGCCCTAAATTATTGAGGATTTTGTTTCTTAGTATAAATATGTACGCAAGCATGTCCTTACCCGGTTTGATAAATTGATTAATTTGTGAAAAATGTTGGCATCTAATATTTTCAAATAAGGTAATGAAATCACATTGAGAAGTGCTTCAAATTTTGGTACTGAAAGACCAAAGTATTTGCGAACGAAGGGAGCGCTTAAAAGTTTGGTGACGTAAATAGATGCGCGAGCGAAGCGAGCGCTTCAAATTTTTTCTCTAAAACGGCATTCAGAGCGACTAAATTATATAAATCAATGTGTGAGTTAGGCAAGAGTTTCCAATAGTAATGGTTTTTAAAATGATTTAACTGTTAATAAATAATGTGCAATTATAAAATTTTGGAAGAAAACGACCTAACAAATGTGAAAGATCTAAAATGAATACGCCATTTTTTCTTTATCTACACTAATATTATAAAGAGGAAAACTTTGTTTGTTTGTTTGTTTGTTTGTTTGTTTGTTTGATTGTAATGAATAGGCTCATAAACTACTAGACCGATTTTAAAAATTCTTTCACCATTCGAAAGCTACATTATCCACGAGTAATATAGGCTATATTTAATTTTGAACAAAAATAGGGTTTCTCGGATATTAGGGTTTTTCGGACACAAGGTGTAAAAAATCAACCAAAAAAGTTACTTATTTTGCGTACCCTGCCTAACGGCTGAACCGATTTAGCTGAAAATTGGCAGGGAGGTAGCTTAGAGCCAGGAGAAGGACATAGGATACGTTTTATCCCGTTCAACGGGGCCGGGGCTGGGGCGGGACGGGGCCGGGGCGAAACAAAGTTCGCTGGGACCGCTAGTTATTATTAAAATTATTACGCGACTACAAGAGAAGTAAAATGCAAAAGATGTACAAAAATTGTTAAACATATTGAACAAATTTCATTTTTTATATAAAATTCGATATAAGAAACAGTAGATCATCCGCGAACGAAGCGAGCGCGAAATCGCGCGGCTCTGCGGCGTGCGGGAGCGACTGACAGTCGACTCGCCTGCGCTCGGCGATTGCTCGTTTGTTTGTAAACGTAAAAAGCCTAACAAAAGCCGAACTAGCCGGACACCGTTTATTTTGGCCGGACACGCAATCAAAAAGCCTACCTATGTCCCCCATATGAAACCCTATAAATGGTTTTAGGAACCTCAATGTAATTAATTATAAACGACTTATCCGTAAACAACCCACACGCATAGGTTTGAGTCATAAAAAAACTTAAGGTATGAGTTTAATGTATGGGAGCCCCCTTAATGTGTTTTTTTTTCTTTTTAGGGTTCAGTAGCCGAATGGCAACCCTTATAGTTTCGTCAAGTCTGTCTGTCTGTCTGTCCGTCCGTATGTCACAGTCACTTTATTCTAAAACTATTAGCATCACACAGCTGAAACTTTTGTAGGTAGGTGTATCTTATTTACCGCTTTTCAATTCAGATACAAATAGTTAAAAAAAACATTTAAGGGGCATCCCATGAAACTAAAACCTAAAAAAAATATTTTACTCAAACCTATGTACGGAGGATGTCTATGGATACATAGATAGGTCTTTTAAAATGACATTGAGGTTACTAAAACCATTTTTTCTAAAAGTCTAACGTTTGAGAAATAGACGCTTCCAAAGTCGGCGTCTAACTTTTAAACAAAGCAAGTGAAATTTCGAAAAAAAAAAACATAATGTAGGTTTTAACAAATAATTTCAACGAAACATTACTTTGTTCTTCATACAAATACTATGACAAACAAAGCTATATTTGCTGTCAACAAAATATTGTGGTATTTCGGCTAAGTGGAAGAAAGTGGATTCCTAATTCAGTTTAAGTTGGCAGGGAACCCTCAGTGCGCGAGTCCAACTCACACTTGGCTGGTTTTTTTAACCATCTTTCAAATTTTCACCGCCAACGTGCCGTGCCACCCCCATTTTGCCGCCCCTCAATTTCGCCGCTCCGGGCAATTGCCCGGTTTGCCCCCCCCTAGATCGGGCCCTGACCACAACATGAAAGTCATTGAAAATAGGCGAGACACTAGCCCATCATGGTGCTCAGGCATGCAGCCGCACGTCTAAGGTAAATTGACTGCATGCTGGCGGTGCTTTAACGGCAAGCGGCTAAGATTTCCGTAGTCATGGGAAAGCTCTGTGATTTGATGCCAGCATGCGCAAGGCGCAACGATATCACGTCGACGGAAAGGCCACGTCTCGATGGCAAACTGTCGTCTATATGTTAGAGCTCCAACTTAATTTTGAAGCAAAACAAGTTTTAATTTAAATATTTAGAATACTTGGTCTTGTTACTTATAATAAAGATTGTAGAATAAATAACCAGGTAGGTACAGGGATGACGATGAAGCAAGCTCACCCAGATGACCCAAAAGAAGCTTGTACGCTCTGACTTACTTATTAGTTAACGACGACTTTTATGATTATACCTAGCTAGTTAATGGGTAATGAACACGGACAGCAGCTGTCCGACAGCTTCTGCGCAATGCAATGCAACCGAACCTTACGGTCCAAATTCGGTTTCGCAAGTCATGTCATTATAGCGAGCCCAATACAAACCACACAAAACTTGAATCACAAAATACAATTGCAAGGGCCGCTCTCGAGGGATACGAGGAAAACCGATGATGAAAAGATGCTAGATATTACGAAATTTGGTTAGCCCAAATAATAGGTACATACCTAAACCATGTTCAACTTGTAAAGCAGTTGTTTCGTTGGATCACCAGAATCTTCGCTTCGCAAACTCCGAACTGGGGTCGTTGACCGCAAACAATATTGTCCAAATCACTGAATTTAAAGTTCTGTTTAAACACCACAACACTTTTGAATTAACACCTCACACATTATCTCTTTTGAATACTTTTTTGCACCATAGATCCGCCCCCGCCGTTCAATCAAACGCGAAAAGAAATAATCAAAGAGAATATAATCACTTGGAAATAATTCTAGTTCTACCCACAGATGAATAATATATGTATCTTGGTTCTACCCACCCAAGTAATTTATTTTCTCAACAAGACAGAATGAGACAAAAGTTCGTCGAGCGAGCGAGGAAGAAAAATTATACCACAGATTATAACATAGATATTATGACCGACCATTATTATGACCTTTGAGATATGACAGATAACAGATTGGAAAGCTCTTGGAGCATTTAGGATCCTTATGCTGCCTATTCACTTAGAAATATACTATATCGATATCTGAGTATGTTGCTTAATTTTCTCGGGTAATTAAAAAGTCACGGTGTATATCTTAACATATATTATTATATTATATCCCACAGTCAAATGGCAGCTTTATTAAGTTTGGCGCAGCCTGTGGTGTTGCTATTGCCTATTGCTAGCGTCGTTTTATTTTTCTAATATGCTGATTTTGTGCAGCCCAAGGAATAAAACCACTACCGATTATCTCTAAAAATTAATGACATTATAACAAATTCAATGCGTTTCAATGAGCAGTTTTGTTGTCGTAAGATGTTTTTATTACGAGAGATGGCGCTAGCGTCACTTTAGGAACTAACTTTTAAAACTTCATTGAAGGTTTTTAAAATTGGGTTATTGCTTTTCGCCAACGTAATAATAACGAGTAAAACAATATTAATATGAACCTTTAGTACATAAAGGACATAATAACGCAATTAAAAAAGCATCCAAAATCCAAATTAATCCAAAAGCCATTAACGCATTTTACAATATTTTCTAAACGCACTTTTTTTTCTTCGTCTGTGGTTTTCCGCCGACTAAAAAAAAAATGTTCCTAAAGTGACCCTAACGCTATCTAGTGAGAGCTGTAAAACGATGGGAGAAACTGTTCATTGTAGATGAAATGTTTTGGCTTATAAGGACAAATTGTTTTAAGTGATAATATTTTGTTGTTCTTACAGTGTCTTTACCTACAGCATAAAAACAAGTCACAATCGTTATTTATAGGAAAATCGAGATTTTAATTTTTATTATTTTCCTTAACAAACACAATATCATTATTTAAACAGCACCATGAAAATTTAAAAAGTTTACAACGTCATCGGCTTCGCCTCTATTAATTCAATGCTCAAACCTTCTTATACTCTAATCTGAACCTTAATCAGTCAGGTATCAAACGAATGCCGAGAGTCGCATAACAATGGAATTTTTATTGTGTCTCGTTTACACATACTTGACGAGTTAATTTATTTAAAAAAACATTTTTTTTTTTATCTTAGTCTCTAATATTCTCAAAAACTAGTGGAAAAAAATCCAAATTGAATTTCTTAAAAAAATATATTAATTTATTGTGCTGAATCGGCCCTTTAAATATTATTATTTAAAACGAGATAACCTAGATAACTCGGCATTTTGCCCTTGTCATTTTGCTAAACAGCGAGCGAGCGTTTATAAACTGACGACGCCATATGTAAATTGCGGAATTATACGCTTTGCCTGTGACTGAGGCACTTTTAGCTTAATGGTGTAAGTTTAAATGAACTCTTTTATTCTCAAATACTAATGCTGTAAACGTTACATACAATTATCTCTTTCGGAAAGGAATATTAATTTTATAAAACGTAATGAATAAACTTACCTACTTAAACCTTCACACTGTCACACCGCGCACCACGCCATGCCTCAGGACTGAAACAAAACGCAGCTCTCTAGAAATACTATATATTCTGTGAAATTACAACCGTAAATTCGAAACAGAAACTATGCGCAGCAAACCAGTTTTGTCATGGCAATACATTATCATAATAGAAATTTAAATCCTATACATTCCGGGTGCTTTAGAGACAGTACAAAACGGCACGATTTGTCCACTCGGGAGTGATTTATATTTGCACACTAGTCGTGGCTTTCGACTTAGGTCGTAAATTTATTATTTATTCACACACGTCTCTTGGCACCAGATGTGTATGCAAAATGTGCAAAGTTGAACGCAAGTAACAGAAGTGAATAGTCTTCGATATTCTGTAAATGTTAACTAATATATAAACTCAAAAAGCGAAAAAGCATACACAAAGTATACATAGGTGTACAGATTTAGCTTACAGAAATTAAAATGGAAACATAATTTGTTTTTCATAATTCAACAGGCCTGTTAATGTGACGGTGGCCGAGTGGTATAGGCATACGCCGGGATTGCGTAAGACACGGGGTTCAATTCCTCGTCTGTCACAGGTTCACAGTTGTCTTTTTACAAGTGCAATTTATATTATTATTAAGTTTGTATCGTGACAAAACACTATACAAACAAAAATAAACTATAAATTGGCTTTCATCATCTTAACTGATTGTTAAAATATTTGTAAACATATTTTCCTTCGGATATTGTGAGAGCAATCTCGCAACATTGATGATGTCACGCAGCCTACGCGTTAAAAAAAGTACTTGCAAATTCAACAGGCCTGTTAATGTGACGGTGGCCGAGTGGTATAGGCATACGCCCGGATTGCGTAAGACACGGGGTTCAATTCCTCGTCTGTCACAGCACAGGTTCACAGTTGTCTTTTTACAAGTGCAATTTATATAATTTGTTTCCATAAAAAAATTAATGAAGAATGAAACTACTAGGGTACACTTCCATCACCATTTTAACGGTATAACATTAAAAAATGCAACTGATATGAAAACTTGTTTAAAGAATTAGATTTCCGGTATTTTCCGGGCTAAGACAAAACAAAAAAGATAAGAAAAATTGTTTACTTTTTCTTTATATTATGGTTACCACGTTTTAAGTGATAATATGTAATTAAATCGTCAATTTAGCACATATTACCAAATCCCAAATGAGGTGTAACAAGGTACTAAAATAATAAAAAAATGTAGGTAAGAGCCAAGACCAAAACCTTGGACCTTAGCATAAAACCTTTTTTTGTATAAAACACTTTTTTTTTTGTTATTTTTCTTTATTTTATAAATGACATTATATAACATTACCGAACTTTAGAAAAGTTGTGTTTTAGTTTTATTATTTGTAATCCTCTACCTACGATGATAAAAAAATATTACATTACCTCAGGTACGGAAACACCACGCGCCATCTCTTGACGACCTAACTAAAACATCGAATACAGTTTGACTAATTAAAGGTAAAACTGCAAGAAAGCTCCAATATACAAATATTCAAAAAAAGAGTTGAAGAACATCTACTCTCTCAAATACCCTCTTCATCGTAGAGTATATATTTATACATGGATAGTATAGATTTATACATAATATTGATATATATTATTATTATTATTTTATATATTTTATTATTGTTTGGATATATGTATATATATATATATATATATATACGTTATGTAAGATTATTCATAGTATTTAGTTTATTATTATTATTTAAAAAATATAAATAAATTATAACTTTTTTCCGTATTATTAATTTAGCACTGCCAATATCCGCAACTATTTCATTTCCAACACCTATGGGTTGGCTGGAAGAGATCTCTTTTAGGGATAAGCCCATCTTTGTTCACATTGTGACTTTTTGTATTTTCTGTACATCTTATAAGTGCAATAAAGAATATATATTTAAGGTAGTACCAGAAGAGGGCGCCAATGAGCAGTTTTCTCCCATCGTTTTACAGTTCTCACTAGATGGCGTTAGGGTCACTTTAGGAACATTTTCTTTAACGTTGGCGGAAAACAGACAAGGAAAAAAAAGTGCGTAATGAAATATTGTAAAAAACGTTAATGACTCATGGATTCTTATTTTTTGGCATTTTTATCTTCTTTAAGTACTAAAGGTTCACATTAATATTGTTTTACTGTTTATTATTTACGTTGGCGAAAAGCAATTACCCTCTGCTATAATTCTTAGATGAAGTTTAAAAAGTTAGTTTCTAAAGTGACGCTAGCGCCATCTCTCGATGATAGAAACATCTCTTTTAAATTGCCGCTCTTTTCTGGTGCCACCTTTCATTAGTCAGAGATATTACTTATTCATATCTATGGTCAGAGACAGACTCTAATGACTCTAAAGACCTACAATGAAAAAGTGTAATATAATATTTTCGTATTTCAATGAGTTACTACTATATTTACTTTATGATAAGTATAATTTAATTTTAGTTCTGAGAAATCACCAAATTCAAATTAACAAATAGGTAATAACTAATACCTACTCTATAAAAACGTATTTTTACAAAAGGAAATACTTACTAAAACCTTGGCTGTACGGGTGATTCCCTTGACCACCCAGATTCGGCAAATGTAAAAAAAAAACAGGAAAACCAAACCAGACAAAACGACCACAGATTAGTAATAAGAGTAAAAACTTTGAGTATAAATATTCTTTGGTAAAAACCACAGATTAGTAAGAGTAGGAAAACGATAGACAAGTGGCATACTCTTACTAATCTGTGACAAGTGGTGAGCGCGAAGGATTCGTTTTTCTTAAATTGTGGTACTGGTAGTATTTTCTATCGTGTGAACTTAAATTTTCCTGTGTAATTGCTAAAAACTGAGAGTCAATTTTTGATTGATTATTTTCAACTAGAGAACTTCTACTTTCAAAAAGGACAACTAGGTTTTCTTTTAAAAACTTTGTACCTAGGTAAGTAAGTTATATAAATATCAACAATTCTGTCTTCTTTCTTAGTAAAAGCAAGGTAGCAGTACCTACGTACATAACTTCTGTCGTAGTTTCGTTTGTCAATCTTTCCATATTATATTACGAAGCTGGCAGGCAGTAGTACAATGAACTCACTGGTCAATAACCCCTGAATACTCGTAGGCTATTATTATTTCCTAACATTAATTTTATTTATCGTTAAAATTGCGGAATTAATACGAATCTCAGTTCAAACATAACCTAAAAGCTATAAAATAATGTCTTTGCCAATTCACTTGATCATTTGTTTCGGACGTGACTTTATATATAGGTTACCCTCTTAGGATAACACGAAAGTATTCTAGACATGCTCAAATACTTTACGCGAACAATTTGTGGTAGGAGGTTTTAGGCAATTCAAAGAGATTTATTCGAATGAGGCTCGCAAGTTATATTGTCTCACGACGATGCCTACTTGAGGAGAATATAGTTTCAAATTATTTTAAGTCGAAATGAAATGAAATATTTATTTGCTCAAAACATGGTTGCAATAGGTGGTAGGTACAGTACAAAAATAAGTCCTCACATTTTACCAAAAACTATAGCATGGAATGCAAATTGTTTCTAATTCGTTTTCTGTTTCAATTTGTTAGAATCTAACAAATTTTTATAGTTGTGGGTAGTTGTTACTTAAATAGGTAGATACCCACCTACTTTTGTAGGTACTGTTGAAATTCAAAGATTCCTAATTAATTGCGATTTGTTTCCGAGCAGCGGCGGCTTGCATGAGTGTTGTAATAGATTTCATTCATCATTTCGTTTGGATAGCTAGCTAGTGTGTTGTGTTTGTTGCATGAGCATTCATAGGGAAAGGAAAGATTAAAAATTTCCACTTAGTAAAAATTAACTTTATTTATAAAAGACGACGGATTTGTGGCGGCAAATTCAAACACGTGTGCACCTCATATTCAAACTTATCTTATCTTAGCTAATGCCAATTTTACTGATGGCTGTTGTTTCTTTTTTTAGACAACGGGTTTTCATTTGTCATCGTCGTCATAATTTAATGTTATATCTTACTATCTTGACTAGCACTTACCCGCGGTTTTATCCGCGTTAATATTGTTTGTCACATGTAGTAAATTATAACCTAGGTGCCAATCCAATGTTTAAGCTATATTATTGTACAGTTTCGTCATAATCTGCCTACCTGTCTATTTAGTGGTTTTTGCGTGAGGGAGTAACTAACACATTCATATTAAATATTAATCCTCACAAACTTTTGCGTTTATAATTTTGCTTGATAAAGATAATATTTTGTTTGCATTTTTCTTTATTTAAACCTATTATTTTATTTTCTGCAACAACATTTAAAAGGTATGAAACACGTCGACCCAACCCCGCAAAAGATATCAAAAAGTTCGTAGGTAGACCAATATTTTTCTCAGTGTAAAAGACACGCTAATATCCAGTAGTCAGACAAGACAACCGCAGCCGTTAGAGGATGCGGCTCCCACGAACTGTGACCTGAATTTACGCTAGTTTTTTTTAAAATTCAAATTGAATTCAGTTCTGTATTTTTTTCTTTTAGGCTATAGCCATGGCCATGGCCTATGTCATGGACCGCGAGTGTGATTGGATAGATTGGACAAAACGATACATACGGCGAGCGATGTTTCATGGCTGCAACCATATTGGTAAGTGATTGAATATTTTTACATTTCGTCGTCACCCGTTACTTAGGGATATAATGTGAGATGATAATAAGTATTTCCGAAGGTTAAATAAATGTATGTATGTCACCTAATGAACGAACTTAATATAGAGGTTTAATTGGCATCGCGGAACTTCGGATGAGTTTCTAACATACATATGTATTCCAGCGGCCTGACTGCGCGTCTAGTAGGGCATTTTCTACAATAATGCTAACGTAGACAGACAGACATTACTGAAATTACCAATGTTACGGCTATAATAACTAGATGCAACGGAGCCGTTTTGTTAAACAGAGTGGAGGGTTCATTAACTAATTTTAGTGCTTACCTGCCTACTTTGATGTGCGTACAAAGTTTAATTAATCCACTGAAATGTTACAGCAGTGTTTTAACTACACATAAACTAAACCTTTACTGCCGTTTCACCCGCTTTTCGGTGTACCCTATAAAATTTGGCGACAGTAAAAACACTCGTTGCGGTATTGCCACACTTTAGTAAGGCGCTGATAAAGCAGACCTTTTTTATATTTTAAGAGGCTTTATCTAAATTATGTTAATCCTTGATCTCTTTGAGGTAATTCTTGATCGGATAATGAATGAGGAAAATGTTTTTTCTAGGGTAGAAAACACTTTTGTTTTAGAGATTAGGTGGGTAGATAGATCACTCAGAGATTGTAATAATAACATACGGAGCATCAGCTGTGTAAACAAAATAAAAAGTTAAAAAACTTAACCCTTCGTGAAGCTCATTTTATCCCTTAAAACTGGACTTTGCGGTCGGTCCGACCCTAATAAGGATTTTTATTGTAAAAAGTTGTATCAGAGTTAAACCTTTGATGCAAAAATTACTTCATTTCGGAATGAAAAATGCAAAAAGGGATCTTTTAAAGAATATTCGGCTGAAAATTTTGCCTGAAAAAGTTGAGTCTAATCAAAAGCATGCAATTTTTAGACCGCATGGGTACAATAGCATAAATATTTAAGGTATATTTTAAAGCTCCTGCTCCCAAAAGTTTGTAGATACATAATATTGCATCTTTGTGTGTGTGTGTCAAGCTAGAGTTATAAATAAACTTTGTCAACCATATTTAATTGAACTAGGTACCTACTTCCCTATTTTGTTTTATTACCTAACTGTATTGGTTACAACCGTATTATCAATATAATACATTTATGCTTGCGTTAAAATTTATGTTCCTAATAATTGCTGTAATCTAAATATTATGCATGACAAACTTTTAAGGCGAACTTTAGGACACGTTTCCCAATAACGGTTATTCTAATAGGCTATTAGGTAAGTTTTCAAACTGTAACTTTCAAACTTTGAATTAAGTTACCGAATATTATAATCTCTTATTTTTTATCACCTATTTAGGTGTTATTTGGTCAAATATTTTACAGGTTCTAGGATAGTTTTTAATTTTCAAAAGTTCTAGGATAATAACGCTCTCATAATGTGAAAAAAAAAACCGCCAAGCGCGAGTCGGATCCGCGCACTGAGGGTTCCGTACCCTTACTAAATTCGGGGTCAACTAACTTCCACCTAGCGAAAATATCTCAATTTTTTTGACGGCAAAAATAACTTTGTTTTTCATAGTGTTTGTATGAAAGATGTTAGACTTTTAGAAAAATGGTTTAAGAAACGTCAATATAATTTTGAAAGACCTATCCTAGACACCACACACGTATAGGTTTGAGTAAAAACATATTTTTAGGTTTTAGTTTCATACGGGAGCCTCCCTTAAATATATATTTTTTTAATTTTTGTATCAAAAAGCGGTGAACAAGATACCAACCTACCAAGTTTCAGTGGTGTGAAAAAAGTGGCTGTGACATACGGACGGACGGACAGACAGACAGACTTGACGAAACTATAAGGGTTACGTTTTTTCCCACTCGGCTACGGAACCCTAAAAAGTTAAATTTTAATATTTTAATGTTATTTGTAACTCGTGTATTTCTTTGCGTTTAAAACCAAAACATCTGCAGTAAAAGTAACACCACCAGTGCTTTAAAGGAATTAATTCCACCACTTACGTCCGCGGTTTGGGCGGCCACTCTTAAATAATTCAGCCTTTTTAAATTATTATAGCGAGGCACGTTTTGTACAGATTTAAACGCTCCGTAAACAAAAATGAAACGGGAACATTTTCGTATTTCGTACTTTTGTGAGCCACTCGCTGTCAGAATTTGACTAAATATCCCCTCTCTAGCCTTACATAAGCGGTAGCGGAATTAAAAATATAATATTAAGTTTCCGAGTTAAAACGTCATCCTGTCAATCTACTCATATCACCTCATCAAAGTTTTACCACTATCATATAATGGTGTACCCACACCGCCCGCCGGAATTGCCGGCGTCATATGTCAATTAACTGTCAGATACTATGAAAAAAGCACGGCCGCCGGCCTGTGCCACCGGGCGTTGTGGATACACCATAAGTTACTTGACACGATAAAAACGTAATTTGTCATAAGATGAATTACGTATTGGGACTTTTTTTCATCCCACAAACACTCTCCCAGACTCCTACTCTCACTATTGAAGTTGAAGTGAATAATATAAATTAGGGATGCGCCGAATATTCATTTGGTATTCGGTATTCGGCATATTTGGTTTAATTGCCAAATAAATTCGGTTCAAGCATTTATCCTTGGCTAATTAAAAGCCCAGGTAAAAGACAACACTATGTAAGATATAATATGTTACCTACGTTACCAGTTTCCCGCGGCTTCACCCGCGTAAATATGTATTTACGCGGCAATTGGTAGACCCAATATTCGGTTCGGTAAAGGATAAACCGAATAATACTCTGTTATTTGGTGAAACCACAATTCATTTAACGACGCGTTTGGTATATTGGTTAGCGCTCCAGACTATTACGCCGGGCGTCGCGGGTTCAAACCCCGCAAGGGGCAAATGTTTGTGATGAGCACGAAACTTTGTACCTAAGTCATGGATGTTATATTTATTGAAGTATCTATGAGAGACGCCCCCGTCATAATCGTTGTCTGATACTTCGTAACACAAGGAAGATAATTCCTTACCACGAAACCAGGCAATTGGTGTGTTGTCTGGCGCATATTTATATTACATATATTTATTATACCTTAATACCTAATGAAAACCCAAATTCGGCGCATCTCTAATATAAAAATATTAAGTTGATATCCGTACTTTTTTCACCTCATGTCTTTTTCCGTAAAACGTGCCAAGCACATGATAGTTGCACAGACTGATAGAATTGGTCTAACTAACCATTCATGTGACAAAGCCCATCATAACTAGGACCCTTCTGGACGCGCTTATTCTACCCCTTCCATCTTCCTACCAATTCTGTGATATTTCATCTCGCTACCGCTTATGCCAGACCGTGCCAACTTTATTACGCATTTCGCTCCAAATGGTAAAAACAAAACTGGTTATTCGACGTCGCTGCTCGAATATCTCCGAAGGTTTCCGTCATAATTAAAATAAACAGAGGCCGAGGAATCCAGACACCCCTTTTGTTAGATTTAATGAGAGCAAGCAACACCTGTTTTTCTTAACCTTGCTGTGTAGGAGTGGATTTTTCGTATGGGACTTTTGAGACACAGTCACAGATATTATGACACTCTTAGCTTTAACCTCAGTTAAAGCAAAGTTTATGACCTGTATTGTCTGTTTACAAAAGATTTCTCTACCATGATTATTTATAAATGGTACAACATTAAATTACCTCCTATTATATTACCGTCGTGCGTGAAGTGCATTTATTTACCTTCTTCTTCTTCTTCTTCAACCACTGCCTACCAATCGCTTGGGTAGGCCTCTTACTTATTTACTTAGTTCTATCAATATTGGCCTCATTTTGGGTAATAGAGTCTTTGCCTACAGAGCGGCATGTGGAATAAAATATTTAACTCGTCAAGTATGTGTGAACGAGACACAATAGAAATTCCATTATTATGCGACTCCCGGCAGTCGTTTGATACCTGACTGATTAAATAAAAAATAATTGTTTAAACTTAATTACCAAATACTAATTGGTGAAATCCAATAAAAAAACTATTCCATAGATAACGTTATCCTTCCTGGTTTTTGCTTTTATCAGTTCATATTTTTCGTTTTAATAACTGAAATGTTTCTCTAAATAGCCATCTCTCTTCTTGTGAATGTCGGATCATTTTTCAAGCGGGATTCGTCTGTTTTGCGTTAGGTCAGAGGTACTTACTAAACCTCTTTTTTATAAGGGCCGCAGTGAAGTTTTAGGAGTGATACTTTTACATTTACGTATATTAAAGACATGAGTTTTTTTCGGTTTTTCATACGAGGCGGCGTGAAAATTAACGCGAGGGCAACGAGTTCTAAAAAACAGCGAATACACAGGATGTCCCGTACACCCTGTGTATTCATAGTGAGAGTGAAAAAAGTCCATTAGAATAGACAAGATTAAACTAGCGAGAGTGTAGCAAGCGTCACTTATCATCCCAGAAAACGCGACGTGGCGATCGCGAAACTTTTGGTCCTCATTTACCCCTTCATGCCAAGATTCCTAGCGAATCGCGCATGGAGTCTTGCTGGGGAAGGCTGGCGGGCCTCTCATAAAGGCTCTGCGGGCCGCAGGTTGAGTATAGCTGCGTTAGTTGTTAATAGTTTTGCCAATATTATCTTGATTATTTTTGCAACCTGGACTTTTTTCCTGGATAATAGTCAAGCGTCGTATTATTATAATTTTACGTAATACAGCCCAGTTGAAACCGTCGACAGCTGACAAATAAATCATCATTTTAATTAATCATCAATCCGTTAAAACACCGTATTTTTGATATCATCGAGCAATTCGAATGAATCTCGATGCGATTAAATCGCGAACTCTTATATAGGATTTGATTACTGGTTCATTGGGGCGTGCCGCGAACATTATTTATTTAAAACGAGCTTGTATGAGATCAGATGGTGAGGTCGTTTTTATACGCGGGGGATGAGTTTTGATGCATGGTGTGAGTTAGGAGACTTTCGCGGGATTTTGATTGGTTTCCTTGTACTTTTATCGTACCAAACGATTACTCTCGTCAGGAATCTCACAAACAAGAGCTCCTTGACTATAGTCGCAGATTTGTAAGAGTATGACTATAGTGACTTGACAACGGCTCTGTCGGCTGCACGTCGATGTGGACGTCTGATCGCGCATTGATGGCTAGCTGCTGAAATGTCAACAATAGCCGTTGACATATTATTGTCGAAGATTTTGGCGCGAAACCAACCAATGCATCGGCGGCGGCGGATTAATCAATATATCATTGGTTGTTACCATTTAGCTTTTCTATAACTACGCATTTTACTAAACTCTGTATCGCCCGCATGTTCATATAAATAATACGATACAGGCATCATGGCTTAGTACGGGGACCAGTGTATCAATTAAATATTTTTAATGTCTTTATGAAATAATTAACTTATAATATTGTATTGGTTAGATAGTAGAGATATCGCTATATCTTAACCCACGGGCTCCCTTTTAATGTGATGAGACGTCAACGCAACGCGTTTCAATTTGTTGTGAGTGTAAGACTTCATTACGTGGTCTGCGAGCGTTCGCGAGTAGACAGGCTAACGGACAGAGGGAGGTTAATGTAATAAATGAAATTACTTTCTCTAGATAATTAAGGTTTACTGGCTTAAAAAGACAGTATTACAACAACCTAACGCAATACATTAACGGCCGTTCCCTATATAGATAGCAGGAGATAGCAGTTCCTCGATCGAAGATAGGATTTCCTACTGCCAGAAGTTTTATAAGGACAAAAATCAAAAGGTAGATAATTATTTATATCTTTTGTAGAACAAAATCACAGATAGAATGGATATAGGGAACGGCCTTTATGCGTCATAGAATAATTTAAGAGAAAACATCAAGGAAATAATGGTCCTGTCATCCTGTAACGTTTGTACAAATTAAATTTCTAACTGTTACCGCTTGTCTTTAAAAAGTTTGCGCGATAAAAATAAGCCAATTTAAACTTTTAAAGCTCAAGAACAGAAAGCACCTAATTAAATTTAGTTTTCAACAAAAAATCTGTCACATAGCAAGCAAGGGGATTTTATTTTGGAGTAAGTGGTGTTTATTTGAAACTTTTAATTTGAATTCGTGAAGTTGGGTAATGCGAGTTCTGTTTTTAATGTTATACCTACGTGACTTTTTGTGAAGAGAAAAATTTTGCTTTTAACTTGTGGAAGGATTTATTCGACTCTAGAAAAATTACACTGTTGCATGCTTGAGAAAACGGTGTCAGTAAAGTACTCTTATATTTTATCTAGAATGTTCTAAGTTAATATTATGAATTGGTTTAAAAAAAAAACTCATTTAGAATTCCTTTAATTTTAGCATTGCATCAAATTCAATTTTTGAAAAATGTGCCAGATGGAATTAATATGTACAACTATAATATACCTCTAATTATGTGAAACCCTTATCTACATCACACAGAAGATACAAAAATAGTCCAGAAATAATTTTTTTAAGACATTCATGGCTTTTCAATATAAAAACTACGTAATATCGTTATTCGGCTACCAATGTACGGACAGTAATAAAACGCAAAAAGCGCTGAAGCGAACAAACGAGCTGGACAATTAAGCACGCATAAGTTAAACGCCCGAGCTACTTTTTATTTGGTCTAATTTACATATTTTAGTGCAATTTTAGTGGAAAACGTTGGCGGTCACGGCAATACTGGGTGCAGTGAATATTTAAACGGCTGTTTAATTCTAGCAGCTTTGTTTATTTTCCTGTTA
The DNA here is from genome assembly GCA_963584085.1 of Pyrausta aurata. NCBI lineage: Eukaryota > Metazoa > Arthropoda > Insecta > Lepidoptera > Crambidae > Pyrausta > Pyrausta aurata. Next base: position 13,632,732 of record OY757264.1, on the reverse strand, counting down.
ATGTAGGTAGTATTTCAGGGTATTTTGAGGTATTAAAATAAAATTATGTCATTTAGTCTCAAAACTAAAGTAATAGGATACTTTATTTTTATCATACAATGCCGTTGGCGTCGTTAAGTCTTGTACAAAATAAAGGAGGCAACAAATGCCAAACCTGAGAATCGTGTACTTAGTAATAATACTCTAATACTACTTGAAGTTTATGAAAAAAAAATCTGAAAACTCTCATAGCTTTTCTCAATCAAAATAGATTAACACAACCGATAAGCCAATTTCTGAGTATTGTTATCCAAAGTAAATTTCTGAAGATTATTTCCAAATACTTATCTCCCACGGTATTCTAAAATAACAGATTGGCTCTCTAAGAAATACCAAACAAACTTGAAACACCAATATTGAAATACTTGTCTCGGTTGACTTGACTTGTTATTTATCCTCATGCTGTTAAAATTTCGTAGACTCAAGTACAGTAAACATCCATAGAGAGAAACTACTATGCGCTTATGCACGAGTATAACTTATCTTGATATAACTTAGTTGGCTAAAAAGTTGCACTTGTGAAAAGCAGCTGTGTCAGACACGGAATTGAACCCTGTATCTTACACACCGGCAGATTGGCAAGCTTTTTAAATTTATCGCGTTTTCTTTCTCACCTTACCAAAGTTGAGAGATTGTTTAATTATAAACAACATTATATATAGTCTTTTTAAAATCATGGTAACAAAATTTACAGTGACATTATTTTGATTTTAAAGAAAATCTAAGCAAAGCACTCTCTTGACTCAATCCACCCGTTTCTGAAAACCAAAGCCTTCTTTGGCAAGGTCTTAAAGTATGTGGTAAGAATATGTCTCCCTAATCACACATCGACTTTAGCCCCAATATTTTCTGATAAGCCTTCACAAACATTCCCGAGGCTTGCTCTGTTTTACTTCGGAAATCTTTTTAGCCAAAGATCGGATCACAAGGCTTATAACACACCAGAACTGATATTATGTGGATATGTGAAAGCTTTCTTCCAAAAAACATATTTGTGATTATATTCGAGTCGGATAAATAAGTAACATTCAGGTATGTAGTTTTATTGAAGATTGTTTTGGCTCACGTATACATAAATGATATCTGTAAACTTACAGCAGTTGAATCGTCTATATATTTTATGTTTCAATATTCTAAATACATATGTATATCGACGACGACGACGGCGACCCTTGCAATCGTATTTTGTGATTCAAGATTTTAATAATAAGAGTTTGGACTGAAAGGTTTGTTTGTTTCAATAGAGGGCTAAATGTAGCTTAATAGAAATACAGGTACAATCACTGCCAATATTCCTTTTATTGCACTTACTCCTTAACCACTTTGGCGAATCGTGTTTTGCGGTATCAAAGTCCACACAAGTCAAAGTAATTAAACTGTCCGTAAGCAACCCCGACCGCAAAGGGCCCCGTCAATAATCGATCCATTTCCTTAGAGTTGGCTCTAAGATAAATTTGCACTACGCAAATTGATACTTAGCTTTTAGTTTGAGGGCGCACACTATAATGATTTATTTAATTTAATAAATATTTTTGTTAACGATCTATAGGGTTGTTATTAAATATAATCAGTACTTTTCTTTTTAAAATTACACATTTTTTTATAATAAAAGATAGACTGTGATATTGTTAATCATATTTTTTTCGTGCATAATAAATATATTTAGTTTAAATAAAAAAAAACATTATAACAACAGCAATCTACATAAAGCAAATAGAAAATTCAATGTGAAGAAAGTACTTGTTAGCTCGAACTCGAACAGTCTTACTACAAATCATCCGTTAAAACTGGTTTTAAGTCATGTTTAGTTAAAAACTGTTTTAAATTTAAAAAGGGTTTAAAACAGTGTTTAACATTTTGTACCACAAATAGGTATTTGGGCAGTGTTTAGCTAAACACCAGTTTTAGATACAAACATTCATTCATTCACTCAGTTCGTTAATTATATTTCCTAGTACGCAGGTTGCATTCAACACACTTCAGGGTAAATGAACATAAGCTTCTTGAAATGATGGCTGAATAGTAACAAAACCCAAATCTTTAAAAAAAAGTTGTAATGACAGAAGATTGAGAAGAATCTGAGGCCTTACTCTGGACACAAAACCCGATCCAATGGTTATGGCCATCCCTGTCACTCATACCAGGCCGTGTATGCGTGAGACAGGGATGGCTATATTCATTGGATCGGGTTTTGTGTCCAGAGTAAGGGGGCTGATTTGTTTTGACTTTTTGACAGGAGTCAAGTCAAGTTGTCAAATGTCAATCTGTCTATTTTTTGAGGTTAAACACAAGATAAAATAGGGGCGAGGGTGTTTAACTAAAACACTGTTTAAAAGAGTGTTTTAGCGCCAAAAACTGATTTGTGGTAAGGATTTTCTTAAAATCTTGTTAAACAGTGCCTAAAACTTTGTTTAAGTGATTTGTGGTAAGGCTGTATGTCTTTTTGGTAAGCAAGGTAAAAAGGTATTTGCATTCTTAGTTTGATATTCTATGGTGATTAAATGCCCAAATTAACTTTGAAAACTGGGGTTTGCCGCTTCATCATCTGTCGCAAGTGTGCTCAAACCAATTTATTAATAACCACGGCCACTTGAAATTGGTTCGGAATTGACGCCGGTAAATTAAGGACCTTGGCCAAAGTCACATCTTTAATCTATAATTATCAGTGCAGAAATGGCCATCTGGGTATTGGATCTATAACCATTCCATATCCTTCGAAGAGTTGCTAAAGCTCTAAACAAACATTTAGTTAAGTTGTTAAAGAACAAAAAAGATAACTAACACGAAAAACTCACTGAAAACCTGTTTTTTAAACCATAATCAGCATAGCCTATACAAGTTTTTATTGATATTTACAAGGTCTCTATAAATAATAACTATGACCAAAACTATTTTAATTGCAGAGCAAAAATATTTATTACAGAGAAATAAATGCTTTAAATTCGAGGATTGCGTTGCTTCTATTTTTATTAATTTGTGATCTTAATGATTTATCCAATTTTGTATTTCATAAAGCTTTCATAATATCAACTTCAGCAGAACCACTAATTTCATAAGTCTCTACAACTTGAGTGCAACTTATACGAAGTGCATGCAAAGTCAACTTAGACGTATCTTACGTCTCAAGTCTTATTAAAGTACGCATTTACAAGATAATAGATTAAGCCATCTCAAAGCTAAATAGGATTCCGGTAATACCTTACAAAGCCGAGCTGAGTGCATTGTTCAGAAAGGCGATAGCAATGCTCTGAGAACACGTGGATTAAGTTTGCTCAAAGGGAATTTACCTTATTCTAATAAACGCGTTCACAAAGAAGTTTTTTTAGTGAGAAATCTCTGCACTAGAAATCAATCTTGGAATTTAATTTTCTGTTTAGAGAACTGAACGCTCGGCAAGAGTTAGGAGGTGATATTTTATCTAATCAAGACAGGCGAGTCGTAGCAATGCACCTAAGCGGTTCCCTACAATTTTGGTCGCCCGTTTTAGCAACATTTTTAATTGAAGCTTTCCTCCTGTACCATCAATTAATACAAGAATTTATCTAAACGGACGGAGCTGCCCCGATACGATGTCGCAGCGACGCAACACAACGCCAGCGTGGCTGCGCTTTTAGACCTTTTATTTAGACCTAGCGATTTGCGTTAGATGTTGCTATATATGTAGGACTGTTTATCGGCCAACCAGTATTTGTTGTTTATTCCAAGTTTCAAAGATATGCTAAGTAGTTGTCAGTTGTATTGAACATGGGAAATATATGGTTTTGAATATTTTTAACACTCAACGTGTTATATTTGTGTTGCTAACCGGTTAGCCAAACAGACAGTTGCAGGTTCAAGTCCTGCCCGTGCGCAATTTTTGGTTTCTTATTTCATCTTTAAAGAAAAAGAAATCTACTCTGTTATACAGCATTGTTTCTTTGCACTCCTAGGCATCTTCCTCGCCCATGTTGTTATGTAGACTTGAATGAGTAGGATGGCGATAGTTTAGAACTCTCGATTAAAGTAGGCTCATACAGCAGGTTCTCAGCAATAAGGTAAATCAACATTCAGTTGGCGGCCGGCCTAATTGCCCGGATGACCGCACGTATTGGCCCTAGGATTTAAGGTTCTGGTATATTACCGTACGTTGGGGAATAACGATTGCGTAATATTCACATTCTTAATCATTTCATTTTTTAATAACATGATAAAATGAGCAGTTTATAGAATTGTTTTTACAAGTAATAGTATATCGAGTTTCAAGAAAGTTGGCAAATTGTCATAAAGATGAAAACAATATCCGTAGTGTTATGAGCCTGAACAAGGCGGTTCGTCGTTCAATAATTTCCTAACTAGTTAGAAACGGCGGTTGCAGCAGTTGCAGCATTGCTACTTGCAATATGACACAATGCACTTACAGCTAGAAAAGCCTTCTGCAGTACTTAGGTGCTTATACTCTGATTTTTAATTAGATAGACCAAAATGACATTTGGTTGGCCACTTTTTCGTAATTTAAAAATAGTGTTGGTCCTTAATAGTCGAAAGTTTCAATTTCATTCAATTGTTTTTATAATCGATTTTAAAATATTCAAATTAAGTCTGTTTATAAAAATCAGGAATCCTACAAAAACATAATTATTTTAATGAATTAATTTATAGAAAGTATTGTAAAGTCAAAATAGGTAAGACCATACAAGAATATTGTTATTGCAAGAGAAACCTAGATTTTTCTACTCCTTACAAAAACTGTTTTATGTATTACGTTTATTTGTAGCTTTATGTAACGTTTAACATGTATAATTTATCCTAATTAGTAAAATCACATGAATGAAATTCATATCACAAGTTCAATTAATCGCGTACAATTGAATTGTTACAACACTATGGGTACTACTACGCTAGCAACATTAAAAATAAAAAGTTAGATTGAAGCTGTCATTCTGGTCTATCTAATTAAAAATCAGAGTATAGGTCTATAGGCTTCACTTAAAGCTGAGTAAACAGGATTCTTTGGGGCAAGAGAATTAAGAGAAGAGTTTCGAGCTAGCGAGCCTACTGTCAATGGCACAAGTCTATCGTTAAACTATTAAAAATGTATTATAATGATGAGCAGGTCTATTCATTTATCTTACTTGCAAAATGGATTTAAATAGTTGCCAAGAATATTTTGCGTTGTCTCTTAAAACAAAGTAAGTATGTACATATTGGTACGGTCCATCACAATGTTCAAATTGCAGTATTTATAAACGAGTAAAGAGGGTTTCATCACTGCACCAAAATTAGTCATTTAGCTTGGTGATGGTGATTCGTTAGTATTTATAGAACAGTTCAGTTTTTTTTTACCATTTTTTTTTATAATCTAAGTATGTAGGAACGATTCTACTGAGCCAGTATCTCTTGTTTCAACTCAAACACGCTTTGCAATACACAAACCGAACAGGGCAACTTGGAGCGGATACGGTGCAGCTGAATTGAATGCGATGCAACTTGTCTGCATTGTTGGTATGATAACGCTAAGTTGTTTAGTTATTTTCATAAGCCCAGTTGTATTAATTGAAGCTTAGATTAAACCCTCACGGTTGTCGTTAAAACAATATTTTGTAATTCTTTTGTTTGCACGACCGTCGGCGGCCTATCAATCCCTAAGCGTTTTAGCTATAGGCATTTCTGGCTAGAATTACCGGTCGAATTATTATTTTGCTTTGCCTTTTGCTATGTAAGTAGTTAGTAAAAACAATATTATTTATTTGATTTGAAACATTTTCATTTGCGAACTTCGCTATTCACGGAATGCAATGAAATATAATTGTAATATTTTGTACTTAGCTGGAATACAAAAAAAACTTAATGATTCATTCAACTTCCTCTTATGAAAACAGAAATTGCAATTAAAATTATTAACACAATCTTAAGAGTTAGCAGTATTCTTCTATTTGTTAAGACAAATAATTGGTGTAACGTCGCATTATGGCACCAATTAACAGTAATGTTTAATTTATAAATTAAACGCAACATTAGTATACGTTATTTAATGTTATTCAAGATGACACGAGGTGAAATATCAAGTTACTCACCCATCGGATAGGCAAAAGATAAGCTTACAAATAGTCAACGTCATTACAATCGTGTCCTTCGTATCATAGGTCTACTCTAGGAGACCAGTTTGTTTTCAGCTGCTTAAATCGACTTGTTGACTTGATATTCCAGATCTTGGTGGACACAGTTATAATAAATAAATAAATAATAATATTTTAGTGTCACCACAAACCTGCGCCACATTTGTGTTAAAGACAATTTCGTCGCCACTTGTAACGCGCCACATTTAAAGATCCCAATCATTTCATTGCAAGTACGTACATATTTGTAGTAAATTTATTTTGCACTGAAATTTATGGGATTGTTATATTGACGCTTTACAAATGTGGCGCCTTAATTGTCTTAAAACAAACGTGGCGCAGCAATTTTATGTATTTCCCATGCGAAAAAAAAACCTCCGTCAAACAACTTCTTATATTTATTTAGCGTGGTCTTGCACTTGGTCTAAATAATATGATTGGGCTCAGTGATGGGCGAAATGAACGTTCGCTAGGATCGTTAGTAAATAATACATTTTAATGACCATCTTTTACTGCAATTTTTAATTTCAAAATATATTAGATGGACAGGATAGGACCTTATTTGTTACAAGACAGTTTTTGCTGGCGCGTGATCAGCTTACACAGCCTTTATATTAGGCCGACGACATTCGCGATTTTGTCGACGGAGAGAAATTGGTAAGGGCCGTCAATCGTGATATCTGTGATATCAGCTGTCCAATTTTGTTTTGTACTAGGCAAGTAGATATTTCGGACAAAAGTTTTTCAATTGACTTACGTTTGTCAATGTGTAAGCATTAATGAAATGAACCCAAAAAACTCAAGATACACTTATACAGGTACTTACAAAAACGTCTTAGTTTATAGTATCTCTTTGCAAACACATAATTTAAATCAGTTTCTCCTACTCTGAATAGGTACTATTCAGAAAATGTTATTCTTCCAAGGCTAAGTTTAGATGATTGCGACTATAAATTATATTCCTTATTTCCTTCATGATAACCGTTGCCCTCATATCGTATGTTTAAACACAACAATAATCATTTTTTATTAGATTTTCTAGCTATAAAACTTAGTGCGAACCCTGAATTTTCCGCCTACGCGCTAAAACACCTGGGCAAGCACACAAGTGTCAGTGGCATAACACCGGATTTTCCTTTCATTATTTCAGCCCTGAAATTTCAGCCGCCTTTAGTGCCCAAAAATGGTTTTACGGGTCACGACTTTTGTATGACGCTTAAAACGGCAAATTAGTATGTGTATGAAGACGAAAGGGTGGCTATATGCGTGAGCTTAACGAATTTTAATGGTAGCTTATGAGATGAGGTCTAGTAAAGGGTTTCAGCTTGAAAGTGTGAGATAAATTTTTGGTGCCGTGTCGTTAATAAACAAAATACAGATCCAATAACGTGAACAGAAGGTGGTAAGTACTTTCATGCACTAGGTTATTTGGCCCATAAGCTTTTATCTAGGTACGTGTCATCCTATTTTATATGTACACCTTCTTTCACAAATATTTTTATTCTTAGGCTCATATTTCCATTTAAGAAACGAGTAAGATGAACCATTTACTTTTTACTCACATTAAATAAACCTTCAACTTTTTCAACTTCTTAACGGACACCGCACTGAACCCTTGAGAGGCTTCAAAACTAATTTCCTTTTTTACCCAACATTGTAACTCACTTTTTGTACCTTGAAAATATTTTCGCTTCCCTCTCTCGCCAATAAATTTCGAAGTTAACCTAAAACTCTTTTTACGATCGGCTTAACGATAATTTTTATCTGTTCAAAACTACAGTTAAATTCAATAAAGAACCTTTGCTATTGCGTTTAAACTGAGTTTATTATTATTTATGGATTCAATTCGAAAAATTGGAAGTCTTTTTGTTTAATTATCTGGAAATAGGAACGCATTGTTCTTGTATAATTAAAAAAAGTATTCTCATTTTTTGGTTTCAATTTTCCCTTCACTTCGTAAAGTTTTGCTTCGAAACGAATACCTACAAAATATATGGGAGTAATTTCATAAAAAGTCATAAAAGTCGTATAGACCCGCTGGGGGGCACTTGTATACGTCCTAAAATAAGTCCTACCACAGCGAATTGTCCCGAAGCTGTGGTCCACAGCTTCGGGACAATTGTGGGCTAGTGTTGAGAAGAAGCTGCGCAATAAACTCAGTCACTATTGTCAATGTCTCTTTTCAAAAGTTTTACAATGTTTGTGGTGATCATGCAAGTCCATAGTAGTTTCATACATTAACTCACACCCAAAACATTAAGTTGAAGTTTCCCAAAGGACACGAGCACCGAATAAGTTTGACACTCATACTTAGACACAATTCTAATTTGCTTACTAGTTAATAACGCCACTCTACCATAAGAACTTAAGTAAACTAACTAAACTCGGACGTAAAGTTTTGATTGCAAATGTGCTCGGCAGACCAATATCGACCTTGCTGCTAATAGTTAAGGTTAACAGTTTAATGGCTGGGGTTATGGGGGATATGGCACGTAGGGAATATCTTTTAATCGATCGAAGTGCGATGGAGAGCGATAGTTTGACGAGTTAGTGTGTCAATTTACTCGCAGTTTGGTATTGCTCATGAATATCGGCGTAGTTAATCTGCGATAAAAAAATTACTGGAATATATTTTTGGAAATGACCGAAGCGTACCCTTAGTGCAGATAGTTTTTCAATTCCTACCACCTTGATAACTAGTTTTTTATTTATTTGGTTTAACCTTATTTAAAAAAAGCTAGTAATCTACTTGTCTCATCTCCTGCGACTTTGTTAGATAAACTATTGAACAATGATTTAAATTACTAGGTATAATATGCTATTGAAAAATAGAAGTAGGCACGATGACTAGGGAAAGCAGTTATCACCAATGAAGCTCTGAATATTTCGTTCACATTATAAATAAAATAATACAACTATCGAATTGAAGAGAAGTATTAACCTGCCAATTTACGCGTCGCATTACAAAGTTATTGCATGTCTAATAATATCTGTCCCATTTAACATTATTATACTTTCTTGACGGGATCTAAAAACTCGCCCTTTCTCTTTGTCTTAAATTCTTGAGCCCAGTGTCAAAGTCGCGACTCATCCAAACAAAAGTCATAACAACAACCCAAGAGTCATACATCTTCTTTATCACTGCTCCCCCGAAACGGCATTTAGCAGACACAGACACGATACATCTGAGCAAGGACAACACCACAGTTTAAATATGATCAGTAGTACCGTAGTAAATATAATCGTCTTAAATGGTAGGAATACACATGCCTGTATAATGAAGCAGAAGCTTGCATGCCAGTGTCAGGCATGCGCAAATCTAGCAATTACATACACAATTACATGTCTATATTCAAACTATTTATAATAACACGCGCCAGTTTTGAAGCCCTTCGCGTCCACTCCCTTACATTGCATTCCTACAATTTTTTATTCCTTTTTTTCTGTGTTTTATTTTCACTGCTGCACCCATTGCCACCTCTCTGCATGACCTAAGGCTGCGTTTCCACCAGAGATGTGCGAGGATGCGTAACGAGGGATGTGTTTGTAAAGAACCAATAGAATCGCTTCATTTACCTCGCCTGCACAGCTCTGGTGGAAACGGCTCAGCGGAGCTAGATTTTTGCGCATACAAAACAAGCGAGAAATGTGTGCGAGGGATGTACACGAGGGATGCGGCGAGGGATGTGTACGAGGGATGTGTGCGAGGGATGTGTACGAGGGATGTGTGCGAGGGATGTGTGTTGAGAAGGTTTGCGCATACACCGCACCCCGTCGACACATTTCATAACTTCGCAACCCATCCTCGCACTACACATTAATGCGCATTTTCACAGCTCCGCTACACATCCTCGTAGGCACATTTTCATCGCACAGCTTTGGTGGAGACACCCACACATTTTCACAGCACGGCTAGACATTCTCGTACGACACATTTTGATCGCACATCTCGCACAAACGCAGCCTAAATGTTTGATTGTCAGAGAATTCTTTTAGCATTAAGTCCACCTTTGTACACCATGACCTGTGCAATAAAATCTTTAAATAAAAAATATAATATTTACTAAGTGTGTACATCTTGTAATACCATCTTCTGAATCTTTATTTTACAGGCGGTAGGTGTATAGTGAACACAAAAATGAACGCACTGTTTTATTTTCGTTTATTTGTGGTTTGTACGTAATGTTTTTGTGATTTTTCACAAGATTGCCATCTAGGTATGTGTCATTCCTTTGCAGGATTTGTCCAGACACATCTAAGATAATCTCAACGGAATAGTGCTTATGTAATTTTGACAATTCAGAATTTATGAATGCTCTGCGCTGCGTTAAGTTTCTTTGAACTAGTTTGAATTGAAGTTAATTAACATTAACCAAACAATTATTTTCAAATGTTATTATTTCTTTTATAGGTATAGCAATTAGTGATCATTAAGGTATTTTGAGCCTTTGTTAATAAACTTTTACTCGCTTCCATCACCTCTCCTCACACACTATCTCTCAAACACACGTTCGGCCATAAAACTAGTTAACTACGTAAAGTCAGCTACTTCCCTCATATTGGATCCTATCGTACCCATAAAGTCCCGGTAATGCACTTTAAAATAATAAAACAATCGTTCCAGCTAGATGCTTCGCCGCCCAGAAGCCCTGGACACAATTAAACCTCCTCAACGGTAGTGGTTCTTGTTAAAATCAAGCCTGGCTTTGCTACTCTTCTTTTATCTTTATTGTAGCCTTAGATGCGTCTTTTTTGGGGCAACTAAAATAGCGGTAAATATTTTTTCAGTTGATAGATAACAGAACTTTGCGCAAAAAATCATTATAATCCTATGAATAGATACTTATATTTTGTAATGGTTGTAACTCTGTTGTGTGTACCAAATAAAGAAAAAAAAAATTGTCCAAAAAACACATTTAATAAAGATATCCAAAAATATTAGTACATTGTGTTTTAAAAAGTTAATATCACACGTCATGTATCTACTTTAAAAAAAACATCGTATTCTGAATAATTTGATTCTGTCTTGGATTTACGTACAATACACGCAGTCTTAAAAGTAAAAGAAATAAGTTTTCTTTGCCTTTAACAAGTCCTTAGAATTCTGATACCACGAGGGGACTTCATAACTTTTGAAACCTTTGTATCACAGAGATTGTGATCTTGACAGAATTTGGCCAATGCAACATCATTACACATCCTTATCCTTATCCGACCTTTCATCTAATTTCTGTTTTGTAACTCAATTAATGACATTTTGTTTCCTAGCCCCAACATACCCCCTAATCTATCAAAAGTGTTCGCTATTTTCAGCCCTATGCGTCTTTTTCTTTCACCATAGGCTAGGGACTCGAGTGAGCAAGACATCAGGAGTCGGATTATTATGAAGTTGGTCTACAGAGTCGGCTTCTGAGGAGAACTCAGTATTAGATTTGTTAAGGAGTTATGTCTCAGTGTTCTGAGGTCGTAATGCAATTTAGCTGTTTCTCAACGACTCGGTGGGTCTGTTAGATTAGTGCACCTGCCTCTAATGCCGTTAATATAATAGGTTCGTGGTATGATTCTATAGTTTAAGGCACATGGAATGCTTTTGAGGACACTGTTTTAAGTTATGGTTGTAAGTCTGAAGTATTAACAAATTATTACTTCCTGTTTCACACCCCCTTTTAAACGCAATTGCAAAGCATTTGTCTGACTATAAAAAAGAACATTACATTTCGGCAGTCAAAGCAGAAATTCTAAAATTGACTGATTTTAATTGAGAAAATAGTTTGCGTTTTTGTTAGAATTTTGCGCTAGGTATACCCAAACATTTCTTACGCGATTTCAACTTAATATTCCTTTTATCATCCTACACGTGTATTCAAGCAAATACCAGAAATTTACATTTAAGTATTTGTTATTTTACAAAAAAGTTAAAAAACATTTGTTACTTGTTATTTTCAAAGTCTAATAATTTGTAACGAAAACTGTAGTCAGAAATAAGCATCTTTATTTAACTTTAGCACATACGAGGCAGTTATGTGGTTGAAGTTTCGCGATCTTACGTGTACCATCTCGTTTCAAGAAAACAATTTGCTACGAAACAATTTATGCAATAATGTTCCTTATTATTTTGTTTTAAGTCTAAGTTATAAACTTTTTGGACTTAAATTTATGTGGTTAACGAAAAGCAAACAATCCAATAGAACCAACGTGTAAGCATTTTGTTTAATGAATTAAAGTGGCATGTTATAACGTAACGTAATAAATTGTAATTAGGAATGCGTTATCTTGCCGATCGCTAGATGTCAAAAGTAGATATTTATCTTTGTTTGGTACAGGCAGCATTTTTACAAAGTGTTGTAAAACCGTAACTGACTGACTTTTCTAGATAGTGCTTCATAATTCTTAACTTTTATTTTCTCGAAGCGAATTTTACAACTTAGGTAACAATGTCATCTCATTATCTCTCAGCCCCTAGCTCTAAGAGGCACTGCTATTGAACTTATAATAAAGCCTGTTAAAATAAGCTGCATAGCTATTTAAAGATTTCTTTTTGAATATGTTTTATTTTTAAGATGTTATTTGCCGCCATGTGGATATTCGGGTTTGCTATAGAACGCTTAACTTAATCAGCTCATTTGCAGGAAAAATAAAGAAAAAGAAATATTGATTAAATCTTAAACAAATAAAGGTGACACATATATAAACAAGGATTAATATTTGGCCTGAAACTATCTTCGTAACCGATTAAACTGTTATTACTAGAGTATGGAACTGACACTACGAACTCTTGCGCAATGATTTGACGCCACTTGGATTGGAATCAAGGCATACAAACGGTTACAAATACGACATTCAAAGGAGCCATTTTTTTCTTGTATGGAATGTCTTAAAAACATTAACAATATTAGTTTTTCGTTATCTAACGGGAATATTTGAAAATTTATCAAAACTTAAATCCACACACGTACCAGTTAACGCACATTTTCAGTCGTTTCTGAAAATCACAGTCGTTAAAATCTCACTGCACAGTTACACAACAACGGTTTAGTGGAATGGGGGCCGTACTTGATGCTTTTTGCTTCTATTTTTCGTTAAAAATCCGGAGAAAACTAACACTCAATTCAAAACAAACCAAAACAATCGGAAGATGACGTAAAGCCAAACGTCAAACGGAAAGTGTGACTAATAATGACACTCCAGCCATTCCTGTCAATGTCAGTGATAAATGTCAGAGTTGCTATCCGTTCCACGGCTTTATTAAATAATCATTTTATGCAAAAATCGTAAAAAAGCAATTAAAATATTTTATTCGGAGATTCCAATTGTTTAAAATAAATAAAAGTAGAAAAACGTGATCTAAACAAAATCACGTACTTGAAATAATTGATATTGTTTTTATATTGACCAGCCCGTCGTTCCTTTACACGTATTTGTAAAGGAGGAATGGCGTGATCAAAAGTAGTCAACACAACGCATCTTTTAGTTCGATTTTATTATGCCAGTTTCATTTAAACGTTATCTTTCGTCTAATTGTTTAAAAAAATAAGTTATTAATTTGGGGTGCAATATCATTATTAGACGCTACAAGTTGCTACTGGGCCCAAAAAAAAATGTCTCCTTTTAAGGAATATGTCACAATCTTGTCATCGATTGCGATTTGCGACACATTTTTTGCTTGGCATAGCTTCTCTATACTATAATAACAACTTACTGTGTTGTCTTGTTACCTATTGTATTTTAAACTTGCCTTCCGAATCAGAGCGAACTGTCACTACACGCACTCACTGGACCTAAAGCTACGACAATCGGGTCAACGTGGCTGGTCCAAAAATAGCCAAACAAACATACCACTTACCTTTTACATCATAGCTAATGTAACATTATTTCCCGCCCCCGCCTATTGATACAGAGTGGGCTGGACTATAACGAGCTATTATTCGCTCACTCTAATGCGAAAACGGTCTAATTTCGCTTGCGATGACCGGAAAGCTTTTAGGACACGCACTGGATAGTAAAAACGCATGAAATGTTTTTTTCATCTCTCCTTTTCGGAAAATAGCACTTTCCTGTGTAGATAGCCGGGTGGATAATAGCTCTTCCATCCCTAGGGTAGAAATTTAGTTTTAATTGGCATGGTATAGAGTCAAGGCATGCAGTCAAAGCTTTGGTCAAAGATAATTGAGTCACATCATATAATTATAATAATAAACATTTTTGCTTAGATATACATTGAAAAACATGTTTATTAAGATCGTTGATATAAAAAATATACGATTTGGGTAATTTTTTAATTCAATCAATAATTAAAATAGACATAATACTAATCTGTGGTTAAAATATTCGGCTTCCCGCCATAATACCAAGCTGACACATTTTTTATTTTACATTGTCAGTGTCAGTCAGAGGTGCTCGCAGCGCAGTGGTGGCAGCGCTTTGGTAGTGATACCGAAGTTAAGCAACTTACAGCGCGGTCGGTGTTTGGATGGGTGACCATTCCGACCATATAGTGACGTATATCACGAGCATCTCCGTGCTTCGGAAGGCACGTTAAGCCGTTGGTCCCGGCTAATATCGTTTGGTATTAGTCGTTAAGCCTAGTCAGAGGCCCTATGGGCGGCTTGATAAAATCTGACAGCAAGGTTGGTCGCTTGCCTTGCTAACACCCCTCCGCCAATCCGCACTGAGCCCGCGTGGTGGAGTATGGCTCATACTACCTCACATTTGAGGTAAGGCCTTTGCCCAGCAGTGGGATGCTTACAGGCTAACTTTACTTTACTTTTTTATTACATTGTCAGTGTCATTTTTTTTTGAGCTCTCTGTCTACTTTTTTAATTTTACAATTATTATCTGTGGGAGAACTTCGATCGATATTCTTACAAGGATTTTATTTATTTCGTATCTTCTGCTTTTTTGTACTCTGTTTTCATGTATTCGTGTCGTTACTCTTTCTAACCATGTTAGGTGTTTGTAGAACTGTAAATCAACTGTGACTTTGTGCAAAAACTTGAGTTTACTTTCTCATTGAACTACATAATTCCTCACCATGACATCTACAATCACTAATGTAAATTTAATGTTTTTCCTCACAGTCGAAATGAAAAATAGTATGTTTAACTCGGGTGAAGGCACCCATTTCACTCTCGAACTATTGGCGCTCTCACTTTGTTCGAGCGCTAGAAACATCTCGAGTGAAATGGGTCGCTTTCTCCCCTTGTATAATAATCTATTATTTTTGTTTTTATTTCAATAGTTTTCGTCATTATACAAACTTGGTATTATAAATCATACTTGTAAAAAGCAACTGCGCCAGGAAGACGAACCCCGGGTCTTACGCTATCCGAGCTGCCAAGACAGTAATCTTGCAACATTGGTATCGGTGGTATTATTGGTATAGCGTGAGACACAGGATTCCTTGCCTGACACTGTTGCATTTTACAAGTGAAGTGTGTAAAATATCCCATGATAATAATACGGATTTTTCTTACTACACTGCCACTTCACAGCCAGACATGTCAGACAGGTCAGACAGATACTAATTCTAGGAAATCGGAAGCATTTGTTACATTTCCCAAAATGAACAATAGCTTCTGGACGACACATCAGAATATTGGGCTAATCGATCATTTAGGGGCTTCGATGCCTACAAATAGGTAATTGCATTCCATCAAATTCTGCCAATAACGAAATATAATGTTTAGGGGCCATTTCGCCCAAATATGATCAATACCTACAATAACTGATGTGAGTTGCTAATGTGATGCAGACTAAGTTTTATTACTAAAGTATTAATGAAATTGATATGTTTTCAGACATAATTATAGCGTCTAAACCGCACATAGATGGATAGATAGATAGATGACTCTTTATTGCACACAACATTAGTGAATTTACAAATTTGTTTAAAGAAAATGTACATACTTGAAGTCCAAATAAAATACATAATATCAAAGGTTTTTTCATTATTATTATCGAAATCAATATCCAACATCAACTAGCACAATGCGAAAGTAAGTTAGTTAATTAAGTATAGAGAAAACAAATTATAAGTTGGTAGTTTCAATAAAAAAAACTTTGGCCAAAGTATGAACCACTAATTTTAGTTAGTGTTGAAACATAATTGTAACTTATTGCTTACTAAAAGCTTTGATAGTTTGGCATAGTTATTATCATTAAAAAAATATGTACTTTACATATTTTTTGTAAAAAATGTACGTCCCTGCTTTACTCATCCAGATAATTGTTAAAAATTGTGCGATGGGATTACTGCTGAAGTAAAAATTATCCCAAAACTAAAAGCTGCGTTTGAACAGTTTAAAAAAAAACATCCGTACTGGTTATATAATAAGTTATTAGTAACGTTTCAAGACGTCATTCGTATTTCCTTATCAATTCCAACAAAAACGGAATTAAAGTTTTATTCATATGACTACCCCACACAAAATCGGCATGAGAAAACTTCTTGTATGGCAGAACTTGATAGTGCACCACATTCGGAAGCGACGCGTTCAAGCGCTCACTAGCCTTCACCGACGCCATGTAGTCATTCTCGCCTATAATCAAGGCTGTATTCATCGTCACTTTCTTCAGATCAAAGTCCGAAGGCTCGGCCGTTCCATACTCCTCCATATTCTTCTCTTTCCCGTAATCAAACTTTGCAAATCTGTCCCTTTTATTTATTTGAACAAAATGCTGAATAGTTTTTGTCGATGAACCAGCAGGAAAGTGTCCAAAAAAAGTCGACGTAAACTCGGGCTCGAACCCAGCTGGATCGTATCCCATTACACCAAACAGAAATGCTTTCATGCACAGCTCATATCCAAGTGGTTGTAAGCAGAAGAGTCTAAATAGAGCTCCCGTACCATGGTGTGTCGCTATCTCATGGATCCCAAACGTGGAGAGAAAAGCCATTAGCTCTACCCCAAAAAGCTGGGCTAAATATGTTAAGCCTCTGCTATTTTGTATGTAAGATACCGGTGCTAGGCATATTCCAACTTTGATTTTATCGTTATATTCTGGTTTCTCAGCCCCCAAAACGTACAAAAGCGTCGTGCCAACTGAATGACCAATAGCAATGAGTGATTCTTCTCCTGTTTTGTTTAAAATGAAGTCAATTGTTGCCGGAACATCGTGTATTCCTTGTTCATAAAAACTGAAATTAAAGAACTGACTTGATTGCTTATCTGGATCCAAAGATATGTGTTTTCTTGAGTACCTGGTACCTCTTAGATTAATCGCCCAGACATCGTATCCTAAGCTGGCTAATACTATTGCTATAGACCCATATCCTCGTAAAATCCAGCAGTCTGAATTTAGGGTGTTTCCATGAATCAAAAGTATAGATTTTGATGTGTTTCCTGGGAGTCGGTTAACTGTCAAAATGTACCCATCGTCGGTGGTCACCTCGTATGTAGTTGCAGGATGTCCATACTTTTCAGCCAACTCGGGAAAGGTCAATCTTCCGTCTTCAGATAACTTCGTATATTTTAACGGTATTAGTTGCGCGTACACAGACACTTCACATATTACTAAATTAAGAACTAAAACAAGAAGATACTTCGGAATCATGTCCGTCGAAATTCACTATTGTGCCTTGTTATTTAGTCTATTCGAGAGCGTTAGGTAGTGATAATGAAGACGGCCTAGCAAATTCTGACGGCTTAGAATATTTATCAGTCTTTATATTTGAATATTGAGTTGTATTCTTTTTTTTGTTTAATTGAAATGTTTTATCAATATTTAAGTAGGACGCATACTAATAACTCTTCTGCTAGAGTCATTTTACAACACTTTTTAGTTTTTTAATACACTAGGTACTGTATACAACAAAAATATTGAAGAACGAAAAATGGATATGGGTGTATATTAACCGGAGTAACAAAATCACAAGAGAACATATAGGAAGAATTAACACCCAACCACCACAGAGGTTTATCGTGATGATAATGAGATAAGTTTACGTCTGTAAGAAAAGAAACAGGAGGCCAATAACAAAACAAAATGTGTGATGAGCAGGATCGGTATTACAGTAAAACATAAAAAATACACTACGTATTGTATAGTATTTACTTACAGTTGATTGTAGGTTAACGAAAAGGATAAATCAGAGGGCTTTGGTCGTTAACATAATCAAAGGTTTTTCTGGCTGGAGTCAATTGATTATGGTTGTTAGGTGTTTGCAGCCCTATTAAATATTTATTGAGAACTGCCCCGGTGGCGCAGCGGTTAGAGGGTCGCATTGTAAAGCGACGTCTGCGCCAGAGGTCCTGGGTTCGATTCCCGGGTCGGGCCAAAAAATATGTACCTGAGTTTTCTGTAATTAATAATTAATTTTATATTTTTAAAGTTATTTACTAATTAAACACAGTATGTATTAGGTAAGTGGCAAGCTTTATACGTAGTTCATTTAAAATTAAATTTTAATTAACATGCAATAAAGATAGCAGATTGCCGGGAATGTGACTTACTTTTATGACGTGGGTCTTATCTACTAATCACAAGAACATGTAAACATTTTCCAATTAAAATAGTTTAGGCTTTACCAATTGCAAGCGTCAATTGTAAGTGTCTAATTTACTTGACATTCGTAAAGTGTACGAGTATTTTAAGTACAGCCAAAATATTTACGTATCTTCTAAATTAAATATTTTTCGTCATTAAATGAAAGTATTAAAAACATCGAAATAAGTTTGAAAAATTTAATCATTGTAAACCCTCTAATTGTATTTAATCATTACTTTACACATTAACACTTTGACCGCTTAATAGACTGCTCTAATATTCGTTCTCTGAACTTTGGTGGCGACGTTATAAACAACAATTTAGATAGATAGACAATCTGTAAAAACAAAGCCTTATCAAATTTCCCAACTTGAAGCTATTTATATGGGTTGTGGTTCAACACGTATAATTTATTAATGTCCACACTAAGTCATTACCATCATCGACATTTTGATTCCTAAATGTGACTTGGTTTGGTGCCCAGAAAGCCGCAATTTTAATCTGGTCGTTTCTATAAAATAAGGCATTCATGAGCATTCTAGTCAACAAATATTTTGTAACATCAATACGGTCCCTCAAACTAACAAGATTGCTTAAGATTTATGGAATCTAATATTCAGTAGCGCTGCTAAGTAAAAAGAGTGCTCGAAGTTTTCTTGGGGACGTGAGAATTTAACCTGGGACTTTATCTATAAAGTAGACATCTAGTATTCAAGAGGCGTGGAAGTGTGTCTTTGGGTATGAGTGGAATAATTCTGGGGGGCTACTATCAAATCTTAACAATGCAACAATGACCAATGAATTCGAACTAACAATTTAACGTAGAGCGAGTCTGTCAAATTACGGATATCTCTTTTACGCCGTTACGCCATTAGAAAACCAAGGCTTTCGAATGCGGCATCTGAAATTCGCATATGCTGTGTCTCGCTCTAACACAGACCTAGGTGTGACATTTGCATCAATTAAATCACAATAATTAGGTGGATTAATTAACGTTAGTCCAATTCGGTTTCTTGTTGTGTATAATATAATCTATAATATAGAAATGAATCGCAAAATATCTTGGTAAGCGCATAACTTAACAACGCCTGGATCAATTTGGCCAATTATTTTTTTAAATTTTTTGTTGAAGTTCAAGGATGGTTTTTACGATCGAGCGAGAAAAATCGAATAATTTACAAAAAAACACCCTAAAACAGCCCTTTTCTTTGTCCCATGCAAACGTTTTCTAACTATAACGACTACTCTACCAGTCAAGGAGGACAATAATAACCATAAAACGGGGCCGGGCGGGACGGGGCTGGGGACGAAACAAAGTTCGCAGGGCCCGCTAGTATTAATATATATATATATATATATATATATATATATAAAAATAATAATATATACAGGGTGTTTCATGTAACGTGTCAAGCCGATGCGTGGTAATAGGTGAGTAGCATACCTATCCATTTCACCCCCATGTATGTTAGACAAATATTTATAGTTTAGGAGTTATATTTTTCATGATGCACCTAGACGATATCTTTAAAAAATTATAACTTTTTTTTGGGTCCACTTTTCTCAGATATTTTGATCTCAATAGAATGCCCATTATTTGCAATATTATGAGTAAAATAATCGCCATCCTAACTTAGACACAAGATACAAAATTATTGATCGATACTAAAAAATATTGCATTAAGCAGAACCGAATAGAATTTTCAACATAAATTTAAAAATATAAAAAAGGGTTTCCATAGTTTCTGACAAATTTTAAAAACTGCTTGACTTCATAAACTTTCATTACAATACAAGAAACGATCTACTTAATGGGTAATTTTTAGCTTAAATCGGCCGTTGAATGTGGCATATCGGAAATATCTTGATTTTCATAATTTTTATTTTTATTGTTACCTTTGCATATTTTTATCAAATCTGATATTTAGTGTCCCTCTATGTTTAAATAGAGCTCATTTGATAACAAGTACATACATTATGTACCTACTACAATCTTTAACCACGACCATATGAGTTAATGAGGGATCCAAAATTTTACTTACATTGCACTAAAATTTCGTACTTTATTAACAACAAATAAACAAGAAACAATTGAAACTAAGACATGCATCATAAAAATCATCTACAACCCATTTAATCACAAACTAAATCATTTCCTTGAGGCTTGGGATAGCTAAACTAATCCTTTAAGCTAAGAACTAGCCAGCGTTACCTTTTTGCCCAAGCAGAATTTTTATTTTGGGTCGGGCTCAGCCCTCAAAGCTGGAGCAGTTAGTGATTATGTAATTGCGTCAAATTAAAATGCTGGTACTGCCAATAATTATTAGTGCTCGCTACCTTAAAGGATTAGTAAAGACCAAGTTCTCACTGAGGGTCGAACGGTTGGAATCTCGTCATAATACGAATTTCAATTCGTTTGTGGTAAGGGTTCCGACCGAACAGCTGTCGACCTTCACGAAAGAAGAATTTTGGCCGAGGGGTGTTGTGTATCGTCGGTTTCGTGGACGGCTACCTGACACCAAGCTGCGCAACACTACGCTGACAATATAGCTCCTATTAATAAATAAATATATTGCTATTGTATGTATGTTAGTCTTTAAGGTATATATTTTATTTTAAATTGTCATATGTATGCTAGTCTATAAGGTATTTGTACTATGGGTCATGTGTAGCCTGAAAATAAATAAATAATAATAATAATAATAGCTATCCCACGCCTAAAGGAAATGATTTAGTTTGTGATTAAATGGGTTGTAGATTATTTTTATGATGCATGTCTTAGTTTCAATTGTTTCTTGTTTATTTGTTGTTAATAAAGTACGAAATTTGAGTGCAATGTAAGTAAAATTTTGGATCCCTCATTATTTCATTTATTTATTGATACACAAAACAAATTACTGTCTTAAAAAATACAACATTTCAAATAATCTTATAAAGTGGTGCAGGACAATAATTCTAAAACATGTGTACACAAATTCATTAATTAACTTAAGTGGAGATATGCAATGCCAAATAGAAAAAAAAATACAGGTAATAAATTAAAATTATTATACATTCAATTCAAAATTCAAACCATTAACTCATATGGTCGTGGTTAAAGATAGTAGTAGGTACATAATGTATGTACTTGTTATCAAATGAGCTCTATTTAAACATAGAGGGACACTAAATATCAGATTTGATAAAAATATGCAAAGATAACAATAGAAATAAAAATTATGAAAATCAAGATATTTCCGATATGCCACATTCAACGGCCGATTTAAGCTAAAAATTACCTATTAAGTAGATCGTTTTTTGTATTGTATTGAAAGTTTATGAAGTCAAGCAGTTTTTAAAATTAGTCAGAAACTATGGAAAACCTTTTTTATATTTTTAAATTTATGTTGAAAATTCTATTCGGTTCTGCTTAATGCAATATTTTTTAGTATCGATCAATAATTTTGTATCTTGTGTCTAAGTTAGGATGGCGATTATTTTACTCATAATATTGCAAATAATGGGCATTCTATTGAGATCAAAATATCTGAGAAAAGTGGACCCAAAAAAAAGTTATAATTTTTCAAAGATATCGTCTAGGTGCATCATGAAAAATATCGAAAAAAAATTATAACTCCTAAACTATAAATATTTGTCTAACATACATGGGGGTGAAATGGATAGGTATGGTACTCACCTATTACCACGCATCGGCTTGACACGTTACATGAAACACCCTGTATATATATTATAATTTATTTAAGGCAACTAACAGTCATATAAATGAAAGTAATTTTAAAGTACATAGTGTTTCTTAAAAAGACCTAATAGTGCCTATAAAGTAAATATATAAAAAAACATGTTTATGATTGGGCCACAATAGTGGTCAGACAGAACAGTCTATTGTAATGCTGTAGGTATGGTTACATCATTTAGTTTAAACTTAACACTGCGCTAATTTAGTGTATCAAAAATTATAATAAAAGCAGGCTAACAATACAAAAATGATTTACTTATGATTCCTTTATGATTACACTAGCTTTTGCCCGCGACTTCGTCCGCGTGGAATTGTGACTTCTTTCTCCCGTTTTTTACACATTTACCACTATATCTTTGCTCCTATTGGTCGTAGCGTGATGTTATATAGCCTATAGCCTTCCTCGATAACTGGACTATCCAACACAAAAAGAATTATTCAATTCGAACCAGTAGTTTCGGAGATTAGCGCGTTCAAACAAACAAACAAACTCTTCAGCTTTATAATATTATATTAGTATAGATTAATTTCTGTATTATAAAACTGTTTACATACGCCTAGTCAAAAGAGTCTGTTTTAATATAGGTAAGGTTATATTAAATAAATCTATGCTGGTGTATTTCTTGTTATAAACTAGTGGAACGTTATAAAAATGAGTTACGTGTATAGTTTTTATTTAAATGTGGAGGATCAAAAAGTGGCCGTGAACGTGAGGGACGCACTGGGAGCCGCGCGCGAGACACGAAGGATATTTTGCTCAGAAGCAAAGACGAATCTACAACATTAGTCAGTACTTTGTACAGGAACACTATATCGAACATCTCTCGTCTGCTGCTCAAGGATAGCAGTTTGTTTTTTTTTAAGGATGAGGCATACGCTTCATTTGAGACATGAAAGCGATAATTCATGGATTTAATAAATTTCTGTTGGACCTTCTCCACTCTGTTTACGTGAACTTCATAGAACGGATTCCACACAGTACAACAAGTCTTAAAAGGATCGAACAAACGCGAAGTACAATATTTTAAGAGTATGCGGTCGCTTAAAAAATATATTTAGTAGTTTCATGAGTCAAACACCATCACAATTTTATAATGTTCTTTATTCGATCACCACACTTATCTTTTATACAAATCATTATTTCTAACCATAATAATTATAACGGCACCTCAACATAGATTTATTTCCACAACCTTTCGCTTCGGCGGTTAGCACTAGACTGCCTCGCTTTTCGAGTGCGCCTCGCAAGTAAGAAAGTAGGAGGAGAAGGGGCAGCCTGTGTTGCCACTTTATAAACAACGATAACGGTATTTGGTAAAGTAACAATACTCATTTTTATACAAATATTAATAACGTTAACTGTTATTGCATTGAGTTAATATTACTACAGGTCTAACTGATTAAATCTAAATACAAAAATCATCACATTCGGCCATCCTACCTAGTGCACCTCCTGGTGCATTTGTCTTTACATATATTCGTATATCAATACTACTACAGTATACTACGTTTTACAAATTATGAGCAATAAAGATTATGTTAAAATTTTACTGTTGAGCTCACCACATCAAAAATATTACAAATTGTACTTATTAAAACAATCATCACATTCGGTATTTATATTAGCACTACAAAATTCATACGACTTTCGAGAAATAAAGATTATGCTACAATAATACTGTTGAGCTCACTTTGTAATATACAGCATATATAAATCAATCACAAAATACATTTAAATAACAATAACCATGTTCCTTGCTAGTACTTTTTATAATTATATTATTTTTGGTTTACTTTGAGTTGCCGCAGCTCTGGCAAATATAGATAGATCTATTGAATATAAAGGTTTACTAAAATTTTGACTAACTAGCAAAGGCTAAAGTATTAATTCAGTGCCTTTATACGACTTGCAGCAACAAAAGTTTAAAACATCTTAGCTATAATCTTTGATGAAATCCGAGTACATCACGTCTAAGTATCGGTAGTTTAAATGTAATTTTATTGTAGGGGCTAATAAGTTACTTCGGTTACAATTACAATTGTAATAATAATGAGTAATCTACAGCGGATGCTTAGAGGCATTTTTCGAGATTGTAAGAAAACATAATGTACCTCTTTAACTAAATTGACTATAAAATCTTGAGTATCATTTTTTGTAGTTTGAAGAATGTGGCATATAAACGATCATAGCTTTAAAGAAACCTTACTTAACTACAGGAACAACAGCTCGTTTCAAACGTAATAAAACATCAGTGGAAGACAAATTAATGCCTCATTACTATAAATAACATCATTATATAATACTCCATTACAACATTTTGTTGAGTATTTAAATTTTTAATAACAACAGCATCCATTAAAATTTTTGAATGACTCAAAAGTACGATGGGGAGTTAATATTTCCAACAACAAGTCACCATTTGTATACTGTCATTTGTGCAATAATTAAAAAAAATAGATGATTAAAGAAAATACACCCGCATGTTTTTTTGTGTAATGTTTAGGATAAACAATGTGTCTAAAAGAAATAAAATGATCAAAATTTATCTAACTTAAGGCCAATCTAAAAAAAACAATATTTGAGCTTCTTTTATTACTCTTTGAAAATTGATAATTTTGTAACTTACATGGCGCAAGTTTCGTCTTCCAGTGCCCATAAATGTTATGAATTATGGAACATAAGGTTTGGCTAATTTATACTATGATAACTTGTTGATAACTTGTACTATGATAACTACTATATTATGATAACTTGTTGGTAGTGTTCAGAAATAATTTAATGGAACATTAAAGACATTTTCTTTTACTGGGAGAATAGAATTTTGAAAAATATTATTTAAAAAAAACATACATTTGATATAAATAACACAATCACAATGAGTATAATTTATTATGTTAACATCTACTGCTACTGTGTACATGTTTACGTAAATAAAGAAATCATTTCTTATCGTTTTTAATGATTTACTGAACCAACACCCCGTAAAGTCAAGATAGGCTGTACAAATTTGACTAAAACAATAGATATTTTGTATACGTTTGAAAATAAAATATAAAGTAGATCCATTTCAAAGAGTTGCAGAAAAATATTAAAGAAAAAGAACTTTAAAGCCTTTCAGCATTATTTACCAATTTATTCGTCATGACCTAAGAGGGCATGGTCCAATTTACAATTAAGCTATTATCACTCAATTGCAGCAAAATAATTCCCCCTATTTTACTTATTAAATATAAAATGTAAATGATGTTTTAGTTCCAAGTTTTCTAAAAAAAAAAAACTGTTGTTTTACATTCGTCTCCCATTATCTAACTTTTGTGGCAGATGCAATTTCTAAATGAAATATCTACGTTTGTCCCAAGCCAATTTTTATGGATTGAGCTGAATTTGTTATAATAAATTGACGGATACTTTCAGTCAGGCTTTTTTTAAAATCGTAAAATTTTAAAATATTTGCCATGTAGATGACGCAGAGAAAGTGTTGCAAAAAATAACCCTTAACGTTTGTGATCTTTGTGCCTTTGAATGTATTTACAAAGGGATATTGGATTCTGACGTGATACGTGAATACTTTTCGCTCAAAACAATTTACCATCAGCATAAGATTCTATTCTACCTTTTTGCATGGATAGAAACGTTAATATTATAGTTAAATGAGTAATGATTACTCTGTAAATGACAAATAGAGAAGCCAACTTTTCAGAATTTACTTTTTATATTTATAAATATGCAAGAGTGCACTCTTGATTCTACAAGTTTAGTAAAATTATGGATCGCCAAAATACAGATTCCTAATTTGGAAATTAGTGAACTCATCTTTTTGTACTGTATTTACCAACTTGACAATATAATAAATGAGAAAATTCTCATGATGACTACTACCACGGTACAGGTTGAGTACTAATTCGATGGTAGACGGCTGATTGTTGTTATATACTATGTGTATATGTTTGCGTTGAGAGGGATCAATGAATCGGATTTCAAAGTAAAATAAAAGGATATTTTCACAGAAATTTAACTTCTATCTTTTGACGTAAAAAGCAAACTTGTCAAAATAATAAAAGGAAGATTCAAAAACAAAATATCTCAAAAGAGATTGGTTTGCCACACTATGAACTACTATTATTGTTATTGAAGTGGTACAATAAACGTTTATTTCTTTTATTTTAAAGTTTGACATCTCATTCTACTCGCAACCACAAACATCTTTAAGTTTTCGAAACGTTGGGATCTTAAATTACAAGATTTTAGCGAATAATATCTGCAAATTGTATTAACAAAGACATATTCGGTGAACACACATACACATTATGCACAGTCGGTGAATATACAGTGGATACCCACAACAGTTAAAATATAGGAATTTTGCGAACAAAGCTAAAGGAGTCAATATAAATTGTGTGAAATGGGACCTACAGGTGGCTCGACGGCTCTTACCATCTACGACGCATAGAGGTCCTTATTGTTTTCAGACTTCTATTGAAAGATGTCGATGTCCTCAGCCTTGATCCCGAGCTCAGTCTTCTTTTTCGACCCGACCGACCTGGTCTGGCCTCGTACACCTCAGTCTTAATACCCTAGTCCTCTGACGTCCGGGAGGCTCATCTGGCATGCCAGCATGTAGAAAACACCTACGCCGTGGACATCCTAGTCCTCCGACGCATAGGCGGGGCGCTGCGGCCTGGCTATTGCTCCAGTGCTGAGTGCGCAGTCACGTCAGTCACCTCGACAAATTCGTCTTCATGGCCTCGGAAAAAGTAAATTTGTATTAGAAGTCTTTCTATATAATATACAACAATATACACGATACGTGAATTAGGATAAATGAATATTGTATTCAATGCTTCTCTTCTGTAGGTACAATTTATAATATGCGATATAATTTGTGATAAATAATCTGTTAATACTAGCTTCAAATGCAATATTCAGTCATCAGGATGAGAGTGTATTGCGATGCAGCTTTTAATGTTTATCAGCTGATTTACTGTCAAATTAGTAATTCGTATGTT
This sequence comes from Pyrausta aurata, assembly GCA_963584085.1. Lineage (NCBI taxonomy): Eukaryota > Metazoa > Arthropoda > Insecta > Lepidoptera > Crambidae > Pyrausta > Pyrausta aurata. The sequence continues at coordinate 13,605,369 of OY757264.1, read as the reverse complement.
GTTCTCGAATTAAATTGATAATATCATATTATAACATAAACATATACATCACAATATTCATTCATACTATTGTAGTATTATTTAAACATAATTACATTGATAGTATTCGTTTACACTGAATTGAATTGAACAGCCTGGATATTGAACGGATTAAGTTGAATCGCAATACGCCCCAAATAGGGAATTCGCATCTAACCGTTGTACCTACGTTTACTAAAACTCAAGAAAATAAAAGGAAACACTGCCCAAGCGACATACTTTCCCGCCATGTTATTGTCTAACTATCAAAAACCCAAATAATTGAAGACACCATTCATGAGTTAAAAGGGGATATCATTATAGTGTGAAGGAATATTTTAATGATGAATTTTAATATTTTAGATTTGATGTTGCTAACCTCATTTTAGATGTATACATATTTTTACAATACGTAGATGATATGATTTAATTTTTAATTCCATGTATTAAAATCTCATAATCGTATTATAATTTAAAATAAAATAAAACTTTAGTAAATAAAATAACAATAAAATAAAAATAATTATCCAGCACGGTCGAAGTATACCTACGTCAACCGTAAAATAATCTTTATCTTGACTTTTGATTCGTCAAAATGCTAATAAATTATTATTGATATTTAGGCACATATTAATGATGAATTGATTAAACTGTAATTTAATAATTTTAATTCACGAATACTTCGCTGAGGTCATAATGTAACCAATGAATTAACTATCTTTTGCATGTTATTGTCTGCTTGTTACATACCATGAGTTTTTAATTTAATATGAAAATATTTGCTATCTACTAAAGGACACACTTGGTCCACGCGACACACCTGGTCGCTACATAAGGACACACTTGGTCCACGCGACACACCTGGCCGCTCCTTAAGGACACACATGGTCCACGCGACACACATGGCCGCTACTTAAGGACACACTTGGCCCTCGCGACACACTTGGCCGCTGCTTAAGGACACACTTGGCCCTCGCGACACACCTGGCCGCTGCTTAAGGACACACTTGGCCCACGCGACACACCTGGCCGCTATACCTACCTTGTAAAATTGGATCGGCACAGTGGCCTTAATTTCAAGTTGATTATTGAATCAAATACAACACACATTAAAATGAACTTGAATTGTATTAAAATTTAATTAAAATAATTATTTGGATGGAACTAGTAATATCTTTTAAAGCCTTCATTTTAAGTCATGCATCGAATTAAATTAAATTACAAATGAATCGAACTAAATGAAATTGATGAATAGAATTGGTTTAAATTGAATCCAATTTAGAACTCACTATTGGTCATAACTCACGAACATAGTTTTTATAAGTCTTTTTCTACGACTACCAAATCAAAAATGGAGTGGTATATATTCAACTTTTGAAATAAGTTTTTTTTTTAAATATTTATTTATAAAAAACAGAATATTAGCCCTACAACAGTTGTATGTTAAAATATATATTTTTTTAAATCTACTAAACACAGCTACAAGAAAATAACAATAATATTGAGTACCTATTTCGCTTTGTATTTCGTATTTGGATTGAGAAACGATCATAGTAGTTTATATTAAATTTGGCTTTTTAGTTGCACCAATTACATAAATCGCGCATTGTGTTTTCATAAGCCATTAGCAAAGAGTAGCCTTGCCCAAATGATTTAATGATAACACAGCACAACTACGTCATGTTAGCACAGGCTAGGTTCGTATCAAGAACAAACCCAGTGCTAGCTGGACAATTTTTATTACCTACTTAGATATCAAGTAAACTTGTGTATTCGTAACCACTGAACACTATCAAGGAGTTGCCTTGACCAAATAGTCAGTTGGAAACTTAACACGATTTAATCAGGATAGTAAGTGCTAAGCAAAATAGAATTCAATCCAAACACACTGCTCGATGTAAAGCAAAATCGTTACGTTATTGAAACTATTTTATAAGAAACATTTTATTGCTCTAATCATATGAATCAAAAATAGTACGTACCCTTTGTGAGCTGCAGGTTTCCACTTCTGACTTTTCATGAGTCAAACACCATCACAATTTTATAAAGTTCTTTATTCGATCACCACACTTATCTTTTATACAAATCATTATTTCTAACCATAATAATTATAACGGCACTTTAACATAGATTTATTTCCACAACCTTTCGCTTCGGCGGTTAGCACTAGACTGCCTCGCTTTTCGAGTGCGCCTCGCAAGTAAGAAAGTAGGAGGAGAAGGGGCAGCCTGTGTTGCCACTTTATAAACAACGATAACGGTATTTGGTAAAGTAACAATACTCATTTTTATACAAATATTAATAACGTTAACTGTTATTGCATTGAGTTAATATTACTACAGGTCTAACTGATTAAATCTAAATACAAAAATCATCACAGTAGTTTATATTAGTGGCCTTACAACAATCGCGCGCTAACATTTCACAGTGCGTACAACCGTCTTCACTTAACGAAAACTAAACATCACGCTCGGTCATAAGTGCTAACTAACTATCCCAGTAATAGGTTGTTAATATCCCACTATCCTGGTATAATTGACTATTCCCATCCTTCCCACGGACATTCCCCGTTAAGTGGCCATGTTAACGCGTAAACTGCGTGATAGAATCACCTGATATCGCCTAATGAGGTGTACGAAGTGCTGTTATTTTAACCATTTTTAGGGTACAAGCTATACATGTATGGACAAACTGTATCTATTTATATATTACATATATACATATAATAAGACTGTAAAAGATCGATTTCTGTACATTGAAGATTTTTATGAAAAATTGTTACAGGGGGTCTTAATTACCGTAATAGAAGCCAAAACAACAATTTTTAAAATTTTTGTCTGTCTGTCTGTCTGTCTGTCTGTCTGTCTGTCTGTCTGTTTGTCCGGGCTAATCTCAGAATCTACTGGACCGATTTTGATGGGGCTTTTTTTATTTGACTCAGCATCACTTGGAGAGTAAACTAGGATAGAAATAATCACGCCAATAGACTTAGGGGGTAGGCAGAAAATATATATATATAAAAGAAAGTCGTGTTTGTTACGTGTTGTCACGGGACCGGGACGAAACGGTGGGGAGGTAGCTTAGTACCAGGAGAAGGACATAAGATACTGCATATAGGAGACTTTTTGTCCCGCTAGACGGGGCCGGGGCTGGGGTAGCACGGGACCGGGACGAAACGGTGGGGAGGTAGCTTAGTACCAGGAGAAGGACATAGGATACTTTTTATCCCGTTCGATGGGGCCGGGGCTAAGGCGGGACGGGGCCGAGGCGAAACAATTTAAAATAAATGTGGGTGGAAATGAATCTGTAAAGTGTTTTAATTCAATGTGTAGTGTTTCCTCCATATTGGTTTGTATAAATTAAATGAATATTTGGTACTTTATGGTACTTGCCAAAGTATAACAAAACAGTGCCATGAAAAAATTTGTATTTAGATCCATTTTTTCCACACAACAAAGTAAAATGTTAGTAAAGTAGTAGTTTTTTTTGTGGCAAAGTAGTAGTTAAAAGTAAAGTAACCATATTATCCTATCTAACAAAGGAATTCCTAATCGAAATACAAATTGTGAACGTCCAAATAATCGGTATGGTCATAATAATTGATCACCTTTGATGTACCTACTACTTGCTTCTTATTGTTGTAATATGGCCAATTTTAATGATAAGTGAGTACTAAAATGTACTATATAAATACTTTATATCTTGCGTACTTATAAGTACTTATACTTAAGTATCTTATTTGTATAAAATCATAAGCCTATAAATTAAAAATTCTATCCAAAGTCACTATTCCACGCGGACGAAGTCGCGGGCACAGCTAGTATAAAGTAAGGCTATTGAAATGGAAAATACTTATGGTACTACAATACCATACCAAATATATCTTACTGTACTTTACTTATACAACCATTATTGATAGTGTTGACGAATAATTAGGGATGATTCATGATCGTAGCAAACATTATAGAATAACATTGAAACGTTAACTACACGTGTACCCTGATGCTTTTAATTTCATTAATTAGCTCATTTCTATGCAATGAATTAGGCCTAGTCATGTGTTCGCTAGTTAACTCAATAAAAGTTAAAATTGGTATAATAAAATTCTCAAAACACGCACAATCGTAACATTTTAACCAATGGTAACGTAACATATAACCATTAGTTGAGATATCAATCATGAGGCTGGCCCTCAGTCTCACTCTTACATAAATTATTTTCAGCGTAAAGAACTGCCTAAATTGTAAAAAAAATACTGAGGATTGTGTGTATTAAAGAAAATGAATCTGAAGTCACTGAGCAGCTTTTTATAAATCCTACCCATCTAATAAAGGTCGAAGTCGGTACTCTTGACCTCGCATAAAGCTTGATATATTCGTTTTTACATTGCGGTCTAAACCAGTTAGAACCGCTGTAACCCGTCGTGAATTTTCAAAAGCTACATGATAGCTGTAATTATTGTAACACGATAACTTTACCAGTTTCAATTTGTTGCTTTAATTCGAAAATGAATTTTCTGTAACATCGGTTTTAACATTTTTTTATAAGGACCGCAGAGACGTTATTGGACTTTTATTTTCTATTTATGAACAAATCATTGGTTGCGTCCATCCACCATCCATACAACCATCTGACGAGTAACCATCAACATATTTTGCATTAGTCGCAATAGTATCAAACACATGCAAATGGGTTGCTCTACCTATAGACGCAATGACTGGGTGTCGGCCACTTACGATTGCTTTGGCTTGTACATTTATTTCCTGAAATAAATGATTTATTGTTATTATGCGTTTACAAAGGAGCCTCAGCAACTGCTGAATTGTTTCTGCGAATCTGAAGAGTTAGGGTTCGACGTTGTTTTATATTGGTCAAATCATTGAAAAAATATCATTACCTACCAATTTCATATGACATTACAATAATCAATAATAATCATTTTAATTTCTCAACACATACAAAGAAAATTGAATGGACATGGGGCTTAATACTAAATACAAAAGGCCAGTGTATGGGTGAGACTGGTGCCTATGCTAGGTAAAAAACCTGTGTTACAGGTCACCAGCCTCCCACTACTTCGAACATTTACCGCTACATTTACATTACATGTAAATGTCCAGCTTTAGCAAATACGCGCCCCAGCCGGATGCCGTTCGCGGCGGTCACCGGTCATTTTTCACGCGGCCTGAATCACCTCGAACTCCCTTTATCCCTTACAGCACAGTTTTGCCTTCCATATTTCATGTTTAACGAAATTCTGTTTGCGTTTTTAGTAGCTAATGGACGTTTGACGGTTTTGCTTATCGGTTTTTGTTGACTTTATATTAACTGATTAAAAGTGCGTCACATAGGTAGTTATTATGAAACTAGAAGTGAAAAAGCATCAATTTAATTTCGCTTTCATTGAAAAAAAATATAGATGAAACCAATTCGGTCAAGGATTTTTTCTTCAAAACACGTATAATTGCAAATATTATCCATCGATCAACTGTCAATCACGCGACTGGCCCTAAGAGGGTCAATTCGAAAATGAAACCAGCTGTCTTTGTGACGAACCTTTAAAAAACGTTTACTTTTAAAAACAATTATCTCTATGATAACTTACTCGTAGATGTCAACTGTCATTTGAATGCAAATTGAAGGTCTATTAGCATTTACCGTGACGTTCTCATCATTTTCAGTCCGACGAAGACTTGGATCAGTGCTAGGAATAAAACTAAGACAAGCTTGGTGGATTTGCTTATGTTTAAAAAAAACAAATAGGTAGTTAGAGTTCAATTGAATACCGGCCAATTTAGACCGAGGCACACCCCGAACACTTGGAAGAAATTTTTCATTTTGGCCATACATTGATAGGTGGCATGTTGAACAGACTCTGCGTTTGTGTGCGTGTTATAAGGGTTGACAAATACTGTTACACCGGTCTTAGCTATTTTCAAACGTAATTTTATTGAAAGGTATTTATCTAATAACATTATGCGTGGGAGATAGGTACAATACGATAATAGTTCTGAACACAATCCTTTGGGCAAGGAGGCTATAATGCTGGCTGCGTTGCCGCGTTGGATAGCTATGCTAATCCTTTGAGCTAGGAACCAGCCAGCTTTACTATCGATGATCCTTTGCAAATTCGATCGAAGCCGTCACACACTAATCTCTAGTTAATACAGTACAATTACCTATTCGTTTCCCATAACACAAACACCCACATCATATTTATCAAATCAAATCAAAATACTTTGTTGCACACTATAAACATAACTATACAGATGTCATCTTAATTATTCGCTAGTAGTAATAATAATAATAATAATAAATATTCTTTATTGCACAAAAATGATACAACAAAACATTAAAATAGACGATCACAAGTACATTTGGCGGTCTTATCGCTGGAAGCGATCTCTTCCAGACAACCTTTGGGTAGAGGAAACAACTTTAAATAGGTAGAGAGCGGTGTGCAGATGGCTAAAAATTATAATATAATTAATAGATAAAACTTTAAAGATAATAAAAATGCTTAAATAGTATTAAATTATATAGATAAAATAAATTAACAAATAAATATAAATAAATACATAAGTACGTACTTACATACATTAATAATTTATTCAAGAAAGGAAAATCTGACAGTTTATGAAAGCGAAAGGTAATGCGCTTTCACTCTAGCTTTGAACACAGGAAGGGACTGGGATTGTCGGATGTGTAGTACATTTTATATTTCACTGCACATCATTTTAATGGTCCAAAAGTCATTAATATATATATATATATATATATATATATATATAGTTCATTGAAAATAACCTAGCCATCTCTCGAACACAAAAACGTTACCATGGAAACATGCGCGCGCCATGCCCGCTACGCGTTCATGTAATTTGCTCCTCCATTTCGTCGCGGGGGTGAGGTAAGTCAGACTGGGAAGTGTCCGTTTTGTATGTAGTATTTTATATATTCTGTGACCGAGGCAAGAAAGCTGCGCAGGAAATGCGTGTGTGTTGCGCTTACATAAACGCATTTCCTGCACTTTGATTCGCAATCCGGTGAGAAATTAGACTAACACAGCCGGAGAGAAATGTTGCAATGGATTACTTTAAATGAAGGTGTCTATGTATCTTCTGTCTAATCAGTAAATTCAACTCATACAGTAATAACTTTGTTTTCAAGTATCGGGAACTACTGACTCTTATATTGCAGGCATTGAAAATCAATAACGTATTAAATAGCGAGTCATTGTACGTACGGTGTATGATTGATCGAAACAATTGTTATTTTATTGTTGCTAACAAAGCACTCATAAGTATTTTTTTTCCGTATGTCTCGTCAGTTTTTTTTTAATTTTTTCAATAGCTTCTGCAGAGCCTATACTTACCTTTTTAATTGCAGAGTTTTATTTTGCGTGCTACACGCAATGTAAAAGGCTTTATTTAATACTTTCGACGTCATCCTGTCAATGTCTACCAAAATTAAAAAGTCTACCTAACACTGTATTTTAGTAACAGCCCAGTGATATGCTATTGTAATTTAAAGTATCAAAGTTTTATCTCAACATTGTAAGGCCTTAATAAAGGTTTTGATAACCCAGATCGCCTGAATCTCCTTCGCTTTGTGTACCTGATATTTAACGGCAGCGGAATTTCATGCAGGCTTTATCCTGACAGCCTTGTACAAGCTTGGGCGGATAATATAGTTTGATGAAGGTCTCCAATTTTTGGAAATACAGTCAAGAAAGATTTACTTTTACTTACCAAATTCATGAAAATAATTTGATGCTTCAGGTGTTGTAAATTCGACATAAAGAAATGATTTTACTATCAAAGAATGCATGTTATATTTAAATTGTTAGGCAATGCAGTTCAGTTTTCTGTAACTGAAAATGGCCATCATCACAGTAGCCTTGATCTTATCTAAAAAAGCTTGCTCTAAAAAGATCAAAGGCAATCACCTAAGCAGCCTCTTGTGTTTAACCCTCACCAAGATCTCGATACAGGCCAAAGGTCAAACAGATAAGCTCGGCTCAACGATGTTTATGTAAAACAGTACACTTAAAATGTATAAACAAATCGGTGATCCTGTTTAAACCGAGTTAATCTCGATCCCAATCTGAAGTTGTTATCAGGTAACAGAAGTTTGGTCTAAAATTTGTCGGAAGCGGACTGGAATAGGTTGTTGTTGCTCATTCAACATTTCAAACTTTGAGGGACAGATAGGTGTACTACTGTAACTTGTTACTGGCTTGACGTGTGTTGTAATCTATGATATCACACGACCTGAAGATCTATTAAATATTTTTTTCACTATTTACAAAGTTAGTGAAGACAAACAACATGTCGTAACGATATAAGTTATAATTATCGGATCTTGATCCGAGGTGGTGACATTACGAAGTTCATCGATGTGCGTTGAAGTATGGAGTTTCAATACAAAAAACACTGAACGCCTCGAGTTGATGCGTTGTTGTTCCCGTAACAGGTGTATAAATATGCTATAAATCTTTAATTGTTTAGGTATACCTACAAGCATCTAACTTCTATCCATTCAAGTAATCAAGTAAGATAAGAAATATACTTATACGTTTTTGATGATCCAAATCACGGTTTGCTTCTCTCTGGGTTTTCAGTTCATAATTAATTATTAAAAGTTTTGTTCCGTGAAATTATTCATGAACTTTCACATAGCGGCCACTTCAGGTCGCAGGTATGTTTAACAAATTATTATGAAACCTTTTTGCTGCCGCTCGCGGATTTCATTAAGGGCATAAGCCTTAGCGGAAATTAAACGTTTTGTGTAAGCACACTAGAATAGAACCAAGCAGGTTCAATTAGCTTTTACCTGTACATATTTTTTATATGAAAGATTCTTCCTATTCGTAGTCCTAACTAGTAGCGATCCGTGATCGAACCATTTGGTAAGATTTAAAGAGTAGGTACACAAGTACACAACGCTTAATTTGTCAAAAGTAAAAATGAAACTACGTAAATTATTTCCTTAAATCCTATGGTCATCAAGGTTATTACTAGCTTTGTGAAAAAAGTGAGTGAGTAATAATTTAATGCAGGCTAGCTTATATAAATAAGGTACATGGTAGCTATCACGAAACTATTGTAATGTCTATTACCATTAAAGTTTAAAAGCAGTAAATAATTTTGTAACTAACTATTTAACTGTTGGCTTACCTATCAGTTTTCGTGTAATCTCTCTGAATAGTTCCTACTTGTTTTCCCTATTTTGTGGTCTTTTGTGAAAGGTTGAGCAAAGAATGTTCCAGAGATAAACGGTCGTGATGGGATGTTTCTTCGCATCTTTTTGGCGTTTGCCCGCAAATTATGCATCAATCTGATAAGTGAGAGGATGGAAGAAAACGCAAACAATTTTAAATTGCCTTTCTTGGCTTAGTGCCTTGATGATAGCAATGGTGAATGGTAAGAAGATTGTTTGTGAGAATAACAATTTTTTACCTATTTTTTATCTGAAATGGGTTTGGTCTTTTTCTAGACTGTACCAGACGTGGCTTAGACGAGCTTACCCATAAACATGTTCACTCTGACTTTGAAGATATGAGAACTGTAGGTACACCATTGAAAATCTAGTAATGCAGTGATCCTGCAGAACTGGACTGCCGTGTTGGAAAACGGTCCAAACTCAAATGCCAATCCAGCTTTAAGTTGTCAGCGTCATCATCATCAATCAAGAAATTATTAATCTAGAGCTTAGCTAAGCTTGGAGTGGGCCTATGAAATAAAACAATCAGATAGAAAGAATGGTCTAAGTCCAAACAATACATCCGACTCAGTCGCACCATCACAGTTACATTATTATTATTTTTTGTTCCGTATTTATGTTTTTGTTCTTATGTACTGGAAAAGTTACGGGTTTCTCTTAAATTGACAAAAAAGTTATGATAAATACAAACAAGTAACAATAAAGGGACACAAAATAATAACAGTGAAAGTATAACTTAAAAAAAACGGCCAAGTGCGAGTCGGACCCGCGCACTGAGGGTTCCGTGCCAACCTTAACTGAATAAGGGATTCTTACTTCCACTTAGCCAAAATACCACAATATTTTGTTCACCGCAAACATAACTTTGTTTTTTATAGTATTTGTAATAAGAACAAAGTTATGTTTGCGGTTGTTGAAAGTGTGCTATATCTCAAAAACTAATAGTTCAATTTCGCTCAAACCAATTTTAGTTAAGAGTATTTATCAAGATCTACATTGTGTGTTTTTTCAAAATTTACACTCACTTAGTTCAAAAGTTAGGTGAGGGGGGAGGGACGCCCATTTTACGACTTTGGAAGAGCCTATCCCCCAAACATGTCATTTTTAGAGAAAATGGTTTTAGAAACCTCTATGTCATTTTAAAAGATCTATCCATAGACGACCCACACAAACACAAATAGGTTTGACCAAAAAAAAATTTTTTGGGTTTTAGTTTCATGTATGGTTATGGTTGTGGTTTGAGAATCGTAAAGCGGTTAACAGGTTACATCTTCCTACCAAGTTTCAACTGTGTAATGCTAATAGTTTATAAATAATATAAATATAAATATCCTTGGACATTTCACACAGCGCCATCTGGTCCCAAACTAAGCAAAGCTTGTACTATGGTAACCAGACAACGGATATAAACATACTTAAATACTTTTTTTTTGTAAATACATACATAGTATACATAGAAAACACCCAGACCACTACAAACAGACATGTTCATGCACACAAATGTTTAAGAATTACGTGGCTGTGACATACGGACGGACAGACAGACAGACTTGACGAAACTATAAGGGTTCCGGTTTTTGCCATTCGGCTACGGAACCCTAAAAATTGAGCATTTTCAACCATTTAAATGTGTAAAGAAGTTTACAAAAAATGTTTTAATTTTGTTACAGCAAGATCGAAGCATGGATTTATAAAAACAAATAGTGGATAAATAATATATAATATTTACACATTTTTAATGCTGGTTTAAAGTAAAAACGTTAGTAATTAGTAAAATGTCACCGCAACAATTAATATTGTGTAATCTGGATTTTATAAACTACGCCTAGACATGCGAACTGGGACTTAGCACTTAATTCATACTTTTTACGCGGTAGAAAGAAGACAGTTACTATGTATGTAAAGTACCTACCACATTGCGATTTGAATATTTTTACTTGTAATTTGTTAAAATTTGCCTTTCAAGCTCTCAAGAAGAAATTCTGCTTATTTATGCTCTGATGGGTCAAAAGTTACACACAGAAAGTTATATTTTTAGTTACTGCCAAACTATCTGCGCACCAAAGCATTAAGTGTTAAAATAATAGTATACGTATTACATAGCCAAAATAACAATTTAAATTCACATTAACTAGTACCTATGCGTACCTGCCTTCATTAGTAAATGTAAGAACTATGTTCATTCAGCTCCATTAGCTAAACATTAGCATAGCAATGTGTATATTGCGTTAACAATGTTCAGTTTGAAATTATTACGCCTTTATTTTCATTTGGAGCATTAATTAACACGTCTTTGTTTCTCAGCAAACAACAATGGAATCTAACTACAAATACTAGTACTAAATATAATGTTTGACTAATAAATTGCACGTACTTGCCTAAGTAAATACGGTTCATTAAGCAATTTCTTGCAAACAGGACCACATAATGACTGTAAGTATGTACGTATGTTATATCAGAATCGCAATAAGGTACATTCATATTTTTCATAGGTTTGTTTGTAACTTACTTTTCTAACAGAAATTATGTTATCAACGCCTGAAATTGAATCCGTCTAATCAACTTATCAACAAATTTACCTAACTATGTAAATCACAAAAGTCCAGTTCAAAAAGTTACATACTTAATGTAATTGAATATACTGTTGATTTATTTTCACGGTGACTATTCAATATACGTTTGCATTGATTTGTGATCGTGTTTTGTACATATTTTTTATTATGTATACATTATGTACTTTTTTTTCAAAATTTATACTCGCTTAGTTCAAAAGTTAGATGGGGGGACGCCCATTTTACGAATTTAGAAGCGCCTATACCCCAAACGTGTCACTTTTAGAGAAAATGGTTATAGAAACCTCTATGACATTATAAAAGACTTATCCATAGACCCCACACAAATAGGTTTGACCAAAAAATTTTTTTAGGTTTTACCTTCATGTATGGGGTATATATAACCCTTAAATATTATTATTTTTTATTTTTTCTATGAGAATCGTAAAGCAGTTCGCAGGATACATCTACCTACTAGGTTTCAACTGTGTAATGCTAATAGTTTTAGAATAAAGTGGCTGTGACATACGGACGACAGACATACAGACTTGACGAAACTATAAGGGTTCCGTTTTTTGCCATTCGGCTACGGAACCCTAAAAAGTCAGTGAGTCAAGTCGGAGATTCCTTCCTTGTAAAGTGCCCGTAGGGTCTTCTTGAAAGAGATAGCGTGTTCAACTCTACAACGTGCAGGATAAAAAAACAATATCATGAAAGTGAAACAACATTCCACGCGTAGAGTAACAAAGGGTCTACATCCAGGTGTTGAAAGCATCACCCGAGTGGAGTACTCCAGCCAGCACTGGAGCGAGCAATTAAAATTCATTAAAATGTTTAAAACAGTCAGTTGTAGTGAAACAATTGCGTTATTATGCTGCTTGCTGGTTTTTAATATAAGGAGAAATGCTTGCAGTTTTATCTCGAGTTTTTGCGCAAGAAGTCCTGAAGAATTTACCGCCAGCATTTTATTTCTACGATTAATTATCAGTTTTCTTAAAGACATTACATAATAAATATCTGACATAATTTTAATTTAACTAACTCTTTGTGCATCCTTTCTGTGGACTTTTATGACTTCTGTCTTATCCTTAAAAGCTTTTTTATTAGGTTCGTATATTTTTAGCAGTTCATTAGTTAGACTAAGACTCCTTACACACTGCGATTTTAAGCATCGATACCTACTAACGCGCGCATATTGAAAACGCTTTCAACACGCGTGACATCATAACGCAACGTAACGTATCATCGTAACACAGCATCGATGCAGTCGCGCGTTAGTATCGATGCAGAGGCGCCACTGCATCGATGCTAACGCGCGTTAGTATCGATGTAGTCGCTAATATACAGTACATAATTGGTCAATGTCCAGCTTCTGCATCGCGACTGCATTGATACTAAGGCGCGTTAGCATCGATACTTTATCGATGCTAAAAGCAGCGCAGTGTGTCAAGGTTGACATTTTGCGACTGCATCGATGCTGCATCGCGACTGCATCGCTGTTAATAGTAGCAGTATGCATAAGGTTTTAAAGTCACTAAGCTATAAAATAAGTAGTTTTGTACTTTTTTGCAATAACAGCGGTGTTTTAAAAAGTGTGTTTCTTCATGATCTTTCTCTCAAGTATCTAATAACATAATCTCTTAACTTGCTTAGTAATCTTAACCTAAAGGCGTTTCAAACACTTTGTCGTGTACATTTTCTTTATCATCATTTCTGGCATTTTCCCAGCAAATCAGTGGTATAATCTCAGAAGTGGTCCATACAACCACAATCCAAATATAATTTAGCAGTAAAACAAGTATAACAAACATTTATTCAAATAGTTAAAAACTACTAGTAGTATTCCAGTAAATAACACATTATAAACCCTCGAAAAACATCAGAAGACGCAAAATACATAGCTCACATCGAATGTTTTTCATTTTTCTTAAGATTATATATTTTTACCCGCGACGGAACGGTGTTTTAATAAGTATCCTTGAAATACAAGCCTTTTTTACTATATTCGGTACTATAGATTGTTTATAAAGACTTACCATGAGCTGCATATAAAATTAAAAAAATACGACATCAAAATTAAAAATGCATCAAAATGGTTAAGTAAGTTTTATTTTCAATCATATCTCAGGACTCCACATACTTATGGTTCCGAAAAATTATTTTCTCTACTGTGGAAACATGTAACTTGATGCCGTAAAGGCCATTACACACAATCCGATTACAGAATGCCACACACGGGTTGATTTCAGTGTTATGGGTTGTGTTTCGGCTTTATTATGAGAGGCAAAATATTTTTGTATGTGTTATTTTTGGAAGTAAGTGCGCTCTTTAAAAGTAATGTTAGCATAAAATCTACTTATCTGTATGTACTGAATGCAAATCGTATAGGCGAAATAATTTTGTTTTAATGATATTATGGCCTTTGTTACACGTAAGCGAGAATGATATCATTGTGCCTTTATCGTCCCATCTGATAAAGGTAAGATTTATTTACTTGTTTTAACACAACCAATTTTGAAATACTTTATTTAAAACATTTAGCAATATGACCTAAGCATCTTTAAGGCAAAAGTGAACAAGTTGGTACTAAGCATATATGCACCTCCCTAGACCTCATCCAAACCTGACATCGATCGAGGCCAAAATTCTGCTTAGCCGAAAATAAATAATCTAAACTTCATAGCTATATCATACAAAGGTACTTCTTCAAAGGCATAAGAATATATTAAATAATACTGACCGGGTACCTTCATACTTTTATTGAGAATCAGTGTTTATTATTCTACATATTACATGGAATTTTATTACATTCGAAACGTTTGCACATATCTTGATATTTTATAAAAATGATTGATGTTCCAATAATTGGGCATTAATTAAAAGTTTCCAATAATTTAATATAACTTTCTGTAGAAAACAGTTCTGACTATGCGACTTACTAACACTTCGCCAATAAAAACTTAATTTAACATCCAATATCATGCATGGAGCCAAAAAGGCAAAATAGCGGTAGGTACGTTGCAGCATTTTGCGGTTTAAACTAGAACCTATTGCAGTACTGCAGTTAAAACTAACCTGAAACCCAAATTATGAGTTATGTTGCATAGGTTTAAACTTCGGAATGAAACCGCCGAATGGAGTTCTGTTTGTTTTAGCTTAGTTAATGTTTAAAAAGGTATTCCTACATGAAGTTTCGTGATTCAAACATTATGTATTAAAGGCCTAGTAAATTGTGCATTAAAAAAAAGTATAAAAAACTTACAAATTATAAATAGTAATGCTAAAGAAAATTATACACCCTTCACCTCATACCTGAGGGTTTTGTGACTACACTACTTTAAAAAAAACTTGCACAGCTTTTTTATTTTACACACAAACAATAACCTGTGTTTCTGATACTTAATCATCACCATCATTAACATCCAAAGGAAGTCAACTGCTAATCATAGGCCTCCCTCAGTAACTTGCAACCGGCATGCGTTCTGCATCCTAGCGTGATCCTATGATCTTAACAAGGTCGTGATACCTTAGTGCACTTTCAATAAAATTAATTAAGATTCATTGTTAAAACTACTTTGTACTCACCTTATTACTGAAAAATAAATAAATAAAATTTAGTATAACAACTTGGCAGAGAGCATCAAAATATGTAAGAGCGTAGAAAACTCAAAATACACATAACAGCGAGCTGAGACGACTAATTATTATATTACGTATAAATTTTGTATTAGTTATCTCATTTTAAGTGAAATGTAAATTTCTTATTAGAAAAAATTCTTCAAACCTATTTAGTAGGTGTAATTTCTACTCTTAAGATAGAGGAGTATATTTTTTTCTTTCTTAGTGCGCCTTCACATAAGAGCGTCACGCTGTCACGCTGTCACGCTGTCACGCTGTTAAAGTTGCCTAAGTGTGAAAGCGCTCTAAAAGTAAATAATTATTTCTTGCTTCGTTTAAAGACATTGCATTTTAATACACAAACCATGCGCTCGACTTGTCATAACTATATCCGGGCCACTGTTTCAAAGTAACTTATTTTGTTCCCAGCTGAGATCTGGATATTTTTCTTGTTTCTTAAGTTTGTAAGAAAGATAATGAACAGCCGTTGTGAACAATAGTAAGTGGACCATTGTCTGCTTTAAAAAATAAGTATCATTGTTTTATTTAACTGAAACTGCCTGAACTGCAAGTTTTAATTTTTGAATCGTTGTTTTTGCTGCTATAATAAAGTTTGTTGTTGCAGCCATTTTCGTTTAAATGGTTTTACTTTCTGTTATATGAAGATTCGTTTTTCCATTATAGTAAATGAGCTGCTTTTTAATTAAGAGTAGCAAATGTTTAAAGATTACGATTACTTATGATTGATTCATTCAAGTGTAACCGGTTCATACGTTCGTTTCAGTTTATTGGATTTCCCTCATTGTAAAAAATATATTTTTAAAGGTTAACTTATAGTTTATTTTTGTTTTTTATGGTGTTTTGTCACCATACAAACTTAATAATATAAATTGCCCTTGTAAAAAGACAACTGTGAACCTGTGACAGACGAGGAACTGGAACGAGGAGGACTGTGTGTCCTCGTCTGTCACAGGTTCACAGTTGTCTTTTTACAAGTGCAATTTATATTATTAGGTTTGTAAGGTTCACTTATTCTATACTAGCTGTGCCCGCGACGTCGTCCGCGTGGAATAGTGACTTTGGGTAGAATTTTTAATTATTTAGGCTTATGATTTTACAAATAAGATACTTAAGTATAAGTACTTATAAGTACGCAAGATAAAAAGTATTTATTTATGTTAATTAAAGTAAATTTTAGTACTCACTTATCATTAAAATTGGCCATTGTTAGCAATGAATTGTAAAAGTTTAGGTATTTTATAAAAAAAAAAAACATAATAAGTATTTAAGAAAAATAGTGAGACTTCGTCTAAGACAACCATGGCTCAACTTTACTACTTCCGCCTCCAAGCTTTGCACCCATCTTCAAGTCACCCTGTATTACTTAACTAAAACTAAAGGGCGATATAGAATGCTTAGTAAGCTTTATTAAACTTATTTTGAAACAAAATCAGTATATTTATTATTACAACAATAAAAAGCAAGTAGTACATCAAAGGTGATCAATTATTATGACCATACCGATTATTTGGACGTTCACAATTTGTATTTTGATTAAGTTCCTTTGTCTGATAGGATTATATGGTTACTTTACTTTTTAACTACTAAGTACTTTGCCACAAAAAAACTACTACTTTACTAACATTTTACTTTGTTGTGTGGAAAAAAAAAATGGATCTAAATATATATTTTGTTATATTTTGGCAAGTACCATAAAGTAGAGTACCAAAATTTCATTTAATTTATACAAACCAATATGGAGGAAACACTACACATTGAATTAAAACACTTTACAGATTCATTTCCCACACATTTATTTAAAATGAAATAGAGGGCCTGACGTTTCTAATTACTATCAGCATCCGTGGTCACAGGTAGACCAAGAAACTACTATCGCTCATTAATATCTATTGACGTTCCTAACCACCCAGAAAAAGCTTATTGTGTCTTGAGATCTTGCAGTATGAGATGTTGCTTAGGTTGGTCTAAACATAAATAAATCAGCTATTTATATTCTTTAATCTGCATGCCTATACTAATTGTTGATTCACCGATGTAGAAGATGCCACAGTCACATTCCTGTCTGTACTCCCCTGCATCTTGGAGAGGTATGTGATGTGACACTTGAAAGGTGGTAAAAATTGGTTAATCTTCATGTTCAATTGTAGCGGGTTTGGCACGGGGTATGCAACAACCTTCCTTACATGTTGACAATCAGCAGCCAGGTTTTGGTTATCATTGCTGCCCCTTGCTCTCTGAAACAAAGTTTTTGTCGTGATAGCTATGTATTGGTGTCATTTCTAAAGACTGTGAGGCTAAGGTTATGATCTGGATAAGAAATATTGTTTATTGTCTGCCTCAATTTCTGAATTATCTGAATATGAACTGTATGAGAGTAGATTTTCCAAATTCAACTGGAAGAAACTCTTCAATTCTTTCTCTGGAAGAAGAGCTTCACTTCTCATTAATTATTCTGCCATCCTACCAGTTGAATTTTTGGATGATTAGAGTTTAGATGAATAGGAAAAGCAGTAGGTAACAAAAATTGATATCTACATACCGTTAATAAAACTTTGGTGTTACATTATACAGGTGATGGTCAGCAACAACAGGTGATACTGGAGAGACCATTGCAACACATCAGTGTCTAATATCACTTGTGGCTTAATCCTTCACATGTGGCGTTGTTGCTCCTCCTATTATTTACACATGCAATTTTCCATAATTTCCATGCTTTCAATCACAGATGAATAATATAAGTATATTCAATACCATAAATAAATCTTTAGACATACTCTTACTAATCTGTGTTCAATACTTTGTTTCACTTTGTTTTATTTTGATAGATTGAATGACTTGACATTTGTTTGACAATGACTTTAGACATCAGTTATTTGTATCTGTGTACAATGGTTTAAGGTTGAAAAAGTGACACTTGGCGCGTTTCGTTCTACTGAAGTTTGTTTTTAATATTTTTTTACATCGCACGGAAACTTTTATTTACAGGCATTTTAAGTATCCTAAATGTTGCTCGATGGTTTAAGCTACCACTTTTCAAAATTTCATTTGAATTGGTTCAGTCGCTTCGGAGTTTATCGCGAGCGAACAGACAGACAAACAGACAAACAGAGAAATAAGAAATTTGAAAAAAATCTAGATTAGTCTCATTGCACTTCTTACATCCCCCTGACTCGGTTTTAAGCATTTTCTTTTATTGTACAGAAATTCGACCTCTACAATTTTATTATATGTATAGATGGACTATACTGTGAGTAAACACACGAGCCTTAAAACAGTTTTTTTTTTTTATTTTTTATTATGCAACTAGCGGTCCTCCGCAGCTGCGAGTTTGCTCCCTTCCCTCATGTCACAGCGTGATGTTTTTTTAATAGCCTGAAGCCTATCCCGATAAATAAGCTATTCAATACATTTTTCTTAAATCGGTCCAGTAGTTCCTCAAATTAGTGCGTTAAAACAAACAAACAAACTAACGCTTCGGCCTTATAATACTAGTACAGATAGCTCTTAATTTAACAATCATTGTCAGACCTCTCATCTGAAACTAGTTAAGGGGATGATAGCCACTTACTCCATCAACTTCCTACCATTCACAACACAATATTAACTCTTGCCACCGCGTCTTAACTTCCTCCATCCAAGATCTAGTTCGGAGAGTTTTTAACATGGCGCCGGGCTGGTAACTCTCGAGAAAGGCTATTGTAGTGCAAAATTAATGGTACACCGCCACAGCTTAACGATATAAAGAACCGCAGTTGGTAGATCTAATGATTTGCATTATGTTATCAAGTGCTTAAAAAAATACTCTTTTACGACTGGCGCTTTTTGTCTACATTTATTTCAAAATTATGTGAATTTGTAAATGTAAAGACATATTCGTATGCAAGTCGTAGACATTTATGAACTTTCCGTGTATCAAGGATTGAAACTCTATTTTTATAGGCCTATATACAGACGAACTACTAATTTATTTTAAATGATGTACCAAAAGCTGAAATGCGTGAATTGTCAAATAGTTAATGAAACTCTTTTTTTTTAAATGGGTTCGCTCTTGTCTCCAGGCTAGACCAGTGGCATAGACAGATACGACGATGGAGCAAGCTCACCCAGAAAAAGCCTGTTGTTCACTCTAACTTTGAAACAAAAATGGCGAAAATACTTAGAACTTAGACTACTGCTCCAGCAGCACCTGTCACATATATGTTTTTCTTTGCTTATTCATTTGAGCTATGACGTTACCGACTGCGCTAAGAAATCGCTGCGGGGTAAATTAAATTCTGCAAGGACTTACTGCGAACCGTTGGGCTTTTAATTTTGTACAATTTTCTAACTAGGCTTTAGGCTGAAAAGTACTCAGGTAAGATTAACCTCTTGAGGAATAAAGTATTCACTTCTATGCAGAGGTAGAAGAAAATTTGAGGAGTTTCAAATTTTAAAACTATGTTAACAGGTGCATGTGAAATCGTAGCTAAGTTAAAACTTGACATATTTTCAAAAAGTTATGTCCTGTGTTATCAAAAATTTTACGAAGACATCATTATTAGCCAAAGACGTCCACTGCTGAACAAAGGCCACCCCAAAGTTTTCCACAGACACCAGTTTGCAAGAGGACTGCATTCAGTGCGCGACCTTTACAAGGTCATCAGTTCATCTTGTCGATGGACGTCCTACGCTGAGCTTTTGGTCAAAGGGACTTCAATGTAAAACTTTTCAACCCTAACGGTTATCAGTTCTTCGCGTTTTGTGAAACTGGCAAACTTGCATGCCAGCTACTGGCACGTGCCATCTTTTTGTGTGTGTACGCTTAGAGTGTGTGTGTAGAGAGTGAACGCGTGGAGCTCCGAAACTGGCGCGTGTGAATATTAATAGTATGAATATAGGCATGGACGCAAATTGCTAGATTTGCGCATTCCTGACACTGGCATGCAAGCTACTGCCTCTTATTACTGGCATGTGTATTCCCACAATACTGATTCGTAGGGCTAGGTATGTCCGTTACCTTAGTTTTTCAAATGAATTGATAAATAATTCGTTTTTATTTCTAGCTATAAATACACTTTTGGCACTTAGTTACCAATGTTTTATCGGAACTAAATCTCATTAATGGCACTCTTACCACACAGCGCGCGGGTGTTGAACAAACAGCGCTCGAACAAAGGACTTTGTTTCGTGGTAATCTGCTCTTAGCGGGTGTGAGAGCTCATCCATAGCAGATCAGCTGATAATAATGCTGGGAGGAGTTGTGTGCTATAAAAAGTAAGATCTCTAGTTTTACATTATTTTTAACACTCACAGTGTCATATTTTATTCTTAAAAGATGAAATATGGAACCAAAAATTGCGCACGGGCGGGACTCGAACCAGCATCTTTCTGGCTAACCGGGCCAACTGCTCTTCCAATTGAGCTACCGTGCTGTCGGTCCGACCGTGCGAAATTCTTGGTCTCATGGATACGTCATTGCGTGACGTTAGCGCCATCTACCCGTCTGTTTATGCAACAGCGGGCCAAGTAGTTATTCTTTACAGAATAATTTCAACTTGGAAATGATAACGCTTCGCTATTCAATGGTTTTAGATGGTAATGGTAAAGATGCTGGTTCGAGTCCCGCCCGTGCGCAATTTTTGGTTTCATATTTCATCTTTTAAGAAGTAAGATCTCGTAACGTTTACTTTGTGGTTTTCTTAGTGGATTCTACGAAATGCCTTTTAGGTAGGTACTGTAGAGGTTTGGAGCTTCGCGTAAAACCTCTATGTCACTCTTGTTCGATTCTTCGTAATTTAAAGGATGAAAAACTTTCTTTATGAGTGACTTTTGAAGTGCAAACGTCTTAACTCTTACGTTTGACGTCTTATGTAAAAAATCGAAGATCTTGACTGTATATTTTTACATGGAATTAATTTGAATATTGTAAAAGTCTACTAAAATAAACAAGAAGTCCATCACGAAAGCTGAGTATTTATTATTATTTGTATATTGCACGTAGAAACATACACTCAAGAAACACAATCTCATAAAGACCATTACAACATCCAGTCTTCATTCGCCTTCAACAAAGGAGGTAATCAATTCAACATGTATTGTATGTTTGTTGGAATTTGACAATATTTGAGTATTTCAATCTATCTAGAAGTAAATCAATTGAATGCCGTCTTAACCTGATATTCATAATTGAACATTATTTCAGTCGCAACTCAGTACTTATAAATTGCACTTGTAAAATGTTTCAGATAAGGAATGGAACCCTGTGTCTTACGCTATCCGGGCGTATGCCTATACCACTCGGCGACCGACACACTGTTATATTTGCAAGTGCTTCATTTAACAATCACTCAGAACTAACAGTCGGTTTTCTGTTTTCACAATTAGCGAAATTCAATTGAAAACTTCCTCAGTGTTATTTTGTACATTGTTGTAACTTTTAACTTTGCAAATAACAAAGTTTCATAGCTAAGAAGTAAAACAAGTGTTTTATTGCATTTTCAATGACATAGTTTCATGTAGTCTTTTAAGAGAATGTAGTTTTAATAATCGTAGTGCATAAAGTTATATTTGATGTAAAAAGTTATCATTCATTCTCTCTGTGCATAAAGAAAGTTACTTAAAATCAGTGTCTTGTATTGTCTGAAGTATTAATTAGTATCTATTGGTTCAACCCAAAAACTAGTCTCCTACTGACCTAGTTCACTACTTTCTTCCTAATAAAACGAGACTAAATCCTCTCCACTCAAACATCGACGCGTTAGCTCTATCCATTAAGGTACGACTGTAAACAAGCATTTAACCTAAGGGCGCCCGCAGACGTTCGCGAACGACGGTACTCGCTCCGATCGTAATTTTCCTCGGGAAAATTGTCGGGTGAAATTGGAATGGAAAACACTTGAGAACGAAGCGGGACGACTCGTGAATATTAACGCCTGCTTGTGGGCACACGCGGGTGTGTGGTTTGTAGGCCAGAGATAGGTCTGCGATATAGAAGTTTAAAATTTATCAGCAAACCTTTAGTGTCGCCAGATCAGCGGAATTATAAAGTGAACCATTAAATATTTTGAAAACTTTCAACTAAATTATACAAATTATGCGATTTGTGTAGTGCAATATGTCAGTAGTTTAGGTATTGGTTCGTGAATTGCTAAGTAACTTATCTAGCTAGTCTATTTGAACGAGCACATAATGCACTTTCGTGATGTAGATACCAAACAAGGGCTAATAATTAATTTGCTAACCCTTAGGCTTATAAAAAGTATATGCTCTTTAACAAAATGGAAGTAATTAGCTTCCAATAAGTCGAATCCGTCCAGCCGCCCTTATCTTATACAAAACAGCGTAGAAAATGCTGCTTTCCTGACATTGTGATTTAATGGGCCCCAGTCGACGGCTGATCGGTCATTGTATGCCATTTATGGGGCCTTTCAACGACTTTCCATTCCCATTTTGACATTGATACAAGAGTTGCAATCTCAGTGTAAGATTGTTTCTTGAATATGCGCACTGTAACAAGAATGTTCTGGAATAAATTGAAAACACTTAACAAAAAATGTCATGAAATGACACTTATGAACGTCAAAATAATGCAGTGAAAAAATTAAAATAACCTCTTGTTGACTAAATATCACGAAATATCTGGAGATTAACTGAAAACTAACAAATATAATTATTGAAAACATGACTGAGTGTTTCTTTGCAGTTGAAAAAATGAAAATATAGACATGAGCGCAGCAAAAAAATACTACAACTTGGTAAAATCACGAACGTTTGTATTCAAATTACACCCAAGTTATTGAACTTTGAGACAAAAATTTAGAAAATTTGCAGTCCGAATGGTAAAGCATTTGAAGTATTAGTATTTAAATTTTAATGTCGTGAGTGCTTAAATGGCTTCTAATTGATTTATTAAGACGGAGGCAAGGTTGAAAGTCTAGAATTTGGAACTGATTTATTTCTAGATAGACGTCAAGCTCTGTCATATTTTAATCTGAATTTGAGCCTTACCTAGATTTATGAAATGTGACCGCGAAATAGGTCACAGTAATTCTCAGATATAATTTAATAACATCGGGGCCAAGTACGCGACTTATCTAAAGAGTTAAAAACATCTGCGCCTTAATTAAAACGAACCATGTGTTCAGATGTCTCTGCTGATTAACTCTTTCAAATTATATTGTTAAAGTATACTAAAATGAAAAAAGAAAGATTTTCTTCTTATTTATAATAACTTAAGACATCATCTAAGTTTTGAAATTTTTTGTTTACCAGAACGGTTTCTGAGATTGTGTTCCCGCAAAAACGCAAAAAACCGGCCAAGTGCGAGTCGCGCAACTCCGTGTCAACTTAAACTGAATTAGGGATTCTTACTACCACTTAGCCAAAATACCACAATATTTTGTTGACCGCAAATATAACTTGGTCATAACTTAGTTTTTCATAGTGTTTGTATGAAAGACAAAGTTATATTTGCGGTTGATAAAAATGTGCTATATCTCAAAAACTACTTAAATTTCGCTCAAATAAATTTTCGTTGAAAGTTTTTGTTGAGTTGTAAATTACGTATTTTTTTCAAAATTTTAGTTTAAAGTTAGATGGGGAGGGGGACGCCCATTTTACCACTTTGGAAGCGCCTATATCTCAAACGTTTAAATTTTAGTAAAAATGGTTTTTGGAACCTCAATGTCATTTTGAAAGACCTATTCATAGACACCCCACACGTATAGGTTTGGGTAATTTTTTTTAAAAAAAAATTCCTCCTCCAGCCCCCCTCAAATATCATTTTTTTTTTTACTTTTAGTACATGAATCGGAAAGCGGTGCATAAGATACATCTACTTACCAATTTTCAGCTATGTGATGCTAATAGTTTTAGAATAAAGTGGCTGTGACATACGGACGGACAGACATACAGACAGACTTGACGAAACTATAAGGGTTCCGTTTTTTGCCATTTGGCTACGGAACCTTAAAAAGATAAGTTACATATCGTTATATACTTTTTATTTAACTATAGAAAAAAATACTTACCTACAATTTGTTAACGATTAAGAAAAACCGGCCAAGTGAGAGTCGGATTTGCGCACGATGGGTTCCGTATGAACTATGTATGTAAGCACTTTTATTGCCCTAATAATGTGCTGTAAAACATGATTAAGATTGCCTTAAAAGGTTTTGATTCCCTTAAAATAACAAAATATCCGAAATTATAAGACAAAACCAGTTGTATCTTTCTTTGGCGCTGACTTAACTGACGATCAAAACCAATATTTGAATACGGTTTCAGTTTCATATCTCAAAGCATTTTTGAGGTAAACATCTTTTAAGCGAAAATTCACTTAAAAATATCTTGTTTTAAGTTTACACAGGGCACTTTATCGAAAAGTAATGTTAAAAAAATCCTGATTAATTAAAAAAAATCGAAAACGTATTTAAGAGAACGTATGTAAGAAAAGAAGCGTTTAGACCCGTCATGTCTAATAGTTATTGCAATGCAACGCGAAAGTTTAAAATCCTATACGTATGTAAGAATCGAAAAATATAAATTTTTCTTTAAGAAATATATTATACCACTTTGGCGAGCAGATAAGACCCACGCAGGTCTGTGCGCTGGACTGCGGAAAGACATACAGATGGACTTGGTGAAACTATAAGGGTTCCTAACAAGGAACCCACCTTTTTATGGTTCCGTAGTCCAACAGGACTACGGAACCCTAAAAAGTGGGTTCTGATAAAAGGAAATTAAAAATATGTTTAAACAAAGACTTTGTTTGTCTTAAAATAAGTTTATTCACATCATCATAACTTATAAAAGGTACAAATAAATTAATAAGGCACGTTATTCTGACATTAACGTCATAATATATTCTCTTTGGTGTGCTAAAAATGATACTTATTCGAAAAAAATATATTAAATAATTATTATTCGAAAAAAAAACTGGTTAAAAATTTGTGTGGTCATTTTTTTACTAGCGAAAGCAAGCCTGCTGGTTTGTACTTAAATATATATTTTACACGTCCAACTATGTACAAAATTAAGTAAATTCTTGAAAACCACTCTATTAAAATAAATGATAACGTTATAAAAAATTCAATGGTCGATTTAAATCGTGTAAATACAACTTACTTTTAATTAAATAGAAAATTAAATTAATTATGACTAGTTTTGTACAAAATCGTCGAGGAGTTAAAACTTCTGCTCTCCTATACTGGGTCTTCTTACGGTCACTGATTGCTTTCTCTTTACTCCCTCCTCTGAAAACAAAATAAAAAATTGAAAAATAATATTCAGAATTGTAAAAGGGCACAATGGAAGTTATGGGGTTGTATGTTATAATTATTACTGGACTCGACAAACGTAATTATCAGTCATAATTTTCTTGCCCTTCCCAAGTCGTCTAAAAAGGTTTAGGGCAGATTGCTATTAGTATGTGTCGTTTGTATTTTTATGTTAATGTTATGTTTTAATTATGATGAAAAAATTGTTGATGGATAATGTCAACAATATCATCAATTCTTTGCTTAAAAGCATTTTTCAGGTAAAAATATTTCCAGGTTATATTTTCAGTAATTAGTACTATACCTAGGGAATTAAACTCAAATGACGACATCAGATTTATTTGGACTTGAACCTGGTCTCGGAGAATCTCCATAAATTATAGAACTTATGACTATCTCAGGCCGTCTATTAAACTAACTGGTGATAAATGTTACTGCACCCCCTACGAATCGAACATTCTGCATTTGGCCAAGAACAATATATTTGGCCTACGAACAGCATTCAGGAAGTTATGTAGGAGTACTCCCGCAGTAACCATTATGAATTCCGTACATATTTCAGAATTAAACACTGTCACAGGTTAATCAGAAAAGCCAGTGAAAGTATCTTGATGAATCCATGAATTTAATGAACTATGTTAATAAGGCAATTAAAATCAATCAAATCTAAAATCTTTCTGATGAGATAACACAGATTTTATATTTATAGTTAATTTTTGTAGGTCAATATTTCGATGCACTTTTTTAGTTGATACAAAATTATTTCTACTTTTCTGTTCTCTGTGCACTGTGTTGCTGTTGGGACGTTCATATCTCATATTTATGAATGAGCTTCGTTAGCCATAAGCACAATATATTTACGGGCGCTATTAGTCCCATAATTGGGTTTCTCGTTCATGATGAAGATATTTTTTGCATGTTACCTTATTTGTAAAATTATGTAAATGAAGAAAAAATATTTGCAAGTCGACTAAGGACCAAAAAAAATCTGAATCGTTTGTCATATCTTCTGAGCATTATCATAGTTGAAACAAAAACTCTCCAATCAAAACTATGGTGAGATTGGTTAACTCACCCATATGTCACAAAGTCAAAAGTAAACTATATCTATTACATGGTTTTTCACACGACATGGGTTGTAGATTTTAAATAGTTTGTTTTCTATTGAATTTATTATTATGCAAATTCAAGAATTTGCAAAGATAATTGCAGACCAGCGTATTTGACTCAAGAGTCAAATACGCTGGTCTGCAATTATCTTTGCTTGAATACATACAAGTCTGTAAGTCATTTGACCACGATATAACTATCTAAATATGTAAACGTATAATACCATCTTCCATACGAACTCAATTCGAAGTCCAGTAATAATTATGTTTTTTTTTTAATATAGTGTAGAAGACTGCCGAAAAAGATACCATTTCAATTTGAATCCCACAGCTTCAAAGAACCATCTCAATCACATACTCAAAGCATTTAACTACGATCTCTTCTACTGGTACTTAGGTGATGGTATGCCTAGTGATCCATACATGTCTTTTTTCTTTTACTTGTAATAAGCGTTTGGAAAGTGGTTTATTATTAATTCTCAATTACTTACCGATAGTCCCATTAGTGTTTTCAGGTTCATTCCAGCTCTGAATGTCTCCCGATATGAACAGAATGAAAAACAGGTTGCCTAAAAAGTAGAACGCGATGGCTATGAAGAACACCTTCCTCCATTCCGATGCTAATGTCTGCAAAGAAAACATTAACGTTATATTACTATGAAGGTACTAGAATGAATGACTGAGGGAAAAGTATTTAATTAATGGACCTTATAGTTCCGGAAAACGAGTAATAAAAACATGTAACACCAACTTTATAGCCTTTTCGCTGCAGTCAGCGTTTAAGGCTTACTTGCACCGGAAATTGAAAGACTTAAAAACCATAACTACATTTACGTTGCACGTTTGAAAGTTCTATAAGTAGGTACTCCATTTCGCACTTTGGTGTCATAATCAGTCGAATAAATTGATATCACCGTAAGTGCCACTACATATTTTTCTATGTATAATATGTATGAATTTACAAAAAAAAAAGTATTTAAGTATGTATTGAACCGTTGTCTGGTTACCATAGTACAAGCTTTGCTTAGTTTGGGACCAGATGGCGCTGTGTGAAATGTCCAAGGATATTTATTTATTTATTTATATTTATATTATGTAGTAAAGACCCCTCGCTTGAATAATAATCAAGATCTCTACCATTAAGCTGTTGACAACTTATACGAAGCCATGACATTTTCAAACTAATAATAGGAGCTAAATAATAGAGAAGTACCTATACATTATACTACAAACATAATATTACTGACCTCATCTTTGATGACAGCAGACACGCTGAGAGGAGCCATGATGGAGAAGACTCCTCCACACGCGTTCGTGATCCCCATGAGGGTGCTGGCAAAGTTGGGGGACAGGTCGATGTGGGATAACTGTAACAGTTAAATAATTTCAAAATATCGGAATCTATACTAATATTATAAAGCTGAAGAGGTTGTTTGTTTGTTTGTTTGTTTGTTTGAACGCGCTAATCTCCGAAACTACTGGTTTGAATTGAATAATTCTTTTTGTGTTGGATAGTCCAGTTATCGAGGAAGGCTTTAGGCTATACCTCTATAACATCACGCTACGACCAATAGGAGCAAAGATATAGTGGTAAATGTGTAAAAAACGGGAGAAAGAAGTCACTATTCCACGCGGACGAAGTCGCGGGCAAAAGCTATAATTTATATAAAAGGGTCTGTTACTCAGTCGTCCAAAATCAGTATAATTACAAGCGGTGCCGTGGAGTATAGAGAGAATAGTGGGCAAAAGAGAGAAGTATGAGTAACTGCGTCAAACATTTGAAGCGAACGCGGGTTGTATCTTACAAAAGAAAAAATAATGTTACTTCTTGCGTTGCTATAGCATTTCTGAACATTATATATATGCTTAGCATTACTAATGCTATACCCAAGTAAGGAAGTGTTATTTTATTTTAAATTTGTACTCGTTTTTCTGTGATGTGATGTTATTTAATTACCTAGGGATTTTACTATCTTCGTAACTAAGTGTCTAATATAGATGATTCGAATTTCATACACAGACTAAACATTCTAAGGCATAAAACTAAGATTTAAAGAAAATGCTTAAACTTTTCCCTACCAGATACGAGTGAGTTAGGGCCATAACTTTGCATTAAGTGCAGCTAAGTTTGTGAATTCAAAGAGCTGCAAAGTAGCCCATCAGCTATCATTGTGAAATCGGAAAGTGCTATATGGAGCATGATTCAAAAATGTTTTTGAAGTATAAACCAGAGTCTTAAAAGAATTGAAAATCAAACTCCTAATCCAAATCAATTTAAGCGTGGGGTGAATATTTGAAATTGAGGAGATTATAAAATGTAAAGAAGACGATAGGCATTGTCAAATTAATAAAAGTTTAAGATTGGATCTAGAAAGCCTGTGCTGATAAAGTGATAAAACAGCTTACCATGAACCCAACATAGTGAGCACCGTTCAGACCGACAGTGAAGGTGAGGATGACCACAGCCAGTGTAAGATGTCCCGCAGGGAGGTAGGACAACACCAGCAGTGCTGCTGCTGGTCCCCAGAAAGCTGTAAGAAACAATTATTGAATTATGGAACCTGAAGTTTATTTGCTGATCTCGTTTCTTCACGCTACAAAAAAAAAATACAGCATGACAGTGTTGCTGTAGTTTCATCATATTACAAAAATCAATGGTATAACAAAATTTTTGTTTTCATTAATTCAACTTTTTTGTTTTATTTGATTTGGAAATAAAATCATAAGTAACATATCAAAAACCATACAAATTACAAATTATTATTAATGTTAGTTCACGCCTCAGAACAGCTAAAGAGCAAACTATCTCAAGAAAATGAAACCATCTTTGCATAACTTACAAACTTAGTAATAAATTAACTCGCCAACGCCTGGATAGTTACTAAAACACTTGAACCGAGACTAAACTTCTTGCGAACTAAGTTTTACTTTACCATTTAATCTATACTAATATTATAAAGCTGAAGAGTTTGTTTGTTTGTTTGTTTGTTTGTTTGAACGCGCTAATCTCCGAAACTACTGGTTCGAATTGAATAATTCTTTTTGTGTTGGATAGTCCAGTTATCGAGGAAGGCTATAGGCTATATAACATCACGCTACGACCAATAGGAGCAAAGATATAGTGGTAAATGTGTGAAAAACGGGCGAAAGAAGTCACTATTCCACGCGGACGAAGTCGCGGGAAAAAGCTAGTTTTAATATAAGCACTGAGTGATTAAGTAATTGTGCTAATAGGTCCCTTAATAAAGACAGAACTCAGAAACCCCTTAATTTTTTTCCCTTGGGATAACTTGGCCACCAAATTATCTTACAAACTCCTAATTATTGAGGGAATAAATTTAAACTTTTATGTTTGGGAATTAGTTTAAGATAGTATAATGGATTTCGTTTCAACGGCTATATATGGTGATTGATCTTTATTTTCTTAAAGTAATTGATCTTTATTTTCTTAAAGCCTGAACTTTCTTTTGAAAATGTAAGCAAGTTATTATATAAATATTTGAACTGTAAAACCATAAAGCCTCACTTTTTCTCATTGATTATGTTTTTTAAGTTAACATGTATGAAGTCGTACTAAAAACTTATCAGATTTTTTCCCTGTGACTGCTTTGCTATAATAGTGGGAGTGTAAAAAAAACTGTAATTAAATTCATATCTTTTTCAGTGACTGAACGCATCTCTTTTCCATTTTATTGATATTTAAAATGTTGATAACCAAATGTTTTATATATAAATGATATAATAAGTGAACTTTTTGAAGCATAATTAAGCAATTTCTAGTCAAATCCTGATAAAATGTGTTCGAAAAGAAAATAATTAATGGTGTTAGAGTGACATTGGAGAAGTTCAGTATTTGCTTCTACGCAATCACGATGAACTGGTTTTGTTAATTCAAATTCTAAAAGTATTTATTATGCGAAGTATACTATTTATAATACCTTAGTTCTTAAATCTTGTATCCCGATATCGAAGTTTTTCGGGCACTTAACTGTGTCAAAACCTACTCCAGTTCAGAGACTATAGCATGACTTATCCTAGTCTCATTGATTTTATGGTTACTCAATTTAATAGATGAATTACCAATTGTGTTGAAAATCTTTCTGGACGTAACCAAACTGATGATGTTTCTGTTGACTAGGAAGTCTGATAGCCAGCTGAAGAAGAAACTGAGTATGTACATCGCTATGTACGGTAAAGCTGAAAGTACGCCACCCTGGAATAGAATAATATTTTTTTGTGGTTATCACAAGCAAACATTGGTGATAATACCTCTAATGACGTAACGTTGAGAACTCATTATCTAACCGGACACCACGGCCTAAAAAGATCCGGTCTGGTGAGTATACAACATTTTATATATGTTTAAAAATTCATAAGTTTAAAATTAAAAACATTGTCAAAAAAGGCATTTTCCACGGGGAAGGATGGAAGGAGGGAGGATAAAAAAAACTGGACACCACGTAGTGATTAAGAAACATGGATAGTCTTAGACGCAAATCCAAAATGAGTGTGGAAATAGTCATTATATCAATGCACTGCTTAAAGCGCATACTTTAATGTAACCTTATTCGATACTCACATGTTCAATCTTGACGTCAAGGACGCTGTTCATGTACGAGGGCAGCTCAGTCAACAGCATCCAGAAGCCAAGACTCTGGCCGCAGTGCGCGAGCAGAATGGACCAGAAGGGGAGAGAGGTCAGAATGCTTTTCCAAGGCGTTGGCATGCTCTAAAATGACAAAAATCCAATTGAGATCTCCAATGTATTTTGAAATTATGTATGAAATTAACAAGAAGAAAAATCCGTACTAACTTCACTTGAATTATGAACCAACCTCATTAATCGAAGTGGCAATATGGCAGTCCAAAAACTTACCTGGTCACTCAACTCCTCAGACCCAGCGTTTGTCTCTATATACTTCTGCTCCTCCTTCGAGATCCACCTGCTCGTTCCAGGAGCTGAAGCCCCCAGGATAATCCAAAGGATCGACCAGACGAGACAGGTGATGCCAGCCACGTAAAACACTGATGGCCAGCCCCAGGAACTGGCGGAGAGGAAACCAGCTGTTGTCATCTCGATTATTGTTCCTAATTGGGCACCTGGAAGGATACAATAAGTAGAATTATCAATAAGAACCTGAATAGATACGATTTACTGAGTATGCCTCCTTCTGCTTTAAAAGCAGTTCCAAGCAAAAAAAGGATGGATAGTAAAAGCGAAACTTATAATATTGAAAATCCAAGCATGATTTGTGAAATGTGAAATAATTTTCTTTTAAAATTGCCCAATGGCTTTTATATTTCAAAAGTTTCAAACTTTTGAACAACTTTTGAAAGTTCAGCAATACAAATTCAAGACCTCATCTTAAGCAAATGGATTCAAAGAAACTAATTTCCAACGGGCTCTAATCAAAATAAAGTTTTGTTAACTAGTCCATAGTATTGAAATTTTTTGAGTTACACCCACGAGATATAAATGGACATGTAAGATCTTATTCTGTAAAAACGAGTCCGTATTTTCAACTCTAGTCCTCCCTGTCCCTCACGCTAGTAATATACCTAGTGGAAGTGAGTACGATGACTCAAATTATGAAAAGTAATAAATTCCTATAGTGTAGGCCCCTGGAGGCAGACGTATCCCACTTTTCTCGACTAAAGACTTTTGGCTCCGAAACTTTTAATCGGATAAAATAGTTAAGTTGTAATAGTTGTCGGATCCCGCTCGTTCAAAGGAATTGAGGGGTGCAATTTAGTTTAACTTCTATCGGGATTTGTAACAAGTGGAAAGTTATGTTCTGAGTTTCGTAACATCATTTATAGTGCAATCGGAATGTTGATGACGCGATTCGTGGTTTTGTGTTGGCATTTCCAGATTTAGTTTAGTTATAAGCCAGTGGTTTAAAAGTAAGATTAATCGAGATAATTATTATGTTACGTGTTATTAGGATTAGGTAGGATTCCTAAGTTACCCGGAGAAAAGTCAGTGACAAACCTGTTACTTGTAGCAAATATTCATTATTTAATAGTTTTTTGTTGTTTCTGGAAGGAAAGACGCTCCCCATTTGAATGTAAAAAGAATTCTTACCAGCATAGACAAAGGTGCCGAGCCGACTTCTCTCTGTGACCGGTGCCCAGTGCCCCAACAGACCGTGGATGCTGGGGTACAAAAGTCCCTGTGTGAGACCCATAGCAACTCGACACACGCAGACTGCTATCCAGCCACCCTGAAATAAAGTAAAAACACCTATACTTATATTACTCAAGATCAACTGTGTTTGGTGACCTGAGGCCTTACTCTCGACACAAAATCCGATCCAATGGTTATAGCCATCCCTGTCACTCATACCAGGCCGTGTATGCGTGTGACAGGGATGGGTATATTCATTGGATCGGGTTTTGTGTCCAGAGTAAGAGGGCTGTCCTGCACTAATGTGACCATCAATAGTTTTCCAAACAAATTGAAGCACTTGCCGCTTGAGAGAATGTCTTTGACAATAAAAATTTCACTCCTGTTTTAGAGATCCCTAGAATTATTATTTATGTAAACGAAACAAAATATTATGTCAAGTATATTTTTGCTATTGCTTTCATTCTAACCTTGACTCGGTCAAACAATACCTATCAATTAAGGTAGCTTTAGGAATTATAATAAACAAGTAAAACTTCCTTTTTATTTGTGTAATTTATAGGCTGAGATGCCTGAAAGAAAGGTTATTTTATTTATTTTTAAAGCTAAGTTTGCAGCACTCTCTTATTTAATACGTAAAAGATCAGAACCATTAAATGTGGACACAAGTTCTAAACCAGTGATGGATTTAAATTACAGTAAAATCAAAGTCTAGCACGCTTATAAATTACCAATATATTTTATTGCCAAACATAAAACATAGCAACAAAAACTGCGGATCCCAACAAAGGCAAGATTCACTCACATTCACATATTTTTTATATTCAGTTTCCACGCTTTTACCGAATTGATAGCGCTCGATCGTAACAATGCCGAGTTTACGGGACCCCTTTTTATATCCTTAGTTCCATAATAATTTGACGTAAGTGAATGCTTCAGATTTATGCGTAGGAGTTTTTGCAATGAAATTGTACGGAGATTCCTTTCTATTTGACGTGAAGATTTGGCTTGGACCACAGATTTTATGGCAAAGAGTATAAGTATAGGTAATTTTGACACAGATGAAACAACACTAGTAAGGGTTTTGTGATGAAGTCGGAAGTGTCGATAAAACTGTCGCATAAATGATTGCATAATCCAGATTTTGGTTTGGTATGGTTACTATGAAAGCATTTGCTTTCGTAAATAATGATACTATGCTATTTAAACAAACTTTTTGCCCGCTGCTACTTCTGTGTGGCCTAGTTCAAAATCTTAACCAGTGAAGGTTAGGTAAGGTTAGGAGGAGGTCCTTCCCAGGTGGGAGTAAAAATGTCTTGGATCCTGCAACGAAGTCAATCAGAAAGAATGAAAGGAGAAAATAATAATGATAAAAAACTTACGTGCTCAGCACATATAGGCACGATCAAGTTGACAATTCCCGTCAATGTCATAGCGCTGAACACCAGGAACTTTCCTCCAAATCGACCTGCTAGCATACCAGCAGGGATTTGAAGAAGGATATAGCCCCAGAAGAAAGATGAAAGTATCGTGTCTTGTATGCTTTTCTCCCAGTCGAAGATCTGTAATTAAGGAAATAGAGGAACTTCAGAAATAACACATGCAAAAACCCTGATCCCACAATGCGTCGTATTGTTGCAGGTGTGATATTCTGTTAGAAGACTACAAAAGTTAGTTACTGATTCAATGCCGTTGGTGCTTGCCCTTGATCAGTCCGTTTAATTATCAGTCGCAGAAGCTGTTTCAGTATATGATGTTCCAGGTTTAAATCCTTCGTCAGGCCATAATTTTTGTCAGGATTTAACTGTGTTATCAATTATTTATTAATAACAGTTGTATACTCGGAAATAGCGGTAGCTGTAAGTCAAGCCTGCCTTATCCCTCTGCAATCACAGTACGTAAATATGTTAAGCGCAAACAGCACAATACTTTCATGACATCCTTACGTTTCCTACCGTTGCTTCGATTGACCTATTTTGGTGAGTTTTAGACTCTAGTCAACTAGTCAAAATAATTACCGTATGTCCATATTCGTTGGGGCTGGTCTTGTCAGTCATGGCGACGATGCCGACGCTCATGCTGACCCTCGTCGCGTAAGAGACCGTCGTGGCCGCGAAGAGTAAAAGGGCTATCACATGCCGCATGCCCACCACCCGGTCTGGAAGTAAGAAATGTTATTATTAGTCTTACATAGTTGCGAGACATCAAACTTATTAGAAACGAGCGATCCACCCCCGGACGTAGTATTATTATATCTTCTGTGCCATTGGCTTTGCATGGTTGTGGTAATATGCTATGTAACTTAAAAATTCGTTTTCTTTTGGTGCTTAAAAATTCAGATCAGTGGTTCTAGGGATTTGCTCCTAAAGCCTACAAACATAAACTTTACCTGTATATTATATTAGTATAGGATAATTTCGTTCGCTGCTCTCTACATTTAGCCTAGCTAAAGTTAGAAAAACAGAGTTGGTAGGCGATTGAGCAAGTTAACCCAGAAACAACCTGTTAAGCTGAAGACTAAACTTTTTGTTTTAACGTCAACCATTTAGTAGCGAAGGTTATCATGATTTTTTTAAAGCAGTTTAATTTGTTATTGACACTTCTCACTTGCTTCCTTGCTTTTTTTCAAATTAAGTAACGCAATTGTTTTTTATTTTCTAAGTGAACTTAGTTCAAATACTAAGTATTTATTCAACATTCCTTCATAACGAGTGTTTCTAAAACATTTGCGAAACACTATTTACTATCTCGATAAGAAATGGTGTCGATACTCAACACGTGTTTACATAAATCTGAATGGATGGTTGAAGATATTCGATATCCAAGGTTGGAACACTCAAAAACAAGTAGTAGATACCTAAACTCTGATTTAGAAATAACACCTAAGTAGCCTTCGTTAAATGTATAACGTTACAACGCTCGTGATTGTCGAAGATCCAGAAGGCTTTCTAGTAAATACTTTCACCTATAGATAACTAAAGACATACTTTCGGATACTTTCAGGCCCACTTGCTTGCTTGAGTTTAGAGTAAGCAACATAAACTGATATCAACTTGTTGTTGTTGTTGCGTTGTTTCCTCTACCCAAAGGTTGTCTGGAAGAGATCGCTTCCAGTTATTATCAACCGACCAATAAATCATATCTCGAATACAAATGCGCACTATAGATTTAATTTGATTGGTCACTTTGGTCAGCTTCCTTTTCCGTGATTAATTTTTATGTTACAGATAAAATAAACGAATATAGACCTATAAAAACTGAGGAGCCAAAAAGAAAACAAAAATAAATTATTGTAGTCAGGTCCTAAAATAATAAGACTGTGTAAGAGCACCGGTTCAAATTCTTAACGGTATTAATATAGTTTCTATTCACTTTAAACAAAACACAATTTCTCGCTTTTCAAACTTTGTTAGTAGATGTACAACAAGCGTACCTATTGGGTTCGCTTGCGATGTATTTTGAGCAAAACAAGCAATTTTTTCTTTGTAATAAGTGTGCTCTCTATATGCTCTAAATAGTAAGTTTTTTTCTTCTACGTTATCATTATAATGATGGATTTAAATGCGAAGAGTTTATTACGTTATTCATGAAGAAGCTTATTCAAAGTTTAGGTTTAAGTGCGGAGCCCTCGGTGCTCTATCACAACTAAAAAATATCTAGTTATCGACTTTTTGATTATAAATAAACATGTATCCAACAAAATCTGACCTAAATTGTTATTATGACAATACGGATCACTCAAAAAAAGCCGCTTACTGATTCAACTGTCCAAAAAGTGGCAGTTAATACCTCATTGTTCATCCATAGAGCGGAAACATGAATTTATAAAGCCGATATAAATTCAACTCACACGCCAGCAAAGCTGTTATAGATGTCAATGCCTGATACGAAGAAAATAATGATGTTTTGATCCATATAAAGAAATCTTTGCGCGTACAAGTGCGGTTAAATATTTTATATGAGGTTTTGATTCTTAAAGTAGGATGCGTTTAATAAAAATAAGCAGGACTGTATGAAAATGCAAGTCATTTATTTATTTATTTTATTAGATCTACCAACAGTTTCATGTTTCAATACAGGCTTTAGACTACAAAAGTATTTTTTAAACAAAATTCAGAAACTTTTTACTGGTAAACACTATATGCAACATAGAACAGATTAACATACTATTATTATGTAATTTCTGAGATAGTGAAATATGTGTCTATGAAATAATGGATCAGTGAGTCACAACTTTATTTATAAATTCGTCTTAGGCCAAAAAAAATAGTGAGGATTTAAATTCAAAACTTTACATAGGTAAGTCCTCATTTTGCACATAGAAAATCCGTGCCAAGGGAATATTTTCCTGAGTATATAAGGTGCCAAACCTTTGCATCTTATCTTGTCAATGTAAAAATCATGAAAACCAAACTTGCTCAATAGGGCATCGCGGCTAATCCGAATCAATACAGACCAGTGCAAAAGCTTTATAAATGTACAATTATAATTATTACGTACATGATGTCATGATATGTAGGTAACACTTTGTCACTTGTGGCATACCTATATCACAGTATATATTATCATATATTGTACTATTGTACTACATATATGATAACATTTTTTGTGAACTCGTTTAAATGTGTGTGTGTGTGTTTGTGATGTCCTAAATTAATAAATTCATTTTCTTTCTTTCTTTCTAACAAAAGATCAAAGTAATAGTTACAAGTATATTGATAGCCTAACTAGAGTGCAGTGAGGGAAAGGTTTCCTTGTCATATAAGTTTGACATATGTTTACTTACACAATGGTATCTTAGAACATGAAAAGCATGTTTCAATCATTATGTAGTCCAGTGTCAAAAACATTTTAATTTCATTTTATCTGAAAATTTGTGATATTGCTGTGTCCATTCGTCTAAAATTATCAGACTATCGGTCCCATCATATATCAATAACTTCAAGATATGAAACTTTGTCAAACTATCAAACAAATACTTATCTACGTCACTAGTTTTATCTATAAGTTCCTATATTATCAGCTGTGATTTATTGTATACTCACTAGAAAGTTTTGTAGGCGAAAGTTTTTACTCTTCGCTTTCCTACATTTTAAGTTTTTTTTCCGGTTATTATTTTGTTTTCCAAACTGACAAATGAAACGACATCTTGCCTAGTATGCTCTCATTGCAAAAAGAATTATATTTCATATTGTTAAATTAAATTAAAATTCACACTATAAAGTAGATAAATACTATAAAGTAGATAGGAATGTAGAAGAAATACAATCTTCTTCTTTTCTGTTCTTTCTTAGAGTCGCTTGATTTCATTTTTAGTCTTCATAGTTTCGTCTTTATTTTCCTCAGTTCCTGATTCTTTCTGTGCACTTTCTTTGCCTGAGCCCATTCCTGGAATATTTTGTGTCAGGACAGGTCCTGAGTTTGCAAGTCTTTTAAAGTTATATAAGGGAGTTCTAGATAGTGGCACAGTTTTTAATAATCTACATAATAGTTTCCCACTTCACTGAAAGACACAAATGTAAATCAAAACGTCATAATTAAATACATTTTCTCACAGTAGGTACAATCTTCCGAGAACATCTGATGAACGAGGTTAAGTATCGAGATCACGTTTCAAACCAATGTGATAGCGGCTTTCATTGCAACGATTTTAAAATTAATATTATTAATTACGTATTAACAACAATCATAAAGTTATTAATATTAATTTTATTACTTCTAATGGAAAATAAACATTTTATTTAGTAAAAAAATGACGCAATCTGTATTATAATAATAATATGTGAGATTACTTTAATACCACAAAAATTGTATTTATTTTAATATGATGGTGTTCGCGTTTTGAAGTGTTTTTAATCAGTCAGGTATCAAACGAATGCCGAGAGTCGCATAACAATGGAATTTTTATTGTGTCTCGTTTACACATACTTGACGAGTTAAACATTTAAAACTGCCAGTCACTTGATACCTTGGAAATTTTTTTTTTGGTTTCCAAATATTTATTTAGATTAACTATAGTCTCCCAAATTATTTATACCTTGAATTTGTTAAGTCTATGGAATACGAATGATTCATTTGATGTTCCCCCTAATTTGAGCAAAAACTACGCTGTTTTTAATCACTAAACTCGATTATAACTTGAACGAACACAACCAACTGGAAACTGTAAGTTAGACGAAAACATTTGCTTATTACGACCATAACGCATCCCAGGGCCATTAGTTTTATTAAAAACAGAACAAGAGTGAGTCTCATAAACACAATTTCGTTAATCTATTTAGCTTTTTTTTCCTCCTCGTTTAAAAAAATACTCAAAGATGTTTTAGATAGTTTTCCAAAAATACTTCGAGTGAAAGAAAACACAATGGAACTCAAAAAATTAAAGAAAGGAAAATCTCAGCTCATTTCTGCGTTTTTCCATATAAATGGCGAAAAGCCCATTAATTTGAGCCCAGACCCCCCAAAAAGGAAGAAGTGACAATTACGCTAATGTAGTCTAGCACTTTAATAAATGTAACATGATTTCGTGTCTTGATAAATAAATCAGCGATGAAATTATGATCTACTGTTAGGAAGATAAGCTTAACTGGTCTCGAGCTAGTAAAATCTACAATAAGTAAACACGAGGTGAAGATGTGCTTGACGAGTGTTAATCAAATAGCATCGCACGCCTTTCCAGATTTGAAGAAGATTCGCTTGTTACGATTATTTTAACCATTATAATCTTGTTTTGTTTCTTCACATTAAAAAGTCCTGGTGCTATGAAGAATTATCAAAGTGCTACGTAATTGGGATAATTGATAATTAATATTGTAAACCAGTATTACCTAATATTGTAATTTATTGACGTGCTCGTAGCGCAGTGGTCGCAGCGCTTTGGTAGTAATACCGAAGTTAAGCAACTTTCGGCGCGGTCGGTGTTTGGATGGGTGACCATTCCGACCATATAAGTGACGTACATCACGAGCATCTCCCTGCTTCGGAAGGCACGTTAAGCCGTTGGTCCCGGCTTATATCGATTGGTATTAGTCGTTAAGCCTAGTCAGAGGCCCTATGGGCGGCTTGATAAAAATCTGACAGCATGGTTGGTCTCTTGCCTTGCAAACACCCCTCCGCCAATCCGCATTGAGCCCGCGTGGTGGAGTATGGCTCATACTACCTCACATTTGAGGTAAGGCCTTTGCCCAGCAGTGGGATGCTTACAGGCTAACTTTACTTTATTTTTATTGTAAACCTGATACCGTGGCGCGTCACTTACCTCCGTTGACCTATTTTCTTTATTTCTTTCTTTATTCCTAAAACGTTGTTGTGTATACTCTAGTTCAGAAAATGGAAGAACCCAAGGCAAATGTATGAAAAACCGGGGATAATAGTGCCAAAAATTTTTGCGGGGTGCACTAAAATATGAGTCCATTCATCTTGTTTGGGCGGACAACGCGAAAACCACGTGGAACCATTAAAAATAATAACGACATAGCACCGAGGGGTGTTCCTTTGACACCTGAATGTGTGGGGTACTGATGCTTTTTTTTAATTGGCAGCAGAGTATTGTAGTGAGATATAATCATATAAGTATTATTCATTAAACGAAAGAATATCAATTAAGTACAACGTTACGGTAAAGATTATGAAGCTTCGTATAGGCTAGTATTATTTCTTTGATTGTCTAATATTGTAAACAATCTTTTAGGCCGCTGTGCTTGGATACTTAATAATACCTTAATTAGTAGATCAGTTTTAAATAAAATGAAATGTGTTAAGTATTGTGATGTCCAAGGGCTCTAAATCAAAGGGTATAAGTTTTATTTAAGTATGAAGTTAGATACTGCAGTAGTTTTCAATGATACCACTTGAAATAAATCAAAGTGGGTTGCATAGATAAAACATGGCATTTGTTTTTCATTTTAAATGACTACTACATTGCAATAAATAGATAGTATGTGTTAGAGTACATTTTAAAATAATCACGATATCACGCAGATCTCTGTGACGCAATTGCGGTTAGTAAAGTCTGACGTTTGTTTAATTTAACTTGCGATTAAAAGAACTTAAGGTTAAAAAAATTAAAAAAAATCCTCTTTTTAGTCCCCTAGACAAATTTGATAGCTGTAATGCAATCCATTGTCAAGGTACTCGAGTTCCAATTATTTCAGTTCCATTAATTGGAAAATTCAGATTCCATCATACGCCATACACATTTGAATTTTCACTGGAATACTTAAATTTTTATTTCAATAGAAAAAAAATGTGTACTTAAAAGAGTTCAGTATAACTTATAATTTAGTGACGTAAATGTAGCCAAAATACGTTTACTAGATAAGTAGTAATTGCAAACCAAATAAAATGGTTTAAAATAGACTAGAGCCATGTCTTAAACTGTGTTTTTAGTATTTTATTAATGTTTTCAAAATGTAACTATGTTATTAATATATTCAGTAAAAAAGCCTCTATAAATTTGCCCTACAAACTCTATCCCATTTCATTTCCAAATAAATAACTTTTGAGTTATAAAATCAAAATTTTAACTAGATTTAAAATGGAAAGATAACGGAGCCAATGTGACGAGACATAAACGAAGTCCTATCAAAACCTGACCTTATAAAATGTTATGACAGACGTAAAAACTTGACCAATTTGACATTTTAAGGGTTAACGATGAGTTAAAATTTTAATATTTTACAGAGTTATTTTCGTTTCATTTGAAACATTCTACGCACATTTAAATAAAATAGTCTTATTTTATTATTACTTTATTTTGAACAGTGAATATGCATTAATGTAATACTATGCTCACTTAATTATAAATAAGCATTCATTATTATTTTTTCAGTCCTATTTTCAAATGTTATCTTTTTAAACAATCCTTATTCATTTTATAAAATTGTATGTACGATTCCATTGGTAATAGGCTTTTAATCATTTACACTGAAGATAGCAATGAACCTGCACCAAAAACATTTAGCGCAATATTATGACCACATATCTTGTCACATTCATGTTGCTTATTTAGTGACCTTGCACTTTTACAGCGTTACAAATATTACTTTGCACGAGCGAAATGAAAGCCATTTCTCGTGTGTGCCGGGCGTGTTACCCGGTGGCAGCGCGCAATGACTCCCGGTTATAGATCCCGAAGGTTTCCGCGCCGATACATGTCCGTGCCCCCGTGTGTGACGGCAGGTGGAACGCATACGAGTGACTTTATTTTAAAATTGAAAGTGTTATTACGAGGTTGCTACCAATGATTTTTGAGTTTTCGATATGTTGCAAGTGCCTTGGTCACGGCGTAACTGAAGATGTTGCGATTAAGCTGTTATTGGCAGATCATATTGGTCTGGGTAGAAGGTAGAGGCCTTCAAGGTCTTTTATTGCGTTCACTCGGGTAAACCTTATAAATAGGTAGGTCCATCACTCGTACCTACCTCCGTAGGCCCTCTTATGGTCAGATCTTGGACACTTGATTTTAGAACGAGAAAAGACAGCTCGGAGACAAGAAAGTCCGTTCAATTACATGATTTATAAAACTATTTTTAAAGTAGCTGTACATGGTCTTAGCATGTTTCTAAACATCGTTTTTGTATTTTTTCGATCAACTGACTAGTTTGACATTTCTAAATCATTGTATTTTGTATCTTTTCATTTATTTAGAATATAAGGAGACTATCTTTTTTTACTTTAGTCTTTGTTTTAGTCGTTTATCACTAGAATCGGGGCCATTGTTGCATCCCAACTTCCTAACTCCGAGCTGTCTCCGACAAGATGATTGAAGTCAGACAGGTCATAGATGACTTGAGGCCAAAATAACTTTATAGATCCAGGCCAGAAAAACTATAGAGTCGGCCGTGTGCGGTCATCCTTAGGAACAAATCAGCTCGCTGTCCGC
Source organism: Pyrausta aurata (assembly GCA_963584085.1). NCBI lineage: Eukaryota > Metazoa > Arthropoda > Insecta > Lepidoptera > Crambidae > Pyrausta > Pyrausta aurata. The sequence continues at coordinate 13,562,560 of OY757264.1, read as the reverse complement.
TCCGACGCGTGGACGCGTTCGACGCTTATTCACTCGCAGTTGCCCGATAACTTGAACTGATTGGATGGTGTTGCTTTGAGACTTTGTTCTGTTTTTTTTTAATTTATCATTAATAATGCCACGGTAATTATTTAGAGATGTTCTCCCCTCCTCCACGATAACATTCGACAGAGCAAACACAATATAAAATATGAAATTTGTATTAATTTAATGAAAGATCTCACAACTTTCGCGGCCAATTATTTTCATACAATTCAAACATGTTTATAATCCCCTATAATACTCTACAAACTTATAATAAGCTGTTTGATGAGTGGAAAATAATTATAAAATGTATCTCAAAGTTGAAAGCTAAACGCACTCAAGTATAGTGAAGGATCAGTCCAAATTTAATCATTTTGCTAGTCCATGACTAGATCTAAAGCTATTTTCATAACCTTTAATTTTGAAACTTTGAAATTAAAAGTTTAATTTTGTAATATAATTTTAATTAATTTTATTTGGTGCACAGGTTTCAGGTTTACTAAAAATCTGTTGGCATAATTAAACGATATGTATAAACTTTAAGTTACTTACTTTTATTGTTACATATACCTAATGATGGTGCGTGTGGTTACAACATGGTAATAAGGTTGAATTTTTTAACCGCTACGCTAAACGATGTGTTGTTTGTCATAAAATTGTTATATTTCCACAAATAATTATAGTTCAATGTGATGGCGCACTTCATAAAAATTACGGTTTTTTTTCTGACTCTAGAAATAATATGAAAATGAAGCATTTAAATAAAACTACAAACGGAAGTAACTTTATGACTATTTATAATAATGGCGCGCTATTAGATTTCCCAGTTTTACATAAAAATTGCTGCGTTTCATTTTTTTCTTAAAAAAAATTGTAAGTTTGCTGTTTATGTTTTGCAAATCAAAATATTGTATGGGTTTATTCATACTCAAATTGAACACATAAACCTTGAAGATATATACCAAACTTGGTTTTGCATAGAAATTTATAATGACATCGGGATTGCAATTTGTAAGCTCCGAAAAACGCATTTTGGCATTTTGCAGTATTATTATCAATAGAGAGATACGCTATCGAAGTATCTGCTATTTTACCTTTACGTCTTTTCTCCGATCATGTCATACAGATTAAGCAATCACATCGCTATCACTGATCAGTTACGTACCTTCCAGCCCTGCCATTTTCAGATTACTCCAATACCTCGAAGGTACAAATCAACAAGCTTCTTCTGGGTAAATGGCTCCGATCCCTTTATCACAAGACACAACGCCCTTTCGGTTAGATTACGATCAAAAGCAAACCTATTTTATGGGTGACTGATTTTGCTCTCTATTATGAGATCATGTTCATACCTACTTGATCGATTTTATTTGTATTTGTATTTAATGAATTTAGGAAAAAAGTCATAGACCTAGTAGATCAGTTGACTAGTGATCACGGTTGTTACAATACAGCCGAATCGTCGAGCAGTGAGTAGCATAGTCATGTCTCATTCTCATTAATGCAATAAAGTTTAAAATCTTATAAATGCTTAGAAGGACATGTGAAATAAATATATACATAGTCTACATAGCTATATTTGTAATGAAAATCCACAGATAAAGAATGATGCAACCCAAACACTTAAGGACAGTACAATTTCCGCTTTCAATACAGAGGCTGTAACGGAACAAAACCGGTAATTAAATGACATCTGCCCGCGATAGAGACGGATGCCAACTCATTAATTAACGCTTCTTTCCCTCTTTCTATGTTTTCCTCCTTCGTAAGTTAAAGTTAGGTATACACAAAGGCTCTACTTTTTGCGACTTTGCCCTTATTTTCGAATCATCGTGCCTAAGCTACGCATTCAGGATAGCTCTTTCAAATACCAACAGGCTTGCAAATGTATCCGTAGCCGAGTGAGATAAGCCAAACAGGAGGCGTCCATGGAATCATCCATTCCCCGCCTGACACAAGTTAATTTTCTCATCTGCAATTCATAATCGTAGTTATTCTTTGAAGTGCATAATTTAAGCACCTGAACACTATCGATAGCTACGTTTATGGTTTAACATAACAATTCATTTACTGAAGGTTTTATTTTCTAAAGAAACAAAAACGTGTCACTTTAAATTGTTTCTGGGTCATGTTTTGTAATCTTTTGTCAGAAATAAGCAAGTAGTTGGTGCCCATTTAAGGTCTACTTACACAATCCAGAGTTAGCATAACTTAAAGTTAAAACCCAAAAGTCATTAAACCCGGAGACTTAACTATGTAGATTGTGCAAGTGGGCCGTATTACTGAAAAGGTTTCTATTTGTTTTTGACTGCTTGTGGTCAGAGCGTGAAGCTTTGTTGGGTAGAAATAATAGAACCCATATAATACGAGTTCATTGTAGATAGCTTGTTGGTTATTAACCACAACAATACGTATGTTTATGGCTTAATCTAGCCATTAAGTTCGATAGAATCGATTATGAGCGCTGAATATTTGGAGCTTAAACAGCTTTCACAAAATTAGGTCCTGATTTTTTGGATGAACTATTCCATTTTATAATGGTAAATCATGAAACTAACGTTTATAATATCAGTTGGTGTATTCTGTACCTGTTTTAACGTGTTTTTTGCAAGTTCTATTCTTATGTTAATGTTCTCAGGGGCACACATTTTATTTTGAGACTATGTTTTATTAGTTGTTAATATTGTATAACGACTATGTATCTGTAATGTTTATCGTCATAAAACCTTACGTTACCTATAATGCTATCAATCAATGTCATTTTACATAGTTAATTACACAATCGTATCGTATTTATACGAATTGATGACGTTTTCGTTCGTATATTATTTCTCAATTATCTTATTTCTTATCAAATGGAAATGAGTGGATCATGTTCCATTACCTATTTTACTAAGATTCAATATCGTCGCTGGGATATTCCTATCGAAGATTCTTATTGCATTTTTTATTTATTTAACTAGATTTGATTAGTGTTGATAATAAAACTTAAGTTACAATTAATAAAATGAATCGCTTATCTATTAAGTTTTAATTGTTTGTACGAGTATTTTCAGACTCTTAAAAACAGTAACTAATGATCTTACTCCAAACCTTAGAGTTATAAGATGCAAAAATATAATAAAATTACACCAGGTAAAGAAACTCCACAATTTACACATCAGAAATGACTGGTGGAAAATTTAACATTAAGTCCATGTATATCGTGATTGTGCAATAATGACATAAGAGTCCAAATTATAATTTATTCATGCTTATCTATCACCACTTAGTTGACTCCATCCATAATAAATCACAATTAAACGATACAGATCAACCTTTTTGTTTTGACTATCAAAATTCTTCAAAGAAGACTGTTGTAGTTATTATTATCACATTTATTTTCCGTAACACTGACCTTTTAGGTAGCCATTTACTTTGTCATCAGAAATGTATGTTTCTTCAACTTCGCCTATTCCTGATGGAATCTCGGGATAATTTTGATTGTTTCAGATACCTACCACCTTTCGTTTTCAGAATCGATTTCGTATTAAAAAACGAAAGGTACGTTTTCAGAATGATGATACTGCTCAATATAAAATAACTTGCTGGTCACTAGGACCCACTTACCGGGCTTCGGCGCGGGTCCATCATTGACACTTTCAACCATTCTCACTTCACTCACAACTGCAGCCTGACAAAGGCTGCGTGCGCACGCGACTGTAACGCGGCTCGGATGTCAAGTAGACTTATATATTGTAGCGTGGACTTGCCGGGTTCGTAGGGTAGCCATGTTTTCGGTAGTAACATTTGTAGCTCAATAGTTTTTCTTATAAGTAGTCAGTAGGTAGGTACGTGCGATACGCCTGAGAATGTTATTGCGGTTATTGAGAGATTGTAGTGAATGATATGAATTGCACTTGTAAAAAGCAGCTGTGACTCTGTGACAGACGAGGAATTGAATCCCGTGTCTTACGCTATCCGGGCGTATGCCTATTTTTTACAAGTGCAATTAATATTATTAGGTTTGTATGGTGACAAAACACTATAAAAACAAAAAAAAATTGTAGTGAATAGTTAAGGTAAGGTTTGGTAACAATGGAATCAATATTTAAATTAGATAATTAATCGCAACAACAAAATAAACATCAAGTCGACATCAGAAATGGTACTCCTGTGTCATTTTAGGCAACCAGGTCGGCATCAGCGCAGTAGAGTTCTTAAAAGTTAACAAAAAGCGCTTAGTTCTAATCAGTGGAATGTCAACTAGGTACGGATCTAGTATTTCTTTTTAATACATTTTATTCAACAAAAATTCAACTTCATAATTGCTTTGATTTCCAAAGAAAAATATTTTTTGTAAATCAATACATTATCATCAGTGGAAATCTCGACACAGCTTTGCCGAACACCAGATGACGCTCGGAAAACGCTGAGACATAAGACATAATTCGTGTTATTGTTTATTCTAGATTTTGGTCCTAAGCAATACAAAAGCAATGGTCACCCTACAAAATGTGACGCCAGTCTGTCCTACGAGATGAGTGGATTGCGATAACAATTACTCGAGCGGAATGCGTTCACACGTTTTTATTATTACATAGGGCTGTTTATTTACTTCGGTAATTTAATATGAAAGCGCAACTGGGTAGGTGTTTGCCTTTAGAAACTAAACGGAGAGCATATTAGTTATTATCATGCTCAGTAGTTTCATAAATTGTAGTAAGAAATAATTTCAATTATTAGCACTAGAGATAATTTTGACGCGCCGTATTGATTCGGTCATATAAGCACAGAAGATATAATAGTACTCAATGTCGCAAATCCTTTAAGTGTTACATACTCGTATAAATGTAATTGTCTCGCTTAAGATTTTGATAGATTTTATGACAGAAGACATTTATAACCCATCAAATGAAAAGTTATGATCCGAAAATCATCACCGCAAAAGGTGAAAATATGGATGATACAAGTTTGTAGGTGAAATCTGACTTTTTACGTATGACCTATTTACACAATAAATTTCGTTGATGTGTTCAAAAACTTAACTTATATATTATTATATAAGTTAACATATAATTATCTTATGGTTACACTTGTCACTTTACACAAACATCGATCAAATATAATTGTGAGTCTTAGAAATACTTAATTCAATCCACATACTTACCTGGACAAATGTAATTTGCAATAGTTACTGCAACAATCATAGAACAAAACAGGCATATGAAATAATACAACATTTTAAGTTTATTCCAATAACAAAAAAATATTGTTTATACAATCACACCAATAAAAAGTGCACACTTGACACATGCAAAATAACAACAATCTAGGTACACGTACAAGTGACGCGATCTTTATTTTAATTGTTCAGTATTCAAAATATTCCCTCATAAAAATATTTCAATGGCAATACCGTGCCTAACAAATATTCATGGTTCCGTGTAAAAAAAAAAACAATTCAAGTACCTATGAGTACTACCTACCTAAATTAAATCTTTTGAGTGATATCTACGTGATACTAAATTTATCTACTTCGATCTTCCAAACTGGGATCTTTGTTATTTTTACGAGTTTGTGACTTCCTGAGTTAGAAAAAACAGTCAACTAAAATTGACACTAGCAACTTTAGTTTATGAATTAGGACCCTAAAACGCAAAATATCTTTATTGCCCACTTATCTAATCTATGATTTGCAGTGGCCGATACTATGTTCTTTGTCAACTACCGTTGGTTTGCGTTGATTATAAAATGTTATCCAATGACTATTTTTCTTTCTCTATGAGACTTTTCCTAATAACATGACACTCTTTTAGCTACGATATTATGTGGCTGGCCAAATTTTCCAAGAAAGTACAAAAAAACCCAAACAGCAGTCCTTCCTTGAAACTAACTGGATAAAATAAAGAAATAACTGAAATAAATAATTAACGCCGTAATGTGTAAATAAAAAAAAACAATAATGTGTATGTGAATGACGCTAAGTTATCAATTACTTACCACTTTTGAATTAGTTATCAGTGTCGTTAATATTTTATTCCAGGCTTTATTTCTTACGGAGGTTAACATTAGTATAAACTTATTTATCCTTCTGTATAATATTTATTTATTGCACGCACCAGTCAGAAACACCGGGTTCCAATACAATTTAGATAAAACGCAAGGTAATCCGTAAAATTTCTAAATTAATGAGAAGTTATCACTCACGAACTTACGCAATCGAGTATGGATATTTAAGAATATGTAGCTGTACAATGAAAAAAAGAATGAATGGCCACCTTCAGTGTCATCATCGCATGTACTATTGTGACGTTACTCTTATATTTATTTATATCGAAAATCATTATTGGGCTAGGGATTAATCGGTCATTGAACTACGAGGTACTGCCTTCGAGGTAAAATTCAAGGCGTCTTCCGGCTGTGTCTGAGCATGCACATGAACTATTTTCCCATCTGCATTGGTAAATACTTACCTGCTAATAATAGAAGGAAATAACAGGATAAACTCTTTGCAAAAGTCTGGGTGTTTTACTTAGGTAATATTTCAGTAGCTAGGTAATATTCTGCCACTCATTTATTATAGACAAATAAATAAATATACATATTTTATTTTCTCTCCACATTAAATTTAGTTTACAAAACAAACTTTTACCTTAAACTAACAGTACAATGTAGTTAGATACAATTTTTGTGGGAGACTGATGTCCAATTGAACTATCTGCGTTTCTAATCGAATGACTGGTAGAGAATACCTTAAGGCATAAATACCCCAAATTAAACAAATTAGTGTAATCAAGTTTAAATAAATTTTCGGGCTCTGTGAAATGATAATATCTAGGTGGATTTTCTTTTATTGTAGAAGATGGTGGAATTTAAATTCGGTTTAATATCGCAGGTTTTATAACATTGTGACAACCAAAGCAAGGCAAAGTGTTTTTTGCTACGTAGGTCTTTCCAAATGTTCTCATCGGTGATTAACTGATGACGATTTTCAACGTCACTCATACGTACTCTTACATTATTGAGTGATAAAACACAGGTAAGTAGGTATAGAATACCTACTGATAAAAACCGCTACTAACCTAGGCATTGTCTTGTAAATCGATACTCATCCAATAATGGTAGGTGTAAATATGCAATATTTGAAAGTATTTCATCAAAATTTATACTTTGTGTAGAAAATGGTTAAAGGTTGAAGCAGATCTAACAGCAACGTATTGACATCAAACAAGCAGCAGCCATACAGAAGCACGTTACGTAAAGGGATCAACAACGCTGCGGCTTCGGATCGGCTACGGATAGCAGGCGCTCCGCTCCGGATCATGTTTGCTACAACATGACAGTTATTCTTGTGAATGACAGCACGTTTGACATAGGTGGACGGACATACGAAGAACATTGAACGACGTGTCAACGCATGCACCGCTGGGGAGAGAGTGGGTCCCGAATTGATATCGATCGGAGCTGGTTACGCTTAATTTTTTTTTAAGGTTTACGCTACTGTATGGAGTTTCATAATAGTACTGAACGCATCAAGTTGAGACAGTGGTGTTCCCTTTACGGGTGGTTAGATCTGCTTCAACCTTTAGATTGTGTTTAAGAGTACGACTTTTATGTAGCCAGGATTTTATTCATTAACTCCCATCTGTAATCAGGTGGGGTCCTCAAAGCTAAACTGTCTTGGACGCCTTTATAAAACTTGTACTTGATCTAGACAAACCTAGTACACGATGTCATTTAAAATTCTGTACAAATAATTTCAATATTTCCTTCCTCACTTCATGCCAGGATAATGTAGTCTAAAACAACATTTTGCAACCGGCCGTCAGTTTCAATGACCGGAAAATATGTAGGACAACTAGACTATAATTTCTTCCGACTAGATTTCGTTTTCATATTTTCCTATTATGGAATTATATAAACGATGATTTACGTCCGATTAAAATAATAAATTAAAGAAGAGTAACTTCATGGTACTTAAATCTTCATGAAAGTCTACTACCGCCTACTTTTTATCATCATTATCAGCCAAATGACGTCCACTGCTGAACAAAGGATTCCCCCACGATTTTTCACAGCGACCGATCGCAAGCGGTCTTTATACAGTGTAGTCCTGCGAACTTTAATCGGTCGTTTGTCCATATTGTCGGTGGACGTCCTACATTGCGTCGTTGCTCAAAAAGTCTACCTACTTTTGCTTCATTTTTATTCACCAAAGTCCCCTTTTCATCTATAACAAAGAGCTATACAGTTATGTTAAATATTTATAAGTAAGTATTTTACACTGTTTAAAGATAACAATCTACACTACTATCAACCATGAAGGAATCTATTACCAACCAAAAACATAAAAGAATATCATAAACAGCAGTATGTCTAGACTCTTCTGGCTTTTTAAGTATTGTTATAAAAGACCTAGCTATAAAAAAACGGCAGCCACTTGACCCCAAAGCCCATTGTTCTCCCAATTTTACAATCCATACATTCATTCCACTATAACCCCAAAATAGTGAATTATAATCCTCCCTATGAAACGATTGGGTTGAAAGTGGATTTTTTTGGAATCAAAGTATTTTTTTTATGGTTTAGTGGCATAAGTCAAAAAAACTTATTAACTATATAACAAACAAAAAGTCTTTCCTGTTGTAATGGGTCATCAGTTACCTGTATTCGATAATGATGTCAAAATTTTGTTGGCAAGTCGTTAAAAAAGCACGTGTAACACCCATTATCTTTTTTATAAAAGTAATAAAAAAAGAGTAAGCCACGAGACTTGAATTTAAACGCCTCTTTAAAGCATGTTTATAGGAAAACCCTTTGATATCTCGGCACAATGTGACTGATTTTCAGTCTTACTACAAATCATCCGTTAAAACTGGTTTTAAGTCATGTTTAGTTAAAAACTGTTTTAAATTTAAAAAGGGTTTAAAACAGTGTTTAACATTTTGTACCACAAATAGGTATTTGGGCAGTGTTTAGCTAAACACCAGTTTTAGATACAAACATTCATTCATTCACTCAGTTCGTTAATTATATTTCCTAGTACGCAGGTTGCATTCAACACACTTCAGGGTAAATGAACATAAGCTTCTTGAAATGATGGCTGAATAGTAAAAAAACCCAAATCTTTAAAAAAAGTTGTAATGACAGAAGAATGAGAAGAATCTGAGGCCTTACTCTGGACACAAAACCCGATCCAATGGTTATGGCCATCCCTGTCACTCATACCAGGCCGTGTATGCGTGAGACATATACGTGACAAATACGTCTGGTATATCTTAATATCTTCGCTTCTGGCGAGCGAAACCGGTCACGTTTTGAAGCACTTTGTTGTGTCCTATTGGCAATGTTTATCATTGATGATAATCCTGGTGCTTGAGGAAATCGGAACGACACACTTTAATGAGTCTGTGACACGCTTAACAATTAGTTGCATTGAATATTTAGTGGCAATTATATTTGTTTTGGTTTGGGTCATTTGTGACTTTATCATTCAACAAATGTACATAATATTCATAAATTTTTGCGCCAAAAAGTAATATAAACACTTGCACGCATCTCTAATCAAAGTAATTTTATCGCGGAAAATCTCAGTGACATTAATATATTCAAGATATTAATACGCCCATTAAAATACAATAAAACGATTAATTACAACCGTAGTGTCCTCTTCGTTTCCATAATCTTGCAACCTCGACCTCGGTTAAGTGAGGAAGTCCCATAGCTTTCTGTATGGCTATCACGTAAACGTCGGTTATCCTGCAGGTGACCTAATGGTAACGTGTCGTCGAGTCAAGGTCGGTAGTGAGGATACTACAGCCAGTATAAAATCGGGGATAGATTAGTCTGCCTGTGACCACGGATGCTGTAAAGCATTCGAATCGTCAGGAAAATACAAAAATAAATGTTCGCGAAATAAATCCGTAAAGTGTGTTTTAATCAATGAGTCGCGTTAACTTCAGAACCAATATCAGGGATATGAGAGTGTATGGGTTATCGCAAATATAAATTAAGATTATTTAGTTGCTACATTACTCTTCTAGAAATCCAAAAAAACTGCCTATTGCCTTCACAGCCTCGACCACAATCTAGTTCCAATAATGAAAAAGAACTTACCGTTTCCATGTTTTACCTGCCTTTTGTTAATGTTTCTAATGTCCAATAGATATCAAGTGAAAAGTAAAGTATAAAATTAGGTACATACTTATTATTTAAGCACTAAAGTTTAAATTTTACTACCTACTGTCCGTTGACTATTGGCTACATCAGCCAATAGTAATATTTTCAGAGCATCTTTTTTATTTGAACTGGCTTTTACACTTGTGCTGTGGCTGGTCAGTTTGTCCAGGCGATGTAAACGCAATTGGACGCTAACCGGTAATTTCCTATACCCATATTTTTGGTTTCCGTCCTCATCTCCCAAATCGGGGAGTGTGACCTCAAGCAGTTAGACTTCTATTCGGTTCAATAGCAACTAATTTAGGAGCCTGGCTAGACTGGCTTTTAGAATTAAGTTCGTTACTGATTTGTTGGAAGTGACTTTGAGGACGAATAAGTGTTGCGATACCTTGCTCTCAAAGATTCAATTAGGCATCATGTATTTGGGCTCCGCTTTTTTCTGTTTTTTTTGCACCTGTTTGACCATAACTACACCAAATATAAGTGTTAATTCATTATAGGTTAAAAAGAAAGATTTAAAAAGATACCAATTAACTCTTTCGCTAAAAATAATATAATAACTGTTTTTTATAAAGAATACACCATAACCTGAGCCGAGAGAACCTCTGTCCAAAACATAGAGACCTTTTGAGGATTGTACGTAATATGACCTGGTCCCGTACCATATGCTCTTAGTGTTGGCCTATTCATATCAAAATTAAATCATCGTAGAGCAAATCGTCTGCTAATTTGGAACTGTATGATTAAGTGAGAATCAAATCGTTAAAAAACATTCCAAGTAATTGTATTATTGGCTGATGTCTTCCTATTTACAACCAAATTCGTAAAATTTATATGACCTGCCCATCAATAAATCTTATTAAAACATGTGTCATATATTGTTTAACAAATGTAAGTACTCTTCAGTGTATCGGTCGTGATTCCTTCAATGATTTGAGTGATGATTCCACGTTGTACTTGAAATTTTACTATTTATGTTTGTTTTCTAGTTATACACAAAAAAAAACTGCTTCCAAATTAGTCCACTAGTAGTGGAAACTGACACAGATATTATGCGTCCCGCGTAGTGTATTAGACCACCGGCCTGTTTAGGCTTCTTAACACGTTCGGGTCGCCGCGATGGCAGAGATGATTCTTTTCTTTGCCAATGTTTAAGGACACGTCGACACTTACTTAAGGGCTTATTTTGAGTCATAAAGTTTTTGGGCTTCAAATATGTATATAGAAGTATCGTCATTTCTGAAGAAAACATTATTCCAACACTGAAGGGCAAACGGCTCTCATTTTTTGCCACTCTGCATGATTTTAGGCAGTCTTTCTCATTATTTGTTCAATGAGCCGCGCGTCGCCACTCAATTCTTCGGGGCTACTGCTAGTACTATGTAATTCTTAAAAATAGAAAAGGCAAATATTCACTACTTTTTTATTCGTGATAGCACCGCATCTTATCTGAGAGTAATCAAATCTATTGTCCAAATTTTTGCAAAACACCTCTGAGGGATATACTTAATACTGTACAGTTTTATACGTCAACAAAAACGTAATATGACCAAAAAAGAAAAAAAAAGCGTAAAAAAACGACGTTGCGTTGCTTCGGTTACTGCATCGCATACTCAACAAACTCCTCTCCCCTGTACTTGTGTTCACAAAAGATCAATTCAATGGCTCGCGCTTTTCAAAGCTTCACAAGCTCTCTTGATTCGGTTTAAACATTCATAGGATACACCTGGAACGGTGATTACGTACCATGCAATTGATAACGAAAAGATTTTATGAGAATTAACGGACGCGCAGTCAAGAAAAGAAGCTTACGCCTACATACGTGGTAAAAACCCTCAAAGAAATTATGGACATGGTACTGTGAACAACATTGAAATGTCGTGTGATATAAAATTTGCTAATTGTCTGTCACTTTCCTTTATTTTAAAACTGTTCAAAATAAATGGGGTGACAGCGAGTGTGTAACGTATTAGCCCCACCTATTGCCGGGTTAGGAATGTATAATACCACTCTTTTCTTCGCTTTTCCAATATTGCTTTCCAGACAATTGTATGAAAATAAGAAGGCATATAAAATATTTCATAACACTGACTTGAATTTTTTTTACAACATAATAAGTATTCGTTGATATTTCTCGAGTTTGAAACTAAAATAAGTGTTACAAGTAAAACTGAGCCCCTGGTTAATCTCTGCATAAATAAGATCTAGTAAACACAAACTAGTAGACACTAAACCAGATTTATCACGCGATAATCTTTATCAGTGCACGGGGTTAAACCACAGTGGAAAATGAATCAGCAGGTTTTATATATTAATATTTAAAGTATTCGGAATCCAAAAAAGTACAAGTAAATATAGTAGAATGAGTAGTATGATTTCTCAACTTTTTGTGTTGTAGTTCTACTATACTAAACTATTATATCTTCTGTGAATCTACGTGAAGCAAGCCAACTGCTACTTTTTAAATTTGCACTCGGGAGTAGCCACTTAATATTGTCATATTTTTTACTGCTACATTTGATTGAATTTTATCTCAAGTATTCCGTCTGTACATTGACACATTTCTGATTTGACTGACGCATGTTCTTGACTGAAAAGTTTTCCGTCACTATACTATACATTCACAGATTAGTAAGAGTATGTGATACATTTATTTTGACGTCACTGCTGTTGGTAGTTAATATTTCACTCTTGACATTATGTACCTATCGACAGTACCTAGGAATACAAATTAAACAACACAGAACAAACAGTCTCTTAATTCACTTTTTATTTACACCATTATTCTCTTACTCAGGTACCTTATTAAATAATTTATAATTACGTGACATACAAATAATTTAATTAATATTTTACATCAGCTGTGGTGGTGCTGTCGCGTTTGGTGTTTTTATTTCTGAAACAAAATGAAAAACATTTACTAAATGACAGCACAGTAGCTCAATTGGAAGAGCAGTTGGCCCGGTAAGCCAGAAAGATGCTGGTTCGAGTCCCGCTCGTGCGCAATTTTTGGTTTCTTATTTCATCTTTAAGAATTCAAATACGACACTGTGAGTGTTAAGAAACATTCTAAACCATAAAATTAAATACAGTTTACATGATTTTACTTAGTTATTTTAATAAACAAACACTTTTAAATATCAATCAAGGAGGAGTGGTATGTACCAATTTCAGGGTCTGTCTGATCAGGGTCGTTCCAAGGCTGCTTTTCGGAAGTGCTGTACAGCACGAAGAATAAGTTACTGCAGAAGTATATTCCAGATGCCACGAAGAACACTTTCCGCCACTCGGCTGGATCCTCCTGTGAGATCATCAAACATTTATAATAACGTTCTTCTCACAAATAAAAAATACATTTTTAATTTATAGTGAGCTAAGAAATGAAGAAGATGTGTATCTGTTAGTAGGAGTATCACGTCATTGACATTGAACCACTATCACTAGGATATCGAACTGATACCACAAACAAATCTCGTGCCACATGAATTGACGCCACTTTTCATCAACTCATACAAACGGTTTCATATTCAAATTTCAAGGAATAGTCACATCTTGTCGTATTTCCGGCACATTTTTTTCTTGACATAGCATCTCTTTATACCTACGCGCTACGTAGTACCTAACAACAACTCCATTTATGACTAATTTGGATGGGATTGTAAACTATTCATTTAGTGTCATTTTCAAACCATACAAGAAACCACTAGAAGTCAAAAGGTTGACTTGATTTTTACGGAATTACCATGTTTCTTTTTATAGTACTGTAACCATAACACTTGCAGCAGTGCCAAAATATCGGAAACTCCAAAATATAAGGTACATAGTAGCAAACCCGTAACAATCTATTCTAATTTCAGTGACCATGAAACTTCAAACAATATGAAGTGAAAAGTAATTAAACATTTTTGGAACCTGCCTCATCATTGATGATGAAGCCGCAGACAAGAGGGGCGATGATGGAGACGATGTTCGCCAGGCAGTTGGTGATGCTCATCAGACTCGCGCTGAAGTTGGGCGCCAGGTCTATGTGGACAAGCTGGAAGTGGAAAGTTGATGAATACATTTCAAACTATAATGGAATGGTACCTTGTTAAAGCATCTCAAGGTAAAGGTTTGTAAAAAAATCAAACAAACTTCCCATGTATCTTTACTTGTATAAAAGTACATTTGTGAATTTGGGAACTGCTGCCTACTCTTCTAAAATTGGAGGGTATTCAAGTATGTACCTAGTTTATCTCGGTTGTATTTGGAGTCGATTGCAAGTTGCAAACAAATATTTTGTCCATGATAATGGGCGAGAGTGGACATTTCAAAAAATGTATAAATATAATTTCTATATTTTCAATTGCTTTGTTCACGTGCTAAGACTACTTAACGACTCATCAACAATTTGTGTTTTACATGTTTCGTGTTATGTAAAAATACATCATTCAACGATGAGAAGCAAACCGACGCAAATCGTATCTTTCGTAACAATAACGTATTGTCTGTTGACGCAATCAATACTACTTATCTAAAACAATATCACATTATTACTCAGTGTTACGCTCAAATATATTTTTTTTACCCTTTGGATTGCAACAATATAGAATAAACAAAGAAGCGGAACGAGCGCAGTATTTATTCGATTTGAAAGGCATTAAATTGAAATAGTGCTCCCCTTTGCAATGCTACCCCACAACCAAGTTGCAACGACACTGCTAAAATATTTTTACAATTTCCTTGAAGTAGGTTAAAGCTTATAGTATTAACAATATCAGCTCACCTGGGTTTCACAAAGTATAAAAGATGTATCTCTATATCGAAATGTATATTTTCTACAATTGTCTCGGGTATGGGTGTAGATAGTGGTACCAATCTTGGTACTGATTTCCATAACGCATGATGTGTTTACTTTGGGATCAAGAAATGGGTATGATTGGTGTCCAATAATTTTTATTCATTTATTTATCTAGTTAATATGCTAGCTCCCTCGGTAACTGCCTCGGTGGCGCAGCGGTGAGAGGGTCGCATTTTAAAGCGACGGCTGCGCCGGAGGTCCCAGGTTCAATTCCCGGGTCGGGCCAAAAATATGTACCGTCCCGCGCAGTCGGTTAGTCGTTGTGACTGGCCACCGTAGTCGAAATCGGCTAGGGGGACTATTCATATGCTAGCTGTAATGCTATTATTTTAAAAAAAATGTCCGTTTTAAAAATATGAATTAAATAATTTGAGGATCAGTTATAAATTAAAACAAAAACTAGCCAATGATTGGATTGAGTAGTAGTTAGCCGCCTCAAACTCAGCAGTACCTATTATAACAAAACCTGTTAACCCTCACTGCGCCACATCCCTAGTTGGTATCCTACAATGTTATTCCAGAATGTTCGCAACAAAACATTATACTCAACAATTCTACAATTCATAAAATCACCAACATCCTTGCTCAAAGGAAACTGGTTGTAAAGAACACAGCAAAAGGAATTTTATAATTTTTCCCCAAGTTTATTTATCGTTGCTACACAAACGTGTGCTTCAATTTTCAACTTTATTACCGCTTTGGGTGCATTCTATTAGAAATTTCCATTACAGAGAATCGAAGTATTCGTGTTTCTGTTTAAAATAACAATTTAATTTTTTATTCCTAGTTGTCTGTTGCATATTATTTTTGAATAAAAAATATGGATGCAATGTGCGGTATCACAATATTTTATTATACCTACCTATTTTAACAAAAAAAAAAGAACTTTTCGATATTTTGTGCTAAATAGTGTGTGTACTGACGTTTCACCAAACTATAGTATAAGTGTGAGTGAGTGAAGGAACCTAAGGCAATTGTAAGGCTAAACCATGTTGTAGATATGTGATGACTGATGACTGAACTTACCAAGTAACCAGTGAAGTGTCCAGCGTTGATTCCGACAGTGATGGTGAGCATAGCAACAGCCAAGATCATGCTGTCTGCAGGCGTGTAAGATAGCCCTATGAGAGCTATCGCAGGGCCCCAGAGTCCTGTAGAGATTGACTTTGATCATAAAGGTTCATGGAGGGTGAAGTTTCTCATGCAGATTTAGTCACAAGTAATGTTATTTATTTGTTAAGATTTTTTTTTATCGCTGAACTGATTCTCGAACATGGCGTTGCTATTAACTTTTGTTTAAACCAAGATTTATTACTCGAAACAATTTAAGTAGGCCAGTCAAACTAATATCGGTAAACCTTGTAGAGGAAATTTCAAGGAACACAATTTTGGTATGTTAACCTCCTAACGAGGGCAAATAAAGATAAGAAGTCAAAAATTGAGTTCCAAGCGATTCCCTCTAGTATCTTTCCTTGACTGAGCTAAAGGTGAAATGAAGGATGAAGGTAATACTAACCGATAGAGTTGAATAGTTTCCTAGTGTTGGCGACGCTCAGGTAATTCTTCTTTAGAATGAAATCCGTCATGGTGCCCATCGGAAAACTGAGAGCGTACATCGCTAAGTAAGGTAGAGCTGAGAGGACGCCATTCTGCGAGAAATTAAATTGGTTACATCCTGTTTATAAAAACAATTAGCCTTTGAAATTTATACGTTAGACACAGGATTAAAAGTAAAAAGAAATTAATGAATAAAGAGGTATCAGTGAGCGTAGTCAAATAAAAAAAAATCTGACTATATTCGGGATACTGACGTAGTCAAATAAAAAAAGTAACGTAAGCTGACAATATTTGGTATGCATGATTTGATTTCTAGTTAAAAGAGTTAAAACTGAACAGTTAGCAAACAGGCAAATAAAACGATTATGTTACCCATGTAGCCAAGTGATGTACTCAAATAAGCTGCTCCATCCAATTGCTTTTTGAGGTCAGTGTGGCCCTAATTAGGGGTTGAAATTCTGATGAATTTAGATGTACATTCTAACAGTAGCCAGCAAACTGGAATTTATAAACCACTAACAGCCAATTATTGTACTAACGATGCGCCCGTAGTCAATAGAGAAGTAAATAAAGGAATATCAGTAGCTTCACTACAATTCATGTGCATTTGTGACACTAATGAGATGAAACGTGACTCGTGTAGTTACCTACAACCTTCTTATACAAGAAGAGTGTTTAATTATCAGAGAAGATAAAAGACAGATTAAGAATGAGATAGATATCTCATTCTCAATCTATATATTATATATTGCTAGGCAATATATAATTGTATCCAAGTGTCAGCAGACGATAATTCAGATTGATTAAAAGTGAAACATACCGCGCTGACCAAGTAAATTCTAGCTAGGCTAGGGGTCTGGGAATCAAATCGCGCGTCTTGTAAAGTGAAAAAAGGCCTTATGATCCTTCTATATCAATCCCTACTGTGTCCTAGTGGGTTCCCGATCCTCGTGGGTGCGACGCGTTAATTGGCTAGCCTCTGATTTATTTGAGCAACAGATTCGGACTAGCGAATGCAATCGCCAGCCGTGGATGTTTTTGACGTTCTCACTTTTTGAGTCAACTTTCCAATTATCTAACAATTCCTTTTACAACTTTTGTTGTAATATCAAATATGCTTGCTAAAAATTTAATTACGGACCAACTTGTTTTACGAACGAATTGTGAATTCTGATTCTTAAATAATTACCTCATTTAAGTTACTTAAAAAAGTTAAGTTAGTCTGTAAACATCCCACTACTGGGCAAAGGCTTCAACCTCAAGTATAAAGTGGTATGAGTCAAACTTCACCACGCGGGCTCAGTGCTGATTGGTGGAGGAGTGCTGCGAGGCCAGCGACCGACTTCATGCTTAATGGTTTATGTTCTTATCACTCACAGTGTCAAATTTGGATGTCCTGCCCGTGCGCAACTTTTGGTTTCTTATTTCATCTTATAAGGACTCATGCTCTATGTAAAATAGTTCTTGGCTCCTACTGCATCTCATATTGTGTCGTATATAACATTTTGTAGAATGTCAGATAAGTGCCTTTGGGATAGATTTAGTCCCAGGATGACATCAGTGCATGCACTCTTACAAAGTAAAATTCTAATATCTCGAGGGAAGATCTCTGTAAGTTTTGAAACGGACCTCGATTTATGAGTTCGATCAGGGAATTTAAATACGCTAGCGGTGTCCCATGGCTCAAGTACTGGATTAGACCTGCTAATACTAGATTTCCCATACAAGCCATTTCAAAGCCCAAAAGGGATGCACTTTTAAATGTTCAAGCACATTTATCTACCCGTAACGGGAACAACACCATATCAACTCGAGGCGTCAGTATTTTTTATTTGTATCTCCACCTTATTCACCTTCAGGATGATTTCAAGGATGAAACCCTTCCTATGTCAAACTTTATATCAAAAATTTCCAGCAGTATAAGCGAAAAGAAGTAAGATACAGGCAGACACACGGCTTTCTAATTCATAATTTGAAGTATGAATTCAGTACCAAATTGTTTTTTATCTATAACTGCACTGTGACATCTCTTAATCAACTGCTTCCACTTCAAAATACCTTGAGCTAAACCTTACAAATACTCACACTCTTGATCTCAAATCCGAGCACCTTGCCCATGTACGAAGGCATCTCAGTCATGAGTGTGAAAAAGCCCCAGTTCTGGCCGCAGTGCGCCACGATGACAGCCCAGAAAGGGAGGCAGGTCATGATCTTGCCCCACGGTGTGGGATACCGCTGTGAATATACAAATTATGTATGAATAGCCACACAATAAAGATACGGAATAAATTAAATGAACTTGATATCACAGTAAAACTTGTGTCAGTTACGGACACTCGATTTTTTATTAATCTTTTGGGGCACCGTATTGGTATAGTTAAATAATGTAACTTCGCAAAACACGTTTCTTGTTTTCATTCCAATTATCTATACCTATAAAATGCTTTGTCCTGAACGACTGACTTATTGATTGATTGACTGACTGACTGACTGACTGACTGATGGATTAACGCACAGCCTAAACCGCTGATAGTAGAGACCTGAAACTGGGAGGGTGTGTTCTTTGTATGACGAAGGGATCTGATATGAAAGGATTTTCAGAAATTCTATCCCTAAGGGGGTCAAAAAGGGGTGCAAAGTTTGTATGAGACAACCAGATCCCTTGGTCCAATCTACTTCAAATTTTGCATACTCATTCTTTTACAGAATTGACGGAAGACTTATTTTGAATTTTATTGAAATTCATCTCCTAAGAGGGTAAAAAGGGGTACGAAGTTATATTGGGGGTGATTTGCTTCAAATTTGATAACAATACTCTTTAGTGCTTATCATAAAAATATTTTTATATCATTCTTGTCAATTATTTGACATGTCTGCGACACAATGTTTTGACACATGTTTGTTATTGATGCTGCTCTCGGAAAATGCTCGAGGAGAGATTGTATTCCGTAGAAAAGTAAATAATATTTTTTTTGTGTTTAAACAGGGTAGGTATCAAGCCGTCTGTGTCCAGTGTAAATTGCAGATCGTTTGTTCATATTGTCGGTGGACATTCTACGCTGCTTCTTTGGTCGAAGGGTGTCTAATCTGGAACTTTTCTGAAAACTTTTCGATGGGGCCTATGTTTAGGAGTGGACGGCTTTTGGGTGTTGGTGATGATGATGGGGTCGACCCCTACATAGAATTTTCCCTTTGCACGTCTGCTTGCAGGCTGAATACATTTACTTTGTTTTCAATTTAAGATCCAATTTTATGTATGTATTCTCGCAAATAAATTTTCTGATTTCTGATTTCTGATTTCTGATTTGAATTCACGACTTGAGTTCAAGAAAGTAGAGTATTTGGTCAGAGTGTATCCTTAGGGGCGGAGGATTTGCTATGACCATAAACAAAGCTCAAATTCAAACTCTTAGGTAGCGGGAGAAGACTTGATGGAATTGCTTCTCCCACAGCCTGTACCTATGTAGCATAATGCTGTGTAAGCGCACAGAGTAGCCTGGTCTGTTTATTAGCACCCAAAAGAATTACACGAATGACGATAGGCGTAGTCAGTATTTCCATTTCATTGTAAAATAAAAAGATTTTATCCCCGTGTAAGTTTGACCAGATTAAAGACCGCTTCGTGTTGTGTTGTGTGTACATAAAATATTTATTTTATGTATACACAACACAACACGTACGTATACGTAGAAATGCATATAGATAAATGATTTCATTTATCTATATGCATTTCTACGTATATATTTAAAAATTGGATGTTTTTGTTTGTTTGTTTGAACGCACTAATCACAGGAACTATTGGTCCGGTTATTAAATATGTTAGATACATTGTTAGATGGCTAATTTATCGGGGAAGGCTATAGAAGTAGTTTAATGCTTATAGGCTTTTAAATATTTTTGCTACGATCTATGGGAACGGAGTAAAACTATTACCGCGTACGAAGTCGCTGGCGGGCCGCTAGTAATCAATACATTTCTAGTCTCAATTTTGAGAGTCATTTGGATTATTTTGAGATCTTTGCCGTTAATTTTATGATAGGCGTTTAGTATTTGACATGGTATTTAAAATTTATCTTACTTTGAACCACGCCATGGTACTAATTTACTTTCAATTGAATTGTAAGTACTTACTTACATGACTTTATTTTATTTTATAAAATTTAGTAAAGTACACCAACAGTATACATAGACAACATTTAGTAACAAATAATTATAGTATTTTTCTCCTACATATGCCAAATATAAGTACACATCATTGGCAAGAAAACTACAAAGTTACACTAGTGCAAAAAATCAATAAAATAGATACAATTTACTTTATTTCATTAAAGCCATGAAATGTGTTTTCTTTCACAATAGATATTTGTTTCACTTCTTTAACTGTGTTTCAGTTGTTATCCATCTCATCACTAAACAAGGGAATATATTGTGGCCTCCAAACTTCACTAACTAATAAAGATACTCATCAGCGTTCTCTCACCTTCTGCTCCCCAACTCTTCCCAGAGACTTTTGTATGTACAGCCGCTCTTCAGCAGATATGAACCTGGACTGCTCAGGACTGGCAGACCCGAAGATAAGGTAGATCACTGTCCAGACGGCCCCCAAGGAGCCGTTGATGTAGAATATCGCAGGCCAGCCCCAGGCAGAGGCTATAAAACCTCCAACTATTAGTTGTACCGCAATCCCGAGCTGTGCACCTGAAAAAAAAAGATTTAGTTTGAAAGATGATAGGTGCTGCCAGCACACAAATTGCTTAGTAATACAATTCGTATGAAGTGCCGCAAAAATCTCTACGACATTGTCCGGCTTTATTTTAAATCTCTGCAGAATATATAATAGTACTACATATCTCTGCTTAACGTTTGCCTTTGGTGTAAGGCAAATATGTATAGCCCAAAGAATTAGTTGATAAATGTTCTATTAAAACTAAAAATACATATTAGCTCGCTTGTTACCCCCCTTGCTTAGGTAAAGCAAAACAAGTTTTGTTTTCCTTATTTGTGTTTACTGTTTTTGAAGGTTATGCAAACAGGTTGCAGTCATTGCGTAGAACAGGCACTTTCTTTAGATCAGTATTTTGAACAATATTTTAAAAGTTTTACTAACAAATACATATTTTGAAGGGTCTATTTAAGTACTGTACAGCAACTGTAGTTCCGCTCTGAATACCAAACAGGCTAGTGGGTAACAAGCTACTGTTCTGATAAAATTATGAAGTCCAACTTCGGTCGGAAGCTCGAAGGAAAGCTTTTACAAATTACTTTGAGTAGTGCTGACTTACTGACGTATATCGACAACATTTACAGATTATTGAAGTAAAATTTCGTATTAAATAATTACTCGAAACGCAAGCAACAGATTTTCTTTACTTAAATATTCATAAACAATATGTGTCACAGTGTTTAAATGTATGATTCCTTTAATAGAGTTTTAAACCAATTTTAAAATGTTTATTAGAATCGTATTATTCACTTCATATTCTACTTTTTGAAATTAGATTATTTATTTAAATGTAACACAAAAACGTTTCACAACATATGATTTAAATTAATACTTTTTTGATAGTTTTTAATGAGATACTTATCGATAACTGGACCACTATAAACCTTTATTTAAGCTTTAAATGAACCGGAAGCAGCCGGTCTTGATGGCACGTAAACATAAACATTTTGAGCAATTCCCTTCAATTGTTTGGATTTAATTTGAGGTTTTCACTATATTTGCGGATGCATTTCAGTTTTTGTTTGTTTTGTTGCGCTTTTTTTATTTTAATTGGCTGACAAGCTATTGAGTTGAGATTCTGGTGAATGATTGAAATATATATATTTTTTTGCAATACTTACAATCATACATAATTATTGATGGTGTAAGCCACCTTTTTTAGAATAAGTGTATTTTTATTTGGCGAAACAATTCAAAATTCGAGCATATGAATGAACTACAATACTTCTTCTTTAGTTATGGTTTTCTGTTGGCTTTCTTATACATTCTTACTCAAGCTATTTGAGTCTTATTAGAATTTTTCTTAATTTCATTTACCCGCATAGATGAGTGTGCTCAAAAGCCCTTTTTCCTCTAAAGGCACCCACTGACTGATGAGGTGATGCATGGTCGGGTACAGGAAGGCTTGTGTCAAACCTTGGAGGATTCGGCATCCGCACACTAGTTTCCATCCACCCTAAAAAATATTTTATAATCTTATTTTTATTTGTGTGTTACAAAATACTAGTATAAAGTATAGTCTTCCATTTAGCGCACATACTCTTGCAAATGCACTTCAGCAGATCAAGAGAGGGTGCAATGGCACTAATAATGCAACAAATAAGACTGTTTGTAAGAGATAGTTGAGAGTACACACATCTTTTATATTTTCAAAGATGCTTTAATCTTCTTACAAACATTTAGTTCTTACCAAACTTGCACCAAGTGGCAAAAAGACCGACACCAGGGCGTTAACAGAAACCGATATAGAGATGAGCCATTTTCCTCCGATTCTTCTCGCTAGCTCCCCACCGGGGATTTGGAGAATCACGTACCCCCAGAAGAATGATGACAGTATGACCGACTGCACACTGTGTGACCAATCGAAGACCTGGAATAGAACAGACTCATTGCTTCAAAATTTTATCATCGTAATTTGAAATAAAGTTGTTTTATTAAAATTAGAACTTAAAATATCTGATTTTTTTAAAAAGACATTCTCTGAAACGAATTATAAGATTTATTTAATTATTATAATTCAGCAATCATAACGGTGGTGTTAGATCAAAGGTTTGATTTAAAACTAAAAAGTTTTTTATTTTCAAAGTAATAATAATTACTTTTAACGAGAATCTGCCCCAAAGTTTTAAATGTAGATTACCTACCTGAGAATTTTTTATTTAATAAATAACAGAAAAAAACAATTTTACTTATAAATAACTCTTAACCTAAACAATAAATAAAAGAAAAAAATAAAGAACTTATCATCATCATCTAATTTAAGAGCCAAGCTCTTGTCGGTGGAGTTTTTTCCATTCTAAAGAACTTATATCTACTATAAATAAAAAACGTCTTCTAAATTTCCGCCGCTTGGCGGCAGGGTAATTTTTTTTTTTTTTTTTTTTTTTTTTTTTAATTTATTTAAGGCAACAAACAGTCATATATATGAAAGTAATTTTAAAGTACATAGTGTTTCTTAAAAAGACCTAATAGTGCCTATAAAGTTAATATATAAAAAAGAAAATTGCTTATGATTGGGCCACAATAGTGGTCAGACAGAACAATCTGTTGTAATGCTGTAGGTATGGTTACATCATTTAATTTAAACTTAACACTGCGCTAATTTAGTGTATCAAAAATTATAATAAAAGCAGGCTAACAATACAAAAATGAATTACTTATGATTCCTTTATGCTTACATTAATTTCTGTATTATAAAACTGTTTACATAAGACTAGTCAAAAGAGTCTGTTTTAATTTAGGTAAGGTTATATTAAATAAATCTATGCTGGTGTATTTCTTATTATAAACACTAGTGGAACGAAATAAAAATGAGTTACGTGTATAGTTTTTATTGAAATGTGGAGGATCAAAAAGTGGCCGTGAACGTGAGGGACGCACTGGGAGCCGCGCGCGAGACACGAAGGATATCTTACTCAGAAGCGAAGACGAATCTACAACATTAGTAAGTACTTTGTACAGGAACACTATATCGAACATCTCCCGTCTGCTGCTCAAGGATAGTAGTTTATATTTTTTTAAGGATGAGGCATATGCTTCATTTGAGACATGAAAGCGATAATTCATGGATTTAATAAATTTCTGTTGGACCTTCTCCACTCTGTTTATGTGAACTTCATAGAACGGATTCCACACAGTACAACAAAAGTCCAAAAAGGATCGAACAAACGCGAAGTACAATATTTTTAGAGTATGCGGTCGCTTAAAAGGCTTACTTATTCTCAATATGAAACCCAAGTTTCGGAATGCTAAAGCTAACATGTGATCAATGTGTGCATTAAATGACAACTCCGAATCCATAATAATACCTAAGTCTCTGATTGAAGTTACTCTTTCGAGTTGTTTTCCATTTAAATGATAGTCATATTTAATAGTCTTTCTTTTGCGTGTGTAAGTAATAGTGTAACACTTGTCACTGTTGATAAAAAGTTGGTTCGAGCCACAGTAAACAATTAGGGCCTGTAAGTCCTCTTGGAGCTTTTCACAATCGTTTATAGATCTAATGACCCTATAAAGTTTCGTATCATCGGCATAAAGAAGGTGGTGACTATGGTTAAATGCATCACCTATATCATTAACGTACAAGGAGAAAAGCAGTGGTCCTATATGCGATCCCTGGGGAACCCCCGAGGGGACGGGCAGAAATTGTGAGGTATAGCCCTTCACAAAGACTGCCTGACTCCTGTTGCTGATGTAGGACTGGATCCATCTGAGAAGGGTGCCGTGTACACCGGCCCTCGCAAGCTTATCTATGAGCAGGTCATGACTTATTTTATCGAACGCTTTGGAGAAATCAGTGTACACGGCATCCACCTGTAGATCGTTGTTCATGGCTTCTAATAAAAAGTCAGTAAAAGAAATCATATTCGTATCCACGCTTCGGTGCTTAAAAAATCCATGTTGTTTTTCGGAAATAAACCAACGAAAAAAGTATGCCATTTGGGCCGTAACAATCTTTTCCAATATTTTACCCAGTACACATAATTTTGATATAGGTCTGTATTCTTCAATACGGTCTTTTTTATTATTTTTCGGAATTGGAGTTATTACAGACCTTTTCCAAATACTAGGAAATACACCGGTAAATATAGATGCTTGGAAAATCAAAGTAATGGGAGTAGCAAGTTCTTTAGCACAATTGACCACAAGGAAAGGGTGGATTCCATCAGAACCAGAGCCCTTATGGATGTTTATAGACTTCAGTTCTCTAAGAACATCATCATAGCAAATATTTATAGAATTGATGTCTACAACTGAACTACGTGGGTATGTAATTGTAGGGTCAAAACAAGAATCAGAATCAGAACCTCGAATACCCGCTACCGTGTTTATAAAGACTGAGTGAAAATATTCATTAAAAGCATTGCATATCTCGCTACCACTACAAACACTTTTATCCCCATAAAACATTTTTTCGGGTACATTACTGTGCGACTTTTTAGACTTAACAAAATTCCAAAGAAATTTTGGGTGAACATTTATGTTATTTTCAGATTGCTCGATATATTTTTGATAACATTCGGCTTCCATTACTTTAAATCTTTTTCTAAGAATGCAAAAAGTCTGGTAGTCTATTTGACTGCGATAACACTTCCATTTTTTGTGATATTTAAGCTTCTCTTTACTTAATTTAATAAGAGATGCAGTAAACCAGGGTAGGTATTTGTTTTTGTTTTTAAAACTAAAGGTAGGTACGTGTTTCTCAATCAAATTATTTAAAACTTTATAAAAATACTCCACCATGGATTCGACATCTGACATTGAACCAAATATTTCATCCCAGTTGATCTCGCGGAGTCCTGTTTTAATTGAGTCAATGTCAGCTTTAAAAAATAACATTTTTTCAGTGCCAGCAGATACAAGCGGTTTGCCGATAGATAAGTCTAGTACAACGTCCAAAGATTTGTGATGTGGGTCTTCACTTACCATCGGGCATTCGGGGGCTGTGATCCTACAAGGATTATTGCTAAATATTAAGTCAAGTATTCTATTATTTTTGTTAAAACGATTATTGTATTGTGAAAGTAAAGACAAATTCATAAAATCTGCGGTAAGACATGCTAGGGAATCGTTATTTGTTTGTATGTTCATGCAATTTGCGAGAGTATTGCTACTCCAAGTAGCATTTGTAACATTAAAGTCACCAAGAACAAGATATTCGTCATTAGGATTAGAGATCATGAATTCGCTAACTCTGTCGTAGAACGAAGTTAGAAACAAATTATGATTACGGCCATGAGGTATGTATGTTCCTATAATGTGAAGTTTGCGCGGTGCGTGGCCAGAAGGGTAGGGGGCGGGAGACGTAGGCGCAGATATCGTGCAGGCGGCGCGCGGCCGCAGTAGTGGCAGTGTCAGCCAGACTTCGTCGGCCGGCGGCGGCGCGCACATATTAATAAGATGCGATGGGCTTAGGTCGCGGCGGACGGCGATAATCACGCCACCGCCCCGCTCGTGCCCACTAATTGTTTTGTTTCGATCACACCGGTAAACTTCGTAACGATCATCAAAGTATTCACTGTCATGGAAATCACAACTAAGCCAGGACTCTGTTATACAAATTACATCATAATCATTAATCAAAACATTCTGTAGAAACCCGTGCGACTTAGTGCGTAATCCCCTCACGTTTTGATAGTAAATAGATAAATTATTGTCATAAGTACCTGTAAAACAGTATTAGGAGGTTCCCACTATTATTTTTACAAAGCAATATACACCAGTCACAGAAGGAATAGAACAAATACATATTTATTTCACCCGTTAATGATTGTTTTGTTAGATTTTGAACGCGTTCATAGCAATACGCAATATAAATCGAACCGAACAAACATTGAATAATTGTTAAGAGTCATTTGATTTTATTAAGGTCATCTTCGCTGGACACAAGTTGCACCTTTGACGTATCGTTCTTCCGTAAAAATATCTTGCAATCCGACAGCCAAACGTATTTGTAGCTACATTGTTTAGCAAGAAGGCGAGCTTTTTTGTATAAAAGCTTATTGTGCGGAGCAAGGTGGTCGCTGACGTAGATAGGCCTGGATGGGCCGTCAAGGCCCGCATCAGCTGTCGTCAAGGACCGACGTGCGCGCATAGCAGCCAGCATATCATTTTTACGTTGTCTCTGTGTAAATCTGACTATGATGTTAGGTATAGATGATGAATCATTTGGGGTGGCACCATCTGTCTTTGCAGCCTTTTGTGCTGAATTGAATCGCCTGACACGGTGTATGTAATCGACATCAGTAGTTGATAGTGAAATACCTACTTTCGTAGCTATATTCGACAGAATGTTGTTTAGGTTTTCACCCTTGATAACAGGTATTCCAGAGATCTCCAAGTTATTTATTCTACCCTGTTGCTCCTTGAGTTGCAGCTGTGCAGTTAAAGTGTTTGTAGTGGATTGTAGTTCAGCTATTTCGGTTGACATGGAAGTCATTTGCAGGGTATTTGAGTCCGACATAGATTTCAACACAGAAACGTCTTTTTTTAATGCCAACTGATCATCTGTTAATTTTTTTAATGATGTTTGAATGTCACTCATTTGCTTTTTAAATGAACTGAAGTCCTCACGCACTCCATCCAAGACACATGCAATGCTATTATTTTGGGACTCGAGCGCGGCCGTAAACGAGTTCGTAATCTTGTTATAGAAGTCTTCCATTAATCCCCGATGATCGCAGTGACAATCCGGGCCTTTTCGTTTCCTTAGACATACATTTACAGATTCATCCACACTGGGAATCGTGGGGTCTGAAAGATCTGAAAGTGATCTGGTTTTTGGAGGACTCCTTTTTACGCTCATCTTTGTTTATTTAACGAAGTGTCAATGACAAGCAAGAAATTGAGTAGCCGAACGAGACAGCCGCACTGATGTATACACCTGTCTCTTTTTGCTGCTAGCCGAACGACGACCGAAAACTGACGAATCGCCACGAATTGAGCACTGTAAGTCCGAGCTGTCACGAGCACTCGCGTAACGGGTACATGCAAATATCACCCGATGCACTACACAAAAAAAGCGCAAAATGCTGTGTTCTAATTCCGATAAATTGAGGAGCAACCAAGTACGCGTCTGACCATGAGTGGGCTCCGTAACGATTTTTTATTTCTGTTCTATTATATTAAGTATGCATATTTTGTGATTTAAGTAACTACGAGTTTTTATCGTGTCCTTACACAAAATCGATCGGAGTTGGTTTTTGATAGTCCTTTTGCATAAAAACTTAAATTTATGAAAATTTTGGTGGATTAAGAATTCTAGAAGCTAGTTTGAAGATGGAGGATGTTTCGTTGCGAGTGCAGCAGCTAGTGATTCAGCGCTCAAAGTTGTACTACTTGCATCTGTTCAGGAAACCCCGTGACATTACATATTACTTGTATACTGTAGGAGTGACGTAAGTTTTGCTCATGCTCCTGTGCATGTATTTATCAAGGAACATAAGTATCAAGGTATTTGAATGACGTCTGTATCCTGTTTTGAAACTAAGTGGTGTAAAATGTTTCAATGGTCATCAATAAATTTGTTTGTGTGGTATTACTTAGTTCAAGAAACTAGGGCCCCTAACCTGTTATCTTACAATCCAAATGTATCGATTGTAGTTTTGTTATTTTCTTAAGCACGGTAAGTAATGTTTTCTTGTTAGTTTGGGCATGGAATTAATTTTAACAGGAAGGTGCCCAAATACTAAGAGATTAAAAAAAATGTATTATCAATATTTAAATAATATAACTATAAACTTATTTAAAAAGTATTATTTCTATTACTTTGTATCGTTACTGCTTATTACACTTGAACTGTTTGTTCAGTAAATAATTCTTCTATTTATGACATGTAAACACTTATAAGGAAACATGGGTAGGGCATTGATATTACTTATAAATAGTTGTGTTTATGTTAAAGTGACATATTATTATTGAGGTCTCAACCCCAATAGTACATACTTAGATAGTCCCAAATCAGTAAAGGAACACAGCTCAACGGAAATTTTATCATGTCACTGCCTTGGAAATGTTTGAATGCACATGCTGCAGACAATTCTGCAAGTCAGACTGACTCGTTACAGGTTCGTCGATGAATCGGTTAGCGCTCTATCTTGTGCGGCACTTGGCGAATGGTAAGTCGACTGCAAGTAGATGGCCAGCCGACGGCAATGTCAACGGCATATGCCGCCGCTTCTTGTAGGAAGGTCTACTATTTTAGGTGATAGAAATGTTCACTGTGTAGAGTCGTCTTGCATTTTCTTTACTTTTAATTTTTAAATTATTGAATTTAATTATTTGATGTCAGTTAATTAACGACTACATTTTTTTTCCCTAAAATAACTTGAATATGTTATTTTTATACAAAGGACTAAAGTGGGCGTTGTCTAGAAAGTTTGTACTTATCCCTAATTTATGTTTTGTTCAGCACACATTAAGAACATTTATAATAATTATTATGTACTACGACATGATGACCCGGCCGCGCCCACTGATAGGATGATTGACGCGTTTTAACTTTATACGGAGATAAATCATAGTGGATCTTTAACCTTCGTATTCCCTCGTTAATTTCTGTAACACGCGGTGGTCACAGACCGAATACTTGCAGGCTTTCTTCATAGGTATTATTTTGCAAATGAATTCTAAACAAATAATTTAATTTTTAAATGAAAGAGTAAACACATTATTGAGCTTTACAAGAACTTTGATCAAATATTTAACTGTCTAACAGTCTTTTACAAAACAGCCTTCAAAATAGCTATTTTTCTAGGGTTCCGTAAAAAAAAACTTTTTTACTCAAACCTATGTGTGTGGGGTGTCTATGGATAGGTCTTTTAAAATGATGTTGAGGTTTCTGAAACCATTTTTTCTAAAAGTATAAGGTTTGAGATATAGACGCTTCCAAAGTGGTAATATGGGCGTCCCCCCCCATCTAACTTTTGAACTAAGAAAGTGAAAATTTTGGAAAAAATATATGATGTAGATCTCAACAAAAACTTGCAACGAAAATTGGTTTGAAGGAGATCGAACTAGTAGTTTTTGAGATATTGCACATTTTTATCAACTGCAAATATAACTTTGTCTTTCATACAAACACTATGAAAAACAAAGTTATTTTTGCTGCCGCAATATATTGTGATGTTTTCGTTAAGTGAAAGTAAGTGTACCCTGAATTTAGTTAAGGGTGGCATGGAACCCTCAGTGCGCGGGTCCGACACGCACTTAACCGGTTTTTTTGTATGTGTGTAATGGTGTTTCCGCTATAACTCGTGGAGCTATCGGATTACTCCGCGAGCATAGACAAGGAATAATTTATTTTAGTGGTTGGTGATTAGGGGTTGTGGCGGTTCGTTGAATGATTTAAGATTGTTTACTATATATTTAAGAAAATTGTGAAAGGTGTTTATGGTTGTTTCTTTAGACAGAATCTGGGACATAATGAACGGGTCTATGTTTAATGTATTGCAGGCTGTGATGTGGTCTGAGCGTTTTGCAGAGAATCGAGGACAATCTTCTATTAGGTGCTTCCAAGATTGTGATACTTGATTGTCGCAGGGACAGGTGTCGTCTGCAACAATGTGGAAACTTTTGAGGTATTCTTTGTGATATCCGTGGTTAGTTAAATATTGCGTGATAAAAAAAAATGCTGATTAATCTAAAGCTAAGCTAAATGGATTGTGAGAGGGCCTTTATAAACTAATGGCTACTTTTTAATAACAAAGTACTTAGTTTCAGTTCAAACTTATGTAAAACTACAGTTGTTGATACCTACAACTACTTACAGTTGTGTGTAGGTTATATCAAAGTTTTGCAAACTTCTCCGAGTTATAGATGTTACTTCAATGATAGAATAATTATATTTACTTATATTTTACCCTTTCAAAGCTTAACACTACGGCACTTCGCAGACTGCAGACTTTTTATAAACTGATAGTTTGGTCGGCTTCGAATTAGTATGGATATGGAGTGTTAATATGCGCACTTGCATACTTCTCCATACTGATTCAGAAGCCGACTATACTATCGGCTGATAAAAAGTCTGCAATCTACGCGGGGTCTTATCCGGAGTTATTGCACAATAAATTGAAACTACATTAAAATTATTTTAAACATTACACATCATCCATTCAGATTTAGTTACAATTATTTTTAAGTAATAAGTATAAAATACAAAGTGATATGTTGTAAAATAAACCTGATAAAAATGTTTCATTTATTATGTCACGGAATTAATTAGCATTCTCGTAATAATGTTATAATAGGTATGCAAATCGTGAGTTCCATTGACATTGATTAGTATAAACATTCATGAGTTCATCATTCATTAATATATTTTAATAATTGATAAAATAAAATGCGAAATTATTACTTTTGAAACCTGATTGCTCCTTGATATACCTATTTATTGAGACATTTTGATATATTTATTTACTTATATTTTTTTCATAAAATATTTTTTATTTTTATCACATGATAAACAGTAAATAAGGTAAGGCAATCACGTTTCTGAAAACGTGTCAACATTTTTTAACAACTTTATTCGTTTAAGCTAATATTTTTAAAATAATTACTTTGTTATCACTAAAACAAAATTGTTATTATAAACAAAACAAGATCACATGCTGACAATAATAAAAGTTTAATTGAGAGTTCAATGATAAGTTATCAGTAATATTTTGTACTTCGTTGTGCACTATAAAGGTTAGCCAAAAATAGCAATAGTATTTTTTGTGAATGATAAGTCAAGTGTTTGTTAAATTTTTGCGATTGGTTAGTTAGGTCTCTATTTTTGAAATTAAGATATTTTAAGACGTTGTCTGATAACGTTATTTATTTATTTGGTGACTTTTTTGAAAGAAAGAAAAAGAAAGAAAGAAAATAAATTTATTCGACCTTAATTAACACAAAAAAAAAATAACATTGAAAGATTCGAAAGTAAGTCGAAAAGGCACTTTTTGGGATATTTTATTAAAAAAAAATATTACAACGCACCTCGTTGAGGTATCAAATTGAAACTGACGTCAAATACGATTTTCTACATTCTCTTTTAGATGTCGTCTCCTTCAAAAGACATTAATTTCGGTCAATATGTAATCAAGGACAACTTGGTGATCTTAATCCCTTCTTACAAGATATGTTATTAGGATAAAAATGCTAAAAACATATTCAAGTTGATACGGAACTTTATGTGCGCGAGTCCGACACGCAATTGGCCGATTTTAGTATTTAATATACTATACATAAAAATAGTGTAAAGCTCTTGCATGTCTTCTTTTTATCCCCTTTTCTATTATTTTTACGTTAAAGTCACAATAAATATTAGTAAAAAACAATTCAGGTCTCATCTCGTGGAGTTAGTTTCAACCAATTAGTAAAAAGACGTTTAACGGCGGACCTGACTTAATTACTCGTATTAGGCTTGTTGTACCCAATGTCAAGTACCTAGGCATCTAAAAATAGTAAAAGTATGAAGTGACAATAAATTGTCACCTTCGGTTTCATTGCTAACGTGTATCGTAAAGTGAGTGCAGTGCAGGTCGCAATGCTTACTTTTTAAATTCGTTTTAGATTGTAACATTTTAAATGTCACGTGTCTTGTTGTGGTCCAAGTCTCGACACCGTTTGTCGAACAATCAGGCGCGCAAAAAACGCTGTGACAATCGTGTTTTCGTGTAGGTAATTTTTTGATATGTATTTTTTTGCAGTTTATTAAATATTTTTTATTTGTTATTTTTGATTTGATTGAAAATCAGGTAATTGAACTTATCGAGAGGAATGTCAAAAATTTCAACTTCAAACTGTGGCCGCAGGTGTAGAGAGAAGCTGTAGATACAGAGTTATTAAAATACTAGTGACTTCACGCGGTTTACCAGCGCAAATCAGATTTACTATACACGTCGACCCCAATTTTTAAACCTTTAGGATGTTTATGGGATAAAAAATATTTATATGTGCTTTATTGCACAACCAAAATTTGTCAGTGGCGTCATGAAATACTCACTTTTAGCAAGTGCATTTGATTATCTTGTTTGAGTGATGGGTTTTAAAAGTAAATGTATTTATATTTGATAAATATACTGATATAGGTAAGATAATTTAAAAATTCCTCATAAATTGAGAGTATAGCATTACGTTTATCTGATTTTCATATTTACACGTCAAAATAAAAAAAGACAATTTATACTCATAGATACGATATTAAATCAAGTTTTATGTAACAATCCTTTGTTTTCTAGTTTTTCATTTATTTTCAAGCAATGGTCGTGAAAAATCGCACTTGAATTGATGGCGTTACTAATGGGAAAATGATCGACATTTACAGAAGGTGATGTGAGTTGTCGGTACTTGTACCACAAGACATGCATAATAATAAGACTTATTTAAAAAATAAAATAAAATATTTTAAACATGATCGAAAACAACTTAAAACCTAAACATCGTTTGCACCTACACGAAACAAATATTAAATAAAATAAAATATTATTTAAATTTAATTACATATTATATTTAATTTATTATCTTTGAAACCTTTAACATGTGTACTAATATTATGTATGACTAAGGTAAATTGGTTACTTATTAAAATATCCAAACTCGTAAATTAGTACGGCTTGCCAGCGCAGATTGTAATTATACTTCTAGTAGTAATATTAGTGACGTTTTACTTTTTTTTAAGTCACCTAAAACATTTAAATGTTAGCACGTGTCCGTTATCATGTGACTGTCTACGACATTTACTTTTTAAAGTTGATTCGATTCATATCTTATGACTTATGCACTCGACTGCGGATAGTGACCAGCTGATTCGTTAATACGGTAATTGGATGTACCAAATAGAGTCCCTAAATTTATTTTAAATTTTTCATTTTGTCCCACACTTTAAGATTTTTTAACTGCCTCGGTGGCGCAGCGGTTAGAGGGTCATATTTTAAAGTGACGGCTGCGTCAGAGGTCCTGGGTTCGATTCCCGGGTCGGGCCAAAAAATATATACCTGAGTTTTACTGCTTAGAAATTCTCTGGGAAGCCCGGAGTTTGGAAGTTGGCGGTGTTTCACCCCCGTGCCTCGGAAAACACGTAAAGCCGTTGGTCCTGCGCCTGATCTCTCTCCGGTCGTGTCAGATTGCTGTCCCATCGGGCTATGAGAGTGAAAGGAATAGAGAGTGCACCTGTGTTGTATAATATGTCCCGCGCAGTCGGTTGGTCCTTGTGACTGGCCACCGTAGTCGAAATCGGCTAGGGGGACTATTAAGATTTTGTCAGCATATTCAGATAGAGCCAATACTTTTACTGGTGTTGTGGTTAGCGCTCTTGACTACGAAACCCGCGGTCATAATAATTCCGCGATGGGGAAATGTTTGTGCCACGAACTTAAACATTTGTGCCTAAGTCATGGTTGTTATTGTATTTTAGTATTTGTGAAAGACGCCCCGTCCCGTCTTTAACGTTGTCTGATATTCGGAACACAAGGAAGAAAATTAATTACTTCAAAACCAAGACAGTTGGTGTGTTGTCTGGCGTATATTTATTTTACTTACAATTCCACAGAATTACAGCCAGGTTCGTTGAAAGTACGGAGATTGTGTAAGAGTCTGTATCTTATATGATATTTTATTGTTGTTGTTTTGTTTTGTTTAGATTTGGGTATTTTCGGCTGTCCCTCTGCCACATCATCTCTTACTAAGGTGAGATCGTGGTTTGGCTCCAATTGGCCTGACGTTAAAACAACACGACATACCTCAGCATTACTGTTAGTCTCGGTCGTCATAGCGACGATGGCGATGCTCATGTTGACCCTCATGGTGAACGCCAGGAGCATGGCGAAGAATAGCAGCAGCGTCTGCACGTGACGAATGCCCAGACCCTCTGGAATAAGATATCGAAGTTAATCTTAGAAAGTTATAGTTTTTGAGAATTAGGCCCGATGTATGGTATGCCAATAGTTTTTGAACGTTATTTAGAAACTCTGGTATAATATTCTGAAATACAAATAAGTATTAAATAATAAATCAATGAAATTGAGGAAAAATTTACGCAAACATTTAATTCCTAGATATTTTCCTTGTAATATTGTATCTCTTATAAGTATCAAATCTAAATAGTTGATTTCAGTTTAATCCAAGCTTTTTTATTTTTATAGATAAAAATGCATTCCACTGTGTTCCAAATATTTATAGGCAAGAGTCCGGATAGCATAAGACAGGGTTCGATTCCTTGTCTGACACAGATGTTTTTTAAAAGTGCAATTCATATTTATAGATTGATGACATGTTTTTATTGTGGGTACAACAACAATAATAGCTATAGAGTCTTTTAATTTGTTAGCACAGATGCTTTTGACATATCAAGGCAATGAAACGATTTTGTTCCAAATATGTAAACAATTGTTGCTATTCAAAAATGTTATTAACATTTTTTTTCATTATGTCTTTTTTTAATACAGAAAAACTTAGTTTACGATAATACATACTTGGTCGGACATTTTCCGATTTTTCCAAGACGCCCATTTTTTTTCAAGATAATATATTTTTCGTCACCGATCCATGAGTCAACCACACACGCCAATCGTCACCGAACGATTGATCTTGTTCACTTACTATACTTGCACACCAAAAACATTTCGCACGAACAGAGATACCCGTAGAGTCGCTTTCAGTAATTTTATTTACTTTTTGTCCCTGAAAAATCCGACCACAAATTAAGAATCGGAGTTCTTTTACCGGGAAATATTTGCATCATAAATTATCCTAGAAATTTGAAATTTATGCTTAAAATTTTAAAACAGCCTTATATTTAATAAATATAAGGCTGTTTTAAAATTTTAAGCTCGTTCAAAATTATTGATTTTATCTTGTCAAAAGATAAAATCAGCAGCTTTTACGGTATTAAGAGAGACATACTATAAATAAATATATTTTCGTATTTTTTTACAAAACAGGCTACCCTTGATTAAAACTAAACTACCTTTACAGATTATTATTATATTTTCCCTAAAATTTATTTTAGACGTATTATACGGATTTAATTTCGGATAATATTTAACACATTTTAGTTCTTAGGTAATTAATTTGTTATAAAGAACAACGGCCTGACCGGACTACCTAGGAAGAAATGTAAGGTTTTTCCTTTTAAGAATCATTGCTAAGGTCAACCTTCTACCAGGTAGTGCTCGTATTGTATCAGTGTTTTAATGAAATAAACACTTTTGAGTATCCCATTAAGATTCAATTAGCTAGTCGTTATAAAACTATTAACCAAACACGATTGTATTTAATTTACTTATTTGTTTTTTTACCTTTTTGTCTCGATGCAACTGTTGTGCCTATTTTTCTGGTTTTAGTGGAACTAGTATTGACATGTAAATTTCATTTTAAAAACCCACGATTATACATATAAGTCTAGAATATATATTCATAGAATAATAATGTTATTCTCTTGGTTTTATACTAGTTTGTGTGTGATTGTTGATGTAGTGGTCAGTTCAGTAGTTGCTACGCAGGGCTTCCCGGGCTCAAATACCGTATTGTGCTCCTAGTTTTACTGACTTGAAAAAAATTGTCAAAAGCTCTTATTCAGGAAGTTGGTAGTGATGACACCAACATCAGATAGCAAGTTAAGCCGATGGTCTTGAGATCTCATCGGTCTTGTCGAAATTACCGTCTCACCGAATGCCGAGAATGAAGGAGTACAGAGTAAACTTGTGTATTGCGCGCACATTTGAACACTATAAACTATGTCCCGCGCCACTGAATAGCTAAATAAAGGTCCCCGCCGATGGCCAATCTCAGATGAGTTTTACCGCGTGGCAGATACGACCAGGAGCTCTATTTTTGAATCACTCGCGTCAAGATGGCGTGTGATGTTCAATGTTTAAAGTAGAATTTTGGAATGAAAACCAGTTGTAATCGACATAAAAAGGATTTGAAAAATCATTGCTCAATTTTGTGAGTACTCACGTCTAGATTTTGAGTGATTTCCGTTGATTTTTAATGTGTTTTCGAACGAAAATCACACGCCATATCTAAGCGAGTGATTCAAAAATAGGGGCCCAGGATCGTAATTTTTTGTATTGAAAACAACAAATACTCAAGTATTTTCCGAAAAATTATTATAGTACCTACCCACCTGTTTCAAATTGTTATGTTTCGCGCCTAATTTTGTTTTCATATTTCACGCTGTGAGTACGTAATGAGATACTTTAAATGTGTCACAGAAATGCAAGGTATTTGAAGAAACTTAAAAGATTTACATTTTTATAAAATACTTTTTTGTTATGTCTTTGCTTACAAAAAAATATCGGCACTGTGTAATCTACATATCAAACAATGTTATTCCAAAATCTCATCACACAATGACATATTTTTGTATAAGTATACGTATTCACGTTCATTATGTTACGTTTCGAACAGAGTAATTATATTTTGTTTAAAAATCTATTCCTCCCCCTGTCCGCTATTAAAATAAAGATAAATACAGTTGTAAACAAATGGGTTATCTCAAATTGATGGGTCGCGTCATATCATCACAATTGGGATCTCAGTGGTGCTGATACTGTCAAAAATGACAAATATAATCCCTATGGTTTTAATCATAAGAGCTATCCGATGTGTACTGATAAGTTTGTCTTAAATCCTTGAACTTAAAAACTTCAGTTCGGTTGAACCAGATTTATCTTTGATTGTTGTGAATTTGTTTAAGTAGGTACTAATTAGCTTTAAGAATAAACTTTCGTTTATAATTTTTATCTTATCTTACCCCTTCGGAAGTCGTGTCTTTGAACTTTCAGGATAAAACACTTCAAATGTCAAACAAATGCACATAAAAATAACACTTGTGAGTTATCAATATCTTACCGCCAAAACTACAAGGTTATTACGAGAATGTCAATGATAACTGCAACGCTTTCAAACCTAAGTCCTACACAATTTTTAGCTCATCTAGACATCCTTATTTATCTATACCTAATTTTAGTGTCTATGATAATATTAATTTTAATAGAAAATTAGAACTTTCTAAATAATTATTAAAGTTATCTCATTAAAAACCCAAGGTTTTTGTTCTCCATTTTTGTTTAGAACACAAATTTTATTCCAAATCATTTGCAGCTGAAAAAACATTCATTTGGTTTTAATGCGTTATTGTTAAGCGGTTTGAAAATAAAAAGATTGTTATTGAACTGCGTTTCAATATTTAGAAAAAAGATTTTTAATAGTCACGCCTCAAATTATCTGATTCTTTCTACAAACCTCTTATATGTAGGTACTTCATTATAATTCATTAAATCTGCTCCAACTACAAATCAACTGCTCGTCCAAGGAATGTCTTCTCAAAGAAAAACTTGGCTCTACGAAGCTCATCACAACACTATGAAATATTTCGCTTCAAGTTAATGTCTTGCTTACGAAAATCTATTTACAGAAGTAAATGTCCTACAGCTGATTATTATGATGATTCCCTTATGTAATGAATATAAGATCAATTTTATCAAAAAAAAACATTAATTATCACAAAAACTAAACTAAATTTAAAGGATCATATGTGTGTGTGGTGTTCCTAGATAAATATAAAGAGCAAAATGATTTCCTGTGACAAAACGTTGATAAGGTTGTTTTTCGGTTTAAATAAAAGTTTATTGTAAATATGTTTCTTATTGTTGAATTTTTGATATATTATGTTATACTAAAGCCTTTTTTTACAAGCAACGAGTAGTATTTGGCTGTTTGTTGGTTAATATTTCGGTGCGTATTGGTAAATATTGCTTTGGCAGTTAAGTTACTATTGAATCGTATTAAAATATTTAAATTCAGACTAATTTTCATGTCTTAATTTCGACCATAATTTGAGTGCATGTAAAAGAGTTTTTTTTTAATGTTGGATTGCAATAACAATTTTTTGTTTGATTAATAATAAATAATAAATAAATAATAAATAAAATCTTTATTTTCTCATCACAAACATACATTTACAGTTGGAAAACAAATGAGATACATAAAAGAAATGTTTGTGTGAGACTGGTGCCTATGCTAGGTATAAAATACCTGTGTTACAGGTCACCAGCCTCTCACCTCCTCGGACAGTTGTACAATTAATTATGTAGACAAATGATGGAAAAATTAAAAAATATGTACTGTGTAACATTCTAACTTATTTAATAAATGTGTGTGTGTGTGTGTGTGTGTGTATGTGTGTGTGTATGTGTGTGTGTGTTTGTGTGTGTTTTTGCGTGTGTGCGTGTTTGTGGGTATGGGTGCGAGCGTACGTGTGCGCGTGTTTGTTCATTTATCGTTATAATTATATATTTATAAGTAATTCAATGCATATCATGAGTTATTTCATCACTACAATGAAATCTTCAGTGCTCACATAATCAAGATTACACAGCCAGAGAGTTAATTTAGTTTTACACGAGTGCTTTGGTAGGTGGTATAAGCTCAGTATATTGTTCAGCTTATTGTACAGGTAGCTTCCTAAGAAGCAGAAGAATCTGTGGGCAAAAGCTGTGTTAAAAGACAGATTATAGCAAACCCTACCCCTCCTACGTCTGTTGATCGCTAATAGAGGGTCGTATGTGATCAGCGAGTGCTTGCGGAGCACTACCGAGACAATAAACAACTGACGTACTGTTAAAACCTTCCAGAAGTTGTATACCTCAGTAGTGGGATACAAGAGGGGGAGAAATGCAGCAATCTTCAGGATAGCTCGTTGGGCTCTTTCCAGTTTAAGTAGATGGGTTTTAGAAGCTCCACCCCAGGCTGAGATGCAATAGCACAAAATGGATTGACACAGGGATTGATAGACCATTCTAAGAATTTTTAGGTCAGCTACATGTCTCAGTGTCTTAAAGACATAAATTAATTTTCTGACTCTACTCGTCACCAGATCAAGATGCGCATAAAAGTTTAGATGAGAATCGACTATTACGCCCAAGTACTTAATGGTGTCAGAATGAATCAACTGAGGACAGGAGCAGTGCGTTTTGGAGTAACATATGTTCGAGTGTGATATCAGTTTATGATCACTTGGCTGCCCTCGTCTATCAATAGAAAAAGTCAAATATTTAGTTTTTGATACATTTAACGCTAATGAATTTCTAGAAAGCCAGTCGGATACTTTATTCAGCCCTTCCTGAGCATATTGGTATGCTTCACACCAGTTACTAGCATGGAACAGCAAGGCAGTGTCATCGGCAAACGCTATCAGTTTCCCATTTCTTAGTTGAGTCTCACATAACTGGTTTATATAGACTAGAAATAGCGTGGGGCCTAGGACACTGCCCTGCGGCACACCATACGTAACAGGAAGTTCAGAACTTGTTATTTGTCCAATTTTTACGACTTGTGTACGGTTCTTTAAGTAACTAGAAAATAGTTGGTGAGCCACACCCCTAACACCTATTCTTTCCAACCTATCCAGAAGAATCGTAACAGAGACAGTGTCAAAGGCTTTGGCCAAATCAAGAAAAACACCTATAGTTTTATCTTTAGCGTCCAATCTCCTAGCGACAAAATCGGTCAATTCATGAACTGCGTCATCGGTCGACCTACCTGATCTGAAGCCATATTGACATGATGAGAGTAAATTGTTGCTGTTTAGGTAATCGACCAGACGCTTGTTCATTAGCTTTTCAAGTATTTTTGACATAATTGGGAGAAGGGATATGGGCCTATAATTTTCAACACTATCCCTGTCACCACTCTTGTGGATAGGCGTAATGACAGACTTTTTATAAATATCAGGGAATACTCCTGTCTCAATGGAGAGGTTGCAGATAAAAGTGATTGCTGGTATTAGTTTTTCCCGGTATTGCTTTAGAAATCGCCCTGATATTTGGTCGTATCCTACTGCACAGTCATCCCTTATATTTAATACAAGCCTCTCGATCTCAGACTCGTCTGTCAGTAGTAGGACCAGTGAATTTGCTGGAACTGAGGAGCTGTCAGTACGATCATCATCAGTGGTCATCTGGTTGAAGGAATGTTGAATGTTAGAAGCTATGGATCGGCCAATATTGACAAAAAATCTGTTTACTCTATCAACACCGTCCCGAGAGTTGGCATCCGAAATTAAATTTGAAGCAGAAGAACTAGATTTGCGATGTTGTGTGATGCATTTGATAGCATTCCAAAGCTTTTTGGTACTAGGTCCTGATTTTTGTATGATTTCCCTCTCATATGCGCGTTTAACTTTTTTTAATATTATGTTGCAATAATTACGATATCGCTTGTACGTTACAGCTTTATCTATGTCATCTGGATTGTTTTTAGCTTTTTTGTGTAAATTATCCCTATTACGCATACATCTAAGGAGACCCGGTGTTATCCAGGGTTTATTGATGCATTTTCGTCTAGATACCTTGATCTCATTTGTGCTTTGTTTGATTGCGTCCATTAGTACATTAGATAAGTATTGGGCAGCCTCATTAGCATCCAATAACCTGTACAATGGTGAGAGATCTAGATTGTCTATCACTGAGTCTAGTCTTTCCTGGTCAATTTTAAGCCTTGTCATACATCGCTTTGTGAAGTCTTTTGTCATGTCTAAATCTAGTACAACACTATAGTGATCAGTAATAGTAGATGGCATAACAATACACCTGGCTTGATTATTAGACTTGACCATTACGTGGTCGAGACAAGTGCTAATACGGGTTGGAATTCTGTGCCCAGGGTGTATATTAAACTCTGAAAGAAGGTTCAAGTAGCCACATGAACGTTCATCATTAGTATTATGGGCAACATCAATATTAATATCACCCATAATAACTATGTTTTGGTATGTATGAACCTTTCTTAATATAGAGTTAAGCGAAGTCAAAAATATGTTGGTATCTGTATAACCAGGTGGACGATATATAGCTATGATAACAGTTGATGTATTTACTTTAATAATTAAGCAGTTGCCGCCAGTAAACACCGGCTCCTCAATTTTGGGACACAGATTTGATCTATAGTAAACAACAACTCCCTCATTTTGAGTTAAATTATTGTTAGTGGCAGCATAGTCGTATCCTGAGATAACCGGAATATGGCCAGTTTTAGGGAGCCAACATTCAGTCAACACCAGTAAGTCCCAGGGGATATTAGTTCTCACCAGCAATGTGTCAAAGTTATCAATATTACAAGCGATGCTGCGTATATTTTGTGTCATGATCTTAAGGGTTGTATTGGTATTATTAATAAGGCGTGAGCAGTCCTCGGGAATGCATGTGGTTTCACAAATGGTTTTATAAGTGTCCAGGTCAGTAACCAAAAAGTTGGGGTCGTTAGCTTTAGAAATATTGAATTTTATTAAATGAAAAATCATGTAAAGTGATCATGAGGTACAGGATAGGGCAGAATGATATTTTAAATCGACTCATAATATACAAGAATGGAGCTGAATGAGCTGAGACAGTAATCCGGTTTATAAGTGTGTGAGCGAGTGTGTGATTGAGAGTGTGACTGGTTGTGTGAGTGCGCTTGTGATTGGGTGTGTGTATGTGTATCGTTTGAGCATAAATAAACTGTAAAAACATTAATTTCCAATAGTTACCAAAAAATGCATTCAACGAGACTAGCAAAAATAAACTTATATCTACGAGTATGACAATTTCACAACTTAGAAAGTTTAAGTTAAAAATAGATAATTCAAAATTAGAAGAGGACGTATGAAACAATAACAGTCAGATCTTCTTCATTAACTCTTCGAGACACTTTTCTGTTTTGATCTGGAACGGTTTGCCTGTTTGTTCGGTACGTATGAGAATCCTGCCATTTGAGTGCCAGGTGGAGAAATTGTGCTTTTTGGCGAATTGGCGGGTTTCAAAGAGCAATTTTCTCTGCGATGGCGCAATATGTTCATCAACATATATTGGCTTTTTGGCTCCAGGTAGACCGATGGTTTCAGTATTCAATTTATCATTTATTTCTCTGTCTTTATTGAAACGACGAATTCTTGAGATCAACTCATTTCTTGTGTGGACGGAAGAGAACTCTGCTACAATGGGCCGTATCACGCCCAATTTCCCAGGCAATCGATAGGCGTCACGAATTGATCCCGAGTCCAGGCACAAATCCACCTTCTCGCCCAATGTGGATACTATCTTGACAAGACTTTCGTAACTCTCATTCTCAATAAGTGGAACATTTCGTATCTCAATAGTCGCCTGTCTTGTTTGGAAATGAAGGTCTTGTAACTGGTTTTCTAAAACCTTTATGGCTTCGGTATTTGCGTTTTTCTCTTTTTCCACGCTACTAACTTTGGCAATTGTCTCTTCATGCTTTTTATTAATAAAGTCCATGCTCTTTTCGATTTCGATATTTGTTTTCTTAATCAGCAAGCACTCCTTTTGGAGGTCCGATAACTGGGTGACTAGTTTTGACAGAGTATTGTCAAGATCAGACTTCCACTCGCTTAGACGGCGGTCTTGTTCGATTTTCCAAGATGACAGAAGGGTAATCACATCACTTCTCAAGTCAACGCTAGGAACGCCGGCGCCGTCCGTAGACGACGCAGATTTTATTGGCGTGTTGTCAGGAGATGTCTCCGTACGCTGCCGCTTGCTTCGTGTAGTAACATTGGTTACACTTGCCATTGTGGTCAAAGTTACATTCGGCAGGTCTGACTCCGAGCGGGAGATTGACAAAGACGGCTGTGATATAGCCGGCGGAGTACGCTGCATATTTGTCGTTTATTAGTTACCACAAATACCAAAACAAAAAACAAACTAACCACACTTGTCCGTAGCGCGTCGTAGAATGGTCCGTAGCAATTTCGTAGCACCGTTTTGCCGTAGCACTCGGAGTTGCGCGGTGCGTAGTCGCCTCGATAGTGGTTTGAAATTTCGCCGCTTTGTAGTCAGCTCGCTTGGCTCGGTGGCAGGAACGCGCAACCACTCAAGGGGCACGCCGACAGCACAGGTTCAAATCTTCCGAGCGGCAAACTTTTTAAGAATATTTATTTTTCAATATTTAATTTGTCACAACACAGAGCACAGCGGACACGTCCGAACGCTTTCGCGGTCCGAGGGGGAGAGGATTGAGGGAGGGGGAGAGAGGATTAAATCAAGATCGCAAATACGCCTCTTTACCTGCATTAAAGAGCATTGTAACAATTATCTTACTACCGCTCTGATGTGAATGTAATATATTCTAAAATTAACCTCATTAAGGGGGATCGACTCAAAGCCTCGTAACGACTGTACTAATTATTATTACAAAGTGGTTTAGAGTGACTTGAGATGTGCATATAACTGTAAGCCTTTGTTATTAAACGGAACACTAATACCAATCAATATTCTGGGTACTTGTAGGGCGTTAGTATTAGCTTTTGAACATTATTTTCCTTTAATAAACGTGGTTTTTAGTAGCTCCATTACTTATTTGGTCATGGCAAAGAGAAATGGTTAGCGTAAAATAGTTCAGGACTTTATTTAAGATTTTTTGGTGTAGGTATTTGTTTCTAAAGTAGATTTTTACTTTTTTAATAAGAGTTATTGAGACTTACTGTTGTATAATAAATAACACCCTTACAATAGTATGCGAATATAGCGGTAAATCTTAACTGAGATCAGCCATCGGCGCGGGACATTGCTCATGTCTGAGTGTGCGCGCAATACACA
Organism: Pyrausta aurata; assembly: GCA_963584085.1. NCBI lineage: Eukaryota > Metazoa > Arthropoda > Insecta > Lepidoptera > Crambidae > Pyrausta > Pyrausta aurata. The sequence goes on along the minus strand of OY757264.1, from coordinate 13,517,673 downwards.
AGGGCACTTACTTTTTCTTCACTCTTCACTCATCGCTCATGTCTCCTTGATTACTGTTTGAATATTTCGATTCCGAACGTAACAAAAATCTAAAAGATATACTTTTATGTGCACTGTATGTGTCTGTACAGTTCCTAATAGGTAACGTTCGATCGCTGCTAGCGAGGCTCCACCCAACAGCTTTGCCGCGAAAAAATCTAAGATATACTTTTATGTGCACTGTATGTGTCTGTACAGTTCCAAATAAGTAACGTTCGATCGCTGCTAGCGAGGCTCCACCCAACAGCTTTGTCATGAAATGAGGTAGCGATCAAAGGAGCCAATTGGATACGAGATTACAGCGCGGATTACAGCGCCACGTAAACAATGGAAACGGATGCTCTTACGGAAGGTTTCATTTTAGGGATTCTGCAAACACGACATATTCAAGCAAGAAAATCTAAATTTTCGATTCAATTTTCTAACTAAGCTACTTACCATCAGGTGGGATTTAAGTAAATTTATTCCAAGTAATAATACATTTTATGCCTGTATCTAATGAAAAGGCATATAATACTTTTCATGCCTGTATCTTATTTTTATATCCAGCTATTGTTAAATACCTGCGATCTATATACAGATCGCAGGATCACACTGGATACAGACCGCTCACAACCGGTCGTTGTGGTAAGCCGTGGAGGAGGTCTATGTTCAGCAGTGGACGTCCTTTGGCTGGTAATGATGATGATGATGATCTCACAATACCATACTTCTTATTACTTACATACTTTAATACCATAAAAAACATGTATTTACAACTTCAAATACTGTAAACTCACAGTCACTAATCAATCGTACAGGATTAGGATCATACTGCTGCCATTTATCAGTACTGTAATAATCCACTAAATAAAAATAAATCGGGTTTTCCTCCCTGACACTATTACTCCAGAACGCACGAACCGATTTCCACTGTTTTGCATTCGTTGAAAAGGTCTCGGGCTCCGTGAGGTTTATAGAAAAGAAAATTCCCATAAAACGGGACCGGGGCGGGATGGGGCTGGGGGCGAAATGAAGTTCGCTGGGACCGCTAGTCTACTATATAAAAATAAGTCGGGTTTTCCTTCCCGACGCTATAACTCCAGAACGCGCGAACCGATTTTCACGGTTTTGCATTCGTTGGAAAGGTCTCGGGCTCCGTGAGGTTTATAGCAAAGAAAATTCCCATAAAACGGGGCCGGGGCTGGATGGGGCTGGGGGCGAAACGAAGTTCGCTGGGACCTCTAGTTTACTCATACAATCTTGCAGTCCCGCCCGCTGCAGTATAGGAATTTATTTTCATTTATATAATTTAGCTTCTAAATACGTAGTAATTAAGTACCTAGAAGCTTTAAAAAAGTATGAAGCTTTTGAACAACCTTTTGAAAAAAAAAACAGGAAAAAAATATACCAATCATCAATTTTATTGTCCCCATTCCGATTTCTACGTTTATTTTCAGATTCCAATGTTTGTTCGCATCAACGTTTCGAACGGAGATAAATCAAAAAGTAAAAATTGCCAGATCAATCGCTTGCCCCGGTCGTATTTTGTAAGCTAATGCTTTTGTAGCGTGACGTCTTTTCACTCAACAATACAGCAAAATAACATGAAAAGAAAATATGGTGGCCGAAATTTAATGTATCATCAACAGCAAATCTAAATAAAATTTCGACTCCCGGCCGCTAAGAAAATATTTGAAGGATTTGTTTTTCTTGATTGCAAGATTGCCATTTCAAAATTAATCATTTTTATCGGTATAAGTATTTAAATAATTACACACGCTCGGAAACGAATAGTCATAGAACTGCAATTTAAAATGTTGTAAAGTAAATATCAATATCGTCTCACAGAATAGGGCTTCAGATGTCACCGTCTAAAATTTCCGTCTCTTTGTTTAAAGGAATTGGTACGGTCTGTCGGTCCGTCCATCTCGGGGGGATTGTGAAACAGCAGGGTCGCGACTAGTGGCTCGAAAATGGATGTAACTTGATACCTGCGACCGGGTCTGACAAAGAGAACATGAAAATGGATTCATTCCGTCGAAAAAGCTTTTCGGGTGTATTCTTTTAATGTTACGGCGTTTAGAAATTATTTCAGTTGTTATTCACCTTTCGAAAAATTATTGGCAATGAAATAGTAATTATACCTTATGACCCGTTATTTATGTTTATTTTAGCATGTTTTTTTTAGAGTTTGAAATAGTAATGGCGTTTACCTAATAACGCGATATTTCTGTTAATTTAGCATGTTTTTTTTTAGAGTTCTGAATTTATTGATTTGTGTTCTTATGATTGTAGTGATTGTTTTTTTAACTGGCGTTTAATTTAATTCATTTTTGTTTCAGAATATGGAACTAGACAAAAGGGTAAGTGAAGATTCTTTCATATTTATATTTCAGAAAATCATCAAAACGTTAACGGTTTTATCGTTTTTCTGACAAAGTTCCGGTACCGGATTAAATGCACATGTTTAATTTCACTGGATCATAATACTATCGCAATTTTTATCTAAAGTATATTATTATATTAGGTTTAGGCATAAGTTAGTCTACATAATTTTTTGAAAAAGTCTCGATGCTTTGGATAAAACATACAACGATTCGACCTAGTGCATCGAGTATACAGAATAGCAAAGGGAAAGGTATAGAATTGCGTTCCGATTTTTTCTCACACCAGCAGCATTCATGAAATATTTATCAGTTTCAGTATTCATTGCGGCGTACATACCCGAGACTTTCCCCATTGTCGAGGTATTACATATCTTTAGATTCTGTGATCGCAATATTTTACTCCGAATGTTATGCGCTTAAAACACTCGAAAGTAAACCATAAAAATGATGAAGACAATTTGTCAGTTCTGACAATAAGAGCATACTTGGAAGCCTATATAAACTAAGGCAACGGTCATAGCCCTGCAGATCAGTAAGTCATAAAAAACATTTATTTTTGCTTATAGACCTACTATGGGCACTTTTACACGTCCCAATATAAACCCTACCACAGCGTAGCGTTGGACGTCCACTGACTAGATAGACAGACGACCTTGTAATGATCATGGGAGTATACTGAATGCACACCGCTTGCAGCCGGTCACTGTAAATGTCCTATATTTAGCAGTAGACGTCCTTTGGCTGATAATGATGATGACTTGGACACTTGCTATTCAAATCTCGATGGCTATTGCAATACTCAGTCAGTTAGGTAATAACCCCACGAATGGTGTCTGGAGGACACTTTGATAGCAAACTACCTTTTTCACGATCCCTTCTTGGCAAGTGCATGTAAAGGAGACTGCACACCTGAGGCTGATGCAGCTTAATGTGAACTCTCAATGCACGGGATAGTGGAAGATAAGTGATAAACTTTCTTGTTAAAACTCGTCTTTAGGATAGTGCAGATGATTATGGAGAAGCTGTCTTGTACTTTGTTTTTACGTTAAGTACAATATTTTTGGTAAACGTATCTTCAGTAATATCGCAACGTACACTGTTGTAAAACAAATATTTCTATCTATAAATACCTATGAGCAGAAATTACTGTCATTTACCAATTGTTTCAATCTTTATCATTTCGTACTTTTGAAATTTTAGATAGATGTATATAACTTCGCTAAAACGCCTACGATAAAAACTCTTTCATTTAAAAAGGAGGGACCTAAACTTTTCACTCAAGAATTAAATAGAGGTATATTAATCTTATTAAGTAAGCAAGTTCCCAAAAAGTGGCACAAGATTATCAAGTCCTCGGGAGTGCAATGCATTACTTGTCGCTTGCTGCACCCGGAAAAAAAAGTAACTAAGAAAAACAAAATATAGCGGCCCAGTAAAACTTAACTTACAAAACGAGTGCAAAGTTTTGAAGAAACATTTTCTTTAAAATGATTTAGGTGTGGATTTTTACGGTTAATCCTTTTTATAATGATTTTCCCTCCGAAAATGTGGAACTCTATCAAAATATCTGTACCTTTTTACGCAAATAACTAATATGAATTTCAGAATTTAGAAATTATGAAAAATCTATTTCTAGTTAAAACTTTTTTACTAGTCAACGCAATCGGAAGTCCTGTTAAAGAATATCCTACGTTTTGGTACTGATTGTTTATCATGTGGTAAGATGCACATAATAAACTTCCAATAATACCTATAGCAAGTTCTAAATGCGCGAGTCCAAATCGCACCTAGTCAGTCTTTTACTTTTGCAAAGTTCTAACCTATGTTATGAAGTAGGTAGTAACATAAATCTATGTATAACAGTGCAATTAGCTTCAAATAGCTTTCATCACATAAATATTAACAAAAGATCATCTGCTTACCGTTTAGTTACATAGTTTTGGATAAACTCAAAAACAGTTGAAATTCAACATTAATCAAAATTCCCATTTCAAAGGCTTACTAAAACGAATTCAAGTATGACAATTAAAAAGTTAAACGGCTAAAAATAGCAATGCAACATTTTAAGCAGTGGATTAATGGTATACTCTCATTTTGTCCGGTTACGATGAAAACTGTCGGATTTGGCTATATTCCCGCCACAAGTTGCAAACTAGATTTGACTGTAAAATAGTGTTGATTTAAATTGTACAAACTTGTTAATGTTAATGCAAAGCCGGGAAACTCATTTGTGTAGCTTGATGAACGATTTTTTTATAAAAGTTGTAAAAGGTAACGAGAACACTACACACAACACACACTATGTTTATTATATTTGGTTCTGAAGTTTACGCAAATACTCATATTACTCAATAAAACACAATTTTACGGATTGATTTCGCGAACGTTTATTTTTATTTAATGCCTGACGTTTCGAATGCTTTACAGCATCCGTGGTCACAGGCAGACTAAGATGTTATTTGTCATTACATAGTTATGAAAAATTAAATTAAACTCCCATCAAAATCAATCCGTAAATGTGTGTTTTATTGAGTTACGTTAATTAGTTAGATTCTAGTGAACCTGATCTATTTCTAGGGTAAACCACACTGAATAGATAAATAAGGTTAGAAATGCCCCGGTCAGTGCAGCAGAGGTGAGCTAGTTGTGAGCATATGCACGAGCAGTACTTCAGTCGCGTGACAAGAGCGTTGCACTAATATTCTGCAAGAACAGCGATTTTGTTGCACCAAGTATTTAAAAAAATACTCATTGATGACTGTGCACGCACATTACTAACAAAATTGCTACCTTAGCACGCAATGTATCGCATCCAATTTGCTTGGTTCGCTTGCGTACACAACGATAGGTTGTAGCTCACGGCACGGTAAAAATATCGATAAATTGTAATTTCCCTACTGATGTTTTTGAGAGATTAAAACATTATTAATTAGTTAAAATAAATATTGTTTAGTATTTATTTATAGCAAACTAGCACCCTCCCGCGACCTCGTTCCCATAAATCGTAGAATTTTTTATAAGCCCATACGCATTACTACTTCTATAGTCTTCCCCTATAAATATGCTATCTAAAAATGTATCTGACATAATTTATAACCAGACAAACAGTTTCTGATATTAGCGCGTTCAAACAAACAAACAAATACATCCAGCTTTTTAATTAGTATATTTATATATTATAGATAAATGTTATATGTATTTTACGTCCTTTGATACAACACGTAGACCGGGTCTGATTTTTTTTCTTATTTTTTATGTTGCATGTAGTTTTAATTTTTCTTGTTTGCTATTAATAAAATAAAGTTTTTTATACGGGGATATTATCTTTTTATTAAACAACAAAATGGAAATACTATGTACGCATATTGTCAATTATATGTAATTCTTTCGGATGCTAGAAAGAGTAGGCTATAGCTATTGTGCCATGTACAAATCTACCCTATCATAATCAACAACACCTAAAGGCCGTTCCCACGAAAAGTTTGCAGAAAAGTTTCACATTAAACACCCTTCGACAACATAAGAGCGTGGATGTCCACCGGCAATATGACCTTCTGAAGATTGCAGGATTGTATTAGACATAGTAGACCGCTTGCGACCGGTCGCTGTGGAAAACTGTGGGGTCTATATAACTATTCTGTTAAAACAAAAAAATATATTAATAAACTCTCTTCTTGAGAGCAACATCAATCACAAACATGTGTCAAAACATTGCGTTTTCAGACATGTCAAATTATTGTCAAAAATAAAATAAAAAATATGGACGCGTAGCAGGGCCTACTACATGGTCAATTAAATCTCTTCGACGAAGTCAGGACAATTTGGATCGAACTTCACTTACAGGTAAGTTCGTTTGATCATCCAATTTATTTTAATATTTTTTAAATCAAATTATTAATGTTAAGCAATTCGTAAAAGTATTAATTTTCTCTATTTCAAGTAAAGTATAGCAATACAATTTTTTTTCTTATTGTTATCTATCGGAAGGTAATTGTACAACCCTTTGATGCGATCAAATGTGCCGTAAAATTATGTGCAAAACTAAATCTTATGGTTTTTTTCAATTTATATTGAAAAAATACATTACACCGGTAATTGAAGTTATCGATATCGATCGACCTAAAATATCGACTTTTACCACAACGTAGTATTTTGACACTAAAGAATGAACGTAGCGGAATGATGATTGATTATTCCACAGCTAGCAGCTCTGTGATTGGTAGTTGGTTTTACGTACTAATTACACCAATCACAGAGTGTGCATCGAAAACTAAATTAGCTCAACTTCAGATCTTACAAAATAAAATAATTAAAATGCTTTTTAATTATAATTACCTAACAGAGACTAAAAAAAATATATCGCGAAACAAAAATAATGAATATTAAAAAACTATATATTTACAAAACTATAATTTTTATTCGAAAAAAACTTGACTCAAATATTCATTCCAGTATAACATTCATTAAACGAAAAAAGGTTCACAACCACTGCACTAGACGCGCCAGCTTCTTGGTTTTACCCAAACCACGAACTAATTACGGTAAGACGATGATAACTTTTGCAGGAGCACAACTTTATAATAATGTACCCTCAGATATAAAAGATATCAAATCATTCAATGTTTTCAAGACAAAATTAGCTCAGTATCTTATTGAAGATGATTCACTCATTTAAATATGTAATAACTTAATTAATTAACCAACATAAGTAATCTCGTAAATAGAATAACTATTTATTGCGTATGAGTGTGTGCGTGTGTGTGTACCGAAAAATGTGTCTTATTTTTTATTTTTTTTATATTATTGTGTTGTTTCGACGGCGAATGCATTAAAAAATGCATTAAAATCTGTAAACGCATTGTTCTCATGTAAGTGACCTAGTTAATAAGTCTTAGTGAGAATAAAGATCTTTAAACCTTAAACCTCACAGAGCTCCCAGCGGAAAGTGTGATTGGTTTGTGATATTGATGCGTTGATTCATTGATTGGTGCTTTTGGCACTGCAGCAACAACGCCGTACCGCCCACCGGCGACACAGGTTCTCATACAAACGAATTGTCAGAACGTTTCTAACCTTATTTATCTATTCAGTGGTAAACCATTACGTAGTGTAATTTATAAAAAAAGCTCCTTTACTAGTTGCGCGCGCATTCGCGCCAAAAGTATGACATGTATCTTCTGTCTCTCTCTTGCGCTGTAAAATGGCGTCGCGTGTTGTGTTCTATAAAATAAATGATTTTAACCGTGTTTACCGAAGCTCCTTTTAGCAGGGAGTTATTTTAAATGGCATGCAGAACTTTAGCTTTGGTCATGAATTCATTATTAACATTATGTATCTAGTTTTGGTTCGGATACTTTAAATTGTCCAACCCACTCGTAAAGTCAAGTGCACGAAGATATTAGGTACTTAAACCTTATTTCCATTTTCTGTCATTTTTCTTCGTTGCAGCCCAAGACGGTTAAGCTAGAATGCACAACACAACAACAAAACAAAATACAATTGACTTGTGTCTGCGCTTGCCTACACAAAATATTGTTTGATCCTTTCCGAACGAAAGGAAATTAAGTCGGAAACGACAAAGTATTATGTTTATTCAAATATACGAATGTCAAACAAACTCTTACTTGTGCAAACTTCCAAGTTTACCTGTTTCGAGATACCTTGGGATGTTCGTTTGTTTTCAAAATACCTAGATTGCATGAAATAATGTATGCCACTTCTGTCAGGAAAATGTGTCGGTAGCTAGTTTTTTTTATAGGGCTGATTTTTTAAACGTCAGATAAAACTCATCAGACTGAATAAGTAAAACGACCGAACTTAAAATGTCATTAATTAACATAAATGATTGCTGAAAAATAGGTGATGTTTTCAAAGTAGCCATATTGTATTTTATTAAACGAATGTTTCTTATCTGATTATTAAAAAATCTGGCCCTAATATTAAAACGAAAAGTGAGAATTTTAAACATAATATGTTAGCGAACAACTTGTCATTATTTACATTTAGTTTTATGAATAATGTCATCATCTAACTAATGTGTCTATCTCGTATCATAAATAAGCCGTCTATCAGTCAGATATCAAGCCAAAAATGTGTAATGTGAAAAAAAAGCCACCATTCACCTCATTCGAAAATGATATTTTTATCAGCCGAATCTGAAAAATTGCTCGTCATTTTTTAAGCCTCAAAGGATCGTTCTTTATACGGTTTTTCTAAAAAATATGACTTCACATAATACGCTATCGACAAAGGCGTGTGTTAGGGTCGTTTCATACAAGGTAACAACCAGCTTTTTCGGTCAGGAAGTCAGCGGACCTAGTCTGAAGAAAAAAATTTGACATTTCGCGTAGACATTGCTGAGACAAACTTCTTGACTTTTTTCGTGGATATTGATTTTTGAACTCATTTCGAAAATAACAAATATTTTTAAGATTTATTAAAGATATACGTAAATTTAAATGATAATTTTGCTTCAAGACCACGCCTGCAGGAATAAATAATTAAATTGTGTGTAAGAAATATTTACATAAATGGTCACTAGTTGGTATAGATAGTGCCATCCACGAACGCGCGCCCCATTCGTTTTTGATTGATGAAAGCTTGGGGTACGGGGTAAGTGGCATATAAAAAAATATGAAATATTAAATATTTAATAGTCATATTAATTATACGAGGGGGGATTGAAAAGTACTCGGCCTAACTAAGGAAATAAACCCATACAAAATAATTTATATTTTTAATTTCTTACTTAATCACCATAAAGCTGAATGCACATCTGTCACCTTTCTTTCATAGCGTTTATACCGTTGAAAAAAAATATTAGTTCCGAGAGTCAAAATACGCGTCTACTGATGCTTTGACCTCCTCGTTTGTTAACAATTACAAACATCTTAACTGGTTTTTTAGGTTAGGAAACAGAAAAAAGTCTGATAGTGCCAGATCAGGTGAACAAAGCGGATGCGGTAACATTTCAAAGCCACAAATATGAATTTCAGCCTTTGACTGCACAGTTGTGTGAACACAGCCAATATCTCGATGTAACAGGACTTTTCTTCGGACCACTACTGTGGGGTTTTCTTTTATTTCCCTACGTAAATTACATAGTTAGATGCAGTGGTCATTACAGTTTATATTCTGATCATTTTTAAAACAGTAAACCACATTCACGCCCTTTGAGCCTCGGAATACTGAAGCCATCACCTCATTTGCCGACAAAATGGACTTAGCCTGTGTAAGGGTGGTGAAGCAAACTTTCTTCACTAATTTGATTGTAAATTTACGTCCGATGTACTGTGATAAACGTATGATATGTACAAAGAAAAAAAAACCTTCTGGGTCGACATGAAATATCTCTAAACAGCCGCTGAAAAAGTCAATCGCGTTCATATTGGTCGACTCAAAGCAGCCGCGGGCCCCACCTCGCAGTCAGCTTGTGGAAACCGATTGAGTTGACTATGATATTTTAATATTTTCCATGAAATATGCCAACAATCTCGGTTACCTATTCCATTTTTAATTTGCGGTCTTGCCTAACCAAATCGTGTACATTTTAGACTTTTTGTCAGTACTTGACGTTGAAGGCCTTCCAGGGCGGGTTTGTCTTTCACCCTCTCTATCCCACGTTTCAATTCTGATATTAATTTTTTTGACTGTTGAATATGACAGAACAAAATCCCCTAAAATACTGACTATATCATCATGGATGGTTTTTCTTGATAATTCTTTCACATGGAGGTACCTTATCACAGCACGCTGCTCAGTTTGCTCCATTTGCGAAAGTCACGGCGGATTGCCTGATAAATAAATTTATAAAATCACAACTAATGAACGCACACATTTGAAACTTCGCACAGTTAACCAAAATAAAAGGAACTAAATAATGTACGTAGTTTTGATTTAAAAAAATGAATGGAACTGTATCAGGCCGCGTACTTTTCAATCCACCTCGTAATATCATCAAATATTGGCAAAATCTTGCACAAATGTACAATAAACGATTAGGACGAAATGCAGCGCGCGCCTTCGTGGATGGCACGTACATAATAGCAACGAGGACGAGTTGTATTTTGAACTTTATGTGGATAGATTGGATGTCGTAACCGTGTTTCAAAACCCTTTCGGAACCACCAATTTTACATGATTTCTACTATTGTTTTTCATCTTTTTTCAAGTATTTTAATGAATATTCCTAATAGTCACACTAGTCGTCTTTGGTATCTGAAAGGTATATAACGATCAATTCAAAATGTAGTATACACGAACACAAATATACTAATATTCATTAGAATCAAACGATATTTCTTTCACCTAAAGAGAGAGAGATATAACAACGATGACGGCAGAAAGGTCGAAGTTTTGCGGCTTAACTTTAGTAGTCGTCGGCAGCTGTCGGGCTCCTCTACTTTTATAAAAACGCAAATAAAGGTGATATTTACTGGCACCAGTGGCTAATGTGTGCCACTTCATACTAACGCTACGCCATAAAATGCTAATCAGTAGCGGCATATCAGTGGCTAGTTCACACAAAATCTAGGAAATTGTCGTTAAATGTGTGTGTGGTCTGCACGAACCCTAACAACTACGTCATCACAGTTCCCATACGACGTGGGCGTCACCGGGCTGCGTATGACATCGGATATGATGGATGGCGCGACTTTTGCGTCGGATTTGTCGAAATTAGCCTTTGCATGACTGCAATTGACGGCGTCAATCAATTGGCCACTAACATACGGTTTACGTTGCGTTTTTATAACAATAATGCCCAGTACTATTAGCTAGTACACGGACCTAAAAATATTAGCTAACGTCGGAAATTCTCCAAATAAAATACAAATTTTTGTACACGTAAGTTTGAGATGGCAAACTTATGTTGGTACAAATTCAAACTTCATAGAACAAAGTTTGTATGCTGTGACAAAACCAACTAATAATAACGCACTATTGCTACAGGTACCATTTTTATTGTTAATCATAGTTTGAGTGAATTGATTCATAGTTTCAATGCCAACGCTTAAACAATGATAGCAAAAAATGTGAGCATTGAAACACCTCACTGAAATTCCCGTCAAATACACATAAATTACAAATAGAATTGATATTTAAATACAATGCCATTGTTATTAGTAAGTAAGTAGGTTAGTATAAAATATTCATTTCAAAGATAGTGCTTAAGTGACTACCAAAAAAGTAGTAACTGAGTTATGCTGATGAAATTGGAAATTGTAATATTCTGAAATTAGTCCGCCCTATCCAATTTTCATAGTCTTTGAACGAATAAAAAACTCTAGCAATGAGAGATTTCTTTTCCCATCCTTGCATAATCCTATCCATTCTAGGCGGTTCAATTAGGGCTATCAATAGGATTTCTAAGTAAAAAATCAAAAGTAACATAAAATGAATTTTGTTTTTTATGGGTATCCTGAAAAAAAAATATCTTAATTCGATAGATTTCCTGAGTTGAAGTAGAGTTTGCCTTAAAATTTTCCACTCATGCCGTCTGAAAATACAATTTAGATGTTCGGAGCTATTAAGAAAAACGGTAATTAATTTATTTACTTCGCTTGAGTGAGCTCTTTAGGGTTTGTGAGAAATAAATAACATTCTCTATTTTGAATCTTTTTAGGCCGCACGCAGGAGCTTGTAAGGAATTTCCATAAACAGTGGCAAAAATTATGTGTCACAACTTTTCTCAAGTAACCATTAAGCCTTAACACGTTCCAGGACACTATTCCAGACACAATAGATGTTTTATTGTTTTCACTCCTGTAGGCGTTTGGCGCAACTGAATTAGGAAGGCAAAGGGAAGCGCTTCCTACCGACCGGGTGTTATGGCCGGGGACCAAGGTCCTATGTTCACCGTCTTGGTTTATTCATATATAGTGAGATGCGATCTAAATCTTTAATATCGCGGTTCAGTCTCCATACATCGACTAACAGCGCCATCTAGTCGTGTCGAGCCGAGTCAGCGTGTTGCGATGACATGTAGTGACAGCGGTAGATCATAGATGTCGCTACAGGCGTTCACTGTCCAGGAACGTGTTAAGAATGTATCTGAGTATTAATGTTATTACTTACTTACCGGGTTGACGCTGAGTCAAAGTGAGTCTTGGCCTCCGACACCAGATCACGCCATGCCTCTCGGTCTTGCGATAGTTCTTGCCAGTCGCTATGGCCGAAGTTGAGCAGGTCTTGAGCTACAACGTCCTTCCAGCGGTACCTAGGACGTCCAACCGGGCGTCTCCCATTTGGTTGTCCCAGGTACGCTCTCTTCACGGCTTCATGGATGTTATTATATTAAGTAATAAAACTCAAACATTTTGAAAGCCAGAGTGAAAGTTTATTTGGATGAAATCGCTTCATCTATCGGCTATACCTCTATGTTTGTGCCATTCTTCGTTTAATTTGACTCTAGCTAAGTGTAGATTTAGCTTAAGTGTGGCGAATACACAATGTCTTACTGGTAGATAATGCTTTCTTGAAGTCTGCCATTTGTTCTTGCTTTTGTCTTTGCAATAAAGGATAAAATAAATAAATAATAGAGCCATTAAGCTATAGAAGACCTTTCTACAAGCCCATTCTAGTTGATAAAAAACTTAACGTTTTCATCTGTTTATTCATTGACAACCCTTGTTCCAATCTTTCGCAAGGGGCATCCATTTGAATGGCCAGTCTTATGCATATTAATTCTGAGAATGAATGGCTTAGATTGAATAGGGTGCATCCAACGAAGCGATACATAAATATTTAAAGAGTTCATGATAGATTCAAGAGGCTTTCAGTTAACTTTTTAGTTACTTTATGAGTTTTTGAAAGGGACCTGATTGAATTATTAAGCGAAGAAGACCCAATAATACAGTTATTTATTAACACAGACACCGAATTAATCGATATAAGTTTAAAATAACGAAGATGAATTAGCTAACCGAGTAAACGCTTTGCTGTGCATGTAGGTCGGTGATCTCTTACTGCCTGTTCCACAATGTCCTCATAAGTTATGGTTAGCGTTATCTGTCCAATACGTCATACGAAACGACGTTCCACTTTTGAATTATTCGCTGGTTAGTTCTTATTTGTCTATAGTGAAACGAACCCTTATATTATGTTCACATGTGGGTATATTGTTAGACCATAACGCTTTAACTTGAGAATAAAAAAATACCGTCTTCATGTTTTACATGTTACTTCAAGGTAAAAATGTTAATGCCTTAATATTACCACATACTCGTACCTCCCAAGTAACTGAAACATTGCACTGTCGTCAGTAAGTAAAGTAAAGTAAGCCTCTAACGTCCCACTGTTGGGCAAAGGCCTTACCTCAACTATGAGGTAGTTTAAGCCATACTCCACCACGCGGGCTCAAAGCGGATTGGTGGAGGGGTGTTGTACTGTCTTCAGTGATCTGCTTTTGTAACGGGTTGCGCTGTGTAATTTTGCTATTGCAAATGCTTCTTTAAACACACCGACAAAATAATGGTCTAGTAGTTAATTAGAGGAACCAGAAGCTTTAAATCAACTGTTTTAACGTGAAATTACTAAAATTTTAACTTAGTTCCCAAAGAAATGGACTAGCTGGGTGGAAAAAATAGTGTAACTTGAAAATGTCAATTGATCTTTGTACAGCCACAGAATACGGTTATCATAAGAATATACGTCTCAATAGTGTGCAAAACTGAACTGTATCGACACAAAACGGACAAACGCGGGAAGGTAAGCGGGGGCGCGTGACATGCATGACAGGTCCATTCTTATAATGATCGGGTAATATTTATTTATCTGTGGAATTGTGTGATTTTTCTCGCAAACTATCTGTCAATCTTATAAGAAGCTGAGCTGTTGATTGAATCTTTGGCCCAGAATTGAGAGTCAAAAATTCGCGATTTTTACCATTTAATGTTTTCGGTATTACGAATAAGTACTTTGATGAACTTTTTATTGCTACTCACACAATTTTATTACCCCTGTTTACAAGCCTGTGAAATTTCAAAGCATTTTTGCACCAAACAATTTAATTAAAGCAATAAATATACAAAACAACATGAATTCGTTTAAAAACGTAGTAAAAAGGCCATGATTAATCACACCATGCTTGCAATTATTGCACGTTTTATTTGAGATTTATGACTTTGTACGAATATACGGCTGCAGTATTTTTAGAATGGAATTTAAAGGTTTTGACAAAAGTACCACAATTAAAATTATTTATTATTTGCAAGCAAAATTGTATCAAGCCAGTCCACTTCACTTTATTATAAATTTTAAAGGCGATGAAAGAATGGTTTATCATTTTTTAGTTTCTAAAAATTTACAAAATAGTTATTTTGGGACTTTTTCGAAGGAATATTTAAATAGTGTTTCAGTTAATCATTAAATTAACTCTTCTTCTTTCTTCTTTGCCCTAGCCTTTTCCCATAATTTGGGGTCGGCTCTCCTCGTTCTGCGGCGCCTGGACTGTCTGTCCTGGGTTGTCGAAATATTTGTTTCTGTAAGCTCCAAGTCTTTGCTAATCGTGGACTGCCAGGTGGCCAGTGGGTGGCCTCTACCTTTCTTGCTTTCTGGCGTTGTATTGTTGAGGTTAACTACAGAAATAAAATTTAAAGCTAAAACGAAGTTCGTATTTGATCCCAATGAACACAGTAAGGCTCCTAGATCTAAGTTTATGAAGTGTTACGACGGTTGCAACTCTGCACAGTGTTCAAGTCTCAGCGGTTTTCATACATTAATCTTTAGAGTGCGCGGGGTAACGCTAACAAATGCGGTCTAACGTGGTCATATTACTACGATCCCCAGCGGTATTACGTTACTAATGTAAACTTCTGCGCTCCTAGTAGTTTTTTAAATATTTTTAGCTTAGCCGCTCAAAGAATGCTAGTTTGATTTTTTGGAAGATATGTCAAACTTCCTGACTTGACCTGAACTGAACCTGGTTTGTACCTGGATGCCATAAGTGGAATACATCAAGTGCCATTTGTATGGCTGCCCTATGTGGGATTTATCGTACATAGCTGATAGTTCAAGCAAATTCCAATTGTAAAAAAAACTTAATAAATAGGCACGAGGGATTTCTGCAAATTTTGCATTGCCATTGAGGATGAAGAAACTTCCCATATGTATTGTGTTTAAAGTATTTTTTCTAGTTTTTCGCTCAGCGATTCGTTAATTGTGTTTGTGGCGACTGTCTACGAAGTTTATGAGCTTGAAATTTAAAGGCAAATCTTTTATCTGTACGTTACCTAGTGGGCTGTACTAATCAAAATCCCAATCACTAAAGTAGCGCAACGTATTTCCAAACTAAGCCTTTAGAAAGACCGGTCAATGAAATAGAAATAGCATCAATGTATCCCGTACCTGTCTCTGCACGGTCAAATAAACATCAAAACTATTCAAACACTATCGAGTACTCGCTTTTAGGCCAATCACTGTTCAACAGTACAGCCAGCACATAAGACTAAATATATTTGTTAAAAAGTAACTCTAAATGACAACTGCATAGCGTACCACAGTGTTTAGCTTGACGTGCTGTCCGTATATTCATGGAAAATTTGTAAGTGTATCGAAATACCACAGTGGCAGACCCTAGCATTGGAATTAGTTTTTTCGAACGAAATAATTTCAAGTCGACAAATTAATTACAAATGACTGAGATATGATGCGACACAATTTGACTGTATGTTTTTTTACCGACTTCAAAAAAGAAGGAGGTTTTCAATTCTACCTACTTTATATTTTGTATCTTTGTTACCTGATTTGTTGAAATTAATTCGTTTACTTACCAAAGTTGGGATCTGATGATGGAATGTTGGTGTAATCAAGGGAAACCCTCAAATGTTGGATGTATAGTGTTTCTGCACTAGTATATTAATTATGTCATGTCTTTGCGTCTGATATACTTACGTTTACCATTTTGTGGAGGAGTTTAGTAATTGACTCACTAGAACTTTTGTGAGGTACTGAATAGCATTGTGTAAAACGAAATCAAATGATGTATTCCCCCTTGACTCCTTACATATTTAGTATTTTTTTCACAAAAAAAACATATAACTGAAATAAAGGATTAACTGTTTGAAAGTTAGGACTCCAATTTAGGCGAACTAATAATTTTTAGAGTGTGCCCCTGATGGTACTTGAGATAGCCGCGATGCGGTGGCACCGATTCAAAAAATAGTAATTGGTAGTTTTTCAAATCTAGACGCAGGCCTTTTCATGTAGCTATTTTTCTGTCTTATAAAATTTCAATAGTATTTTATCAAGTTTTTTTTTAATATCACCATGAAAAATTCATGTCCCACCTTGTACTTACGAACACCTACATAGAGCATTCGTGTCGTGTGAATCATCCTTTATTACATTATGTAGGTAATGTCGGCAATGTCTATTGGTTCTCCAAGATTGGACGAAGCAATCTATCATGAATGGCGTCTTCTCTGGTCTTGCCTTTGACAGGTTTAGGCTGATCTGGAAGACGTCCCCTAAAACAAAACCTCAGGTATCTGGGTTATAATCCAGCATTGAAATCGATGTCAAAGGAAATATGGCGCCCGTACTTAACAAATTACTTGCCTTAATTCCATTTCTTAGGTATTTTCCTGCTCATAATATTCGATGACAAAATAGAATAGTGATAGAATAGTGTGGAAGCGCAAAACATACTGCGCCGACCCCAGATAACTGGGAACAGGGTAAGAGAATGATGATGATGATGAATATTCGATGACAAAATATAATTCACTGTGCAGCATTAGATTTTTTTAATTGGTTTATTTTTGCATCCAGTATAAGCCAAAGTGTAGCTAAAGCGCTAGAGTCGATGATGAAATAGGATGAATGGTTTGAAATTTTATATTCAGGTGCCAAATTATATTCACTTACCGATTTTCGGTAACGGCAGTTTGCTATAGCGGCGAATCGCATAAAAGCCGGTCCCTTTATTTATTTGTTTAAGAACTTTATCACAGCACAGTAATGCTAACAGTTGCGTAAACATGCTTAAAAAAAACTCTCCTAGTCATACCCTTAAGTCATGCAGAAAGATTGTAAGTGGGTGCAGGAGCATAAAAATTTAAAAAAAACGCAACAAAATTATTATTATGGAGCATTATAATGTTATACCTTTTATTACATACCATAATATATATTTAATTTATTACATTTAATAAACAAATAAGTCTAATATAACTACCAAATACATAAATAGCTTAAAAAATATACATACATACATACATATTTTAAGTTCCGAAATTATTTAGCCAGAAACTTACGCAGTTTGTTCTTGAAAGACAATTTCGTCTCTGACCTCCGTCCTGCTACCTTCTACTTAGCTAGGTATAAAACCAGAATCAGAATGTCTCATTTGATGGCCCTTTGAATTCAAATGAAATTAAGACATTATATTTATGTTTGATTAATATCAATGTCAAATTAAATTTCACAAAGCTCAAATTAATTTATCTTGAGAAAGATATAAATTTATCAAAACAACAATTAATATTTTGTAGATGAGAAAGTTTCAAAGCATTAACCACAGTTAAGAGTGAAATTGAAATAAACAATTTTGAATTTAAGTACAAGAAAATGCATAAACTTGGGTGCACATGATATTTAAATCATAAGAAAAACATAGAAATAGAAACCTTAACACATTCCGGGACACTTCTCCAGACACAATCGATGTTTTGTTGTTTTCTCGCCTGTAGGCGTTCACTGTCCCGGAACGTGTTAATTTAAATAAACGCGTTCCCCTGAGATGGATCTACCATTCGTTGGTTATGGTTTTTAATTTAATATACCTAGGTGTTTGCTTCGTCACAAAAGTTCTACGGACTTGTCGCTTTTGCTTTTACAAATATAGGTAAAATGTATAATGTAGTTTTTCAGTTTTGTTTCGTTAATTTCATAAAAAAAATTATTCATGTAAGTATTTTTTTTTCTGAAGTCTGAATGTCCTTTCAAAAATATTCTGTGGGTATTTTTTTTGCAAAAACTAAAAACATTTATTTATTATCTTAATCTATCTATCTATTAGATGGCTCCTAAAAGGCTTAATTTTAAAACAGAGTGCCTATTATGTTAACAATCATGTGCTTTATGCATTTGAAAGACTTATTATTTTGAAAGTCGTCGCTTAGGTTCACTTTGAAAGCTTTATACATGAAAGTCTTATCTTCGTGCGATGGTTTGCAATTTCAGATTAAAACCCAGATAGTATTTTTATTCTCTTTTAAAATTAAAACGTAAGCAAATATTCCCCTGGTAATAATAGCTATCAAATGATTGTTTTAAGTAGGCAAGCGAAGCGATGTTCCGGTTGCACGAATTCGGTTTTTATTTTACAACTAGCTTTTGCCCGCGACTTCGTTCGCGTGGACTTCAGGTTCGTCCCGTCTAGTAGCGCAAAAAATGTGTTTTTTTACGACCTCACATTAGAAACCTCAAAAATTGTAGCCTATATGTTATTCTGATGTATAAGCTATATTGTGGTAAAGTTTCATTCAAATCCATTCAGTAGTTTTTACGTGAAAGAGTAACAAACATCTATACATCCATACATCCATTCTTACAAACTTTCGCCTTTATAATAGTAGTAGGATGATCTTCTATTGTTGTTTGTTTAATTTTATTAACACAGACAAAAATAGGTGAGTTTTTGCCGTGAAAAATCTTTTGAGGCAAATGCTTAACAAGAATTCTCGATTTCAAGCAAGAAGCATTGTGTGATTTATGAAATGCGATTGGTATTGATAAATTAAACGTTTTACCAAAAAGTTTTATTCATAAAATTTTATCGGGATGAAACAAACCTGAAATAGGTAATAACATTATATTTTAGAATTAATGACGTCGTGATAAAACTAGGCTTGAGTAAAATGTGCTTCAAATAAATAGAATCAAAATGTCTAAAGGCAGGCTTCAAGAAGATAGTTGGGCTAAAACGCTAAGCTGTCTCAAGATGGCAATGATCAATTCGATGAAGAAGGACAATGGAATTTTATTAGTTTCTACATAAATATTTCGTTAATTTTTTTTAAAGCTCCGCAATCAAAATAGCTTATTCAAAAAATATTGTTGTAAAAATAAAACATAGCAGGATCGGAACAAGTTTTTCGGCAAATCGGATTATAGTGACAATGTTATCCGGTCAGCTGCGAATTGACATAGTCAGTCAATACAGCAGGGCCAGAAAATCGATGGTGGATGTCAGCCCTCTTTCATCCGTTGATCCAGCGTCTGACCTCTTATCTGCCGTGTCAGATAGACTGTCTATATTTTCACATAGCTACGCACCTGGCTGACTTTTGCTGTGAAGGACCGCGACAAATGAGGATATACTGGGCCTGAATTTAAATGTGCAATGACTTAACCAAACTAAATGTCTCTTTCTCTTCTAAATAAATGATTAGAGATAGACTGCAATTATTTAGAAACGTTAAACTTTATAAATTGAGCATTTTACCTAATAGGCGATAAGGCGATAAACATTATTAGTATGTTCGGAATTAAGTAATGAAATACGTCTTTACGAATACGAAATTAAATGAATGCGGTATTAAAATTCTTCGTTTTTATTTATGAATCGCTTACTTTTTCTTTCTATGCTGTCTTTGCCTCAACGGCGTTCTTAATGAAAAATGAAATGAATCTGCATATGCATAAGAAAATTATGTCGCATATTGCAAATGCCTTTAAGGTACAACCACATTATCATGTCATTCTACTTCTAACAGTTTATTGTATTATCTCTTCATTTACTTTGAGTTTCTTAAATTTTTAGAGGTCATTTTGATGGAATATTTATAACAAATATTTAAGAAGTTAGTGCCATATTTTTTTATAAGTATTATAATAATACATGTAAAAAAACTGTTCTCAATATATCTACACTTAAGAAAACATAATAAAATCCAAATTCGAATGTTTGCTGAGCTGAGTAACAGTTTTGATGAGGTCGTGGCCTTACACAGTTTGCAAAGGAATGATGAGACGATCTCAAACATTGCTTGCTCGCTCCCAGCTTGTCATTTAGATACAGTATGCAACGAATTCGCTGCTTGAAAACTAATATCGTGTTATTAAAGTGTTTTAAGACAGCAATAGGCAAAAGCTTAAGACATTCAGTAAATATTACATAAGAAACCTAATACATATAGACCTGGAACAGAAAGAAAATCAAATTTCGGTTATTTTTTCCAGAGCCTTCCACCAACACCTTAAAGGCTCTGCTACCTGCGATTATTTTGAAAGAAAAGAATGCATTCTCAAGCGGTTGACCTGTAAGAGAATTCCTTAGGTCATTATGTCCGCCAATTGCACAACTTACAGTGCAATAAAGTTGAAATAAATAAAAGTATTTGTGATTGTTAATCTTAGTTAAAACAGTTTGATTATGTAACACTGTTTACTCATGCAAATATCAGTAACAACTTGAAATTTCCGTTATAATATTTTTTTTGATTAAAGTTCCTCTGAAGTAAAGGCGTTAAACAAATAAAACTATTAACTTGACGCCAGGAAGAGTGTAAGCCAATTCAATTAAAAGTTGGCTAAACTTGGAGTATAGTGCATGAAACGGAGGCGCAAAAACTGCTTTCTGCAAACATTGTTGGACTATGTCGGGATGAGGCAAATTACTCAGATGTTGTAGAAGTGAATAAATAAGCTCAGAAAATGAAGAGTTCTACGAAAAGGAAAGTAACACACAGTGTTTGACCTTTGGTTATTTTCTAAAACCAATTGGTGATTTTTAAGTTGAATTAAGATATCTCAGGTGTGATTTGACCTTATAGAGAAAAAGCTCGTCGCTACCATTTTTTCTTAACCTGCTGGAAGTAAGAAAAAAAGTTGATTTCTGACTCGATTTAACCCTTCTGATTCCGCAATAATAGCGATGACATGGATATATTTTTTGTGTGAATACATAAATAAAATACAAAATAGATATTTATCTCAATTTGAATTTACATGCTTCACTTTTACAGTCTATTATGCATGTGTATATTTAATATTTAATATGTTAATATTTAAGCAAATACTGGTTGTCTTGTTTTCCTAGAATAGCCTCTTGTTTCCAAAGTAAAGCTGCTTTAATATTCAGTAGCTTTTAATATTAAATCTGTGTGCAGTCACGATAGAATATTGATAGTGTGTGCTCATAAATATTTCTTGCCTCGGTTGCAGTTTTTGGTCTAAGCTAGCAACACTTAGCATAATATACTGAAAGGCAAAGCCAACTGGTTAGAGGTGATTCAAAAATAAAAATACCTTAGTGCTTACCTCAAAGTAGTGTGTTGCTTATATTTGTCCTGGGACTTCCTTACCTTTATTTGCACACATACAATATCTCTTAAGATGACTCTGGATTTCCAGTATCGTATTCCTGCATGAATGACTTATGCCTTGACTGGCCGTTTGACTGTATGGAAAAGTATATTCAAAGTGTCAATTCAACTATTTTAGTCTGTCAACCGATTTCTTCTTTCGAAGCAGCTTTCAGCGGCAAGGGTGGCGAGCCGACTCAGTGGATTTATAAATTTTAATACACATAGTTTACGTCATACTAATTAAAAAATAGAGCTATTATAATTTTTCTCCCCGATCAAAAGTAAATTCTACCAACAATACAACGACTAACCCTCACTGCTATTATAATTCCTGTCTTCAATTGCGCATATTATGACGTCCCTCCAATTAAAACCCTATATGGTCCATTTGGTACGTTCAGCTCGATTTAACCCGAGTGCAGTGTACATCAACAATTAGTGAAATTCGTGCAAATTGTGAACTTTATCGCTTGTAAAATGGGAAGCTATGCTACCTGTTAAGAGCTTGGAATAACTCGCCAGAGTGTAATTGTTACCTGACAAGTTAAGGGTTAAATAAATAGTAATGAACTTTGTTCAGGTTGTAATCGTTGAGTTCCCTGTGGCAAGCAGGAATATAATAGGTTGAGAAATACGTTAGAAAGATATATTTCGTGCTTGTTTATTTATTGAAGACCTTTTCGTGCTTATTTTTACCTTTACTTACTCGTGCCACTAGATTTTTCTTTTTTCACACTGTAACAAAAATCTAAAACTACAATCGCTTCAAGCAATATGCGCCTAAATTGTACTGCAACTTAATATGTATGATGTTATTCTATATTTTTAATTGATTATAGTGTGCAGTAAAGTGTTTTTCTTATAATTTCTCATTATCTACTTATTATTGTAAATACACAGTTTAAGTCTTTATAGCTTTACAAAAGGGTTTTAGTTAAACTTAACCATTCTTTTCAAGTCTATCTGTTCACAAACTTTTGATTGTGTTACAATTACACTATTAACCATAGATATGTACAGAATGCTCATATCTTGAAAGCTCAACCTTTTTCATCATTAACTCAAGGGCAAGGTAACTCGCAAAAACGAAGTCGTAACATGATTACAAGCCCCGAGAGATGGCCCAGAGCTAACTAAGCCGACAACATGATAACTAAACGAGTTACACTCACTAACACCATTCCGAGTGGGCGAGACAATATCGTAAGAGCTTCGTAATGTGTATACTTTGTTTGGGAGTTTCACTAGAATAAAAAAATACTATGTAATTTTTTAACTTCATATTTGTAAGCTTTGTTATTTTGAAGCATTATTTTAGTATGAATCATTTCGTTTGCGTAACTTTAGGGGGTCGTTTCAAGTTGAACTTTATCAAAATGATGAAGCTTAAGTGGAAATCGTAGTAATGGTTTATAAAAAAGTTTTTTAGGAAGCCATTTAAGGCCATAAAGTCTAAAAAGGTTGAAGTTGAGACAAATAACTTAAGTCTTTAAAAAAACATTAAAGCTATGTCTTCACTTTTAAATGTTTGTTGAAGAAATGATTATCGCTTAATCGTTCTTGGCTTTTAAGTCTTATTGTTTAAGTCTATCAACAGTTTCTATAAAAACAAGAGGAGTCTTGTTTAGGAGTCAAGAGCAAACCCATACTAAATAAGTAAATAAAAAACAACGTAGAATGCAAATAAAACTTATAAATGGGTAAGTATTTTTAAAATCAAATAATATTAAAGTAACTATGCATTATCTTGTCTAAAGACGCCTCAAGCAATTGTCGCTAAGTTGTTGAAAATTTCAAAATTTTTGCCTTTTTATAAAGTTGATTAGTACATTCTTAAAATATTAATTAAGAAACCAAATATTTCGCACGGGCGGGACTCGAACCAGCATTTTCTATCTTATTTCATCTTAAGAATTCAAATATGACTCTGTGAGAGTTAATAATCATTCTAAACCATTGACTCGTAGATGATGTCAAGTCCTCACGAAATCATTATAACACTGTTCAGTTTGTGCAAAGGCAAAAATGCATTTTCAGCACCTCATCGCAGGGTTTCAATTTATTTATTAAATAAAATTTTAAGTTTGGCAAGGCTGGCCGAATCCAATATTCGACTTGTGAAAACACTCGGAACCCGAATGCAATATACCAGTTAATACCCGGTCGAATATTGGAAGGAACTCGAATATTTGCTCCCTATATATTATATTTCGTCCCTCTGTCCAATACCCAAATCAATCAAGCCTTGCTTTAATATATTTTCAATAAATACGGTTAATAAAAATTACTGTGACGTTACCATTAATAAAAAGTATGTTAAGTTCTTATAATTTTAAATTATGATGAGTAACTCAGTATCGCACTAACCTAAAAAGTCATAAAAAGAAACATAATTTAATCTAGATCACATTTTTAAACTTTTTGAATCATCGAAAAACTTTCGCCAACGTAATTTCTCAATTTCAGACTCCTAAAAAGTTAATTAATGACTTTACTCAGTAATAAAATCTCTTGCATCGTAATTTTGTTAAAGAACACCCTAACTAAGCAGGTATCTAGAGATACCTACGTGATTACTAATCAGATCTTCGTTTGTACACGAGTTTCTGAATATTTTAAAAGAAATGAGCTCATTTAAAGCAGCTACATGTTTTTAGAAATACTATTATTTATTAGTGTAACTAATTTATGTGCCTTTGAACGACCTGATATACAGGGTGTCGTTTTGGTCAGCGACGAGCGACTCGGGGATGATAATATGAGATATGCTTATTCCAAAAAAAAATAGGCCTTTGCCCAAAAAAAAGATTTTCTTTAAATTATATGCAAGTTTTATAAGCAAAAACTTCTTCACAACCTTCTTAAAAAAATCAAAATGAATGGGAAAAATCACAGCCTCGCGCGTATTTACGAAATACTATGCCGTAGCTAGTAAGCTACGAGTAGGCGACCTGGTGTTGATAGTTTTGTCTCGCCCGCTATATTGTAATACAACTTGATTTTGTGGGTCTTTACTCTTTTCCATTAAAAAAAATATTTAAAAAAATATTATTTTGGCATCAGTATCGTTTGTACAACCACCCCTGAGTCGCTCGTCGCTGACCAAAACAACACCCTGTATATGATTTTATATGTTAATACCATAGAAATATTATCTCTTTTGGAAAGGAATATTAATTTTATGGTTAATACTATTTATATGAACATTATATAAATGGGTTGATTGAATCCTAACGGCCTTAAAGACTGAGTGGTCACATGGTTTACAAATTGTACGTATTGTAAGGTTGGTGACTTTAATTCCTGCCTCTTATGTAAACTTTTCCATGTAGGTACAGTATTATATATTTTTAGCATAAAAAATTAATCTGTATTTGAATTCCACTGCTTATTCAACATATTTGCTGCTAATCACCATATCTGATGGCCACCATGATGATGGATTACTATTTGCCACCTGTGACTCCGCTAGTAGCCTACAGTACAGCATGTCGATTCACTAAGCAAATGACAAGGCTGTCACCGAGAACTACGAGTACAAGATAGTTTGACGATTTTCTTTTACTTCAACATAGAGCAGCGCATTTAGAACCGTCAAGCTATTCTAAAATTCAAGCTCGACGTCAAACACAGCGGTGATGTTGCCGTTAGTGAATTGCCCCCCTGCTCAGCCCTAGACTTACTTCTATCTAAGGCTGTCTAATTCTATAGTTAAAAAGTTGCTCACAATTATTATAGTAATACAATCTAGCGTAAAACCTGCAAGCTTGAGTTACAAATTAAATTCTTAATTTTCTAGATTCTTAAAAAGTAAGGGACGTCTTGTTCACAAAGTACTTCACTGGATACATCGTTCATTCTTACAGAAGGGAAAACATTAAAATGGCGTTACACAAACTAGGGTATAAATCTTTTCATCCAGACAAACAAGGGTTCGTAATGAAATATGATTTAATGCGCGCGGCCCGGTGCACTTTCAAGGTAAATAGGTTGTCTGTCATCCGCGACTTGAAAGGCATAAGCGATTCGCTTTTTTCAGGAGATAAAGATTACCTTACGAATTCGCATGCAGCAACGATGCGGCTGGACGATACCAGCAAGGATGCTACTCATCCATCCAGCTATTAAAAGCGAAACATAGCATATGCTTAGTTTACATTTCGCATTCAAATATCACATTCCGCATTCTAATGTGGCGGTGAACTAACGGCGTTACTCGGCGAATCCTTCCATACAAATGATACTCTGTCTGTCTGTTACCAGATCTAGACCCTTTGAAGGAAAGCTTTCATCCAGAAACGATTATAAGAAGAAATGAAGTTGGATTAGTAAATAACAGTTCAAATTAAATCTGCTTATTGCGTGCTTATTGGTATATGCTGTCCCGCGTTTTCAAAACGCGCTTCTGCATCGATGTTAAAAGTCGCAGTGTGTAAAGGGTCTTAGAGATGGAGACCTTAAACGAACTGCAAGGAGAAAGAATAAGTTTTTTGTCTTTACATGATTTTATGTCCTTTCAGGCTCACTTTAAAACACATCAACTCCTATCTCTTATCCCTTGCACCACTCCCCAAGTTAGTGGGACTCCATCCGTCGCGCTGTCACCGTGACTGCTCCTCGCAGATTCTATTCCACGAAGAATGGTGCCCCGGGAGCGTATTATTTAAATCGCGTCCATACTCGCGTAATAAATGGACTGTGCTTTATAGACGAGCGTGAGGTATGTTTTGAAGCATTATCTGCAGGCGGAAAATCCATGGAGGGTTAGCGTGGGGCTTTTACTGGCATGTTTTTGTTTAACTTAAATAATAATATTGGTTCGCAATTTCTGGATGGGTAATGTGGTCGAGTGAACATTATTACTATAAATAATAACTTGTACCTATAGTCTATCGACATGTAAGTAATATCATAGAAGCAAATATTTGATAAACTAAGCATCTTAACAACGATAACACTCACGCACGACAGATTTTTTATTTTATTTTATGCTACCTACAAGCAAAATTTTTACAATTTGACAATGTCATACAGTTGGACTTACAGAATTGAATGTGAAGTTCACGATCGCCTTTTTTAAGTTGAATTTTTTAAATCCTTTTGTATCGGAAATGTCAAAAAATGGATTTGCTTGGTTACGAGAAATGACGATTTATCCTAAACTGTCAAACGATATTTCTAACTTTTTCAAACAAACCTATCAGCGTGTCCGTGCCGTGTCATGCCGGCATTCCGAGAATTCAGTTTCAGTGACATACGAGTGACAAGACATGCAATTCTGTAGCTGACGCGTCAGTATTATTTTTTTATTGATGGCAATGTTTGCAGAACAAAGTTATAGATAGTGCCATCCACGAAGGCGCGCCCCACTCTTTTTTTGATTGAAGGTGACGCGCGTCAGTTGCGGTCGGCCGTCATTCAAAAATTTAGACTCGTCACGAAAGTGGCTCTACTTTAATTATTTTTAAAATGTCAAGGAAAACCCAGTATGTTGTACTAAAAAATAAACCAAGTATAATCTACTGTCTGTAAATTTACTTAAAAAAAAATTTACTTAGAAATACTATGCCGTAGCTAGTAAGCTACGAGTAGGCGACCTGGTGTTGATAGTTTTGTCTCGCCCGCTATATTGTAATACAACTTGATTTTGTGGGTCTTTACTCTTTTCCATTAAAAAAAATATTTAAAAAAATATTATTTTGGCATCAGTATCGTTTGTACAACCACCCCTGAGTCGCTCGTCGCTGACCAAAACAACACCCTGTATATGATTTTATATGTTAATACCATAGAAATATTATCTCTTTTGGAAAGGAATATTAATTTTATGGTTAATACTATTTATATGAACATTATATAAATGGGTTGATTGAATCCTAACGGCCTTAAAGACTGAGTGGTCACATGGTTTAGAAATTGTCCGTATTGTAAGGTTGGTGACTTTAATTCCTGCCTCTTATGTAAACTTTTCCATGTAGGTACAGTATTATATATTTTTAGCATAAAAAATTAATCTGTATTTGAATTCCACTGCTTATTCAACATATTTGCTGCTAATCACCATATCTGATGGCCACCATGATGATGGATTACTATTTGCCACCTGTGACTCCGCTAGTAGCCTACAGTACAGCATGTCGATTCACTAAGCAAATGACAAGGCTGTCACCGAGAACTACGAGTACAAGATAGTTTGACGATTTTCTTTTACTTCAACATAGAGCAGCGCATTTAGAACCGTCAAGCTATTCTAAAATTCAAGCTCGACGTCAAACACAGCGGTGATGTTGCCGTTAGTGAATTGCCCCCCTGCTCAGCCCTAGACTTACTTCTATCTAAGGCTGTCTAATTCTATAGTTAAAAAGTTGCTCACAATTATTATAGTAATACAATCTAGCGTAAAACCTGCAAGCTTGAGTTACAAATTAAATTCTTAATTTTCTAGATTCTTAAAAAGTAAGGGACGTCTTGTTCACAAAGTACTTCACTGGATACATCGTTCATTCTTACAGAAGGGAAAACATTAAAATGGCGTTACACAAACTAGGGTATAAATCTTTTCATCCAGACAAACAAGGGTTCGTAATGAAATATGATTTAATGCGCGCGGCCCGGTGCACTTTCAAGGTAAATAGGTTGTCTGTCATCCGCGACTTGAAAGGCATAAGCGATTCGCTTTTTTCAGGAGATAAAGATTACCTTACGAATTCGCATGCAGCAACGATGCGGCTGGACGATACCAGCAAGGATGCTACTCATCCATCCAGCTATTAAAAGCGAAACATAGCATATGCTTAGTTTACATTTCGCATTCAAATATCACATTCCGCATTCTAATGTGGCGGTGAACTAACGGCGTTACTCGGCGAATCCTTCCATACAAATGATACTCTGTCTGTCTGTTACCAGATCTAGACCCTTTGAAGGAAAGCTTTCATCCAGAAACGATTATAAGAAGAAATGAAGTTGGATTAGTAAATAACAGTTCAAATTAAATCTGCTTATTGCGTGCTTATTGGTATATGCTGTCCCGCGTTTTCAAAACGCGCTTCTGCATCGATGTTAAAAGTCGCAGTGTGTAAAGGGTCTTAGAGATGGAGACCTTAAACGAACTGCAAGGAGAAAGAATAAGTTTTTTGTCTTTACATGATTTTATGTCCTTTCAGGCTCACTTTAAAACACATCAACTCCTATCTCTTATCCCTTGCACCACTCCCCAAGTTAGTGGGACTCCATCCGTCGCGCTGTCACCGTGACTGCTCCTCGCAGATTCTATTCCACGAAGAATGGTGCCCCGGGAGCGTATTATTTAAATCGCGTCCATACTCGCGTAATAAATGGACTGTGCTTTATAGACGAGCGTGAGGTATGTTTTGAAGCATTATCTGCAGGCGGAAAATCCATGGAGGGTTAGCGTGGGGCTTTTACTGGCATGTTTTTGTTTAACTTAAATAATAATATTGGTTCGCAATTTCTGGATGGGTAATGTGGTCGAGTGAACATTATTACTATAAATAATAACTTGTACCTATAGTCTATCGACATGTAAGTAATATCATAGAAGCAAATATTTGATAAACTAAGCATCTTAACAACGATAACACTCACGCACGACAGATTTTTTATTTTATTTTATGCTACCTACAAGCAAAATTTTTACAATTTGACAATGTCATACAGTTGGACTTACAGAATTGAATGTGAAGTTCACGATCGCCTTTTTTAAGTTGAATTTTTTAAATCCTTTTGTATCGGAAATGTCAAAAAATGGATTTGCTTGGTTACGAGAAATGACGATTTATCCTAAACTGTCAAACGATATTTCTAACTTTTTCAAACAAACCTATCAGCGTGTCCGTGCCGTGTCATGCCGGCATTCCGAGAATTCAGTTTCAGTGACATACGAGTGACAAGACATGCAATTCTGTAGCTGACGCGTCAGTATTATTTTTTTATTGATGGCAATGTTTGCAGAACAAAGTTATAGATAGTGCCATCCACGAAGGCGCGCCCCACTCTTTTTTTGATTGAAGGTGACGCGCGTCAGTTGCGGTCGGCCGTCATTCAAAAATTTAGACTCGTCACGAAAGTGGCTCTACTTTAATTATTTTTAAAATGTCAAGGAAAACCCAGTATGTTGTACTAAAAAATAAACCAAGTATAATCTACTGTCTGTAAATTTACTTAAAAAAAAATTTACTTAGAAATACTATGCCGTAGCTAGTAAGCTACGAGTAGGCGACCTGGTGTTGATAGTTTTGTCTCGCCCGCTATATTGTAATACAACTTGATTTTGTGGGTCTTTACTCTTTTCCATTAAAAAAAATATTATTTTGGCATCAGTATCGTTTGTACAACCACCCCTGAGTCGCTCGTCGCTGACCAAAACAACACCCTGTATATGATTTTATATGTTAATACCATAGAAATATTATCTCTTTTGGAAAGGAATATTAATTTTATGGTTAATACTATTTATATGAACATTATATAAATGGGTTGATTGAATCCTAACGGCCTTAAAGACTGAGTGGTCACATGGTTTAGAAATTGTCCGTATTGTAAGGTTGGTGACTTTAATTCCTGCCTCTTATGTAAACTTTTCCATGTAGGTACAGTATTATATATTTTTAGCATAAAAATTTAATCTGTATTTGAATTCCACTGCTTATTCAACATATTTGCTGCTAATCACCATATCTGATGGCCACCATGATGATGGATTACTATTTGCCACCTGTGACTCCGCTAGTAGCCTACAGTACAGCATGTCGATTCACTAAGCAAATGACAAGGCTGTCACCGAGAACTACGAGTACAAGATAGTTTGACGATTTTCTTTTACTTCAACATAGAGCAGCGCATTTAGAACCGTCAAGCTATTCTAAAATTCAAGCTCGACGTCAAACACAGCGGTGATGTTGCCGTTAGTGAATTGCCCCCCTGCTCAGCCCTAGACTTACTTCTATCTAAGGCTGTCTAATTCTATAGTTAAAAAGTTGCTCACAATTATTATAGTAATACAATCTAGCGTAAAACCTGCAAGCTTGAGTTACAAATTAAATTCTTAATTTTCTAGATTCTTAAAAAGTAAGGGACGTCTTGTTCACAAAGTACTTCACTGGATACATCGTTCATTCTTACAGAAGGGAAAACATTAAAATGGCGTTACACAAACTAGGGTATAAATCTTTTCATCCAGACAAACAAGGGTTCGTAATGAAATATGATTTAATGCGCGCGGCCCGGTGCACCTTCAAGGTAAATAGGTTGTCTGTCATCCGCGACTTGAAAGGCATAAGCGATTCGCTTTTTTCAGGAGATAAAGATTACCTTACGAATTCGCATGCAGCAACGATGCGGCTGGACGATACCAGCAAGGATGCTACTCATCCATCCAGCTATTAAAAGCGAAACATAGCATATGCTTAGTTTACATTTCGCATTCAAATATCACATTCCGCATTCTAATGTGGCGGTGAACTAACGGCGTTACTCGGCGAATCCTTCCATACAAATGATACTCTGTCTGTCTGTTACCAGATCTAGACCCTTTGAAGGAAAGCTTTCATCCAGAAACGATTATAAGAAGAAATGAAGTTGGATTAGTAAATAACAGTTCAAATTAAATCTGCTTATTGCGTGCTTATTGGTATATGCTGTCCCGCGTTTTCAAAACGCGCTTCTGCATCGATGTTAAAAGTCGCAGTGTGTAAAGGGTCTTAGAGATGGAGACCTTAAACGAACTGCAAGGAGAAAGAATAAGTTTTTTGTCTTTACATGATTTTATGTCCTTTCAGGCTCACTTTAAAACACATCAACTCCTATCTCTTATCCCTTGCACCACTCCCCAAGTTAGTGGGACTCCATCCGTCGCGCTGTCACCGTGACTGCTCCTCGCAGATTCTATTCCACGAAGAATGGTGCCCCGGGAGCGTATTATTTAAATCGCGTCCATACTCGCGTAATAAATGGACTGTGCTTTATAGACGAGCGTGAGGTATGTTTTGAAGCATTATCTGCAGGCGGAAAATCCATGGAGGGTTAGCGTGGGGCTTTTACTGGCATGTTTTTGTTTAACTTAAATAATAATATTGGTTCGCAATTTCTGGATGGGTAATGTGGTCGAGTAAACATTATTACTATAAATAATAACTTGTACCTATAGTCTATCGACATGTAAGTAATATCATAGAAGCAAATATTTGATAAACTAAGCATCTTAACAACGATAACACTCACGCACGACAGATTTTTTATTTTATTTTATGCTACCTACAAGCAAAATTTTTACAATTTGACAATGTCATACAGTTGGACTTACAGAATTGAATGTGAAGTTCACGATCGCCTTTTTTAAGTTGAATTTTTTAAATCCTTTTGTATCGGAAATATCAAAAAATGGATTTGCTTGGTTACGAGAAATGACGATTTATCCTAAACTGTCAAATGATATTTCTAACTTTTTCAAACAAACCTATCAGCGTGTCCGTGCCGTGTCATGCCGGCATTCCGAGAATTCAGTTTCAGTGACATACGAGTGACAAGACATGCAATTCTGTAGCTGACGCGTCAGTATTATTTTTTTATTGATGGCAATGTTTGCAGAACAAAGTTATAGATAGTGCCATCCACGAAGGCGCGCCCCTCCACTCGTCCAAATCGTTTATAGTACATGTGTGCAAGCTTTTTACAACATTTGAATTGAATTTGGAACATCATAATGACTTAAGAATGACAAGCGCACTACAAAAAATACACTCAAAGGGAAAAATGCTCTACTAATATATAATTTTAAGTAGGCATGGTTGCTACTAGACGAATAATAAAAAAAAAAAATGCAATAGTAACATTTTTACTATTGACGTATACGAAATACGTAAGAATGTTTATAAATAACATTTAAAAAATAAAATAATATATTTATAAGAGAAATATCAGATTTTTCTTCGTACACGTAGTTGTTCTTACTTTGCGTAATGTTTTATAGTCTTCCCCGATAAAGTATATCCCGGTAATGTAATAATTACTACATGGTGTTTTATTTATTTAAAATTGTTTATGGTGTTTTAAGTATGTAGCCATTATTTTTAAGTAAATTTACAGACAGTAGATTATACTTGGTTTATTTTTTAGTACAACATACTGGGTTTTCCTTGACATTTTAAAAATAATTAAAGTAGAGCCACTTTCGTGACGAGTCTAAATTTTTGAATGACGGCCGACCGCAACTGACGCGCGTCACCTTCAATCAAAAAAAGAGTGGGGCGCGCCTTCGTGGATGGCACTATCTATACCTATCTATTCGATCTTGATTCTGATCCATACTGAATGTCAAACGTATAACTTTTTCCCAAAAAGAAATTTGCTGTGAATATGTTTCTGAGACCACCCGTATAAAATCTACCACGACATGTTTTTTCTTCATCAGTACCAAACGTCTGTCTGTCAGTAGGATATTTGTTTTGTTTAGTGAAACATAATTCCGAAGAAATATATTCTTTACCTATATCGACTGTATAGCCACAATCCTCTTGGGTATTAAATACCTCTAATATTGAACGCTGTAACTATGATATATGATTCATTTGTGTCTTTCTAGTATGTTTTTTCAAAGGTAAAATGGGGTTGGAAAATAAATTGATGTTTGAGTAACATCAATTTATTTTCGAGGCAATTGATATACAATATATTACAATTATATCTGGAATTATTTTACTCCCTTCATTTAGCCCTAGAAGTTGTGAATAAGATCGGTGGTACTTAATACCTAAACGAATTGAATAGACTTTGTATTGTTTAAAAAAGCGAGTATTAATGGTTACAATATTGTAATAAATTGAGGTCTTTGCAAGTCAATTTGGGGGATTTTTCCGAAGCCAAATACCCACGTAGAATGTCCCCTTTGTATGAACCGTTTGCGATGGACCTTACACGTTCCGTTGTAATTTAAGTAAGATTTGGACCGTCGCTCCGAGGTCCCGGGCTAGATCCCCAGGTGAGTCAATGCAAAAATCTTAATTTTCTATTTTGTCTCGACTCTGGGTGTTGTGGTACCCCCGTCGTTGCTAATTTCTATATCAAAAGAGCTGGGTGACAATTCACTTATTTTCGGCATCTACTGTTGGACATATTGTGTTGAACTACAGTAGTGCTATTGTAACACATCGTGTGCTTAAGTCAGCAGCGTTGAAAGGTGACACGCCGCTGTCAGAATAGCGAGCTATATCAACTGTACTCTCGTAGTACAACTGATGCACAACACAGTGACAACTCAACTAGCGGAATTGAAGCCCAGTATACACGAAAAAAGGGACAATAATTTATGTAGGCTTAGACGAAATCAAACCACCACCAACGACTTCAGCCAAGATTATTGCGGTGTTATAACGTAAATATTCAACTGCTGGTAACAATATTTAACTATTACTTTTGTTACCAGCACGCAATTGGGCCTCAGACCAAAACGGCATACTGTGATTTCTAACTGATAACAATTTAAAAAGGTGTGTTTTTTGTATAAAGGAAGAAGAAAAAGAGACAGAGAAAAAGTAAGTAAAATATAACGAGTTCAATAAAAGATCGTTCTGTGTAAAGGCCTATTATATTAACTACTTGGAACTGACCGAAGTACGATAGTTATCTCTGTTCTCTTTATTAGCCTCTTTCGTTGTAATATTACTTTCCTTTGAGTAATTCTTGTGTCCAATTTTCCGTGGCTTATTTATTAGTTTCGTATCAAATCAGTAAGTTACTGATAGTAAGGGGAATAATGTGTTAGAAGATTGAAAGCGTAACTTTAGCTCTTAAAGAAACGTTGGTAAGTGGTCAGCTTTGTTAGTTTATATAAATATTACTCATTATATAAAATAAGATATGGTATACGATGAATCACTAAACTGTTTTGGCTACCAAACCAAAACCGCAAACATATTCTTTGTCAGAATCTGTTTATCAAACCGTTGAGACCTAACGCCTACGTCCCATCAAAAGGACTAAGGAAGAATTTTCTTAGAAATGTATTAATAAGTGAGAGAATAACAAGCGATTCAACAAAATCTTCCGCCATTTTACCTTGTCACAGTTTGTACGCAATTGTTATTACACGCATTAGGGATGGGATGAGAGTCACGAGTATTTTTTATAACCATCAAAAATGCCTGCTGTTATGAAAATCACAATTCCTGCTAAACATAAGTTTAGGTCCTATCCTATGATAAGAAAATGCGTCACCAGATACGGTTAGCTGCGAATTACGAGAAGCTGGCAGTATTACAGGTGGTAAACCTCCGATTAAACTGCGGTGGAAGGGAAGTGGGGAAACCACCGCATTATCTTGCCTATTTTGGATTTTTTATGAAAACGAACTCCATCGACAAGAGCCTTTATCTTAAATTTGATGATTATATTCTTCTGTCCCTCTGACCGTGTATTTGTTTACGTACTATATGTGCTCCTGCTTAAAGATATTAATAAATTAGCTCCAGTGCTAAAATTGACGCGCCATCTGAATACATCGGTCATTCATCGGTGATACCAGGCAAAACTATATACCCTCCTTTTTGTTTCGCCGTAGTCGGGTAGATAATATAAGATAAATTTTTGTTGCACATAACATTGATCGAATTACAAATTTGTTTAATCAGTCAGGTATCAAACGACATCCGGGAGTCGCATAATAATGGAATTTCTATTGTGTCTCGTTCACACACACTTGACGAGTTAAAGGAAATGTACAATTAATATGGCCGGAGCAACCTAAAAGTTTACTGAGAAGTAAGTACGTTATTAACGATAATAAAAGGCAAAAACCATGCTATACCCCATCACTAAGCCCCATAATTGGCCCGTCTTTGTCATTCTTAAATTCGTCTTCGCAGTTCAAAGCGAGTACATGTCGGCAAGATGAATAGAGTTGACGAATTTCTTTTTGCTCCTTACACCGAATAGGAACGAAAGTGTTTGTAACGAAAACCTTTGGACGTCTTCATGAAAGGCGATTTGCTTTCTTGTTAAATGTTAAATGAAATAAATATTTTGCGTTGAGCATTTCCCATCACCAACACCACAGACAAGTGCTCTAAAATTTGATGATTTGATAATGATTAGCAATACGATGACGACCTCCGTGGTGTAGTGGCTAAGCACGCTGGGTTTCAAGGCGTCGCCGCTCCGAGGTCCCGGGTTCGATTCCCGGTCGGGTCAATGTAGAAATCAAAATTTTCTATAATGTCCCGGGTCTGGGTGTTGTGGTACCACCGTTGTGTCTGATTTCCATAACACAAGTGCATTAGCTACTTACTTTGGGATCAGAGCAATGTATGTGATTGGTGTTAAAAAAAAAAAACCTAGTACCTACATTAGCAAGTTGCGATAGGAAGCTATTTTTCATTGTTTTAAGTAAGAAACGGTTTTATACGTGAGTCAAGTACTCCGATTCGCGTATTTTCGGTATCTACTGTTGGACTACAGTAGTCATTTAGTAGTGCTATTGTGACACATCGTGTGCTTAAAGTCAGCAGCATTGAAAGGTGACACGCCGCTGCAAGCTTGACAGATTTTTCTTCTTCTGACGAATAGCGAGGTATATCAATTGTTCTCTCTTAGTACAACTTATGCAGAACTCGGTAACGAATCAATTAGCGGAATTGAGGCCCTGTTTTAAATGGTGGTATTGTTATAGAGTTAAGCAGTTTTTGTCGCTGTCTCTAAGCTCGCTTGCATGGTTTAGGCTCTATACACGAGCAAGATCTTTCTAAACAAATAAAATAAAAACCAATTAGTATTGAAATAGTAGTAACTGCAATAAATGCAACTGAGCTTACGTTCTATTTTAATGTAATACTTACATCAACGAAGCCATCAAAGAACCTAAAGGAAGATTATTTAGTGCGTGTACACTTTTTTAAATGTCACTAGTGGTATTTTTATGATAAATTCAGCTCACACAAAGTCAAAAAGCCCGCATAGTGTGACTTGGCGACCCCTTTGACCCTTCTGTGTCATAAATTATGTTATCACTGGCCTATCCTCACATACACCCGAGTGCACTTTCTTTCCCTAAAATATATAATACTTGAGACCCGAATATTCTTAGCTGTGAATATGAACCAAGTAGTTGAATTGCGACCTACTATTAAGGAGCATTAAAAGTCGCAAAAAATTAAACAGGAATTGCATGAGTACTTGTAAAAGTTGCAGGAGAATAAAACCTGGAAATTGCATGAGTACAAACGTCTATAAACCTATCAAGACGTCCAAACCCGATTCGGACCGTATCGGTTACGGATACGAATGAGTTTGAATGCGCCTTGAGATAAAGGTGCAGGCTTATTTGTTAAAAAATTGAGCCAACCCTCTTAATTTAGCTCGTCAAGTATGTGTGAACGAGACACAATAGAAATTCCATTATTATGCGACTCCCGGCAGTCGTTTGATACCTGACTGATTAAGTCGCTTTTTTAATCTATGAACTTCCACCCGTGGTGCAAAGCAGTCATAAATACTAGACATTGTTTTTAAAGTTTCAGCGGGAACGCTTTCTAATCAACCCTCGAGTTAGCGAGTTACTTTCAGGCCCCGGCTGGAAACAAATAAAAATTACTTCCAAGTTAGGTGCAGTGCACTTTGAAAGCATTTTCATGAGTCTTAGATACTAGGTGCAAAACTGGAAATTGTTCAGAGTTGTTGTTGTTGAGTTTGTAAGTGGCCTATATTTTTACCGATTAAAAAAAAAAGAAGGCTATCAATTCGACATGTATGTATGTGAAATCTTTAGAATTGTGTAGGTAATCTTTAAGTATGTCGTCGATCTATTAATAGTTCAAAACCCGTGTGCAACATAAGTGTAGGTACAAACATAATTAATTCGAGGCACAAACAAACATACTTACGTTTGTCCGAAAATTTCTCGAAAACGAGATGTCACAGCGAGATGATTTTTAGTCCAACCACGTAGTAAATTTGACTTAGAGTACAGGCTGTAATTTTAATTTTCATCAAAATTGGTCCAATAGTTTTTGAAATACGGGTTATAATGATGTCATTAAAACTTTACGGTAAATTGAACCCCTTACGGATGTGTTTATAAACATTCTTTTATTTACATGACCACCGACTGCTTATCGATCCCTAAGCGTTTAATAATTCCGGTGGTACAACAAAAGAAGGAAAATAAATTATACATAAAATTTATAAACCATACAAAAAATAGTCAGCCTCTCACATCAACACAATGTTCGGAAAAATAAACAGTGCTCGTTCCATTTCAGTAAGTACGTAGGTCTCCTGATGTCTTTATGAATCTGAGCCCATCAAATCTTAGTACCAACTTACTTTCTGAAAATATTCCGCAAGTTGTAACAATATGCTTCGTCACGAAAGCTCCGCAAAGAATGGAGCAGCAAAGTGTGCGATTTCTTTGCCACACACTGTTCGTGCGCATTGTCAAGTAATTGCTCCTAATTTCGTAGCTTCTATTGTAACTACAGCGTAACAACTGAAAAGTTTTTTAAAGATGAAAATGCTGAAAGGGTTGGGAACAATGTTGATGTTTATTTAATGGGTTTATTTAAAGTTTTTGAATACGACTTAATGAAGATTGCTGACTCAAGTAAGCTTGTTTTTATAATGATAATATTCGTAATTTAGTACTTGAACTACCTGTAAGTGTAAGTAAGTAAGGTAAAAAATTAAGCCTGACAATATTTTACTGCTAGGTAAAAACACAAAAAAATGTGTGTACTTTAAAAATTCGGTGTCGAAAATAAAATGAGATTTGATTGCATTTCCCAAGCCACTTGACTACAGAAGCGTTGATTCAAAAAAATCCGATATTCGTATGTAATAAAAAGCCCTGTCAAGTTGTATCGCACCGCTGAGCGAGCTTACAAAAAGCCCTGAAACAAACCACTGTACAAATTGCTTTTGCATATGATACGCGAAAAACGACCACCGAAAACTTTTCAAACGGTGTCCGCACGTGTGTTTAATTTATGCAAATAAATATTGCTGCAAATTTGACTCCTGAAAACACACTGCTACTCGAAATGATTAGTGTTTTAATTAATACGATTTCATTGACGCATGGAAATAAAAAGTATGTTTTACTCCTCTCAATATGTTTGGTCTGATTAGTTTACATATTTACCTTTTACCTATAAACCTTGGATTAACGTAATAAATCTAGTATATTGTTTTTGCATAAAAAATACATTA
Source organism: Pyrausta aurata (assembly GCA_963584085.1). Taxonomy (NCBI): domain Eukaryota; kingdom Metazoa; phylum Arthropoda; class Insecta; order Lepidoptera; family Crambidae; genus Pyrausta; species Pyrausta aurata. The sequence continues at coordinate 13,478,738 of OY757264.1, read as the reverse complement.
ATTGTAACCAAAAGTAAAAAAAAAGTTATATTTTGAGTACATTTAGCAGCGCAGCCTTTCACGAAATATGCACAAATTATATTTATCGCTGACAAAAGTTTCTGTGAATTCACACCGCCCAAGAAAAGTTTAACAAAAAGTACTATATTTTATCCAAACAAAAGATTTTCATTTCTTTCAACCATTAATCAGCAACCGGAATAGACAAGAATAACTTAATGTAGTCCAACATGTTCGCAAAAACGAGAATAAGTTCCTGAAACTCGGTTGCCTTTACTAATTGGAGGAGAACTTTTCTCTTATTTTTTGTGCAAATTATTTGATATCAAGTTCTAACAAGACTTTGTGACTTCTGAAGGGGGTTCGTTTCAATGTTTAGGTAGCACCAAAATTACAGTCAAAATCTACTTTTTATTCATTCTTAGAATTCGGCTACGTATGTTAATAATATGCTTTCATACTCTTGTCACAGGGCCAATGTTTTGACATTTTTAATTCTATATTTTAGTAGTAGTAACAAGTATCGATTACATTTTTTTTAACTTCTGTACGCTCATACACTTGTGCAAAATATTTCAAAACAATCTTTAGAACATAACCGTGTAAATTAATGGAAGTGTAGTAACTACGATAAGTATAAAATCTCCATAGGTACTTGTGTTACTGAATTCACAATAAGTATCAAGTACAAATCAAGTAAAAAAGGTAAAAGCCTTCCTTTTACATCGTACGGAGATTTTCATTTGTGTTTTATGAAAAATATCGCTATACAGGCGTAATCATACTACGCAGTGAAAATTTCATTTTTCGCTATACCATGTTTTGTCGCAAAATAATGATACTGATATTTTCAGTATGTCAATGAAGTAACATTAGCTTATTACAATAACCTTAGGACATTACTACTTACACTCCACTTACAACAGCTTCTGATCAAGACCATGCAAGCCTGTTAAACAAAGTGCGCTAAACCATTATCCTAACATCGGCCAAGCGTTCAGTTACCACCCTTCGTCCCTAGTACGAACCCTCCAGTGTAACCGTCAGTAGCCTACTGAGCGTCGCGTGGTGTAGACCATGACTAGCGGCGTTACCCTACTCGTTCGTTACATACGTAAATACTAGTAGAAACTTGAAACTTTTGTTCGGTGTGTCGTGAGTGGCAGTGGTTCTTTGTGCGTTTCGTTTTGCAATGTGAAAGCGTTGAGGTAAGTGAATAGATATGGCGGTCGGGTTTTTGACGTTTTTTCGAGCTACCCACATGTAGTACGGATTGCAACTTTAGTTTTCGGTTGATAAATCTTTTTTTCAGCCGGATTTTCATCAATCCGACTGAGATGGAGTGAATAAAGGTTATGGTTTCAAATATATGATTACGGGGCAGACTTTTCTTTGAAATTTCCATCTGCGTTGGGTAATGTACTTATTCAGTATTGAAGTAATAAAATTATTCCATGAATCACGTTACTACCACTGAGTTTTATGCGTGAGATTTTTTTATTTTTAAAAGTACTTACATGTTGGTTTTTTGGAATGGGTAAACATATTTGAGGTATCACTACTCGCATTATTGTGATCTGAAAAAAAAAACAGCATAATTAGTAGATATTTTAGTTTCTAAATAGTTATAAGTTTAAACATGAGATAAGTAACGTATTTATAAATATTTTAAACAAATAACATTACTGTTTATAAAAGTACTACTTTTTAAGAGTGAGAATATTTAATTTTCAAGTTTCTTAATATAGCTTCGAAACGCCGCAGCTGAGTGAAAAAGAACGATTAATTAAAATTCTCAATTAATTTACTTCTAAGATAAATCAAAAAGGATGTAAGAGGGAGCTGGAATGTTTTTCTTCTGCTTTCCAATCCACTTTTTAATTAAAATAAATGGAACCTTGAATTTTTGTTATAACAGAGAAGGAGGCACAGTAATTGAAACTGGACTTCAGCCAAGTAGTTTCCTATTCAGTTATTGCGGACTATATCTTTGAACCAGCTTCACTTGCATTCAATAATGGTCAACCGGATGAATATTAAGCGATTTCACTGTACCACTTCAGTTTTATGAAGTCTTATAAAAAATTTACAGCCAAAAAATAACAGTTACTTCATTTGCTGTAATACTAGTCGCTATGTTCCGTTAATGAGAAGATTTTTTTATGAAGTTTGCAGGCGTTGACGATATTATTTGTATTTTTATTTATATTTTTACTTTTTTCATACATGCAGTATTATTTTTGTCTACATTACAATGTTCGAGTAGGATTCTTTTTTATGTGAAAGACGTGTGGTATTTTTGTAATATCCGAAAAAAAGCTTTTTCTATCGGTTCTGCTCAAAGTTAAGAAGTGAGAGTAAAAATTTCTAAATTAGAATTTCAAACATTAGTAAGGTTCGTAATTTCTGAGTATCATGGGATTTAACGAATATTAGCTAACCTTAATTCTAATTAGGATACATTTTCCGGTTTGTAGCAAGACAAATAGATTTCATCTCAACTTCAAACTCACCTTCAAAGTTTTTACAATATCAAATTATTTCGGAAGTCATCAGCCATAGGCCGTTTCATTAGTCTAATTGAGTTAGAGAATAAACTTAATTAGCAAGGAAAAAGTTTCCAGCCCTATGGGCTTATTGCTAAGGTACAGAAAGTTTTTGGATTGGAAGACTTACTTTTACTACTTGGGGATAGAATTTTGGTTAACACTTAGATACCTCAAACTTTAGGGAGCTTACTTATCCGTATTGATGCGTATTCGATCCGATTGCCTGTATTTCAAACAATAGAGAGGTTTTTATAGTCTGAAAATCCAATCTGATGCTTATGTACCTACTATGATTACTATACAAAGGAGTTTGAAATCACTCTCAGGTTTGATTGCTCTATGTTACTTCACGCCCAGTTGCGTGATCGATAGGTAACTTAACTTTTTTTTTCTTTAAAGAAATATAGGCGTGTATGCCGACACATATACTTTTAAATGGTTAAATATCGTACCAGCGGCAGAATATTAAAACGATTTTGCCAATGGCCAATAGAATAGCCATTCTGACATTTGGTTAAGGTATTTTTTCTTCGGATGTCGTCTTTCTGCATGACCTAAAGGTTTGACTGGCAGAGAATGCTTTTAGCATTAATTCCACCTTTGTACACTAAATTTGTGCAATAAAGTCTTTAAATAAATAAATATTGGAATGACTATTTTATTAACCATTGGTTTTGGTACTTTGACCTTTAACCATTACTTGAGTTAACTATCGATTAATAAACTGGACTTTATGTTTTTTTTTTTACTAGGTAAAGTGAATTCCAAAACCTACTTTTGAATTTAAACAATGTTAAAAACAACAAAATAAAAAGCGTATTTTACTACAAAAACACTGAAGTGTGCTCTGTTATTTTAATCAATCCGTAATTGCTACGAGTCACGAAGGGACATAATAAAAGAATTATACTGTCTACGCAACCACAACATTGTATTTCACCAACATATTACTGTGATATCTTTTCACGTGGATATTAGTACTTTAGTAACCAATTCAGATTCTTGTCTATGTCGTTTCGAAAGCCATGGTTAAACTGAACTGATTTTCATCGGAATCAACATGGCCAGTTCTTTTAAGACCACTTTGTTTCATTATAAACGAAATATGGTTCGAAAAGTGACCCATACTCGTAGGTGTTAAGAATAACATGGTTGTGAAATAAAAGACAGCAATGGTAATAGCTTATTACACGGAATACGAATAGTTTGATGACGCGGTTGCCCGGTTAGGTAGGTTAGGTAATTTAATTCCTAATGTAATAATATAATAATGTATATATATATCTTTATTGCACTTATAAGATGTACAGAAAATACAAAAAGTCACAATGTGAACAAAGGTGGGCTTATCCCTAAAAGAGATCTCTTCCAGCCAACCCATAGGTGTTGGAAATGTATGCTGTACTACTATGAACATTTCTTGTCATATTCACTGAAAACTGTAGACAGTAAAAAGTATCAGTCTATTACCTTAAAAGCTAAAGATAGGTTCATAAGGTAAGAACAAAGAAGTGAATGATTAAATGTGTTTGTTTAGTCGATCAGCAGCTTTTCAAATAACAAGCAAAAAACCTTCTACTAAATTCTCTAGTATTGGATTCGATCGTATTCGAAACAGTTTATTGTGGAGCACACAACTCGGTAACAAGTTTAAATTGAAACTGTAAACAATGGAGAACATTGATCGAACTAAATATTTGCCGTAGCCACCATTTTGAGACTGGATTTATGTACAAACTTGGAGAATTTATATATAAGAGGTGGTTCTAATGTATTAGGTAATACCACCATTATATCGGTGACCTCAAAGGCATAGGTACAACTAAATAATGTTCTAAGTTTTTTTTCAACGTGGTTTGGTGTTAGTATATGGAAACCTTTGGATCGATCAGGGCGTAGAATAGGGATTTGTTGTGGTCAAGATAAACCATTGCGTGGCTGTTTTGTGTAAGTATTTAATTTTTGTGACATTTTAAAGAAAAGTTAATTTTATCATGTTTTTTTGATAAGTTAGGTAAAGTAACCATTAGGTTATAAATATGATACTAAGATTTTAAACATTTGCTTTTATTACTAAACGTGATTTTTTTAAGGCAAGGATAAATTGAAATTTCCATTTGATTGTGCAAGTGATTAGATAATTTCGTCTAACTTTTATGAACATACTATAGATAGCGCATAATATTCAATCGCACTGCCTTACTCATTAAAACCAAAACTCAATTAACCAGTGATACTTTGCAATTACAACTTATTATTTACCTTTGCCAATAAAAATTACACACAATTTCATTAATTCATTCGAACCAAAACTGTTACTGTAGGGTTAGACTTCCCTTTATACACTGTGAGTTTTAGCATCGATGCAGAAGCGCGTTTTGAAAACGCGCGACAGCATCGCGACTTACGCAATTTAATTTGGCATTGATGCAGAAGCCCGTTAGTATCAATGCAGTCGTCGATATTCAGTTCATAATTTGTCAATGTGAAGCTTTTGCATCGCGACTGCATCGATGCTAAAGTGCGTTAGCATCGTGACTGCATCGATGCTATAAGTAGCGCAGTGTGTAATGGTTGACATTTTACGACTGCATTGATGCAGCATCGTGACTGTATCGCGTTTGCATCGCTGCTAAAAGTCTTAGTGTGTAAAGGGTCTAAGACAAAATAAAAATACCCATTTTCTCAACCACCTAACTTCTTAAGTGTAATAGGTGTGAACCCATTTGCGAAGTTAACCGAGTGATGTAACAGGTTTAAAGACACTATCTCAGTCTTGTTTATACGCACATAAACACAGCGCAAGTGGAGTGTTTTACGGCAAACTAACCAGGATAAATTTATTACTTACCGTCCAGGTAGGTGAGTTGTAGCGATCGTAAGATGGTATAAAAGAAATGATTTCAAATAAGAACAACTTTCTCAGAACGAGCTTTTCTTACAAGATTTCAGTGTTATATTTTATTCAGGTGATATTATTTTGAACGTTTACACGATTTTACTAATTTTTAAACAGAAACCAACTGAACCATTCGTTTATGTGGTATAACTTTTATTATTTTCGACTGTATTGATATTACACATCCAGATTATTTGGGTGTTATGACAAAGGAAAGATATCTCTCTAAGTTTAAGAGTGGTTTTAACAGATGCATTTAAAGTGGAAATAAAGTTGTTACTTAGAAAAGGCTAACCACATAATCGTGAAATGGGCGGTGGTGTATTTCCACAAACTTCGATCGATTTATCGTCGTCTCTGTCTATGCCACTGGTCTAGCCTGGAGACAAGAGCGAACCCATTTCAAATAGATAAAATAATAAAAACTTATTAACTTCTTTCTGCCGAGTGCTGTGCTGTGTGTATCCCCGACCTCTTGGTCAGACCGTTTCTGACCGCTTCACCAGCTGAATATCTATGAGAATTACACATGACGGGTCTTAACACGAAATATTAATATGAGTAAATCTAGTTAATAATAATAATATAAGAAGAGTTAGATACGGGATTGCTACTATGTACCTTATTATTTATGAGCTTCCGATATTTCGGCACTGATGCACCCTTCAGTAACTCCGTGATCATGGCGCTTGCAACAGTGCCGAAATATCGGAAGCTCATAAATAATAAGGTACATGGTAGCAATCCCGTATTTAACTATTCTAATGTTAGTGACCATGAAAGTTTAAAACAATATAATAATAATATAGTCTAGAGAATATCTAGTTTGTCCATCCTGGTTCCAGCCGGATTTGCGGTTAGCCCGGCTGATCGGCTTTCGGCTAAGCCGTGTTTAGATGCCAGTATTTATTAAGCTGTACGCACAGTTGCTTAAAATTAAGGAGCATATTAGTATGTAAGCAGTATCCAAATAGGACTTATACACGAAATAGTAATATTATAATATATTTGTAGTAACAAATGTTAGCATTTCGCTGTTATTTACTTCAATTCTCTAAAAAACTGATTGAGTTTTATTGTTTGCATGCTTAAAACTTTAGTTTACGATGAATGGATATTTTTTTAATACAATAAAAGTTTACTGCTTGCTTTTTTCAACATTTATGTTACAAAACATGAACTTATACCTATTTGCCATGCTTAAAAATACTCTGCATAGGTACACCTCGCCCTTCCATGTTTAGTATTTCTGTATCCGGACCTCTCGGATATTTGATATGACCAGCGGGGCTATTACCTTATTTGTCAGTGTTAGAAAATTGAACCTTCAAAATAAATCTTTGATTCATATAATGACGTACTTATCGACAAAAACCGATGACAATGCTGCCTTTACCAATCGATAGATCAATCAATGTTATATGTATTTGCTAGATTGCTTTGATTTTGTTAATACAAACTTACTTATGTAAGTATGCATTTTTATATGATTTCTTTTCCGGATACCTTAAGACACGGGGTTCCTCGTCTATCACAGTTGCTTTTTACAAGTGCAATTTATATTATTAAGCAGATATTTATTGCGCTGTCAAATAGTAGCAGACGCTTACTTTGGAGCTTCTTAAATAGGTACCGTCATGACGTCATTATCGATAGCAGTATCGTTACCATGAGTTTACGATGGTTTTATCTATCGACTACGTAAAAAAAGTCTATGGAAAATTGCACAGCGCCCCTAACGGTCACTTGCAGAACTAAAATTTTCTATACAAAAAGTTACGTCGTCGCTCTCGAGTAAAACCGCCGTAAACTCATGTTAGCGATACAGTACGAAAGAGATCGAGAGGTAAATAGCTCAGAGGCCGGAACAAACACGACAGACATGCGTGCCTCTAAATTAACCTCGATAGGCTTTTGACCTGAAGATTTCCTAGTAAGGAAAACTTTGCCTTTTCCTTATTGCATACCAAAGGGGCTAGTAAAATAAGACCCTGTTTTGTAATACTAAACCCAATTAAGAAGATTAGTGGGTCCTTCCGTTTATTAGAATATCAAATAAATGTATTTGTTTCTCAAAATCAATTCGACTTTTAGTTATTATACGATACAACACACACACAAACACACACGAACACACAAAGCCATCTACCAAACTGTGTACTATAAACTTAAAAGAAGACGTACCAACCTAAATAATGTTATCACTTGTAAGTTAAATAAAGTTTATTTATCATTATCATTATCACTTACATATTTTTCATGATATTTCAATCTATTTGATCTATGAAATAGACAGGAAGGCATTTTATGGATGGGACAAATCCGCTAAGAAGGTTGTTATGAAATTCGTACACCATGAGGGGTCAAACGAGCTTGATTGGCGGGCAAAACTCTAGTTCCTTCCACCTTACAACATTACAAAATGAGTGATCAGAGCCCGAAATCTCACGCATTTACATTACCTAATATAAAGTTCGCCGTACGAATTTTCTTAAAACAGTTTTTGCTTTCCCAGGGTCACGATTTCCATGCATTACAATTTCTTCCGTACGGTAGTTTCTTACTTGTGAATACGTTACTTGTTTTTTTTTTGGGAAACTCGTAATCGAATTACCACACGGGAAAAGATCGAGACGTAAAAATTGGGACCCAGTTATTGATATTCCAAAAACTTAGTATCTATCCAAGAACTTCGTGATAAAAGGGCTGTGAACGTTTTGCTTTGAAAGTTATAAGTACTTAGGTGCTTACTTCTCAGCCTGCGCCTTCTGATATCGCGCAGTATTGCTACCTATTTGACATTTCAGAATAAAGTCCTCCCAATTTTCCCTCACGATATTCGCTACACATTTCGGCAGGTGGCACCTACACAGAATAAGCTGAGGCGAGCACTTACCTGAGAAATAAAACCTTCGACGCCGGCTAGTACGTATAATATTCCAATAGAACATGTATACAGTAGGTTCACTTTCTAATAAAAGGCGCGTATACTATACTATCCCCGTATTAGCACTGGTAATGGGTAATGGGTGTAGTGGGAACGACCCAGTGGCGCGACAGACGCGCTGCTAATGTGAAGGCATCCGCTGCTGCCGCGCTGCTGTCGCTCTAATGTGAAGGCGTCTTATAAGATTAAAATTTACACTGTCAGTGTCAAAAATAATTCATTCATTGAAATGAATTTCTTGTTTGAGAGATGTGTAGTTCAACAACGAATGCTTCTACATTAATAGACACGACTATTAGTTGATAGGGGAGGTGGTGATGCGCCAAGCTTAGTTAATAAATAATTACCTAGCTATATTTGAAGCAGTCTAGTCTACGTACTACGGTGCACGAGTGATGCACCGCACGACAATCTTATTACCTAACAGCTGTTACGTCTCACAGCATGCAAATATTTGGAAAATGTTCTAAAACTAACTGTGTAGATTTAAGTTTCAATGAGGGGTTCTTTTGTTTATATATAAAAGGCGTGAAAAACCAGGAGTTTTTCTTTAGACTCAGTTATTCACCCATGAAAAAAGCATGTAAGGGGTTTCCGACTGAGCTAAAAATACAGTCAATTATTATAGTCATCATTTTTTTTTTGTTTCGAAGCTGTAATCTTAAATATTTGAATATTAAAGTCCCTTTTCAAAAGAGACCAAACAACTCTATCCGTGTCTTAAGGTTCTGGAAAGTATTTAAAAAGCTCACAAGCGATCAATTTACGGCAGTCTGACTTTTTCTTAGAGCAAAGCAGAAGTAGTTGTGGTAGAATAAGAATTTAATACATGACGTTTACACAGTTTTCAATATATTTCAGTTCCTATAAGATATGGAACTTTCTGCTATACATTTCCATTATGACCTACCAATCGCCATCGCGGACAAAAGGGTCAATGTGGCACATAAACCAGGCCCTTTATGCCACACTAAATTAAACGGTAATAGTCCGATAAGTATGCAAGTTTTTGGCGCCCGACACTTTAGTGCCGCGTCGAGCTGAAAAGGTCGATTTTAGTGCCTATATACCTGAAAACTTGTAAAACTTGACAGTTAGTTTGAGACGTGTGAAGTGCTGTAGCTTTATGTTTTATCAGATTGTCAGGTAGTGCCGAGAAAAAATGTTTTGGTGTAATGAAGAATAAGCATATTTTGTTTATTTGACAACACTGACAGATTATTTGTTTTCAACTAAATAAGTAACAATCTGAAGTAAAAAAAAATAATTTCACTGTAAGTTGTACAATTGATGGACTGCGATATGAAAGTTGTTACATATTATGTCATGATATTCTTTGCCAAAAAGTATCGTTGCCACATCGTAAACAAGCATTTTTACACTCCTCCACTTCCGTAAAATTACCATGTTATTCAAATATTACCACTTCCATACAAATCGCAATATAATTTGAATATCATGTACCTGTTTAAATATGTATACGCCATACTAATGCCGATCTAAACACGCCACAAACATGGACAAATCCGTGAGTTGTCCCACCATGGGACGTGTCCCGAATAAGTCCCAAGCACCCTGTTATTCAGTGCCGATACGTGTCCCAAATAAAGAAAAGTCCCAGCGGAATTTAATAACTTTCCACAAGTGTGTCTTGCGAGTTCTACGCCTGAATTATGAATAACGGCTAATATATGGACGATGTATCAACTCGGGTAATATGAATGTCGCTTTTTTATCGACTATTCGCGGAAAATAATAGTGTACTTCTTATGATGGAGCTGGTTTGATCTATAAAAGTTTTGTGATGATAGTAGCGTATTTTTAAAGTGTATGAACTAGATTTCGGCAGTTTGGTGCATCGAAATGACAAAATACACTATTGATCAAGGGCCAGTTTTTTGATCCGTAGTAATGGTAAAGTTACGTTACCAGCGGTTGAATATTTAAGATTGTGTGTGTTTTAAAGAAAAAAATACCTCACCCAATGATCATTAAAATAGCCATCCTGACATTTGGTTATGGTAGTTCTTCTTCAAAAGTTAACTCAGAACGAGTTTATTTTAATTTGTTTAGTTTATTTTTAATTTGTTATATCAGAATCATATATTTTTTTTTATTGCTCCTCATAAATATGCTCCAATGCAAACTTAATTATTTCAGGCTTACAGATTAAAAATGTATTTAAAAAAATACTAATAACATTAAATCGCCTTTAAAAAAAATACTAATAAGCTTAAAATAACGCATTTGTCTTCTATTTAGAAGAAACAAATTATTTTGGAGTCGGGTGCATGATGTGCGTATGTGTACGTTAGTCCACGTAATTTTATTTTATGATTTTTGTAATTACTCAAAAACCATAAGACCAATTTTGATAAAACTTACACTGTACCCTACCAGACTGAACTAAAAAAAACATCTTGCTATGACTTCTCGTTTTCGAGATATCCTGAGACAAACAAAAATATAGTTCAAACATTCATACACTTGGCTTAGAATGTTTTTAAACACTCACAGTGTCATATTTATATTCTCAAACATGAAATAAGAAACCAAAAATTGCGCACGGGCGGAATTCGAACCAACATCTTTCTGGCTTACCGGGCCAACTGCTCTTCCAATTGAGCTACCGCTGTTGCATAAACAGACGGGTAGATGGCGCTAACGTCACGCAATGACGTATACTAAGAGCACGACCCGACCGAACCGACAGTAGCTCAATATGGTAGAGCAGTTGGCCCGGTAAGCAGAAAGATGCTGGTTCGAATCCCGCCCGTGCGCAATTTTTGGTTTCTTATTTCATCTTTGAGAATTCATACACTTACAAAATTTTGCACAAGTGTTCCGAAACCTAGATCGACATACTCAAATTTTATCCAATTCCAACGATATCTCAAACATACAGAATTGAATAACGTCTATTTTTAAAGTTGGTAAAAATATATTCAAATGATTAATGTATAATTTCCTGGTAGATATTACAGGCACAGACACCCTGTTTAATATTTCAAAGTAAATTAACATAATGAAATGCAATTTGTCCAACGTATTATTCTTTTTCAAATATTTAAGTATTCCAATCTATCTCTGTCGAATAGAATTCCTTTTTAATATCCAATTCAACTAAGTTAAAATATTATAACAGTAATTTGCTGAAAGATATAAGAATTTCATATGTTTTCATAAGTGCCACCTTACTCCAGTATTTTATTTCAACGAAGAATTTTGTTATCTTGGAGAAGATATAAGGCTACACTAAATTTAGGCACTGAATACTGACAGAAAGTCTTAATCTTCAGAATACAAGGACATACGTAAGGGAGACGGTGTGAAAATGTTCTTGGCAAATGTTATGTAAATGACAAAATACTGCACCGAGTGTCGAGTTTAGCCTGTGCGTATACTTACGGTAGTTTAGTAGGTATGACTGTAGAGTTCATGTAGAGTAGATGGAAATTATTTACTAAACATTCGGTCGGGGTGCTAATTGGTACCCAACTTCTTCGGAGTGCTTTTGAAAATCAGTGACATGTTTTTTTTTTAATATACGCCAGACAACACACCAATTGTCTGGTTTCGTGGTAAGGAATTTTCTTCCTTGTGTTACGAAGTACCAGACAACGATTATGATCGGGGCGTCTCCCATAAATACTTAAATATATATTTTTGTTAACTGCTTATTGTCATCAAAGGTCAAGTTTAAAAAAAAATATTTCTTTTTCAATGACGTTTTACAATCCAAATAAGTATTTCAATATTTTTTTGTATGTATTTACAACATAAAAGTAAAAATTAACACATAAAAAATGAAGAATAAAAAAATAAAAATGTTTATCGCTTTTATAAAAGCGTGTTATTACAAATTGCCGCCGCGTATGTCTTCCCATTATGTATGAAGTTTGTTTGGCTGATAGATGGAGGCCTACCCGCGATGCTGTTGTTTTAGAAGGATTTATGTGCTATTTGCTTACGTCCCAAGTTTGCTGCTCCATTTTATTGGATCGACGAACATTTAAAACTTTTCACGGCTTTGTACTGTAAATAATGAGCAGAATCATGCGTGATTAGGCTCTGGGGTTTTAAAGTTTTAACATATCATAAGAAAAGATAACTAACATAGTACAAGTATATATTAATAATAATAATAGTCCCTCTAGCAGATTTCGACTACGGTGGCCAGTTACAACGACTAACCGACTGCGCGGGACATATTATAGTGCACAAGTGTGTGCGCAAACACAGGTGCACTCTCTATTCCTTTCATTTTCATATCCCGATGGGACATCATCTGACACGACCGGAGAGAGATCAGGCGCAGGACCAACGGCTTTATGTGCTTTCCGAGGCACGGGTAAAACACCGCCAACTTCCAAACTTCGGGCTACTGTGGGAATTTATGAATGGAAAACCCAGGTACATATTTTTGACCCGCCCGGGAATCGAACGCGGGACATCGGGTGCAGCCATCACTTTAAAATGTACACATGTGTCACAGTATAAGAAAAAGTAAAGTTTGTTTCAAAGGTTATTTAAACCATATCTTAAAGGTTTTGTTTATTATAATTCCGTTAACCAAAAACTGGTACCTAAACTAAAACTTATTTCATATTTAAAGAACACAAACCAAAAACTGGTTTTAAAACGTACCTACCTAGTTGACCATCTTTCGTTTTAAACAAATTGTGTTTTTACAGATTTACAATATAAGAACATCGGGTTGCTTGTTTAATAAATGAATTTGCTTTAAAATAAACAAGTTCATGCGAACTCCAAGTGAAAACCCTATTAAATTACTAATTTATTTGTAGGTCTTGACATATAATACCATAATCAAATACGTGAAACACAAACTTAATTTATTTTTATTTGCTTTAGTGAGAGTGCTCTTACTTTGTTAAGGATTCTATTTGAATATTTTAATTCTAGTACTTATTACGCTAAATAAACGTCGTTTAGAAATAAACGATACATTATAAAATAAATAAGTGTTGATAAGTTTCAATACGGAGTAAGCTTACTTTATAAAATCATGTCTCTCTGTTATAGAAACCTATTGCAGTGTGTGTTTTGAACGGATATTGAACTTAATACTCATCATCATCTTTATCAGGCAAAGGACGTCCACTCCAAATGACTTCCCCCACACAAATTTTTCCACAGCGACCAGTTGCAAGCTGTCTGAATCCAGTGTGATCCTGCGATACTACAAGACCACCACCGATAAGTTTGTCGGTGGACGTCCTACGTCCCGTTTTTGGTCAAAAAACTATACACGAAAGGCGTAAAAATCATACATCAGTGGAAGTTTTATGGGTTGCTGTTTGTAGTTTTATGTTATAAATTATTCTATATAATTCTACTCTTAAAATGGCAAACATTTTTACAATTTTTACAATTATTTTAACAATTTTTACAATTTTAATTATTTTTACAATTTATTTCTTCTCTTCGTCTTCTTAAAAACCATACCAGGCGTTCCTGTTTCTCGACAGAACACCATAAGAGTTCGTTTAAAATACAACAATCTAACCTCACCGTAAGAGAAGCCGAGCTGCAAAATTATGCATGAAACTATTTCTCCGGGACGATCCCTTCTGTATAAAAACGTAAGGCGACGGACATACTGGAAAATGGTTCTGCATAAATAGATTATAGTTTTCACCTTCCTATCATGCCATGTAAAGTCTATGAGTGACTCCTTGTAATGACGTTGTTGTGCCGTGAAGAAATAAGATAGTAGTAATTAAATAGCGATAAAATTTAAGTTCCAAATAACAAACTCAAACAAAATAATAGCCTTACACTGAATCTTCTTCATTTTAAGTGTTTTCTTCAGCTTGCTCTTGTCTGTGTTTATTGTTTTGACCCGACTGCATTGAAGCCGAAAAGTAAAGCTATGTGTCTTATAGTAAAGGTATGTCTAAACTACAAGTACACTACGACTTCAAATTCCATGATGATTTCATTGTAAGATGATTTTGTGCTGTTGTTCCTCATCTTTTTCCTACTCAAAACTGTAATAAAAAGCTACTTTAAAAACTTTCAAAGCAACTTTTCTTCAAACTTTTCGATTACTTCTGTTGTTGCAAAGTGCAAACAGCTAAAGCTTTCTTGTTAAATTGGTTCGAATAAGACAAGCTGTATTGTGTCTCGATACAGTGAAAGTCAAAGTTTTTTTTTCATTCACTCTTATATCTCTTGTAAGTACACTGTTTATAGTTTAAGCGTTGTTCTTTTTGAGCTCCGGTCCGTATGTTATGTTACAGTCAAAACTCATAGCCGGTCAAAACAACTTTTGACTGCATAAATCAGTCAATAATGGTTTTGACATCGGTCAAAACCAATATTAACTGATTTTTGCAGTCAAAAGTGGTTTTGACCGGCTATGAGTTTTGACTGTAACATATACACCTTAGGAATGTAAAAACCATAAAGGTAGTCTTGTTCCACATTGGTTGCTACAGCTGCCACAAACTGAAAATCAAGTGGAACTGGCAGATTTCTAACGTATTGAAGGCGAAGACATAGCCGGCGTATTGAAGGCGTGCCTCGTTTACACTGAACGATCATTGTAAGCTATGTCAGTATGACTATCTTTTGTGAGGACTTAAGACCCCTTACACACTGCGACTTTTTGCATAGCATCGCGACTGTATCAATGCTTAAAGTAGCGCAGTGTGTAAAGGTTGACATTTTCCAACTGCATCGATGTTGCATCGCTGCTAAATGTCGCAGTGTGCAAAGGGTCTAACGAAAGCGACCTTATCGAGAACTGGTACACATTTGTCACAATTGGTAATTTACAAATTTGAGTTCTTCGCAAATCCGGGTAGGTTTTTACATTCTCTGTCATCAAGTTTTTAGTCATTCAATGGAGCGTATATGCGTATGTAAGAAAACGTTTTTCTGTCTTTTTAATCAGCAGTAAATGTCGGAAACCATTTTTGTATTCCTAACATGGTTTGCCTATTTCAAAAATCGTAACAACTGTTGAGACTATAGTAACGAGTATGAGAGCGAAAATAAATTGGTGTTAGGTTAGGTTAGTATGTTTTCTTTCACGTCAAGTGTTCTGATGGACGCTAACTAAAATTTTCAATTTTGTAAGAGCTTTCTTTGCTCGGCTTTCAATATTGGGCAATCGACTAAAGTGGCGTATATTGCCAATGTGTTGTTTTAGAACTTTATTAATTTACAGCCAGTCACTCAATCAAAAGTTTGTCCATACCAATAATAAATGCCTCGAATGTTTTTGATCATTTAACTCAGCGTTAATTTTGCTTCAATCATATTGGAAATTGACAATTATTCATTTTAGTTCCATAAACGAATATTTAGCCTGTTTATTAAAGTATAACCCAAGAAACCACAGAAATATCTTTAACCATAGATAAAAGAAGAACCTGTTTTTCAGAATTAAAATAATTACTTTTACAAAATAAAAACATTTCTCATATCTCATCATTACTGCGACTGATTGCCTTATTTATAGAGATTAACATAATTTAATTTAATTTTCATCAGTTTTTTTTTCGAATGAGTTCGTCGTAGAGTTGGGCAGGGTAAGTAATAAAAACGGTAAGTAATGAAAAATTTACATTAATGGAAGAACAATTTAATTTATGGAAAAAAATGGTAAAAAACTCTTTTTTTACCAAATAGCGGTAAAATAATCAGCAACATGATCGATCGGTTTATTGGCACGATAATAAGTAAACTCTTGTCAAGTCAGTATAAAATGTGTGAAATGTTATTCATGACGATTTGGTAAAGGATTCTAGTGAATTTATCCATTAAATTTTATTAATTGAAACCATTTGAGTATTTTCCCGGTCATCGGTAATTTTACCGAGTAAATTACGTGTTTTTGGTAATTTACACATTTCGTAAATTACCGGTCACAAACCCAACCCTAGTTCGTGGTAATTTGTATAACTCCTAAGCGTGGCCGCTCGATGATGGCAATTAAATTTGGGTACAGTGTTATAATGTACTTAATACATTGAATTTAATTTTGCTAATTATTGGGTACACTCCTTAACGCCAATTAAACGGCAAGCGGGTGAACATTAAGTGAAATGAATCAAATCAGGTTTTAAGGGTGAAAGTAGGCTTGATTAGTGTGCTACTTCTATAGCTTCGTATCTTATATTGAAGTACGAGTATTAGGAGTAAATTATACTTAAATGGTAGCCATGTCTTAAGTACAATTATTTCTCTTTGAGAATTTCAAGCAAGATAGCATTTATATTGCATGTTGCATCACTGTTTTACAAAATCGAGTTCTTAACTTACACGGTAAATCTTGACAAATCAAAATTTGAATGTAGCTTGAAAAAACGTTTTGAACGTAATTTATACACTTTAGACCCCTTACACACTGCAACTTTTAGCATCAATACTCAATCAATCAATCAATCAATTCGCGATTCTAAAGCGCGTTAGTATCGATGCAGTCGCCATTATTCAACACATAATTTGTCAATTTCCAGCTTCTGCATCTATAATAACGCGCTTTAAAGTACGCTCAGTATAAAGGTTTACATTTTGCGACTGCATCGATGCTGCATCGCGAATGCATCGCGTTTGGATCGCTGCTAAAATTAACACTATGTAAGGAGTCTTACATACATGTTATTTAATTTTAACAATTTAAAGTTGATTCTTTGTAAGTTTTCTACCCTCAATTAATTGAAACATGAGTGGGTCATTTCCATCCCGTTAAATACAAATAGCACTCCCTTCCTTCCCTTCCTATAATTAATAACACACGTCAAGAAACACCGCGAAAGCCATCTATCGCCGCCCTTATTATATCAGCAAACGAGCACATATTACGTCGCTTAATCACGCTGCTAGCATAAGTTTAGTATAATATTCAGGGTGATAAATCATACGTCAGCGATCGCATCGAACTAATGACGGGTCCGGATGTATGGGAAATATAAGTAGATCAGTGTTTTCTGCAACGTGGTAACCTGCGGTGGAAGTCTGGACAACATTTGCCTGGAACACACCAGATTATCCGCGAGAAACACATGGTACTAAATTCGTTATCTTGTGTATTTTTAATGAAAATATTTTTTTATAAAATTAAAACGATTCCGAGTGTAAGTTGTAGTTTTGGTCAGCGACATCCGACTAAGGGGTGTTATTACAAACGATACTGATGCCAAATATATAAAAAAACATAATTTTTTTTCATGGGAAAACCCACAACATCAATTAATTATTGCGATTGCTGGCGAAAGAGTCGAAAAACTACCAACGCCCGGTTGGCTCTTCGTAGCTTGTTACTTGTTAGTTCGTTTGACGACGCAAGGGGCAAATGTTTGTGTGATGAGCACGAACATTTGTACCTAAGTCATGGATGCTATATGTATATATACTTATAAGTATTTATGGGAGACGCCCCCGTCACAATCGTTGTCTGGTACTTCGTAACACAAGGAAGAACATTCCTTACCACGAACCAGACAATTGGTGTGTTGTCTGGCACAAAAAAAAGTTACGGCATATAAAGTCCCCATTCCTTGTAATTTTTTAGACTCGGCGTGAAGAGGTTTTCTTTTCAAAAACTTATTTATTATAAGAATAAGCATAACTGATACCATCATCTCTGATTTGGTGGACGCTGACCAAAACAACACCCTGTATATTTTTTTTAGATAAAGGTATATTAAATAACATGACGAATTTTATCTCAGCGTTTTTCAAGCGCCATCTAGTGTCCGACAGGTAAATGATGTCGAGACTTCCACCACTGAGAGGGCGTCGTGCGCTATGCACGCCGCGAGTGACCTGCTGCTAAAAGCTACATCAATGACTAGTGAGTCCTCGCGGCTTGACACTAGCCTATATGTTTTTTCGATAATAGTCTAACAGACTAGTTAGGGCAATAGTTGTAAAATCGTATCGTGCCGAGATATCAGTTTTGATTGTTACACGATTTGTACAATGAAATTCTTTTTTTTTCAGGTTTTTTCATCACCGGCTGTGCTTCAGCGCAAATAAGGTACGTTTAATTAATTTTATTTAACATTTAATGTGTAATGTGTGATTAATTGTAATGTATCGATAGCACAAATATTTAATGTCAGGATCAATGTTTGATTTATAATCTCTTACGAAATAAAATTGCCAATTGAAATACACGAGCTCAATTAATTTTTAGGGTTCCGTAGCCGAATGGCAAAAAACGGAACCCTTATAGTTTCGTCAAGTCTGTCTGTCGGTCTGTCTGTCTGTCTGTCTGTCTGTCTGTCTGTCTGTCTGTCTGTCTGTCTGTCTGTCCGTCCGTATGTCACAGCCACTTTATTCTGAAACTATAATCATCACATAGCTGAAACTTGGTAGGTAGGTGTATTTTGTTCACCGCTTTCTGATTCAAATACAAAAAGTAAGAAAAAATAATATTTAAGGGGGGGCTCCCATACATGAAACTAAAACCTAAAAATTTTTTTTTACTCCAACCTATGCGTGCGTGTCTATGGATAGGTCTTTAAAATGATGTTGAGGTTTCTAAAACCATTTTTTCTAAAAGTTTAAGGTTTGAGATATAGACGCCTCCAAAGTGGTAAAATGGGCGTCCCCCCCTGTCTAACTTTTGAACTAAGAAAGTAAAAAATTTTGAAAAAAATATATGATGTAGATCTCAACAAAAACTTGCAACGAAAATTGGTTTGAAGGAGATCGAACCAGTAGTTTTTGAGATATTGCACATTTTTATCAACCGCAAATATAACTTTGTTTTTCATACAAACACTATGAAAAACAAAGTTATTTTTGCTGTCGCAATATATTGTGATGTTTTCGTTAAGTGACAGTAAGTGGACCCTGAATTCAGTTAAGGGTGGCACGGAACCCTCAGTGCGCGGGTCCGACACGCACTTAACCGGTTTTTTACTACTAATCACAGCAGTATACATCGTGCAACCGTGAGTTCCGTCACTTAACAGCCGATTAACGGTTTCTACCAGTTTTAGACCCGCAATGTGTCGTTTCAACTGATTGCCTGCTTTGATATGGGTCTTTTGACCTGGAGCCCTATTTTTGACCCACTCGAGTCAATATGGCGTGTAAAATTTATAGGTAAATGTTCGTTTTTCGAATGAAAAACTGATTCATTGCACACAGGAGTGATAATTTTTTTTTTTATTGTTCACGTTATAAATTTTGTTTAGTTTTCCTTAATTTTTTGTTTGCTTTCGAACGAAAATCCCACGCCATATCCAAGCGAGTGATTCAGAAATAGAGCTCATGGACCTGAAAAGAGGCGTCGGTTAGTGCTTTTAACCATGAGCTTTCCTCGGAAACCAATAAAAAAATATTTTGAACTTTTTATGCTAGTGTTCACTGAGACAACGTTATACAAAACCGGTGAAGTGCGTGTCGGAGCCGCGCACTGAGGGTTCCGTGCCACCCTTAACTGAATTCAGGGTCCACTTACCTTTACTAAACGAAAACATCACAATATATTGCGACAGCAAAAATAACTTTGTTTTTCATAGTGTTTGTATGAAAGACAAAGTTATATTTGCGGTTGATAAAAATGTGCAATATCTCAAAAACTACTGGTTCGATCTCCTTCAAACCAATTTTCGTTGCAAGTTTTTGTTGAGATCTACATCATATATTTTTTTCAAAATTTTCCCTTTCTTAGTTCAAAAGTTAGATGGGGGGGACGCCCATTTCACCACTTTGGAAGCGTCTATATCTCAAACCTTACACTTTTAGAAAAAATGGTTTTAGAAACCTCAACATCATTTTCAAAGACCTATTCATAGACACCCCACACGCATAGGTTTGAGTAAAAAAAATTTTTTTGGTTTTAGTTTCATGTATGGGAGCCCCCCCTTAAATATTATTTTTTCTTACTTTTTGTATCTGAATCGGAAAGCGATGAACAAGATACACCTACCTACCAAGTTTCAGCTATGTGATGCTTATAGTTTCAGAATAAAGTGGCTGTGACATACGGACGGACAGACAGACAGACAGACAGACAGACTTGACGAAACTATAAGGGTTCCGTTTTTTGCCATTCGGCTACGGAACCCTAAAAAGTACACAATTTTAAGGACCATAAAAAATATCAAATGAAAGTATAAGTAAAGACAACAATGACGTGGTTGTGAACCTTGAACAAGTGTAGAATAACAATTTCTTGTCAAACCGTCATAATTAGACACCTAATAGTAGATAGTCATTCAATATAATCAAGCAATTATAATGAAAATGTCATAAGAAGGTTTGGGTGTTCCGTACAGATAATTCTGACTCGTTAGATCATTAAAATATTTCAGCGGTAATAGATGTGCTGATTCAGCACTTTAGACATTAGGTTTCATATTTAAAAAATATCATTTCTACAACGACTTTTTGTTTTATTCCAATTTTGTAACAATTCAGAAAAATTAACTATACTTACTTGGTAAGTAAAAGGTTTACTTATTTATAT
Source organism: Pyrausta aurata (assembly GCA_963584085.1). Taxonomy (NCBI): domain Eukaryota; kingdom Metazoa; phylum Arthropoda; class Insecta; order Lepidoptera; family Crambidae; genus Pyrausta; species Pyrausta aurata. The sequence continues at coordinate 13,457,883 of OY757264.1, read as the reverse complement.
GAAAACAGCGTCTTCATGTTTCTAAAATTCAACTGACTTGCTACGGGAGCCGTAGCGCTACGATGTAGAAATCATGCTACGAAAGATTACGACATACGTACATGGCTATACAGGGATTTGTAGTCGTGACAACGAAACGGGCGTTAAGCAAACCAATGTTGTATCTTTTTCGGTTGTTATGAATTGTTACTAAAAATAAATAATGATATAATTGTACTGCAATGTGCTGGCGACTGTATCTAGCACCGTTGCATCTTGTTTAGTATTGTACAGAAATACTGTGTATTTAGATTTAAATTGCATGGATTTTCTGAGGTTTTCACCCGCACGAATTTAATTTATTTTTCGCAAATATGCGGATGTTCCTCGTTCATGTTGGCACTTTTTGTACTAGTTTAAAGTAAACTCGATTTTGGTGTAACGTCGTAATTAATATTTGAGTCTCAAACAATTTAAATGCAATGACGTAGTCGGCGCATGCAAAATTTCCTTACAGCAAGAAAACCTTAAAAAGCCACTAACATCGTGATTGATAAATCCTTATTCCTTCCTATGCTATTTAGACGGTCATTTTTCATGCCAATCTAATCACGTAATAGTCCTTCGTGGCACATAATCACTGATTATACGTACTTAAAGTGAATTTCGCGTGTTTTCTCCGTTTTCTGTTGTGCTTTTGTGCACGGTGGTGAGTGCTTTTGATAGTTAAGTAGGTCTGATAAGTGCTGAACCCGCAGAAACATACGCAGGGCTTTAACGTTTCTTGTATCGATTCAAGCGAGTTGTAACAAGCAATGTACAACTACCTACTTGATCGCTAAATGTGTGTTTGTGTAAGGGGCAACATATTTTGCGTGCTCCAAAAATTGTCGTTAATGAATTATTAATATACACCTAACTAAAATATTCTCTCTCTATCTCGTTATTCTTTAATTTTCTTCAAATACCCTAAAGTTATTTTTACGAGTATACTCTGGATTTGTAGTCTATCAAATTTTATTAATAGAAACCTTATAGACTTTGGAAGTTCTTTGAAGGTATGAAAACGATAACATTACCTTTTGTGTTTTCGGTGAATGCCCGGTTATAAACTATTTTAATACAAGGTATTGTTAAATTGCCTACACGTGTAAGGTACATTTAAAGAGCAGCTTTATGTGAAATAATAAACGTAACTTATTTTAATCAATGAATAGTACTATAGTTTTCTTTTTCTATATACATTTTATAGAAAAACTATTAGTTAATATAAAAAACTTTTCAATATTTCGTTCGAATAACTAAGCTCGTATCTTGAAATCATTTACCAAACACTATTCACTAATGAGAGCAACTCGTGTATCATGCTCATGTGCGGAATGCAAGTCTGCACTTCCATCAAGCTCTAATGCTGTCGTAAATAACGCCGCCATCTTGATTTAATACCTCTCTGCACTGAACTCGTAACTGAATGTTCCTTGTTTTATAGAAGTGGCTTGCAATTTGTAACAATGTGTGATTAGATTAATGACGACATTGGATACACATCAAACTTTGATTGATGACGCGTTTGGTGTATTGGTTAGCGCTCCTGACTATTACGCCGGCCATCGCGGGTTCGAATCCCGCAAATGTTTGTGTGATGAGCACGAACACTTGTGCCTAAGTCATAGATGTTATATGTATTTAAGTATTAATGGGAGACGCCTCCATCGAAATCGTTGTCTGGTACTTCGTGACAGAAGGAAGAATATTCCTTACCACGAAACCAGGCAATTGGTGTGTTGTCTGGCGTATTTTTATCATATTTATATATTTAATAAAAAAAAAACTTCCGTCCCATGTTTTCGTAAATGATTTTATTTCAGTACTCTCTTAGTAGTGTGCCTGAACGGCTACTTTCATACCTTTTAACCTAATGTCTGAGTTTTGTGTGATAGTGGAATAACAACTATCACCAGTAGATACTGTGTCTAATGCTGTTATACTGAAACGATGCGTCCTTAACATAATCATTTACTATCAGCTGGAATTAGTTAAATTGATCAAATGCCTGACTAATAAAAACAAACTATTCAAACTCCTGTTTATAAATTACACTACTAAAATGGTCCAACGCAATTGCATAACTATAAATTATTATACAATATGTCCGTAACTTGTTCACATTACACGAGCAGTGATAAATTTAGCTGCAAATGGAATGGAGTGTATGTGCATAGCCCGAGCATGCATCAAACGCTAATGTCCGTTTAATGCAGCCAAGCTGATTTATATTCCATCATAGCAACATTAGACATTTCCAGCGAAATAAAACAACACTATTCGTTTCAGTTTGGTTAACTTTAGGTACAAGAGTATTCCAAATCGTTTTACCTTATGTCTTAAAGTAGGAATAAAATTTAGCCACGGTTTAAATCTCTCATGTCGTTGTTTACCAAGAATATTTTCTTCACGCAGCTAAATTTGGCTGAAAGGTAGCTGAAGAATAAATTAAACATTATTGAATTGAATATAGGTAGTTGAAATCTTGTAAAGAAAACAAGAACCCCGTTTCCTCTTTCAACTGACATGAGTTAGTGACAGTCCTACCTCCACTGTGACGTTTCAAAAGGGTTCTTCCGAGTTGAGATTGATAGAGTTAATAGGGACACTCAAGGCTGCGGAATAAACTTGATGCCAGCCATAAAATACAAGGAGAGAGTGCCCATTACGCTTCGCAACGAAAATCCTAAGATTTAGAGCCGCGATACATCGAAGCACACAACGCAAATATTTCGCTTGGTTTTAAAAGGACTCGCCAGAAAATAAATCGTCTGTCCACTCCCCTTTCCTCAGGTATGCGTAAAGATATATATTTTTTTTCAAATTATGTATCTGTGTCATTTCGGTTCATTTGTTAAAAAAAGTTAAAGGTAAAATTAGCCTCTGAGCATCCCACTGCTGGGCAAAGTCCTTTCAAGTGTAAGGTAGTATTTTAGTCGTATCATTTGTGATTTATGTGTTTTTTGCGTTTTCAGGACAGAACCAAATCCTAAACTATGCGTAAGTTCTGTTTAGCCTCGAATCGTGAAATTAGAACATATACTAGGTATTTCTGCATGCAGAGAAAAACAATCCGAAAATGTTTTTGGATTGTTTTTCGGTCGTACTTCTAACAAATAATACATTGTAATATTTTTATACATATTCAATCATTTTTTTAGCATTCACACCCCAGGCGTATTTTCAAGACACGATTTCTAATTCACCCTTCAATATTGTATACCATCAGTGTTTCCCTCAGACAGGTGTTACGCCAAGACACATATCCTGTCAAATATATTATTTAATTTCCTCCATGCATTATGTATTCCGAATTCGTTTGTTTAGCTCATTAATAATTCATTCGCTCCGAAGCTTTTTACCCGATCGCTGCTTCCGATTTCCATACGTCAGTCCCACTACTGATTTTTGCTCATCTTTTCATATTTATTTTGGTATTGGCATGAGGAAGGCTGGATATCTGTGCTCTTTTGTTGTTTTAATATCCCACAAAACAGCATAAATGGTCGTGGTCATGTTTTACTGTCAAAAATCAGTATTTTTTTTGTGTTTTGGCCTGCCTGTATATGTGAAAACTTACGTGTCCCTGTGGTAAGGACATCGACAAGTTTGGTCTCCATTGTCGTATTACCAGCAAAGCGCTGGGCATCTCGCCCGTCACGCTACCCTTAAAGACGCCATCAGAAGAGCTCTTGCCTGCCACCTGAACCACGTTGTTTGGTTCGTGATGAGGGCAAGAGACCCGATGGCCTCACGCTCATTCCTTGGACGTGGAGTTGCTTTAGTTTGGGCCGAACCATGTGTCGATATTTTGGCCTCCTCCCATCTCAGGCAATCAACCCTCGAAGCAGCGGCGTCTCTCTACTTCTCACTTCCATGTGATTGTGTTTGCGCTGTTTGGCGTTGAAACGCTTAGATCGTGAAGAACTTCTGCTAAATTGCTTGTTGGAAAAATTGCACTGAAATTAAATTCCGTTTTGGCAAATTTATATTTATTATCTTGTCAAAAGGAAACGGTTTTGTATTTGTTGTCCAAAAAAAAATATTGCATGTCCATATAAACCTTTGAAAAAGTGTTTTCTTTCATAAATGCCTAACTAGACTACCAACTGGAGTTGTAGCTTCTCAGGTATAGACTTAGATGGTGCTACGGTGCCAATTGAAGAACAATATTTCAAAGAAGGCACTGTTTTATTTGAAATTCCATTCACGTATTTCTTGAAAAGCAAACCAGAATACCCTGAAATCTATAACCGTTGTATAAAAAGTGAACGAGCGACGTCTATTGATATTGAACAATCTTTGTTTATGCAACAACTGGAAGTTGATCAGAAGACTTGACTTCTTATTCTCTTCCATGCAAGTGCTATACATTTGAAAGGAACGAACAATTTTTTTTCTCACTTTTAGTGGGGTTGCCTCTCTCCTTATTAATATGCGCCTGGCAGTTTTTCCCGGAAAAAATCATTTTTTGTCTAACATTAATTTATTTTTTTAACATAAGTAGTAAGTTCCGTAAATGCTGTACGAGTGCTATTTGAAAACTAATAGGTTCATACCTCTACACTAGCAGGTATTATCATATAAGTCATAACTAGTTAGTCCGTTTTACGTAGGTACTTTACATAGTTGTGTGTTCAAAGATGTACTAATATAACAATTTCTTTGATATCAAATGCATTCTCACGGTATCGGGAGAACGGGTAACCGTTCATCATAAACTAAGCCTTCTGTTTTCCAAAAAATATTATGCTCGCACGAACAAAAACAAACCGATCGGAAAATAAACTGGTGGGGTAAGAAAACGATCGGTTAACGACCTAAAAAATTACCCCGTAAAAAACTACGCTGCGAGAAAACATTCAGAAACACATAAATTGTGTTTTGTGTAGCGCGTGTGCTGAAAAAGGCGGAAGAACCTTAAGAGATGGTTACATGTTATGTTACAATACGTATGCGGCATACATACGTAGGTAAAAGTTGACGCTTGGTACGAACCTATACACCTATGAACCTATTGTTCATAAAAAAAAGTATTTTGTATAGGTTCAAAAAAAAAACCTAACCAGACTTGCGTTTTACATTTTATTATGTGAAAATTTCCGCTTGGCTTATGACAGCATTTTAATAGTTTAACCTCACCATTAATGAATATGATAGCAACAGACATAATCCATTTAGCATACAAATTAGTAATTGCACATAACATTACAGCAAAATTGAATTTGGGCTGCAATTGAAATGAATTCGAAATTTAACTAGCAGGTTTACAAACATTCCGCCGAGCCGCCACAGTATGAGTAAACAAACTGGTTTTATTTTGTGATTGATGTGATGAGGCACAAAAGAAATATAAAGTACCTTTAGGTATTGTCTTTTTGGTCACTACCTTGTAACTTTTATCAATAATTCACGTTTACTCTAATAATGGTAAATCATTTATTGACTCGTATATGAACAAATCATTCTACTGAATTTAATATACTATGCCACATTACGATGGACAAATAAAATTTCATACTGCAACAGGCTTCTTCTGGGCGAGCTCGTTCCATCTTCGACTCCGTCTTAGTCGCACTTGGCTTGGTCTGGAGTCAAGAGCAAACCCATACAAAATAAAATTAAAAACTTATTTCGCTTAATTACATGGCTTCAGTAAGTAAACACTCACTTACACTGATATCAAAAGAAGTAGCTTATGCACTAGATATAAAAAAAGAAGTTTATATCACAACACCCAGACCAGAGACTACTCTCTCGATCTCTATATTGATTCAAAGTAAGCGCTTTTCATATACTTTTATATAATGCGCACAACGACAACGTACATCAGTGTTTCCAATGTTTTACTACTCTTAAATCTTACAAACCAGAGTGAACAGGCTTCTTCTTGGTGAGCTCGCTCCATAGTCGTCTCTGTCCATGCCACGTCAGGTCTAATGTGGAGACAAGAGCGAACCTATTTTATAAAAAAACTACCTGATCTGGAATCATCCATCATGAAAACAAAATGAAGCCTAAATCTAATTTGGTAACTGTTCAAGCATAGCCTGTAAACCGCAATGACACATTAGTGGCAAGCATGTTAAATAAACATACTGGTTTCCAAAACTGTTTCAAATCGTATTACAAATATTTACTTTTCGTTGTTACTCTGCCAATAATGTGTTAATTCTGGACTTAATAAATTAATATTACATTTGAATCCATTGCCACAACAATTGGACTTTGAATTTTGGTCCGCTTTAAGTAATCGTTGTATTTAAACTTCACGTGCTGTTGTAAAGAAAATTGTTGAAAGGGTTGAAACTTTCCTTTGCGAGATATGAGAATGGAACCCTCAAACATTTCTGACTTGCATGCATACAACGTGATAAGCACAATGTACAAGTAAAGCTCATACACGCTATTATTAACGCCTGAAAAAGTCGTAAATTCACACCATATTCGGATTTCAAAGCCAGTCGCTCGTCCCAAAGAGGATAAAACAAACAAACAATAGGGGTCCGTGGAGAGAATGAAAAAACCCTCACATTTGCATGCGGATTGAAGCCCCGGAACCCCCGGAAACAAAGTGGGCAATGTTGCGGCTCAAATGAGAAATCGGGTTTTACTTTTATCGACCAAATCTCAACTTTCTTATTTTGTAAGTAAGTACCTACCTGTTTCTTTTTATTACTAAATAATTGAGTATCAAAAAAAATAAGTTTTTGCTTGACTTTTATAGTCACTATCCCAACAACAAGATAAAATAGAAATGAATGTTTGAACGATAAATTCTGTACTGCGAATTTCTGTGAGTCGCTTGTGGCCTGTAGTATTAAGTATTTCATTTATGTTGTATTAGATACTTGCAATAACTATCCAGCATGTATCAAACCTTTTCAATCAAAATATACCGTGATGTATCAAAATTACGATGCACATGAGCTCCGTGCGAAATTGCCATTCCATGTTTTCCATCGCCTGGCGGCGCTCATTACGTTTCGCCATCGCTTTCAGTGCGCTTGGGGTTCAATGGCCCATAGATACTTTTATTTTATGTTTATGTGTTTTTTTTTTAACTGTGAGTGTTTATGACACAACTTGACAACTTCGCGTCGCGCCGTTGACAAAGTTTCAAAATTATTTTAACGACACTGTATGCATGTAAAACTTGATTTCATTGCTTTTCATAATGGAATGAAAACATTTTAATTATTACGATTGTTGAAAGTGATTGAAACATTAACGTTGAACTACTATATTGTAGTTTTACTAGAAACAATTTAGACAGCTGTGTAGAACTGGGTATTTTTTTTCTTAACATAATTCATCGATGTGGGTCCATTTTAAATGTCTAAGACACATTATTATTAGTGAGTAACCACAAGGTTTTTTAAACCTACTTATGTATTATGCAATTTCATCGTTGTCTTATTTGTACAGACACTGCAGCCTGCAATGAAACAGAAAAAAAAACACATTTGAAATAATCTAAAAAGTTTTTCTTACGGAAGTTAAATTTCTGTTCCCGAAACTTTTGAGACTTTTCTGGTATTATTACAAAAAATACCGTCCCCTTTCTTTTCCCATGAACGACTGTGTTTGAAATTGAAGAAAAATATGTCTAAAAAAGGCCTACTGTTATTTTTTATGAATGACAATGAATGAACAAATTGTTACTGAAAAAGAAATACACATACTTATGCTGTATTTTACGTTTAGTAACATTTGGTTAATTGATTGTTGACAACGAGTACCTACTTGCTAAAAAAGCTTTGTTAATAAACTAATAGCTAGAATTTAAACTTACTAACTTTAAACTTACTAACTTTAAACTTACTAACTTACTTTAACTGCCTCGGTGGCGCAGCGGTTAGATGGTCGCATTATTAAATCAAGGGCTGCGCCAGAGGTCCTGGGTTCGATCCCCGGATTGGGCCAAAAATATATACCTAGGTTTTTCTGTTCAGAAATTTCAGGGTAGCCCAGAGTTTGGAAGTTGGCGATGTTTCACCCCCGTGCCTCGGAAAGCACGTAAAGCCGTTGGTCCTGTGCCTGATCTCTCGCCGGTCGTGTCAGATTGCTGTCCCATCTTGTTTGCAATTTTAAGTGAAATTAAGCTGTGATCTATTAAAACAGTTTTTAAATATGGCTGTTACGAAAAAAAACAAACTGATTGAATACGATCAACATTATTCCGTCAAACCCTAACGACATCATGGGACACGTAACAATTGATTTTATATTCTGTCTGAAATCTCAGTTAACGGTAAGGTTATTGTTATCATTGAGTAACACACACGCTAGGTTCTATTTGCGTTGTTCTCTACTTCATAATGGCCTGTTTCAATTGCATTCAGCCCACCTCTTAACCTTTTAAACTCACCGCCAGCAACATGGCCAAAGCTTTAGTTTAGTATAACTTGCTTCTGAGTCATGTCCAAGTTGTTAGTGGCTCGGATAAGCAGCGCATCTCCGTTAATAAGTTTCCTGAAGCTTCACTCACGGAAGAAACTTTAGACGAGCTTGTCCAGTCGTAATTAACCTACAATTACCGGTCATATACAAAAGTGATTTCACTAATTGAAATATTTTACGCCCTACAATTTGATTCTAAATGAACATCACGAAAAAATCTGATTTGTAAAAACAGAATGCTGTAAAATCTTTCATGGCTGTAATGTTTATTAAAATTGTTCCAAAGTTAATGAATTGTGTTTCCATTCCGAAAATAATCTCAGATAATTAATATTTTAATGAGAAATTCGTTGTTTTCGTTACACTGATTCGAATTTACCTTGAAATCGACAACACGTGTAAAACTAATGAGGTCGTATATATCAAGATTCGCTTCGAACGCGATCCGATAGTCGAAGGGCCATCCAAGGTCACTGCGGCCTTCATCCAGGCTTGTCTTGTTGACTCAATTGGCCTTTTCTCACATATGGGCCAGCTGATACAGCCAGTCCATTTAATGTAACGAACACCATCCAGTGTGATCCTGCGATTAATACAATATTGGCTTTGCATCTTGCTCTAAGATCCGGTTTCGTGATTTATTTATTCAATATTGCACAAATACAGGTGTACAAAAGGTGGACTTGATTGTTATTGGTACAGGAGAAAGGTTGAAAATAGACATTTATTTTTGTAACTAGATCTGTGAATTATAGTAACTCAACTAATGGTTAATAGTCGTTACCAATGTTTGAATATTTAAGATTCTGTGTGGTTTTAAAGGAAAAATACCGAAATTTAAAAATACCAATAAGTAAACTTAACACTGAATATGTATCATGCGGAAAGATAGCAACTCTGGAGTCGAGTATGAAGTCGTAATATATATATTTCCTAACTAGGGCAGATCATGATGAACCCAGCTAACGAGATCACTTTGTTTTGCTTCGGCAGTAAGCGATAACGGATGTATCAGGATTTGCACTGATCCCAATCTTTGTCTTTGGCTAATGAATAATAGACACCGTCTCCTTAGGATTTGACACTTGTATTTTTCCTGTTATATAAAAACTTTGTAACATTGTTTCGTTGGTTCTAAGGCTTGACAGGAAATTAAAAACGTCTAGTAATTCTTAAACTCTGTGTTGGATTGATATCAAAATAAGACTACTAGCGCCATCTGTTGAGTAATTTATGAACTAATATAACTAGTTTATGTCATCTATCACTTGTCTATGGTTGTTGTCTATGCCCATGTATGATTTGCAATTTTTGAATAAACCAGTCGTTCGTTTACCGCCAATCTACTCGTTTCATTGTAAGAGGTTATGGGCGCCTCACGTATATTCTATCTCAGTATTCATTGTAATTGTTAGTAAATCGTGTTATTAGTAGTGTAAAGTATAGCTACCGCAAGAACAATGAGTTCAAGCTATATTACGAACGTGCCAAAGCTGACGGGGCGCAACAACTACAAGGAATGGACATTCGCCGTTGAAAGTTTACTTGTTCTGGATGGCGCGGACAAATACCTAATTGAAGAAGGAACCGACGCTGCAACAAAAACGGCAGATGCTAAAGCTCGTGCGAAGTTAATCCTTACGATTGATTCATCGTTATTTGTGCACATAAAAGAATCGAGGACCACAAAGCAGTTATGGAATAAACTAAGTACATTGTTTGATGATTCCGGCTTTTCGAGAAAAATAACTTTGCTGCGTCACTTGATTTCTATCAGATTGGAAAATTGTGACAACATCACGAGTTATGTGACACAAATAGTGGAAACTTCTCAGCGTTTAAATAGCACAGGATTCAAAATTAATGACGAATGGGTAGGTTCATTGATGCTTGCTGGACTACCAGATCGATTCATGCCTATGATCATGGCAATAGAACATTCCGGAATTGACATAACAGCCGATTCAATCAAGACTAAATTGCTCGATATGGAATCGCCAGGTGATACAAATCAGATGGAATGCAATTCAGCATTATTGGCGCGAAATTGGCAGAATAAAAAAAAAATTGGTAAAGGTGGCAGCACAAGCAAACATGGCGGCGCTAGCACGAGTGCCAATAGCAGCACAACAAATCCCAAGTCAAATGTCAAAAACACGAAAACAATACAATGTTATAAATGTCGAGAAGAGGGTCATTATAAAAATCAGTGTCCTCTGAATGAGAAAACGCAGAAGAAAATGCAGAGTAATGCTTTTAGCGTTGTATTTGTAAATGGCGAGTTTGATAAACGAGATTTTTACATCGACTCAGGTGCCAGCCGGCACATTACGCCAAACGAAAGTTGGATGAAAAACATCGATAGCAACGGCAGTATATCAGAATTAATCATCGCAAACAAAATGAAAGTTCCCGTGAAATGTACAGGTGATGTGGAGATAACAACATCGCTCAACTACAGCATTACAATAAAAGATATGTTGTGTGTACCAACAGTGACAACTAACCTCCTCAGCGTTAGTGAGTTGATAAAAAACGGAAACAGCGTTGTTTTTGAGCAAAGCAAATGCTTGATAAGGAACAAAAAAGGTGATTTGGTAGCCGAAGCAAGTTTAATCGATGGTGTTTACAAGTTGAACTTACAAACACAGACCTGTTTTTTAACTTCAAACAAAGTTAACGGAGAAGTTTGGCATAAAAGATTAGGCCACATAAACAGCAGTGATATGAACAAAATGAAGCGTTGCGGACTAGTAGAGGGGCTAGATTACCCTGACAACTTTACCACAAGTAAGTCAGAGTGTGAAACTTGTTGTGAAGGTAAGCAGTCAAGGTTGCCATTTTCCTCAGGTTCCCGTGCAACAGAGCTACTAGAAATTGTTCATAGCGATATTTGCGGTCCCATGGAAAGCCAGTCAATAGGCGGTGCACGTTATTTCCTTTTGTTCATTGATGATTTTACCAGAATGACTTTTATTTACTTTTTAAAAGCAAAGAGCGAAGCATTTACCTATTTCAAAGAGTTCAAGTCTATGGTCGAGAACTATCAGAATAAGAAAATCAAAATCTTAAGAACCGACAATGGCTGCGAGTACTGTAGCAATGACTTTGAGAATTTCTTGAAAAGAGAAGGTATTATTCATCAAAAAACCAATTCTTACACGCCTGAACAGAATGGACTCAGTGAACGGTCAAACAGAACCATAGTGGAGAGAGCTAGATGCTTACTTTTTGAAGCAGACCTTGAAAAGAAGTTTTGGGCAGAAGCTGCAAACACAGCTGTCTATTTGAAAAACAGATCTATAGCTGCAGGAATTGAAAAGACTCCCTATGAAGCGTGGACCGGAAGAAAACCAAATCTGCAGCATATACGCATATTTGGAAGTCCTGTTATGGCACACATACCAAAGGAAAAACGAACCAAATGGGACAGAAAAGCAAAGAAACATATACTTGTTGGCTACAGTGATAATGTCAAGGGTTATAGGATTTATGATCCAGTAAAGAAACAAGTCACAACAAGTAGAGATGTGGTGATTTTAGAAAAGTCAATGACACAGAAGACGGCCACAGTGTCTATAGAAAACACAGATTCAGTGGGGGAGTCTATAGAAGAATCTGTGATGAAGCAAAAAGATCTAGAAAGGTCATGTTCTACCGAATCAGTATATGAAGATACCAAAGAAGATCTGAAATTAAAAGATGAGTACATGACTGTTCAAGATGAAGACATGAATGTCAGAGAAGAAGAGGACAATAGTTCTCAGGAAGAAGAAGTAAATAACTCACCAGAACTACAAGAGACAAGAGAAAAAAGAGAGAGAAGAAAACCAGAAAGATATGGATATGCAAATGTGTGTACTACTACATCTATGGGAGACGATGGAATTACTTTTGCAGAAGCTATCAGCGGTCCTGAGAAACAACAGTGGTTGCAGGCGATGGCAGATGAGCTGCAATCATTCCAAGACAATCAAGTGTGGGAGATTGTCGATGCTCCAGACAATGCTAGTGTAGTTAAGTGCAAGTGGGTCCTAAGAAAGAAATACAGTTGTGATGGTGAAGTGAGATACCGTGCGCGACTTGTTGCCAAAGGTTTTACCCAGAAGGCCGGTGTGGACTATCAGGAAACCTTTTCCCCGGTAATAAGACATTCTACCTTACGCTTATTATTTGCTTTAAGTGTGCAGTATGGTATGGACATCACTCACCTGGATGTCACAACAGCCTTTCTTAATGGTAATTTAAAAGAAAATATTTTCATGCATATTCCTGAAGGTTTTGAAGTAGATAAAAGTTCCAATAAAGTTTTGAAATTAAAAAAGGCTGTTTACGGCTTGAAACAATCATCACTTGCATGGTATGAAAAAGTTGAGGAAACTTTGTGCAACTTAGGATATTGTAAAAGTAAATTAGAACCTTGTGTGTTTATTAAAAATCATAATAATGATAAGAAAACTATTGTTGGTATTTATGTCGATGATTTTATATTATTTTCGAATGAAAAATCTGAGACTGATAATTTAATAAAAGCTTTGAGTCAACAATTTAAAATAAAAAATCTGGGTCAAGTCAAACAATATTTAGGTATGAGAATTAGAATTAATAAAAGTAAAGATGTTATTACAGTTGATCAGGAGCATTATATTGAACAGTTACTTCAAAAGTTTGATATGTCTGATTGTAATACAGCTGAAACTCCAATAGAGTGTAAATTAAATATTGAAAAATCTAATTTGTGTGAAGATAATTTGCCTTATCAAAAATTAATAGGTAGCCTTATGTACTTAGCTGTCATGACCCGACCAGATATAGCTTATTCCATAAGTTATCTTAGTCAGTTTAATAATTGTTATTCCAATGTCCACTGGAACTATGCAAAAAGAGTTTTAAAATACTTGTCAAAAACTAAAAATTATTGTTTGAGATATTGTAAAGGAAGAGCAGAACTGGAAGGTTATGTAGATGCAGACTGGGCCAGTGACACCACTGACAGACGGTCTTATACAGGTTTTTGTTTCTTAAAATCTGGATCTGCTGTTTCTTGGGAGAGCAAAAAACAGAGAACTGTAGCTTTAAGTAGTTGTGAAGCGGAGTACATGGCCATGTCTGAAGCCTGCCGTGAAGCAATTTACTTGCAAAATTTGGAAATTGAATTAATTGGTTTCTGTAATAAATTGGTACTGTATAGTGACAGTCAAAGTGCATTGAAGCTGGCAAATAGTCATCAAACTCATAAACGTTCCAAACATATTGACGTGAGATATAATTTTATTCGTGATGTGATCAATAAGGATATTGTAGAAACAAAGTATTTGCCAACTACAAGCATGCCTGCCGACTTATTAACTAAAGGTTTACCAGGCATCAAACATTATCAGTTTATGAAAACAATGGGTATTGTTAAAAATTAAATATATTGTTTCAAAGATTGTGTGTACATGGAATGTAATGTCTATGTGATTTTGATATAGTGGGGGTGTTGGATTGATATCAAAATAAGACTACTAGCGCCATCTGTTGAGTAATTTATGAACTAATATAACTAGTTTATGTCATCTATCACTTGTCTATGGTTGTTGTCTATGCCCATGTATGATTTGCAATTTTTGAATAAACCAGTCGTTCGTTTACCGCCAATCTACTCGTTTCATTGTAAGACTCTGGTTAGAGTTTTAATTTCGGCATTTTAATATTGTTGTAGTAGCTATTTATATTTTTTGGAATATTCAAGCGAAAACAACTTATTTCTAAGATCATAATTAGTTTCCAAACTCATATTTAATGTTCAAAATAGTCGGATTGTTACTACTTAATTAGTTTCAAAAACGCAATTGATTACACAATGCGGCCAAAATAGATTGCCAAAGCTGAGTTTACTTGTAAATTACTAAACCTATAGTTCATATAGTTAAATGATTAATAATTTATAAACAAATCTAAACCATATTGTTGTAAATACAAAGATAATTTATACATATACAGCAGAGTCAGATATGATATGGCGATATGTCCGATTTATTTAAAACACACTGCCTAACCTTGACTTCAGTTGTTTATATACTTTAAAAAAGGAATTTTCAACATTTTAACCTCAAAATACATCATATTTGTACACTTTTCGCCGCTAAACGTTCGCATCAATCATCACAATGTTGATCGATGCTGTGAGCCACTTGCGTGTTGTCGTAACTTTACGTCAAAGCGAAAAGTTTAGACGTCTTGTCGCCAATAATGCTCGTCAACGAAGACAGATACCGGTTTTGATGAGGACTATTTATAACTTGGAAGCGGTTACGTCAGATGGTAGATAGTATTTTCATTTCCCATTTCACTTCTTTCACCTTTTCACAAAGAGCGTTAGCCAGGACAAAATGTATTGTATTTTGCCCAAATAATAGGTCTACATTTTTAATACAGCCCATCTCAGGTTATAGCTCCCTTGGGACGACATCAAATTCTGATCCAAGACATTTTTATAATGAGCTGAGATGCAAATAGGGGTGAAACAAAATATGGATAAGATCTTATGATATTTTTAAGCAAACATACCTATTTATGTTCTCAAAATCTATACACTTATGAATTTTAAGAGTTTGTTTCTTCGGCTGAACGCGCTAATCTCAAGATCTACTGACTGGTCTGATTTAAAAATAATGTTAATGTTTAAATAGGTCATTATCTAAAAAGGCTACCATATATACCTTCGACCTATTGAAGCGGAAAAAAATCTAAACGGGCGAACGAAGTCGCATAGTCGAATCGACATAGCACTGTCAATGACCTTGTAGTTCTAGAAATCCATCTATTATATATAAAAAACCAAACAATATTAAAAAATCTTCTTTTCAGCTTTATTATTTGTTACGCTAAGTAGTAAATTGAAACATCAGCAATATGTCAAAATGCTATACATCATTTCGAATACAAAAGAAGAAACTTCAAAAGAAATGAAATAATTTTCTTTATAAAGTATAAACTCCTATTCATCAAAGGAATTAAATGTGCCAGATTTACATGATTGACGTACTTTTAAAAGCTAGTAACAGCAAATGATTTCATAAGTTTGAATTTTCTGAGAAAATCGTCTGGTCTCCTTAGCTCTGTGTTTTTAGAAATATTTGGTGAAATCTTGTTCAAATTAGTTTGTTTCACAAGAATACTACTTTCGAATTAAATTATATTATCTGAGTCATATAATTTATCAAAATGATCTCATTAGTAGATGATTTTATAACACTTGATGGGAATGGGTGTGGAGACCTAGTACTGAGTTTATTGTAAAGTTATTTCGTGCGTTTCCCGGTAAGTTAAATGTTTTTCAAACATAAATATTATTTACTGCAAGACATCTCATTCTTCCACCAATAACTTACACACCTAAAGGCTTAAAGTTGCGGATATTTTATAAAAAAAGAAAATTTCATTCTGCAAAATGGCTGTTATTAATTCTCAGTATCTTCCAAACTAATTTTAATCTCTGATCATTATAAGGTGCTGAAATCTGCTAATTGTTTCAGATTTCTCTGAATTTCTGGCGCTAATGCTTATCTGTCATGACGCCAGATTTATGTCTATGTACTGGTGTCTACTTATATCTTTTGGCGTCCTTCGGTAATTTGGGACATTATTGCGATCTGACTGAATTAAATTGCAGATGGTTAAAGCTAAAATCAACTAGGTAACTAATTTATTTAAATATAAAATAGTTACCTACACATCTTTTTGTGCCACACATGCATTTTATTTATCACCAGTTTAAAATAGACTCGCAATTAAAATAAAAAACCAGTTTTCATCAACTGAAAATCAATTCAAAGCTCCTATGTAGAATTCAAACAAAAGCTGTTATTACCTTTTGGACAATAGGAGTAGTTGCCAATCTGATGTGTATTGTCTAGCCTGGGGCTAGGAATGAGTAGCTTTTTGGCTGCCTGCATTTCCTCTCCTCACTCGTCACTCCACTTAGCCTGTACTTATTTGTTGTCTAGGCGCGGAAGTCTCGACAAAGTACCCTGTAAAACCACCAGGTGGCGCTCGAAAAATGCTGAGACAAAATTGGTGTTTTCGTGTATTTATAAATTGAGAAGAATGTTTGAATCAAGCTTAAAAAAATTACAAAGATTTATTAAAGATTTAGCTACGTAAGTTAACACGTTCCGGGACACTACTCCAGACACAATAGATGTTTTATTGTTTTCACGCCTGTAGGCGTTCACTGTCCCGGAACGTGTTAAAAGGATATTCGATTGTTGCAGCGGAAAATCAGAATATTGAAATTGTCTACGCGAAATGTCAAAATTATGCTTCAGACTTCCAGCACAGGTCAAAAAAAAGATATGGCAAAATACAGTGAGTTTTAATTACTACGCAGTGTCAGTTTCCTTTTAAATACAGCTCGAGACTAATAATTTATTTTCCATAATCTAACGGCATTGGTGTTATTAGAGCTTAAAGAACAAACAATTTAAAACAAAAACATTAAGCAAACGTCTTTTTCTCTTTGAATTTGTATAAATCTGTTTTTTTCCAGCTACTACTGAATTGACTTAAAGTATTGATATTAAATGTGTTCGAAGAAATGACGTCAACAGACTTAAATAATAGAGTATCAAGACGCGCCTGAAATATGGGAGCTAAAACTAAACCAGTGCATGCTCATGATTTCATTTGCCCATTTCTGAAACATTTTCTTTAATACTTTGCTCTATTAGTTTTAGCTTGATTTGTTGTTAGCCCATATGGCATTCGTTTATGAACTATCCAACACAAAAATATTAAAATACAATACAATCCAGATCTTAAGATAAGCCCATTCTACCAAATATCAGCTTTGTAATATCACTAAATACTTAATTGCAAATAAATTACTTTGTTGATTACTTTAATGAATTACTGTAGCGTGGGCAATGGAAGTTTTTCTCTGAAAATCCGTTAGGAAACTTCCAGAACGGTTTGGATCACAGCAATTTTGAAAGGGTTATTAATGAGGGGAGAGGAAAAGGGCTTTTAACAACTCACAATTGCCGTCAAAAGTTATGGAACGCAAACTAATTGATGCGTTTTTTATTCGTTTACGTGATAGATTTTGGGTATTTTTTTTGTTTTTGCACTCATGCTTTCATAGCAATGGAACTTCATAGCAATGGAAATTGAAAAAAATGATTCCCAAAGTTATCAGTGCTGCCACATATGTAAGTTTACATAAGTAAATGTTTACTTACCACACCATGGATATTGTTGGTCCGAATCGGCAAGTAACGGTAACAAAATGTAAAAGGACTGACAAGCCTCTATCCAACTCTAACTTCGGTATTTTGATTGTTACACAGAAATATATTACTCAGCTAAAGCAAGACTCTACTAAAATAGGAGGATAGTTAAATTTGTTTTGATCATCAAATTCTTGGTTACCTAGACAAGGCTACCCTCTTCACTCCATATCAGACATCTTACCTCAAAGACTATGTAATTTTTCAACCTGTGTATTACGTGTCTTATTATTTGGAACGTCTAACCAACCCTTTGTTACCGGTCTTATTGTATTTTGAGCTCTTATGTATTCATGATAAAGGTGAGATTAGTGTGAATGACGTGTAGGGTTCGATTTTTGGTAGATATTGAATGAACTGACGTTGAAATCCTTCATACGTGTCTCAAAGGTTTATTGGCTTGATAGATTGTTTGATTGATTTTGAGTGACAGGATCGCAAGGTTGAATATCTTTTTTTTTATATTCCTACTCGTATCTACTATGTGAAATAATTCAAATTTCAGACCTTGATAAAAAATCTGAATACCTACCCATATAAAATGAGTATTTGGAAAATTAAACCGCCTTTAAAAAAACTGACTAACAAGCTTAAAATAACGCATTCGTCTTCTATTTAGAAGAAACAAATTTGTTTTGGAGTCTGTACAAAATATCTTGGACGAATAAACCACTGGACGCGCAATGACAGGAAATTTCGCTTGTTCCCCCTCGGCAACGAATTGGGCATTTTAGCCTCAATTTCATGTGACGTCTTGTCAGTACGGTGACAGAACTCGGTGAGAAACATTGCAGAAAAAAATGGGTAAATGTGCCGTATTTTTGTGTAAAAATTATAGCGGCACGAAAAAAAATATTTCTTTTCATTCGTAAGTAACTTTGTATCTCAATAAAGCTGTTTATTTTTCTTAAAATAGTAAAATGTGTTTTCCTAGAGAAAAGTTACATTGCTAATTAAAAAAGTTGTGGTCAGTTACTGCAAAATCAACAAGATGACGCATACTTCATTTGGTAGAATTATCGTACATTCACCATTCGTTTCCTTGTCAATTTAGTTTTAATTGTGCTTGACAATTGTCGATAATCATATCGATAAACGTACTAATAAATTTATAATATAAAATAAAATAATACATCTGTAAAATGATTAACTCTAAAGTAGATTAAAGTAATCCTAAAAATACAACAGTTTTCTTTAATATTTTAAACTTCATATTTTATTACAATACATCCTTTTAATAATATTCCAGATTTCCTGTAGATCCAATAAGAAAAACAAAGTGGGTCGAAGCCGTCCGAAGAGAGGCAAAATGAATACCATTAATAATACAATTTTTACCTTTTATACAACTGAAAGTTGCATAAGATCCCGTGAAATTGTGAAGTTTAGTTTGAAGTGTAAGCTCATTTACTGCTAGATTATACCATTAGAGGATTTTATTATACCATTGGAGGACTTACGGCCTGTTTCACAATGTCTTAGGAAGTTCTAGTTAATGTTACTTGCC
Source organism: Pyrausta aurata (assembly GCA_963584085.1). Lineage (NCBI taxonomy): Eukaryota > Metazoa > Arthropoda > Insecta > Lepidoptera > Crambidae > Pyrausta > Pyrausta aurata. The sequence goes on along the minus strand of OY757264.1, from coordinate 13,438,677 downwards.
AGACCGTTTATAAAAATATTCTATGTTTAAATAATTCGTTTAATGGCTTGTGCTTATTTAAACATGCCCATAATTATTATATTGGTAATAAAAATAAAATAAAAATATTTTGCATAAGATTCGTTCATTCATTCGTTCAACACATATCGATAGATTGATATCGACACTTCCACGCACTAAATGTCAATTACTGACAAGACAAACTCCCCCCGCCCCGCAAAAATTGGTTGATGATGTTTTCATACATTCGCTCTTGCGTTTCATATCCAGTGGTTTATTCATCCAAGCAAAATATGTGTAGACTGTTGGTGTACGTAAGGTTTACATCATGCACCGTCTATAAAAGATTTTTTTTCTTCTAAATAGAAGACGAATGCGTTATGTTGAGCTTATTTGTCAGTTTTTTTAAAAGCGGTTTAATTTAAAAAAAAAATTTTTTTTAGGTATTTACTCATATCTCAAAAACTACTGGACTGATTTTGATAAAACTCACACTGTACCCTAAGCGAAAATATACTTGATTTAACAAAAAATAATCATCTCGCTATGACTTCTTATTTTCGAGAAATTCGTGAACAAACATACAGACATACAAATATAGAAACACTTACGAAATCAACATACCTAACTATATCATGTTTTGAGTAGTTCATATCTTTAATTAGAAAATACTACAAGGAAGTAAAATTTATCGTCAGAAACTTTTTGTGGTTTTCTCACAGTTACAAAACTACCTAATCATCTCAACTCTGTGTGGTGGTAGATATTGAGTTACCAAGAACAATACATGAAAAGCCACTTACTCACGTAAAACGTATGATTAGGACGAAAACAACTTTTTTTTTACGAAAAGGTACTATCTACGTTATATTATTGTATTATTATTATGTACGTATACATATATTTATATATATTATTATTGTTTATATATTTTATTATTGTTTTGTTATATGTATATATGTATATATATATATATACGTTATGTAAGATTATTTATAGTATTTAGTTTATTATTGTTATTAAAAAATTTTAAAAAATTATAACTTTTTTCCGTATTATTAATCTAGCACTGCCGATAACCGCAACTATTTCATTTCCAACACCTATGGGTTGGCTGGAAGAGATCTCTTTTAGGGATAAGCCCACCTTTGTTCACATTGTGACTTTTTGTGTTTTTTGTACATCTTATAAGTACAATAAAGAATATAATATATATATTATTTTTTATCTAAAAAATAGTAAATTTCAGATTGTCCACTCAAGCACAATAACTAGTGATATGGTTAGTGCAGTCATTATACAAGAATTATAATACACAACAAATCTTCTCACGTTCACATTGAGCCAAAATAAACCTACAAGTGATTCCGCGCGATTTCATCTACACGGATTCTCATTAAATCTGTTAAAATCCTTACCAATTTTATTTTGGCTACAATGTTTCTAAGTTAGGGTTTGATAATTGAAGGGACACGGTACATTAATTGGTTACAAATTTTCATAAATTCGTCCTTTTATAAATGTCATTGTATAAAGTAAAAATAAACTCTACCGTTAAGTCGAGTCGAGAGTTAATGTTAAGAAATATGTCTATAAATTCAGGTTAGAATCCAACAAAAACATTAAATAAAATCCAAACAAATAAACGAATAAGCATCGATATTCATACGAATAAACTTTGGACCGAATTCGCTTGACGATAACTTTGGCAGACTCTTCCAATTTGCTACTGAATGTGAGCGTTTCTATGCTTTTATTACTCGCATAAATTCTCACACAATGCTTATAGGCCCGGGGATAATGTACATGAGACCCAAAGTTATGAGAAACGTAAACGCTTGAAGTTTTGTTACACAGAAGTTTGAAGGAAAAACACAATTAATTCACACGAAGTTTGGACACAAACGATACTTTGGGAGGATTTCAAGCTTTGCAGCATGTGTATGGAGTATTTTCTTTTAGTTTTTTTTTACGTGGGTTTAGACGAGTCTATTGAATCCCATTACGACCATAAAAAACTTCGTAATGAGTAGCTTACGTGAGCAACAAATATCGGGAAGCAATATACTCTTTGAGAGTGTAAAATAGGTATATTCAAACCATTGACTGTTTTTAATGATTTTGCCACAACCTAGCTCCAATCAGTGAATCCATCGTATTATTATTATCAATACTGTTCTGTTCGTAATAAACGCTATTTATAAGTAAAATAATGTACATTTTGCAGTCCCAGATATCTTTTATCGCTGTTTTACTAAACACAAAACCGTGAAAGCCGCAAAGTATTCCAATAACAATTAACCTTAACTTGAAGTAGACCGCAGCTGTCCTCTTCTCGCTTGCTGATTTGTGGTTTCCTGAAGGAGACCACACGTTTTCACAAAGACCGTGACTCACGTATAGAAGTTCCTGTAACAAAACATTCAATAAGGTTAATTTAGTTAGTTAGTATGAACTAATACATCGATGGGAGCAAAACACCATCACACTGCCAATGCAATTTAAATGTAACATAAAAGTTACGTTCACATTGCTGTGATATTTTACCATCTTTAGCTTAGCTCATTTGATATTAATCCAAATTCAATTAAACCATAGTGAATTTAAAACTAAACACTGAGAAAATTGTAAGAAAGATGCAGTACTACAAAAATATCTACACCAAACAGGATAAATATAAACCAAGATGATTACTCGTAGAACGTTATTAAAACCGTGCCGTTTTACGAGGCGCGAAGATTTCATGTAATTACAAGAAATATTTTTTGTAATAAAAAGTGTACGCGCGGAGTGGAATTAAAATGACGAGGAATAAAATTATTTGCAGTTTCGCGGGAAGGACTTAGTGGTTGGCTTAGCTTTTCCGTTGAAGGATTTGAGACTTGGCTTAAAAATGTGAAGATTTTTTAGAGAAATCTCGAGAACAAAAGACGTTTTGAACGGCTACTAATTATTTTTAAATTATCGTATCCCCGATACAAATAGTGCTAAGTTTTAATTAATAAAATAAAATGAGAAACTAGGTTGGTAAATAAAAATATTTGTATTCGTATTTGTAAAAAAAGACCTTTATATAATTTAACGTTTGTGAATTACAACATGTGGTAACTGATTTTAGTTTCGTATTGCTAAAACTGCGAGCTTAATCCAGTTATTGATAATGTGATTAAAAACAATCATAGCTCCTGGCTCATAAACGTGACTTTTATGGGACATTACAGCATGCACCTGTTAGCTCAAGTTCATAACAATATTATGTGATATAAAACTTCCCACGACATTCAGACAACTAAACGGATTATTTATTTTTATATGGAGCATTTTGTGAGGCGATTTGGAAGATAGTGATCAGCAGATGGTATATGGTGGCATAAAAGCTAATAACAATTTTGTGTAAGACCTGGAGGCCAATTCTAGTGCAGTTCGTATACGAAAAAAGTTCACTGATCGAATTTTCTTTTTCAAAGAAATTACAGTTATTGCTTAATCCGGATCACGATTTTTATGCATTTTGATTTCTTTCGTGGGGCAGTTTTTTTTTAAGTGGATGTATACCTACTTGATTTTTTCGGTAACACAGTGATACTCGTAATCGAATAACCACACGAAATAAATTCGATCATGCGAGAATCGGCCTCCTGCAACAAAGCTTTAGATACATTCGATTCGATTACCTAGAGGTGTAGAATGTATGAATAAAAAAATGTTATTAATTTTTCCAAAATGTACCGCCCGAATCACAAAACTACCTGTTTTATTTCTTATTAACTTTTTTAATTTTTAAATAAGGAAGAGTTTGAGAATGGCCTGCTCCGTTTTACATTGTTAAATATAATTTAACTTGCAAATTATAACTATGCAAAAATCTTCTGCAATTTCGCTAAAACAGAGCAATTTATGTCTCCAAGAAACAGACCTGTATTAAAGACATTTATCAAAATTCAGGCACCAACTGCATCGTAATGCAAGTCGCAAGCGCACTATTTTGTGCGGGTGACACGAGACACTTTATTAGTTTAGCAAGTTTCACTTAGGGAAAATGTGGAGGTAGCACTTTTCAGGATTCAGCGCTCAAAAGATGCTCTTGAAAAGTGCTGAAAAGTTTCACTTTTGAACTTTTAGATTTCGGTTTCGATCTCCGCCTGAAATGTTCAATGGAGGTTCGATAATATCTTGGCCTTTGAAATGTTAAATAGGTTTTCTGAGCAACAATATTGCATTGACGACGTCCCTGGCTAAGCATGCTGGGTTTCAAAGCATCGCCGTTCCGTGGTACCGGGTTCGATTCCTGGTCGGATCTATGTAGAAATCACAATTTTCACTGTTATTTTTAATGTCCAATAATTTAAACTATAATAATGAAATTATTGACTTGGATTTTGTGTATTGATCCTTTACAAGAGTTGTACGTGAATAGGTAGACGTTATTACAATTACCTAATGTTTTCCAGTTACAACTACGGGTTAGTTCGGACAACAGGACGTCAAAGTAAACACTACTGTATCTTATGCAGTTGTAATAAGGGATAGTTTTCAACAAAAATGTATATAGCCTGATGTCCTGGCGACCTGTGTATTTACTGTGTATCCCACAATACCTTTCATTTCGTAAACCGGGCCATTCCTTTACAGCACGGACTGTCGGAATCAGTTTACCTTTTATATTCTACGAGTTATAACTCACAATAAGCGGTTTGATCTGCGGTAATAACAAACTGGAGGCCCGTTCGCGAGGTCGCCATGTTATCAGGGCTGGCAGTGTTGGGCACTAAGAGGGCTACCCACTAAGATTGGGTTACACCGTAAGGGAAAATTTCTTGATTATTAAATACTCTAATATTTCTTTACAATTTCTAATTTACCGCAAAATTTACGTATTTGACTGTTTTCTATAAGAATATTCCTATGAAAATTGCTTTTGATTTTTCAGTTATGCCAAAATAACGGAAACACATAAATACTGGTATGATAAGTATAATTATAAAGATGGTTAGGTAAAAGTTGCCTGTGCAAATTTGTGTGTACTTTTGTAAGTAATCTTGTAACAACTCTGAACTCAAGAAAAGTTGCATAAAATCCCTTGAAATTGTGATGTTTAGTTTAAGTATGCAACAAAGTTTAAAATCTAAAGATGTCAGTACCCAAACATAAAGCACCCTACCTTGGGTAGGTTCGTTGACACTATCATGATGTTTATTTTTTTCGTGTCTCGGTAGCCCTACCAGCTTCCCAATTTTCGGATAAAAACGAAACACATTTACTGTGATGTCGGTCAAACCCTCAACAAACTAGATTTGGCCGAAGAATTACTTGATTATGCCGACAAAGTGAAAAATGAAGGGATATTTGCTGTTTGGCTCACAAAACGGATTATGAAAAGATTTTTTGTGATGAATGTTCAAACAAACTGCAGGAAAAAAGGAACAGAATGAGCTTCTGAAAGTACACTGGCAAGCAATGAATTTAAGTCATTGTGTGAACATGTCAATCTTAGGAATTAAGATTATTTGCGTAGTAATTAAATTATGTTTATTTGATCATATATTATGTACTTACTTCTTAAATGGTTGCTGTGTGTGAATCGAAACAAAACAAGTTTTGTTTTATCTACGTATTACGTACAGCAACATAAAAATGTGCATAATTTTCCTATTGCATTGTCATTAATATGAAGAATATGAGACCAATTGCCTCGGTAGCGCAGCGGTTAGAGGGTCGCATTTTAAAGCGACGGCTGTGCCAGAGGTCCCGTGTTCGATTCCCGGGTCGGACCAAAAATATACCTGGGATTTCCTGTTAAGAAATTTTCAGGGAAGCCCGGAGTTTATAGAAGCTGGCAGTGTTTCAGCCCCGTGCCTCGGAAAGCACGTGTGTCACAGGTGCATAGGTCGTGTCAGATTGCTGTCCCATCAGGCTATGAGAGTGAAAGGAATAAAGAGTGCACCTGTGTTTGCACACACACTTGTGCACTATAATATGTCCCGCGCAGTCGGTTAGTTGTTGTGACAGGTCGGCCACCGTTGTCGAAATCGGCTAAGGGAACTATTATTATGAGACCAATGATTGATTATGTCGTAAAATCACAAGTTGAATTTATGAATCGACTGCACGTGTTTCAGTTTAGTTTTACCAATCTCATTAAATATCTAGGTTGAGACTTATTTATTTACCCTTTCAGTAAAATTTACACTAATTGAAAGTATATTTTACAAAGAAAATGCGTAATCCTCTTAACGTCTATTTCTCCCTATCAATAATTTCAATGTCGAGTTGCCCTACACCAAGGCTCAAGAAGAAATGAGAAGTTATTCTTAGGAATGTTGCACAAATTAATACTTCTGCCTACTATTCATGAACGGTAGAAGACACTGCTGCCTTACCTTTTTTCAAACATAAATAAAATTAATAATTATTAATTATCTTACGATATAAAAAAACATTCCCAAATTATTTGATTTTTAGTGAGTTGTAACTGGTAAATAAGGAACTAAACCTTGCTGTTAATGACACTACAAACATTGTAGTTCAACAGTTTTAGTGTAGATGGCGCTATTTGTAGCGACATTAAGTAAATTGTTGCATTATCTATGTTTGCTCTCTTCTCTTTGAACAATGTAACTGCCCATATGTCCGTTTTACAATAAATAAGTTTTAAATTATATTGAGTGAGCTTTTGCTTATTGATGGACCCGACACACTATTAAACATGGTCCTTCGAGCCGGGAGTCCTTTGTCTGCTAGTTATCGTGCATAGCATCGTTTCATACTACGATCGTCGTACTACGTCTTACTACGTGTTGAACAAAAGGTTGAACAAGATGGCGAAGACGGGCGAAAATTTTGATGACGCTGTGAGCGACATAAGTCAGGAACAGCAAAGGCTCATTAACAAACGTAGATATATAAAAGGACGTATAACGCTCTTAGAGAATGAGCTTGGAGATCTAACTGACGTGATTTCCACCGCCAAGCTTGATGTTGCATCAGAACGACTCAGCGATCTTTTCGAGAAGTTGGAGAACGTCAACCTCGATTTAGAAACCATAAATCCTTCCGAGACCAAAGAGGGAGAACGGATTGAAAGCAAATGCCTGGATTTTCTGGCAAAATTGCGAGAGCAACGCGAAAATTTGAGGCAGAAGACAGCATCGGAAAGCGGCGACTCCGATTCAAAGACTGGAAATCGTCGCAACCACACGCCCAATCTGCCTAAGATATCACTGCCCAAATTTAGTGGAAGCTATGGCGACTGGCTGGATTTTAAAGATCTATACGTCTCAATGGTGCATGAAAATGATGACGTGAGTGCTGTTCAAAAATTCTTTTACCTGAAGTCGTGCCTGGTTGGTGAAGCTGCGTCATTGATCTCCACATTGGAGTGTACGGTTGAGAACTACTCTAAAGCATGGTCGGCAATATTATCACGCTATGACAACAAGGTGCTAATAGCAAATTACCACTTACAGCACATTCTGTCCTTAACTAAAGTTAATAATAAAGTTTACACTTTAAGGCAACTTTTGAATGAATTTACGCAACATTATAACTCTCTATTATCACTGAATATTTCCAATTTGCAGGATATCATGTTGATACATATCTTGTCTACTAAAATTGATTATAGTTCTTTACGTGATTTTGAGTTGCAAAGAAACTCCAATGATTTCCCTAGTTTGCAGCATTTCCTTAGCTTCATTCAACAGCGCTGTCAAGCATTAGACATGATTAGCCGTGATGAAGGGGTGACCAACTCAAAGACTTCCACTCCGGGGAAAAACACCTCACATGTAACTGTTGGCAGTGGCAGTGGCAGTAATGCAAATGGTAAGTCAGTTTCTTGCTTGTATTGTCACAAGAATCATTCAACTTCAAAGTGTTTTAAATTCATTAAACTAACACCTAATGACAGAAAAATATTTGCTAACAAAGCTAAGTTGTGTGTTGTATGCTTATCAGATAAGCATTCTGCTAGTAATTGCACAAGTAATATTGTATGCAAAAAATGCTTACAAAAACATCACCAACTATTGCACCTTGATACAGTGTCACCACATAGTTTGAGTACAGACTCCAATACTCTGATTTGTAATGAACCCCCGATCAGTTCCCCCACAAATGTTGTTATGACTTCTTCAATAATTACTCAGAACAATAACACCTCTGTTTGTCAGGTATCCCTTCTTCCTACTGCCTCAGTCTATGTGTGTGATCAGGAAGGTAAGAGATATGATTGCAGGGTGCTTTTGGACATAGGTAGCCAAAAGAACTATATTAGCTCAGCCTTTGCTAATAGTTTAAAATGTGTTGATTTTGAAGATACAAATCAAACTGTGGCCGGGGTAGGTGGTCATTCATATAAGTTAAAGCATAAAGTTGCATTATCAGTTTATTCTAACTGTTCTGATTTTGAATTTAGTTCAGAATTTGGTGTGTTAGATTTTATTACTGATCCTTTACCAATGGTAAATGTGTCCAGAGAGGCACTGCCATCTCTTATGCATTTGCATTTAGCTGACCCTAATTTCAATATATCTAAAGAGATTGATATGATACTTGGTGTTTCATGTTTTGCAAAATGTCTTAGAGAAGGCAAGATAGATTTAGGCCACAATATGCCTACATTAATAAACACCGCATTTGGATGGATTTTTTGTGGTGAATTATCTGTGGTAGGCGAACATATTTCAAACTTAAAGAGTCCCTGTCATTTGTCTGTCCTACATAATGATATTAAAAAGTTTTGGCAATTGGAAGAAATGCCTAATGAAAATACTTTAACTTTTCAGGAGAAAAAGTGCGAGCAAACCTACATCGAGTCCGTATCAAGGGATGAGGATGGCAGGTATTGCGTCGGTTTGCCAGTCAACGAGGAGCTTCTACCGAAATTAGGTAACTCATATAATGTTGCTTTTCATCGTCTTATGTCTTTGGAAAATAAGTTCCAGAAAAATCCTGAGTTTTTTATAGGATACAAAGCCTTTATTGATGAATTCGTAAATTTAGGTCATGCTAAGTTTGTTGATGTAAATCCGCATAAAGATGAAGACATTGAATTTTACATGCCTTATCATGCTGTCATAAAGGAAAGTTCCTCTTCTACTAAACTAAGAGTTGTCTTCAATGCTTCGCAGCCTACTACCTCTGGGCTAAGTTTAAATGATGTTCTTTTTGTGGGCCCTGTCGTTCAACCTGACATGTTCACCATCCTGCTTAGATTTCGCACATATATTTATGTTTTCGTGTCTGATATAGCTAAAATGTACAGGCAAATACGAGTAAAGCCCCAGTATCAATCACTTCAACGGATTCTCTGGAGAGATGATCCGTCGCATGATATTAAGTGCCTTCAACTAGGTACTGTTACGTATGGAACGGCATCTGCAAGTTATCTTGCTACCCGGACGCTAATTCAACTGGTTGAAGATGAAGGTGAGAATTTCCCTGCTGCCTCTAAGGCTTTGATTGACGGTACCTTTGTTGATGACATTCTGCACGGTGAGAATGATTTGTCTTCTGCATGCAATACCATCAACGAGTTACAAATGTTGCTTAGTAAAGGTCAATTTGAGTTGCATAAATGGTATGCAAATAGTCCAGAATTGCTTGCGCAAATTCCTCCTGAGAGACATGAGAAATGTCAATTCTCTTTTCATGATAAAGAAGGTTCTTGTTTAAAAACATTAGGCTTAAAATGGGAACCGACCATGGATAAATTCCAGGTTGAAGTACCTAATTATCAAGCTTCTACCAACTTTACCAAAAGACACATTTTGTCTGACATTGCTAGGGTATATGATCCTTTGGGATTTATTGCTCCGGTCACAGTCTATGCAAAAATAATAATGCAAGAGATCTGGAAATCTAATGTTGATTGGGATTCAAAAGTACCTAATGATATTGCTTGTAAATGGAAGTTGTTTTGTGCACAGCTTAAATGTTTGAATGATGTTTCAGTGCCTCGCCTCTTACTGGATCCTGATGCAGAGAAGGTTGAGCTTCATGGCTTCGCTGACAGCTCCACGAAGGCTTATGGCTGCGTCTTGTTTGTTCGTTGCAGTCATGCTAATAAATCTACAGTCCACTTAGTCTGTGCGAAGACACGAGTTGCTCCTCTCAAGCCTGTAACATTGCCCAGGTTAGAACTTTGCGCTGCACTGTTGCTTACCAAGCTTATGAGAAAGGTTTCAGACATTTTGAAAATTCCTCCTGAGAATTTATTCTACTGGACTGATTCCATGATTACAATATGTTGGATTAAGAGTGATCCCGCCAAGCGCGATGTTTTTGTGTCAAATAGAGTCGCACAAATACAAAGTTTATCTCAAAAGGACAACTGGTTCCATGTAAAGTCATCAGATAATCCTGCAGACGTTGCTTCACGTGGTTTGGAACCACAGTGCCTCCCAAATTGTAAAATTTGGTTTGATGGTCCACAATGGCTTTCGCAAACTGACTCGCCTTGGCTTCAGTCACCTCAGGTAATTCCTAAAATTAACTTAGTAGACTCTGAATGCGTTGATTCTTGTGATAGTATGCCCAGCGTGTCGTTGCTTACAAACGAGGAGACCAGAAATGACCTTCTTGACTTATTTGATAGATTTTCTGATTGGGGTCGATTGCTTAGAGTTATGGCTTATGTTCGCCGGTTCATTAACAACGCAAGAAGTAAAAGCAATAGAGTCATTGGCTTTTTGACTAGCAAAGAACTCAATCAAGAATCTATGTTTGTAATAAAATGTGTGCAGCATTCATATTTTCAGAATGATGATGGTTGCGTTTCGGCTAAGATTGGTAGCGGTTCAAAGTCTTTGAAATATTTAAATATATTTTCAGATGGCAAAGATATGCTGCGAGTTGGTGGTCGCCTCCGTCATGCGGATATTCCTGTCCAGCAAAAGTTTCCCTTGCTGCTGCCTGCACGATGTCACGTCACTAATTTATTAATTAAATATGAGCATGAGAGGCTTTTGCATGCAGGAACCCAGACGACGTTGTCTAGTTTGCGGAGATATGTGTGGCCGCTTAATGCACGAAATAGCGTACGCCATTTCATACACAAGTGTGTTCGCTGTTACAGGTTTAAAGCTGAATCTGCTTCACAAATCATGGCTGATTTACCTGCGTGTCGGGTAAATCCTTCTCGGCCGTTTCTGTTTACAGGTATTGACTTCGCTGGACCTCTGTCTGTGAAAATCGCACGTATAAGGAAGCCCCTCATCACAAAAGGTTATATCTGTCTTTTTGTTTGCTTAAGCACTAAAGCGATTCATGTTGAACTAGTTTCAGACCTCACAACTAAGGAATTTCTAAATGCTTTGCGTAGATTCATATCTAGACGCGGTAAATGCGCAAAAATATTCAGTGATAATGGCACGACGTTTCATGGAGCCAAAAATGAGCTTCATGAATTATTTAAAATGTTTAAGAAGGACTTTGAACATATTTCAAATTTTGTAGCCTCTGAAGGCATTGAGTGGCGATTTATAATTCCTCATTCAGCTCATTGGGGGGGGATATGGGAAAGCTCTGTAAAACTAGTAAAACACCATCTCAAAAGAGTTTTAGGAAATACTGTACTCTCTTATGAACATTTGTATACGCTTTTAACTCAAATTGAAGCTATTGTAAACAGCCGTCCTATAACTCCATTAACAGACTTGGATGATGAAGGCGAATGTCTTACACCAGCTCATTTCTTAATAGGGAGCAGCCTAACATCATTCCCAGAAGGTGATTTTACTACATTTCCTGACAACAGGCTAGACATATATAACCAAATATGTAAAATGCGCCAAAGCTTCTGGAAGCGATGGAAGGCTGATTATTTAAACACTTTACAAGTAAGATATAAATGGTACAAAGAAAATCCTGATTTAATGTTGAACACTGTTGTATTGTTAAAGGATGATAATCAGCCACCATTATCTTGGCCTTTAGGTCGTGTAGTTGAACTTATTATGGGTAAAGATAACCATGTTCGAGCTGTTGTTGTTAAAACTAAAACTGGTTTGTATTCGAGGCCCATTACTAAAATTGTCCCCTTACCTTTTGATCAAAATAAATAATTTAAAATGTAATTCTTACTTAGATGTTTTTCTCTAACTAAAGGTAATTATTACAAATATTGTGAACTTAAACTTCCAAAACAAGGCTTCACAACAGCATACATATGTAATGCATGTTATGTTTTATTTTAGAGGCTTATGCTTCTCTTTATTATCTTTACTTTGTATATTATACTAATGTGTAATACATTATACATATAAGTTTGCAACAGGTATGCAAATTAACACTAGTTATAACAATGTTATATGCTCGTAGGACGCCCTAGGGTTGTGTACTTTTGTATGATGCCAAGAGCACTTAATATGTATGTTAGTTTTTAGTCTCTTTCACTATGTACAAATGCAAATCATTTTGCTATTGTTTGGTTTGACTATTTTGTTAGTTTTTTGTTAAACTTTGAAATATGTAGTTCTGCGTAACTATTTTTTTGTTGTTTACTTTCTTCTGTAAATTGAAATAAAATGTAATTTCAATGGGGCGGGTGTATGGTAAATAAGGAACTAAACCTTGCTGTTAATGACACTACAAACATTGTAGTTCAACAGTTTTAGTGTAGATGGCGCTATTTGTAGCGACATTAAGTAAATTGTTGCATTATCTATGTTTGCTCTCTTCTCTTTGAACAATGTAACTGCCCATATGTCCGTTTTACAATAAATAAGTTTTAAATTATATTGAGTGAGCTTTTGCTTATTGATGGACCCGACACACTATTAAACAGTAACAACTAAACGAACAGCTGTTTTATAGATTTCTCTAACAGTGCCTACTTTGAAGCCTCATATGATTAAAACCACTAGCTTGTATTAGAAACAATAAAATGTAAGTAAATAAACATGTCCTAAATTAAGGAAGTTATTGAGTTTTTTTTTCAATTTCTGTTCGAAATGAAAGATATAAGTCATTGACCAAAGTAAATTCACAAGTAAAAGCACCATCTAATGTTGCAGTTTTTCAAATAAAAAATGATTTTAAAGGAAAAATAAAGGTATATCGTATTCAATCATATCTTTTCAAACACAAATCTAAACAAAAAACAGGTAAAATAATGTTTTTTTATTCATATTATTTCGATTCAAAACAGCTCAATAACTCGGTAATCGTCGGATTTCGTCCGTTATTGTGAAGTTTGTATGAGAAATTGAAGCGGCGTGTGTACGCCCTTAAGGAAATATGTACCTATTAGAGTGCACTTGTGTACACCTTACATAACCTAACCTGAGCATTTTAAATTACATTCCGTGAACTGGTTTTACTCTGCTTTTAGCTATGGAATGGAGTGGCAATTGAATGTTTTAGTAGTTTTAAAACACGTGATGTGATATTTTAAACAAAATGTCTTCCGCGTTCCGATGTAAGTAACCCGGTACTTTCTATTTTTTTTTTTCTATAAAAACCGTCTATTTTCCCCATGCCACTAGAGGCAATTTATCTTAAGCTCCCACGCCTCCACTTCACCCTATTTTTAAATAGAATCTCCCCATCAGTCCCTCAATTACAAAGAATTACTCTGTGAAATTAACTAAAGATGAAAAATCTTTTTGGGGCCTGGGGCCTACTCTGTTACACATAGTTTGTACTTTCGGTTTAGTTTGTCTCTTTTCTCATCTTAGACCCTTTATACACTGCGACTTTTAGCATCGATGCAGAAGCGCGTTTTGAAAACGCGCGAAAGCATCGCGACTCACGCAATGAAAAGATTAAAGTAATTTGGCATCGATGCAGTCACGCGTTAGTATCGATGCAGTCACCAATATTCAGTACATAATTTGTCAATTCACAGCTGCTGCATCGCGACTGCATCGATGCTAAAAGTAGCGCAGTGTAAAGGTTGACATTTTGCGACAGCTAATACTGATGCCAACAGATCTAGTGGGCCCTTACCTTGACGTAGTAGGACCCTTAAGTCTGAAACACCTACTTTACCATTGAGCCGAACTTGCTTCTATAAAGTTCAATGACCAATTATTGTTCTATTCAGCGAAGCGTTTAGCACTGAGTGGTCTAGTATTTAGAATTGAAAGGAAAGTTTGTTGTAAAGACGGTATTTAAATAAGTTTCGACAGCAACAAAGTTTATGAAATACATGAAACGTATTCATACTTAGCGCGTTGAAGCACAACGCAGCCGAATGAAGAAAAACATTTAAAAGTTTCGATTTATTGTGACCTGAGATATTTTATTGCTATCTAATTGTGCTTGTGAAATCTATTTCAAAATATTATTTTAACCGGCTTCAAAAAAGGAGGTTCTCAGTTTAATCTGTATGTTTCTATGTACATATGATTGTCCGCGATCATCTTTGCGCGGTTTATCTCGAATGGCTGAACCGATTTAGATGCAGTTTTCAGTAAAGTATTTGCAGTAAAGTATAGTTTCAGTAAAGTAATTCCTTCTCTTTAATATAGAGAAGGAATTAGTTACTATTTTAAGTGACTTGAAAAAGGACACATGGGTGATATCTAAAAACTAGTATTTTTTTTTTAATCTTACTCGATCGAGAAAACGCATAAGTCAAATGACTCCCAACAGCAACAGTCTACGCACGCGTATCATGCATCAACTTGAAATTAATTTATTACTCCTAATAAGGAGTCACATAAGTTATTTTATTCGATTTAGTAAGATTCTTGGTAAAAAAAATACTTCGTTTCAAGTATGTCTTTTTTTAAACAAACGTCCTTAAAAATATTAGGATAAAAAAGATAATATTTTTGTTACAAAAGTCTGATCTGTGTCAGATTTCCTTATCACAGGTGCATTAGCTACTTACTTCGGGATCAGAGCAATGTATGTGATTGGTGTCCAATATTTATTATATTTATATATTTATACAACTATACAAATTAACAGAATTTTCTTCTTATTTCAGGTAACTGCAACCACTTTAATGATCATTGAATTGTGTTGGGTGAGTGGCCAAAACAAATTAATTGCCGTATTAAAATTTATGCAATGTTCAAAGTAAATATTTTAGTTAATCAGATTAATGCGCTGAAACACGTTACATTGAAATCATAGTTTATTCGCGTGTGTAATTACCAAACACAATTAGTGGAATCGTTTAATGAAATCGGTTCGTTGTAACTGGGGTAAAAGTCATTAAGTCGTTTATCTAACTATACTAAGCTTATGTTATTTCACTGTAAAAAAAAAATGTGTGTCAATGTTTTTTGCACATAGTACTTATTCGTATTTATTTGAATAAAAAAAATGCCTTATTGTAATGTACAACACGAAAACATGCTACAGCCATGATTAAACTTGTTATTTATTACACATGCTCAGTTGCTTTGACGACATCAACCAATTTATGTTGCTATAGAAGTATAAAGAACGGTCAACCTAATGTAGGCTACTGATGGAAAAAGTAAAGAGCTCGCTCGCTCATACCTTCCTATCCTCGTTGCGTTTCTCCTCCGTGTGATCAGACCTCTTAACTAAATACGATACATTTATTCTCGCCGCGACCTCATTCGTGTCACTGTGTCTCTATGTGGGTCGGCAGTTTTACGCCGCGTATAAATTATTCTTATTTCCCAAGATAAGTTTGATGCAAGCTACATGCTTTGAATTTTCCATGAGTTATATTTCTACGGTGGTCTTTTAGACGCGTCCATGGAAATGGTAAATAATTAATTTTGTTAAGATAAATTCCATTGACTATACTAGGAGATTTAGTTTTTAGGGTTCTGTAGCCGAATGGCAAAAAACGGAACCCTTATAGTTTCGTCAAGTCTGTCTGTCTGTCTGTCTGTCTGTCTGTCTGTCCGTCCGTATGTCACAGCCACTTTATTCTGAAACTATAAGCATCACATAGCTGAAACTTGGTAGGTTGGTGTATTTTGTTCACCGCTTTCCGATTCAGATACAAAAAGTTAGAAAAAATAATATTTAAGGGGGGGCTCCGATACATGAAACTAAAACCTAAAAATTTTTTTTTACTCAAACCTATGCGTGTGGGGTGTCTATGGATAGGTCTTTTAAAATGATGTTGAGGTTTCTAAAACCATTTTTTCTAAAAGTGTAAGGTTTGAGATATAGACGCTTCCAAAGTGGTAAAATGGGCGTCCCCCCCCATCTAACTTTTGAACAAAGAAAGTGAAAATTTTGAAAAAAATATATGATGTAGATCTCAACAAAAACTTGCAACGAAAATTGGTTTGAAGGAGATCGAACCAGTAGTTTTTGAGATATTGTACATTTTTATCAACCGCAAATATAACTTTGTCTTTCATACAAACACTATGAAAAACAAAGTTATTTTTGCTGTCGCAATAATTGTGATGTTTTCGTTAAGTGAAAGTAAGTGGACCCTGAATTTAGTTAAGGGTGGCACGGAACCCTCAGTGCGCGGATCCGACACGCACTTAACCGGTTTTTATCTTATTCAATTAATTTTGAATGGACGTTGTGGATGGAAATTGTACATTTAATTGGCTTTATACATAGGTTAGAAGATTTTGATATAGCCCACAAATAAAACTAAAATTGGAACGCAAAGAAAAATAATACACAAATCCTTCGAATTTATAAATAGAACCTTTCATTTTCCACGTTACAGGCTTCGGGTTTGATTTCTCAATGAAATAAATGGTTTTGTCACAGCCATTTTTCAGGAGAGGCATGAAAGGAAATGACGTTAGCTTCGGTTATACATCGTACCGTTTTTGACAGGATAAACAAAATGCTTTTAACGATTGTGCCGTAAAAGCCGCTATTGTAAGGTGGCACTTTATACTTCGTACCATCCAATTTTTATCGCAACACAATAAATAAGGGCGCACTTACAAAAACTTTAATTTTAGCAAGACTAATTTGATATTTTCTTTTCCTAATCGTCTAAGCATTTTTTCGATACAACGATGATATTCATCGTCTATGAATATCGTCGTTGTATCGAAAAAATGCTTTGTATTCTTTTTTCGTGTACTTACAAAGTTTAACGTTTCCAGCCACACAGTTGTAGAACTTATGAAAATCTAGTAATATAGTTAAAACAAATATACTTCAGTAAGTTAACATTTAAAGTTGAAAAGGAATTAAAAACCCGATGGATGAGAGTCCTAATATACGCTCCTTACTCAAGTTGCGTGTAGTTTTTGCTGAAATATAAATTATTTCCTAATTTACTGACCTTCCTCAACGTACTTCATCCCTTAAATTCCCGCTTTATACAATTCATTAGACTCAAGAGTGACGTGGCACGCGTATACCGGGGGTTCTATTCTGAACAATTCTGACAATTTAAATTTTATCTACTAATATAAATTGCACTTGTAAAAAGACAACTGTGAACCTGTGACAGACGAGGAATTGAACCCCGTGTCTTACGCAATCCGGGCGTATGCCTATCTACTATTTTATCTACTAGTTTAAACTTTTGACTCTTCAAAAAATTGGATGTCTTTGATAAAACATGATTATTTTTCTTTCTAAATAATTATTAAAGTACCTTACATTCGATAAATGACTTAAAACTATTTTGACCCCAAAAAACTCAAAACGGTCTCAAATCGAAGCTGGGCTAGAATTTAAAATTAGCCTTATAGAAGCTGGTTTTGTGTGATAGTAGGTAAAAATGCGTAACATTTAACTTCACGTTAGTCGTCTTTTAAATTTATTTCAAATAACTATTGGTGGCTCAATTTGTGATTGGTTTGATTTTTAGAAACATATTATATTCATTTCCAGAGTAGAGTCTCAGAGATGGACTCAGCATTTCAGCACTTCGGAGACGAGGGTTAATAGCCGGCGCGGAATTATGCATGCTGTTGATTCCACCAACTAATGGAATGTTAAATTGTTTAGAGGTTAAATACACAACGTTAACGCGCGGTCAATTAGAAAAGTGGTGCGATTCAGACCCTTTAGTCACTGTGACTTTTAGCATCCATGCAGTCGCGATGCAGAAGCTCAAAATTGACAAATTATGTACAATACTTACAATAAATCTGTTCAATGCGTGAGTCACGGTGCTGTCGCGTATGCAAAACGCGCGTTAGTATCAATGCTAAAAGTCGCAGTGTGTAAGGTGTCTTAAACAACGAACATTTCATCTCGCTTTTTTAGTTTCTTTGGTTGTATAGCCGAAAAAATAATTTGAAATAAAACAATGTGCTCGATTTTAAGACTTAACCAGTGGATGTCTTTAAATTGATATTAACAATCCTTGTTATTATCGACACTGAAGATTTTAATGGTCTCTGAAGTTAAAATGTCGTATTCATTTGCCAAAAACGAACAAACTAAATAACTTAAAAATTATCTTTATTTTACATCTTAATTATTTTTTACAGTCTGCCAAGACCACTGAATTTAATAAATACCAAACTAATCTCAACAAGTTAACGTTTCTTATTAATGTAAGTCATTTCACTCAGAGCGCCGTCACATCTGTTTCGACCAATTACAAGGGTTCTGAATATTTGATACAGACTTCAGACCAGTCTCCATTAAGAACTGATTTTAAGTAGCACAGACAAGGTTAAATGCTAGATGCTTGAGTTTTAATGATGCGGTTATTTTAATTAAATAGCTTAAATATTTAAGAAGACATTTTACTTGATTAAAAACGCTTCTATGTAAGACTTTTTCTGTGAAAATAGTTTTTTATACATTTATAAATGGAAAGATACTGTTTTTTTTTAAATAATTACTAGGTTTTTTATTGTACTTTTTTACTTACAAGTCTAAACTGTGGTTTTGACTGACTAAATAAGCCTGAGCAGTAGTAAGAGAGAGCAAAGGCTTCTTAAACTTATAATATTTACATTTACAGTATTCACCCAACCAATTATTGTGTTTTACTTATTTTCGTTAAAACTTTTTGATGAAAAAGCATTCAACTTTGTCATATTTCTATAAATACGAGTATTTTATCATATTTTTCTAGACGGTTGGCATCCCATCTCTTTGATCTCAAAATTGTTGGAACAAATGACATGCCTGTTTATTTTAATATTAAAATGAGACAGTTATTTTTGTGTCGTACATAAAAACGCGAGGAAGACAAATTGGCATAAAATAAAAAGACAACTTTTACAAAGGAAAATATAATGACTCTTCTTGTGAAAAATAATAAAGAAAGGCAATAATGATTGACACTCACGGGTTTATAGGGAACCTCAAAAAGAAATACGTGGAAAATTATTAGACTCATTATAAGTTACAGAGGCTGTACTTCATAAACGTTTTGCAGTGTATTTTCACGAATCAAATTAAGAACGAAAATAAAAAAAATCAGTAGTCTCTTTGTTACCTGACGGTTTAATACTGATACTGATCTATTAGAAAAGTCTTATTTTGATAAGTTACAAAGAAGACAAAGCTTACGTGTCGGAAAGCACTAGTCTCATTTTAATCAAAATTATGTTTAGTAAACTATATCACTGAGTCATATGGGTGTGAAACGTGGACCATGACAAAGAAAGATAGGGAGGGCTGGAAGCGTTTGAGATGTGGTGCTGGAGGAGGATGGAGAGAATAAGCTGGACGGAGAAAAAAACTAATGAAGAAGTCTTGAACTTGGTAAAGGAAAAGAGAAAACTAATAGAAACAATTGAGAGTAGAAGAGGGAGAATGCTGGGACACTTGATACGACACGACAGTTTCATCAGAACGATAATAGAGGGAAGAATAGAAGGAGAGGAAGACCAAGAATAAGCTATATGCATCAAATAAAGCAAAAGTTGAATGTTGCGTCGTATCAAGAAGTCAAGAGAATGGCGGAAGAGCGTAAAGAATGGAAAAAACTCCACCGACAAGAGCTTGGCCCTTAAATTAGATGATGAAACTATATCAACTGAACCCTTTGACGCCTATCACGAGAATTACTTCGAATTAATCCCGCCAATTTGGCGATCGATTCAATTTTCGATTTGGTAAACTGCAGATGTATTCTCTTGGCCCGATTGTACAAAGTTTGGGGTCTGGTTTAAACTCCTTAACGGGTACAGATAGTGTCGCCATTTTGTCGATAGGATGTCGCAAAATATGATCATTTATATTATTTTTACTAGCTTTTGCCCGCGACTTCGTTCGCGTGGACTTCAGGTTCGTCCCGTCTATTAGCGCAAAAAATGTGTTTTTTTACGACCTTACATTAGAAACCTTAAAAATTGTAGCCTATATGTTATTCTGATGTATAAGCTATATTGTGGTAAAGTTTCATTCAAATCCATTCAGTAGTTTTTACGTGAAAGAGTAACAAACATCCATACATAGGTTTAAAGATGATTTATTCTCATAAGAAACAAATACATTTCACTTACATGAGAACATAAATTAAATAATATTAATATTACAAATTTCAACGCGCGAGCGAACAAAATAAAGACGTTAAATAAAAATCTTAAAGTGGGTTATTTGTTTGTATCATTCATAACAAGACGAACACTGCAGTCATTGTGCGCGTGAAGCGACCGGGCTCGCAATAGAAAGAAACTGGTTTCGGCCGGAACACGGATAAGCGCAACTAGATGTGGCACGCAGAGCCAAGTGCGATAGCATACTTGCATGTGCAAATAATAGGGAGATTTTAGTCACGATAGTTTTATTTATGATATTGATTTGTTATAATATAATGTATATTGATATTTTAATCGGAGTATTTTTTTTTATTTTTTTTTTTCTTTTATAATTAATATTTTAATCGGATTTACTTTATAGTTTATTTTTGTTTTTATAGTGTTTTGTCACCATACAAACTTAATAATATAAATTGCACTTGTAAAAAGACAACTGTGAACCTGTGACAGACGAGGAATTGAACCCCGTGTCTTACGCAATCCGGGCGTATGCCTATACCACTCGGCCACCATCACATTAACAGTCCTGTTACGGATTTACTTTATTTTGTTATTGATATTTTAATGTTTTTTTTTAATATGTTGGGTACCTATTATATTGTATTTTATCACTTATTTAGTCTAATTTTGTCCCAATAAATGTTTTTTTAAGAGGTTTTTGAATTCTTTTATATTTTTAGCGTTTTTAATACTATTTAATACATCTGTGCACTTTCATATGTAATATTCTTTTTTCCATAATTAGTTCGAGGGGGGCGCAATATCAAATTATTCGCACTTCTTAGCCGCTTAAGGTGGACATGCTCATTTTTAGTTTTGAAATTTATATTAGAATGTATTTCCTTTAGAATAATTTTTCTTATCAAAATGCAGGAATAATATTTGAAAGTAGTTTCAATATTCATTAGTTTTACTTCTTTATATAGTTTCAATGTCGGTGTCAGGTAGTCGTATTGGAATAGTGTTTTGATCAATTTGTTCTGTGATATTTGAACATCCTTGATGTGTGTCGTAGCAGCTGAGCCCCAAATCTCAATAAGATAGTCTATGTGCGGCTTGACCATAGAATTGTATATAGTGTATCGTATGCTAAGTGGTAGACATCGGGTTATTCCGCGGAGAGCGCCACTTAGAGATAGTAATTTAGCTTTTATTTTTTCGATATGTGGCCTCCATGTCAGGCGGTCATCCAGAACTAGACCCAAATATTTCTCGCTTTCTGATTTACTTATGGTAATATTATTGATCTTGAGAGGCTCAAAATCAGGTATGTATTTATTTTTGGCTGTAAATATTACATAATGTGTTTTTGCAACATTAATTGTCAATAAATTGGACTGAAACCAATTATCAAGCAGATTAAGGTCATTTTGGGCATCCTGAATGATTGAGTCAATTTCGGACCCAAAGTAGAATAAGCATGTGTCATCCGCATAGAGCGACAAGTCGCCTTTTAGTTCGAGGTTACTAATACCGTTTATATATATAAGAAATAATAGGGGGCCCAGAATTGATCCCTGAGGGACACCAAACGTTACAGCCGCAGGTGAACTTTGAAAATTGGGAATCTCCCATAAATACATCGATACATCCATACATCCATATTTACAAACTTTCGCCTTTATAATAGTAGTAGGATGAAACTTCATTCTGTAACGCATACCTATCAAATTCGTAACCACCTCGGATCGAGATCAACTTGGGACCCACTCTCGATGAGTAGCGCATGCGTTGTCACGCGCTTACGGCTAGTCGTCCGATGTTCGTCGACTATCCATCCGTCTACCCTGTCAAACGTGCTGTCATTCACAAGAAGAACTGTCATATAAGTTGTAGCAAACGCGGTCCGTTGAAACTATCGGTAGGATCCGATGCCCGCGGCGTACGTTGTAAGTTCCTGTAAACGTGCTTCCATATGGTTGATGCCTGTTTGACGTCAATACGGTACTGTTCCCTTTACGAGTCCTTTACGAGTGGATGCTTCAATCTTTATTTATTTATTTATTTATACTTTATTGCACAACCGAAATTTGTACAAAAGGTAGCCTTTACGCAATATGGCATTGTCATAGTCATACATTTGGGCTAATCGGAATCAATGTGGGCGTCGCGACAAAAAAAAACTTTACAAGCACACAAATTTACTCTTCGTGTCCATTATTTCCACAGAGTAACCATCTCTTATATATTAAGTCCATGGTTATTTCTATTTGGTTTTATCGATGAATGTTCTTAGTTTTGTCACAGCACTAGCTTGAAATATTACGACCGCGCTCCGCCAACGATTCGCAACGTTTTGCCTTCTGCAGTCGTAGTATTTGCCAGTCAAATCGTTTGGTCCCAGCAAACACGACGGAATAAATTATTCCATTCGGTTGGAAGTGTCGGCTTAGTTTATTTATTGTTGATAGGGATTGAATAATATCGGCTCATGGCGTAAACATGTGCTTTCGTTGATTAAACGCCTTTGAAGCTCATTGGGTCGGCAGGGTTTGTAATTTGGGATATTTGTTATGGACTAGCACTTTATTTGGAATCATGAAAGTCGAGTTAATTTTCAAAGAGTTTGACACCTACGAGATAAAATTATAGCCATAAACGCACCAATAAGTAGCTTGATCTTTTTTCAACATATTTCCTACAACGCTCAGCTGAAACGTTTTCCCAATCAGTCAGCCGTCAAAAAAGGAATTCTCACAACGCGTTACGTGCCTTCAATTGTCCTGCCTTCGTCTCTGAGATTTAATTGACCATGTAGTAGGCCCTGCTACGCGTCCATTCACTCGCACACAGGTTTAGCGCAAGAAAGAGAAGGTAAAAAACTAGTATCCCTCCCTCCTTCCTGCGCCTCACAGCACTGCCAGCCACCTGTCGCTCATTCGTGTCCGTGCGCGCGCGCCGTTCCGACGCACGCAGTAACCACAGCAAAAAAGAAAAAACCGTTAAGTTTTTTATTTCGTGCTAAACGAAAGTTACCTTATTGTGAACGTGAACTGAAGTTAAACGCATAACCCAGCGTGGCTGCTACATGCATGCTTTTACCGAGCTATTACGAGATACTAGCCAGTCCGCATTTTAACGCTCCGAATCAATACGCGATATTGATCTGTAGCAATTTTTTGGCCGAGCTGGCACGTGATGCCAGCCAGTCCTAATTATCTTGAATCGAGACGTATGGTATGCGTTGCTTTCAATAAGCCTACCCTTATTTTCATTGCGTTTCGACAAATGAAAAAAGTGAACTAATGGGGCCACAAAGGCATTTCATTAAAAATGTTAAGCAGCGCTGACGACGCGCCATCAGGGCCCCTCAGTGTGAAGCGTTCCTCGCCCACATCATCAAGCCCCAACAGGCATCATAGTGTGTCCTGCCTGTGCCAACGCGACGCCATGCGCCGTGAATTGCTTGTTTGTTACTGTGAACTACCGTCCAACAATCCTAGCGCTTCAACGTCTCGCGCTCGAAATCAGAATCCGACCAAATAAAGGTAAGGTCTTTTTTCATTAAAGCTAGCTAAGCTTGAAGCCGTACTACGTGTTACGGGCTACCGTATTCCATTCGTGGTAAAACCACGACCGAACACTTGACTCAGTCAATCTTTTGACATAGATTGGAATTGAGTTTAATGTGAGCTTTTACACTTACAAACAAAAGGAGCAATATATATGTTTTACTAAGTACTTTTTTGTAAGCACCGAAAAACAATAGTGGCAGCAGATTTATTTCAAATCTAATAAATTTATATTTATTTTGTACATTTTTACCTGAAATTGTAAAAATGAAAGACTTAAGAGCACTATAACTGCCTAGACTGATAAACATAAGTACGTATAGTGCCACCTGCGATGCGGTGTACGCTCCTTATTTTTTTCTCCAAAGCCCTAAAAACGGTACTACACACATCGATACTACATAGCTCACAATATTATGGTCCTATGTCTGCAATTGATTACAACTCTTTTTTATTTATTTCTGGCTAATGGCTATAAAACTTGTCTTGCTAGACAATGCTATGGAAAACATAACATCGCTTATTAAATGAAATATTTAACATTACTTAAATATCGAAGTTTACGGATTGTATAAAAAGAAGACAATTATTATTTTTTAAGTAAGCAAGTTCTTACTTACATTTCTGATTTCTACTCAATGCATATGGTTGGGTCCATATAAGAATTATGTAAAACTGATTTTATTTATAGCTCACAATTTAAATAGCTATGCTAATAATATTGAGCTTTGCTCATTAACTGGCATTTGTATGATTCTGAATGGTGGAATATTTACAGTAGGTACTTATTCAGTCTTGAGATCCAACTAAGATTTGTTTCACTCCTCAGTTAATAATTCGGTACAGCTTAGATTTTATTAACCGACGTAACAACAACCAGCTGGAAAGCGTAATGTTTTTTTGGTTTATACCAATGAGTTTTCTTGTTAAATTGCGAGATCAATATAGCACTACCGTCATATTCGATTTAAATAGGTAGACGGTAATTAATTGTTTTAGATGCTATTTTATTTTTCGAAAAATATGGTGTGATATGCACTAAACTTTTCATGTATGTGAGGTGTGTTCTTAAGGTGGTAAGGGTGCGTCGCAGACAGAAAGACATGTGTCCAGTTTGAACGTCAAAAGTTTATTGATTTAAATTAACTCTAGTACATAACATCAAAACACAATAAAATCATATTTGCTAACTTAACATAAAATTGACACTATGTCGCAGACACTTAATAAAATATTAATGTTACGGTACAACTTACAAATCATTATACTTCACCTCCCCCGAAAAGTTCACCATTACACCCCCTGCTTTTCGAGAATAAAAAATACATATATATATTTTTTTTATCCAATACAACTTTCTTCAAGTGTGAAATATTTTAGTATTATTTTTATGAGTTACAAATTCTTTACCATGTTTCAAAATTATTATATTAGGTAAAATGTCCTTGATTACAACATATGGACCACTATAAATGTTATCAAGCTTATTTCCTACTTGATTTTTTAACAATATTAGATCTCCTTCCTTATAACTAACAGAGTTACAATTCTTATCATAATTAACTTTTCTAATTTCCTTACTTGCTAAAAGATTTTCCTTGGCTTCAGTTTGTGCTTTTTGTAAACGGTATTTCATTTGTAATGGGTAATCGTCATAGTTATACAATGGTTCAATCGGTACGTTGAAGTTACTTGGTAATGTGCATAATTTTCCAAATACTAATTCATATGGGGTGTATTTCGTTTCAGTGTGTACGGTCGTATTAAAAGCAAAACACCAGTAGGGTAACCATGAACTCCAATCTTGTTTATTAGAGTCGCATTGAATTCTGAGAAAAGCTCCTAAATTTTTATGAGTGTTTTCTAACGCACCTATTGTTTCGTGATGGTATGCAGTTGATTGTAGTTTATTAATTTTTAGCAATTTACAAATATTGGTCATTATTGATGAAGTGAATTCTGTTCCTTGATCTGTAATAATAGAGCGTGGCAAGCCAAACCTTAAAATAAAATTTTCTACGAAACTCTTAGCTACACTTTCTGCGTCCTTTCGTCGTAACGGGTAAGCTTCGACGAATTTCGATAAATTACATTGAAGTGTTAATGCATACTTAAAATCAAAATTATCTACATCTAGAGGTCCTACTAAATCTAAACTAACTACTTCAAATGCACTATTTGCCGTTGTCGTAATGACCATTGGCTCTTTAACTTGTTTATTTGTAAACTTATTTATTTGACATTGTTTACATTTCTTTACAAAGTTCGTGACGTCACTAGTTAAACCTGTCCAAAAATAATATTTTTTAATATTATTAATCATCCTATTTATACCTGCGTGACCGCTCGTGGGTAATAGGTGAAAGTCATTTAGTATCAAAGTTTTATCATCTTTATTGGTGACACGAATAACATCTTTAATCACAAGGATACGCGGTGTCCCATTATTATCCAATTCCTTCAATAGTAATTCAATATCATTTTCATTGACTTTATTTTTTACAATAACAAGCTCCTCGATTTTAAATTGTTCGCACAATAACTCTATTTCTCTCATCAGCACTTCGAAAGTAGATGACGATCGAGATAATAGGTAAATAATACTTCTTGAGGGCACAAAAATACAGTTGCCTGATTGGCTATAAATAACATCATCATTATTACATTTATTCAAATTCAAATCGTTACGTGACTTACATATAACAAGTTCTATTCCTTCAGAAGGTTTTTTCAGAATCTCTACAACTTTTGGCCTTAAAGTTGCAGAATCCTGGTTTGTCAAATCCGTGGTGTTATTATTTTCTAATGCTTTATCAAGTTTTCGTTGTTGTGCTCTAGTAATGACCGATACAACTTTTTCATTTAGTTGCTTTAATTCTGTGCACGTCGTCGGTAAACGGCTTAATGCGTCTGCAGCTGCATTATCCTTTCCCGAAACGTGTTCAATAATGAAATCATACTCTTCCAAATATAAACGAAACTTAGTTAATCTACTAGATGGATCGGTCATACTGAACAGGTAAATAAGTGGTTTATGGTCGGTTAAAATTTTAAACTTTTTGCCATATAAATAAGGTCTAAAATGTCTAATAGCCCATACTATCGCTAATAATTCTAATTCGATTATTGGGTATCTAATTTCTGCGGGCTTAAGGCTACGGCTGGCGTAAGAAATTACTGTTCCATTTTTGTTTGATAAAACTGCGCCTAATCCTTGTTTTGATGCGTCAGTTTGTAATACGAATGTGTTATCGTCAGAAAAATCGGGATATTGTAATATAGGTGGCTTGATGAGCGCCTGTTTTAATGTATGAAAAGCTGTTTCACACTCGGGTGACCAAATAAATGGTGTATTTTTCTTACAAAGACTGTTCAATGGGTGTGCTATACAAGCGAAGCGTGGGATAAATCTCCTATAGTAGTTTGCGAAGGCAACAAATCGTTTTACGTCATCTGTATTTAAGGGTACGGGGTAGTTCTGTAAAACTTCAGTTTTTGATGGGTCAGGAAAATTACCTTTGGAGGTTATTTTATGGCCTAAATACATTATTTCTTTACGTAAAAATTCGCATTTTAGTGGGTTGAGTTTTAAATTTACTTTACGAAACGTTCCAAAACACTAATTAAATTCTTGTTATGGGTTTCTAGGGAATTTCCGATAACAATACAATCATCTAAATAAACAAATGCCTGTTTATAGTTTAACCCTGACATTGCTATTGTCATAAGCCGAGAAAATACGCTAGGACTAGTTTTCAATCCCATAGGACATCTTTTCATCTGATACGTCTTATCTGTCGTAAATGCTGTGTATTTCCTGCTTTTTTCATCTAATGATAATTGATAGTAAGATTGCGATAAATCTAGTTCGAAAAATAAATACTACCTGAAAGTGAATCTAGGATTTCAGTAATATTCGGTAATGGAAATTTGTCGTCTTGAATAACATTATTTAACTGTCTATAATCAATCACTAATCTCCATTTCTTTTCACCATTTTTGTCAGATTTTTTCGGAACTAAAAGAACTGGGCTGGACCATTCAGATGTCGTCTCTTCAATGATGTCATTATCTAACATTTCCTTAATTTGTTTTTGAATTTCTGGCTTTAAAGCATGTGGTATTCTATAAGGCTTTCTATAAATAGGAGTGGTATTGTCCTTTAATTTAATAGAATGTTCCATAAGGTTGGTAACTGATAACTTATCTCCGGGTAATTGAAAAACATCGGCATATTTAGCACATATGTTTTCAATGTTAATTTGTTCCTCTTTATTTAAATATGAACTTAAATCGAGTAAGTCAAACAAGGTTTTAACTCGTTTAACAGATATTTTGTTCTCGCTAAAGTTACACATTTCGAAATAGTTTAGACTGTGAAATTCTAAAAAAGAAAAATCTATAACGCGTTCTTCATCAGTTGTATTTAAAATACGTACTGCAACATAACCATTTTTGGGTCTAGATATCATTCCTGCTACAAACTTATTCTTATTCTTACCGATTATCTCGGTTGTGATTAGGCACCCCTTATTTGATAAAGTTAAAGTGCAATCTTTATAGTTTACAATAGCGTTATACTTTGAGAAAAAATCTTGGCCTAAAATACCGTCGGCCGAACATGAAATATTTTCAAAAATATAAAACTTTTGAGTAAACGCATTGTTATTAAAATATAAATCTAGGTAAACGTATCCTATTGAAACTAAATTCCCGCTTATTCCTTTAATGGTAATTCTATCACTAACTATTTGACTAATTATATCTGGATAATTCCTAACTAAATCATACGTAATTACACAAAGACTGGCGCCAGTATCTACTAGTAATTTAACTTCTATATCTCTATCTATAAAACATGTAATTACGCTATTATTATTGTAGCTTAAAATGAAATTACTAATTTCATTAGTCTCGAAAAAACTGGTTGTTATTGGAAACGGTTTCCTGTTCATTTCCGTCCGAAAACTGCTGAGCTAAATAAACACGCGGCGCGGCCTGCGATCGTGTTCCCGTCGCCTGCGCATCAAAGCGAGCGCGTGCGACGTTTGTACTTTGATTCATGTTACCTGACGTATTCCGCGCGTTGTTATAGCTGAATTGGCGTCGCCAGTTATTTGATCGGTTGAAATTATTATACGTGTTAGGTACATTATTATTGCGAAACTGTAAATTATTAGAGTTGTTATTTCGCGAACTAAAATTTGTGGAATGATTATGATAATAATTTTGACGATTTGTTTGATTAGGATATCGGCGATTTCCACGATAACCACGATTAGAATTTTGAAAATGTCTAACTTTCATGACCTCGTGCTCTGTGGTGGACATAGAGTTTTCATCTATAGCAGTAGTAATAGCTTCGGAAAGTGACGGAAACTGACGAGATGCAATAATGGTACTAAGTCGAGGGTCTGACAGTCCGTCCGAAAATCTTTTAATAGCGATCTTTTCATTGAGTGGACGTAAAATTTGAAACTTACTGTCATCACCGTCGGCTTGTGCCAATGTTAGCTTCACGAATAAATTTTCTAACTCTCTACCGAATGACTCTATCGATCTTCGACCTTGCTGTGAGCGTTGCAGTTGGCTCTGAATAGCGACTGATGAAAGTTTTGGTAATAATTTAGCTTTCATGTCTTTTATCAGATTGGGAACATTATCATAGCTCGTGTTCAGGCGTAATTTTGCACTTTGAGACAATCTAGTTTTCAGGATAAATGTAATTAACTGCACCTGCGATTCCGTTTTAATCATAGTGCTGTATAGTTCAATGCCATCTATTAATTGTTTAGTGACTGTATCCTGTCCCGTCATAACTGGTAACAGTGATATGGCAGTTTTAATATCAAAAGTAGGTAGTTCAGAGGCCATTTTTGTGGTTGATGAGTCCTCTACACTGACCAATGAGACAATTTTATAGTATAAAGTATTAATTTCTTCTACTAACTGATTAACTAACACAACGTCTTTCGAACTTATCTCCGACTTTTCTACCTGTTCGCACACATTAGACAAAATAAACCCCAATTTACTATATTCTATCTTTGCTTCCGTTAACTTTTTAAATGCTAGGTCTGATTTCCTTCTTTTGGGACCTAGTTTAGTCAAATACTCTTTGTAATACTTTAATAAATCGCGTAAACTAATTAACTCATCTGTCATACTAATTATAAAATAAGCACAAAGTTAACTACTCATTACGACTAAAGCCAAGTAAAATGTACTTACAT
The DNA here is from genome assembly GCA_963584085.1 of Pyrausta aurata. NCBI lineage: Eukaryota > Metazoa > Arthropoda > Insecta > Lepidoptera > Crambidae > Pyrausta > Pyrausta aurata. The sequence continues at coordinate 13,408,557 of OY757264.1, read as the reverse complement.
AATAACCGTTTTAAGAGTGCGATTCGCGAACGTCTTAGTCATCGTAGGGGTTGGTTGATGCGGCAGAAGACTGGGCTCGCTGCGGCTGCATACGGAAGGCTGATGCTCGAAGACACGAAGGTGCTCGACGGCTGCAATGATGGGTGGGCCGGGCTATACCCTGGACTCCGTGGGCCGGGATTTCCCTGGACTCCGCTCGAACTGGGCCGGGCTATACCCTGGACTCCGTGGGCCGGGATATCCCTGGACTCCGCTCCTTCAATTTCTTCTTAAGATGCTGCCGTTAGTTCCAAAGTTGACGTGGCGTTGCTTGCCAAATTGAAACGGGTCAACTCACGGCGTAAGGCTCTCATAGCTTGTTGACGGCACTTCTTGTAAAGGTAATACGCTAGTGCGAGTACCAAAATGATCAGTACTACGACCATCAGAATTTCGCCAAGGTTCATGCCTGTAGATTTTTCTGTTTTGGCATCACCGCTGGCAGTCTGGGCGATGACTACTTGTTCTTTGCTTTGCTGTTTCCCCATGTTGGATTGTAATAACTTCTTGATGATAATTTGATGATGATCTTGATATTGTGTAGATTTTGATTTTCTTGCTTCATCTTCAATTAATTTCTTAAATCTTCTTGTTTTTCATATTTATTTAGTGATTTTCTTTCTTCATTCTTCTTACTTCCATCGAGTTCTGAGGCAGGGTCGCCATGAGGTGTGTTCTTAAGGTGGTAAGGGTGCGTCGCAGACAGAAAGACATGTGTCCAGTTTGAACGTCAAAAGTTTATTGATTTAAATTAACTCTAGTACATAACATCAAAACACAATAAAATCATATTTGCTAACTTAACATAAAATTGACACTATGTCGCAGACACTTAATAAAATATTAATGTTACGGTACAACTTACAAATCATTATACTTCGTATGCTTCTTAGATTAAATCGTCGCAAAGTTCGGTACTTAAAGTGGAGTCTGAAAAACTAAATAAAGATCTGTGTCCATTATCTTCAGAAAAGGCGATGCCTGAGCCACCGCCAACAAAAAATTGTGACAACCATAGGTCAACTTGAATTGACTTTAGTTTTTATGGGCTTGTTTTTTTTCTCACCATTTACCACCACAAACACCACCGAAGAATAATTCAAACATAGAATGACCTATTGTTTGAAGTACTATTATTATTCATTATATTTTTTGGCTATATTTATTCCACTATTTACACACCTACGTTAAAGGTTGGATAAATAAAAGACATGGTCATTATTGTACAAATTACAAAAATCGATCTTTTTAAAACAAAAGGCAGCTACGCAGCATCAAACCTAAATTGCACTACAAGCATCTAATTTGAGTTATTGGGAATATAAACTATGCATATTTTTCCCACTATATTCTGTGATTTAAGAATTAACTTTATCGAGTAAATATCTTCTCTCATCATCAGTTTTTTTTCCAACTAATCACATACACCCACTCCACAACCATCTCCCCAGCAAAGCCACTATGATATTAGGAAACCATTCATATGGAAACATTGCGGCATTAACTATAAAACAGATTATTTTTAAAAGTATCGTTTAATTGATGTTTAAAAGTATTGAATATACTATGTTAAATAAATTTTCAAAGGAAATCTTGTCTTAATATTCACCAATTACTTAGGTATGGTGAAACAATTGCCGACCACAAAATAATAACCAATCATGGTCTGCCAAGTTTTTAACATTTTGCAAATGTTATTTTTTACGCTCGTTCTTATACTCTTGCGCCGTAAGACGTCGAGTAGTTCGACGATTTATTTATAAAACCTGAAAGTAATTTATTTATTACAAAGAATAATGCTTGAATCTTTTTATTTATCATTTATATTTGAGGGTGTTTTAATATGTATGAAACCAGTGTTCCCTGGTGACATCGATCTATGACATACTTGTTGTAACACGACATATTCATTTACTTTTGGACTTCTTGTCACAATAGGTACCCTAATTTTGAATCATCAAGATTTATTTTACACTGCTCATAATATTGAAACAAGTCTCATCTGAAGCCAAATAAGACACAAATACATTGGCGGCACAATAATTGCGGAAATGCACATTGCCATTACCCCCAAAAAAGAAAAATAAGTCACAAATATTTGTCAAACTCATAGAAAATATAAACTTAAATAAAAATAAAGTATCTCATCAAAACCAAATCGATAAGATAGGATCGCATTTATTTTTTTTAAATGTAACCCTCAGTAATTCAGACATATTTTATCCAGTCAATATTTATGAGTATTTTTTTTTCCGACTATGCGCCGACTATCGAATACTCGGCGAACATTCCTGAGCTGGAAGTCTGAAGCGTCATGTTTGATATTTCGCGTAGATAATTTCAATATTTTGATTTTCTACTCCATCTAATATCCTTCTAACTTACATAGCTAAATCTTTAGTAAATCTGAAAAAAAAAAAAAATTAAGCTTGATTAAAACATTATTCTCAATCAGTAAATACACGAAAATACCAATTTTGTCTCAGCTTTTTTCGAGCGCCAACTGGTGTTTTTTACAAGGAACTATGTCGAGACTTCCGCGCCTGGTTGATAAGTAAATATTAGGCAAACGTCGGGTTAGGTGGTACCAAAACTTCTATCGGAGAAATCGTTTGCGCTCGTATGACCTTGTAAAGCCACAACGCCCCCAGAGGTCGTTTCCAAGCTTCTTTAGAAAAAAATTAAATCACTCAATCATTACCTACTTCCTTAATGCTTTCAAGTTTTGATAACGATAATATTTCAAATTCATTGAAATATCGTATTCTTATTGTAACCCAGAAAATAATAATAGCGTTGATATACACCGATGAATACATCTAAAATCTTATATACCCACAAATGAACCAACTATTTTTTTTACCAATCATCTTACACTTATTACAACAAAACATTTTCTTTAAAATTCAAAATTCGAATAATAAGTATTTTGTTTTCGGTATACGGCTGAATATATTTCAAACAGCTGCATAAATACATAAATACCCAATACTTAAAAGTAATCGAATATCATGCGTGTATTTTTTACAAATCTATGATTGTAAAATACGTTAAAACTGCAAGACAAAGAGACCCTCCAATACGCCCGTTAAGTGCATTAAAAATGATAGGGCGCTGGATGAGAAGTATTTCTGTATGTAGTTTTCGCAATCTGTCTCAACAATACGTATTCCGTATTTATTTGCAATTTTTATAACAGACCAAAAAAAAAAAAAAGGAACTAAGAAATTTTCGTCCTATTTCAGTTAAGATTACTAAAATTATTATTATATTTACATATTCTTGGAGTTTAACATTAATAATATATATATATATATATATATATATATATACTACATATATATTAATAATATATATATATATACCTGACTTCGTCGAAGAGATTTAAGTTCCCACCCTTCCCAATTCCCATAGGTACGTGTATTTTCTGCAAAAATTGTTGCCACCCGTACCATAAATCAATGTTGTACATCTGGAACATCGGTCTCCTTGCTCTGAAATGAATGAGCGACAGGCGGCTGGCAGTGCTGTGAGGCGCAGGAAGGAGGGAGGAATACTAGTTTTTTACCTTCTCTTTCTTGCGCTAAACCTGTGTGCGAGTGAATGGACGCGTAGCAGGGCCTACTACATGGTCAATTAAATCTCTTCGACGAAGTCAGGACAATTTGGATCGAACTTCACTTACAGGTAAGTTCGTTTGATCATCCAATTTGTCTTTCAATCAATCATGAGTAGTGGGTAGCATTAAGGTGATGTGTGGTATAAAGAGAGCAGTCGTAGTGTCATTATATTATGTAGCTAATGGTAGATGTTCATTTATTCTTTAGGCACCTTTCCTTCGTTCACTGTATGCAAAGCTTCATGTGTTTATTCTACCAGCACCACTGGGTGCTCATGATGGTGATACGAGCGACTTTAATTTTTTCAAATGAAATTCCCTTTTTACTATGTTACAATTTCTCCCAACATGTGTTAAGTGTTCTTATTTTCGTTACTTATTTTGCGATGCGTGTGTGTCAGTACACTAATTGAGAATTGTAATATAGTAAAAAGGGAATTTCATTTGAAATAATTAAAGTCGCTTGTATCACCATAACACATGATATACAATGATCGCATAGGTGTCCTCTTTTGGCCCTAGAAAGATCTAAAAATGTGGTTTTATTAAAACATCGTTCCACCAAACAGCCTGTATACTTAGTACTATAGCCATCTTGAATGCAGTCAGCCGCACTTAGATAAAAATCGAATTCGTTGCCAATCCAATTGACTTCAATCCATTGCAGCTCGAATTGAAATTGCATTTCGCGCAAAAGTCGCGCCGCTATGTGTTACTACTTCAGGCCAAATACAGTGGCTGAGATTTACTGAAATAAAGGTCTTTTAACTTCCTAGTAGCAGGTAAATCTTTTTCTCTTGGTTACTATTATAACTGCAATTGTAGTGTATTGTATAAAACTTACTAGCGATTTCTCTTAGCGTAGTTAACGATTCATTGTAATATTTTCCGAAGGAGAGTGCCCTTTTTGGAAACCTTAAAAAGATATCTTCGGTACTCGTAAATAAACACCTACTAACTATATGGTTACCATGACTCTAGTGCGATTGAGTATACAAAATCTTCTGCTGTTTGGATTTTATGTAAGCATGGTGGAAACCTATGCTCGGCCATGAAAGTCTGCGACTGATAATGACAAAGATGTCATAGACTATTGATGATGAATTACTAACTGAAAATGAGTAAACTAAATAAAAATTCAACCGAAATATATTCACGAGAAAAAATAAGTAATGTTCTAGTTTTGAAGTCGAGTGTGCTTCACATCTCTAATAGGCAAGGCGAAAGATTTTGAAATCCTCTTCCGTAATGCAGATAACCATCTACTGTTTACAACAAAACCTTACGCTAATAAATTTAAGATTTTGGAAATTTAAAGCCATTTTTATAATCATTTTTAAATATTGCGCGAAAACAGCTCGCCGTGTCATGGCGTCGTATGTGACGTCATACTTACGTAAACGTGAAATTTGTTGGGTGTCGTTATTGATGTATTTTTGCACTGAGGCACTGCACAACACTTATAAACTTTAGAATTCATTTTTAACACAAAAAATACGCGGTGTTTGTTTACTTTGCTGTCTAGCTGCGCGTAAACAAATTAAACAAAACCTTTATTAACGAAATAAAGGTTTTGTTGTAAACAGTAGATGGTTATCTGCATTACGGAAGAGGATTTCAAAATCTTTCGCCTTGCCTATTGCCGTGAGGCAATAAAATGGTAAAAATGTTGGCGAGTTGTGGCCTGGGTCCTAGTGACACCACAGTTAAACACTGGAATGTTAGAATTACAGATATTCGTAGCCTATTGCTAAAAACAAATGTTACTATGAATTACACAATTGAAAAAAGCGACTGTGTCGGGCAAGGAATCCAACCCAGCGTCTTACGCTATCCGGGCCGCGGGCGCATTTACATGTTATTTTTTTATAATTAAGTTTGTATAAAAGAGCTATTTAGCTATGTGAAGTAGACATTTGTCAAGCTACGAGCAATGGGCGAGAACTATGCTCGGCGTTTCTTCACGAGATTAAACTTGAAATGAGGGAATACATAGAAGACACAATTTAACAGAGAAATCATAATATTTATTAATAACTCCTTTCGCTATCTGTGTAAGACAAAAGTCCTATACCTGCTGGCCATCAGTCTGCACGGACAGTCTGTCTCGACACCATGGAAGCACAACGCTATGACACAATCAGAATAATATATCGTCATACCACACAAATAAATTCAATCCAGTTTTTTATCCAGAAAATATCAGTTGGATGGCCACTCTAATGAAATCAATATCATTGGAAGCTTTGCTGACTGAGGGACGACTATAAATTAGATTACGCTGAAAGCTCTTTGAATCACTTTCAGGTGGAATTTGAAGGTTCCTTGAAACACAGATTATTGGCATGATAACAGGATAAAAAGATGAAAAATAAAGATCAGGTCGGGAAGGTAACCTTTTAAGGACCAAATTTAATAAATAAATATCAAAGCAATGTAAAGGTATTTTATGTAAGGGAATTCGTAAAATTTATTGTAAAATTCTTAAAACTATAAATATTTTCAGTATTTTAGGTCAGCACTTAATTTACAATTGATTTGTTAATATTGATTTAATTATTAAGGAAAAAATAACTTCCTACTTATCTGTGAGGACGTGAGTTTGATCCCCAGCCTGTGTAAGTACAACAGTCTTTGTCGTAATCCGTAGCCGACGTACTTAATAATTATTTCAGTAATTTTTCAAACGTAATATGACTTCAAACTTCAAACTTATAAAATAAAAAATTCAAAGTAAAGCTTCTGTAACAAAACAGACAGGTAATATACGTATAAGAAAATTGGGGATTATTTTGCTTTGAGCAAAAATAGATCGTAATATATCATTTAGTTTTTGATAGCAAGGTCTCAGAAAATTAAGTCTGGAGGATTCATTCAGATACAAGTTTATTCATCAAGTCTAATTGAGAAATAACTCGAGTGTGTCTACATAACTTTCAACAATTCAAATATAAGCTAGACGTTATTATACGTAGGTATCTCTATTGTATGTTTGTTATATCACGTATCGTGTTAAGTAGTATCGAATATATTATAAGATTATTATTACTTATTGGTTGATTGTGTGAACATAATTTACCAAACATAATTTAAATGTTAATATGTATTTAGGCATAATTTAATATGAATTCATTCAACTTAACTCTGTTACGGCCAATAATAAAGCTGGCTGGTTTCAAGCTCAAAGGATTAGCATAGCTATCCAACGCGGCAACGCAGCCAGCATTATAGCCTCCTTGCCACAAGGAAATGGTTTCGTTTTTGAATAGGGTAGTCTTATTTTTTTATGTTGCATGTCTTAGTTTTTTTTTTCTTGTTTGTTATTAATAAAGTATATGATTTTCACGGACCTCCAAAATTTACTGAATATATTCCTATTCCTTCAAGCTTATCAACTACAATTACAACGTTCGCACCGCTTGCAACCTTCCCTACAAAATGAATAGCTGGCTATAAACTTACGAAATCTTACGTCCACCTTAATACCAGAGGCTTAAGCTACAAAATTGCGTGCGAATTCTAAAAGCACTTCTACTTTGTTTTCGAGCAGAAATCTTCGCTGTAACGAGAAAGGGTAGAGTTTAGTGCTCTTTTAAAAGCTTCCTTAGAAAAATGTAGGGATTTCGGGCCCGTATTACCTTGTACGGATCTGCTATGAAACATTTTCCATTTTTTTTGGCTTCATTTGCACAGTGTGAGTTATTTGATTGGGCTCTGCATTTCACGCGCGGTTGACCGAAGAGGAGAATAGTAATTGATGTGAACATGTGGAAAAGTTTATTTGTAAAATTTTATATAATACTGCTACCTAATTAATAAACTCTTGCTGTATACACACCTAGGATAAGCGTTTGAAAAAAAAAATTTTTATTAAGAAATAAATTACGATTCCTCCGTATTTTATAGCCAGTTCTCAAAAAAAAAAAAACGCATGCACAAATAAAAACTGTGCTATAAAAAGTTTTGGTATATTCTAATCTTAGGATTCAAGATATAACTTTGTGACACATAAAACCCACCTCACTCTTATGAAAATAGGCTAAGATCAATTTTATCTAAATTTAGTACTTATGCAACCCCAAATATAGATTAAAACATAACGTTAGATAAGGATACCTCCGTCACACTATCAAGAAGTCGGAATAAACAGAGTTGTTTGAACAGCGCAAAGGTTAAGTAAACTGAGGGTAGGTGGCGCACCCTGACACGCAGTGATGTGCTTTATTCTTGGAGTGATATTTTCTATTGTATTGAAAAAAAAAAGAATTAAATTGTTATTTAATATAACTCAGATCTAATTACCCATGTGATGGCGCCACTGTAATATTATTTTACAAGCTAGCTCAAATCAAATGCATTCAAATCCGTTCATTTAGGGTTTACCTCACTAGATGGCGTTAGGCGGTTTTGACTCGCGCTAAAATTTCGTTTTGCTGGAGAATGTAAATAACATTTCACAACTATATAAGACAAGACGTCAGATGTAAGATATAAGGCATTTTTTGACAGTCTGCATTTAGTATATCAATTTGATATACAAGTAACGCAGACCCATTTAAGCACAATGTACTCGTATATAAACACTTATCAAAATTTTAATGTAAGTACAGCGGCAATACATCAAAGTTAACCCCTATTACTTCTGTATACTTGTAAGATACCACAGTGTTTACCTTGACGTTCTAATGTCCGCCGTACTTTGACTACTGTTATATGATAAAGTGGAGTTGATTGTACTGGTATGGTATATAGTAAGCGAAACTAGGCTTTCGAACCTATTACCCAGAATGTACAACAAGCAGACGTAAGTGAAGTGTTTAGTAGTAGATAAGATTGAAAATCAGCTTTCTACATTAATCTTTATCAAATGCTCTTATCCCTATTCCACTGGTGTGAGATCTATTTAAGGCACGGCTGTTATATAGACGCCCATCTGTCTTTCGGTGTCGATTATACTCGCGCTTGTCACATTGTTGACTTTTCATTACAGACACATTTGGTGTCTCGCCTTGTGTACCTATGTATAGACTAAGTGAATACACTTCCTGGTTCATATCAGCTACACCCAAGGGTAACATTTATCGGTTCCCAACAGCTTGTGTATTTTTGGCCCTCAATTTCGGTCCCGTCTTTATTTGGACAAAAATAGAAACCAGTTGAGAAAATTTTACAAAAACTATCGTTGTGCTTTTCGTTGGGGCGTAGTAACTAATTATTTTTATAATTCTTGTGCCGTGCTCTATTCAGGTGCGAAATATTAAAATACAAAAAAAAAACAAGATGTTTTAATCAAACGACAGACGTAGACGATAGACATCGATTGATATGACTATCATTACAAATTGTTGAGGGCCAAAAGTCAAGAGATTTGAGAGTCTTGCAAAGGCTATAGCACTTTCATGCAACGATAAATTCAAATAAATTTATTGGAATTTATGATTCGAGCTTTTTGCCTAATAGGTACTTCGTAATCATATTAATCCAAGTATCTAACCACTTATTGAATCGCAAACATAATAAGAGTGTTTTTATATTTTTAAAGCGTTTATCTGAAAGTTCAACGACTAAGGCCGCGGCCCCATCTCTACGGCGCGGCGCCGTACCGTGCTACGGCGAAAAATCGTGCCGTAGCGCGGCGCAGCGCCGTAGAATTCCACGGCGAAAAAACGTGCCGTAGCGCGGCGCGGCGCCACGCCGTAGAGATGGGGCCGCGGCCTTATACCTAAGTAAATTACAATATAGCTGAAATCTTTCCCGTAAAATGTGTTTAAAAGTAATAATACGTGACAATGCTGTGATTAATATAATTATCGCGTGATTGTCCACAGTAAGTTGGCCGGCAACGAGACGTAGGGATGGGAAATGGTCGATAATATTTTCTCGTATTAGTAAAAGAGTTACACAACCGGATAGGATAGTTACTATCAAAAAATAAAATAAGCGAACGAAATACGGTTTTAATTGCAATCCGTGCGTAATATGGTCGTAACTAAGTAAGCGCTGGCAATATCTATAACTCGAAATGAAACACTACCCAGGCGTGTTCGTAGCATGATAATATTTTTCTGTTTGATTTCGCCTCTTACTAAACGCCGAACTTTTTTAGGGTTCCGTACCCAAAAGGTTAAAACGGGACCATAATTACTAAAATTTCGTTGTCTGTCCGTCCATCTGTTTGTCACCATGCTGTTTCTCAAGAACCGCTAGTTATAATAGCTAGTTTTTTACAAATTATGTATTTCTGGTGCCGTAATATCAGCAAACACAAAAAAAAAAAAAATAATAAAGGGAGGCTCTCATACAACAATCGCGATTCCCTCTCCCCCCCTTTTGCTCGATATCAATAATGCCTACAGGTTAGCCCAAAAAAAATAAAAAATGGATACAAGTATATTCTTGGACAGTAGTAAATACTTGTGTACGGAGAAACTCTAGTTAAACAAAAAAAAACACTATCGATAACCAACTGCGCTCGCTTCAGACGAGGTAATATACAACGGACATTTTATATATTCGTCACTATAATTAATACTGCAATTACTTACTCACAAGTTGGAATGAATAAATGAAATGTTAAACAGTATTATGGTTCCGTACATGCGACCGAGCCGTTGGTATTGTGTGGGGCACAATGTTTAATGTGTGTACAAGGATTAAACAAGGTTCGCAATAGTTAAATGTATTTTATAGCTTCATAATACAACACGCTACTAAAGAGTTTAAAGTAGTTTCTCATAAGAAATGGTATTTTGGCATCCTGATACTGTCTTTAATAATGAAAACGGAAAGAATACTGCTTAAGTTAGTTACATACCTCCACTTTTTGTTTACATCTGTATCAGAAACTAATTTTGTTTGTGAATTTATTAGACGAAAATCATAATTATAGAAATCTGGGTGCGTATTGCGATGCAGTTTTTACAGTTAAAACGCTCTGCTTTACTGTCAAATTAGCAATTCTGAATGCGATTTCGCGTTATTATGATAATATTACTATAATATAACAATTTACACTGAGTGGGAATTGCCTCGGAATTGATCGGATTAAGTTGGATCGCAATACGCCCCCAGATCCAGACAACGTCGATCGATCGATAATAGTTATATGGATACTCTATAATAGTAACCGCTAATAGTTATATGGACACTCCATATAATGATTATATCACACCTCGGTGCGATCGTAGTCAAATAACTACTTATCCAAAAAAATACAATAAAATACCACCTATTGTGCAGTTTTTGTGCATTCAACTTTTTCAATAAATAAATAAATGGCCACACTGCACTTGTTTTGTATATTTAAAAAAAACACAACAATAAATCAATCAATCTTTCGCGTTGACTGCGATTTAATTTGCCCTCAGTACCGCAGTGCCTACATTCTGCTGTCTCGCGAAATTCATTAACTGATAGCAATCAGTGCTTTACAGTGTCAATATGCCAGCGTTACGCGAGGTTACTAGGGTAGTGATATGTCGGGTTCATGACGGAAACCGAGTCCTGGTTTCAGCAAGTTATTCTTTTAGGGTCTGCGAGCAAGTGCCAATCCCATCCTGCAGGCTTAAGATGCACGCCGTGATAAAAATTTATCAAAGCATTTTAGCGCGTTTATTTGTCAAAAATCGACATACCCGCAGTTGCTAACATGGCTGCCATGAAAGTCATGTCGTACTGTCAAAATTCGAAATATGACAAAATTATCATTGAACCCTAACATGCCACATATATTTTTATCGAATTTTGACATTTCGCCGTGTAACATTATCGTCCACCATTAGCGACGACGACAAATAAAAAACAACATATTTAAAGCAAAAATATATGACTGAGTCGTGCCAAATTTTATCCTAGGCTCTCAAAAAACAATAAAGTGTAAAAATATTGAAAAGAAAGTCCCCGTGGAACATTTTTTATCCCTAACATATTTATTAATTTGAATTCATTATCTGTGGGCAATATTAGATATACTCTTACTAATCTGTGGGCAATATCGAGTCAATCTGTCATTGTGTCAAGTTGATCATTTTGAGCCAAATCTGACATAAAATTGAGTGAATGGTTAGAAATTGACATATCTCGTTATCGTTGTGGATAAATTTGTCCAATGTGGTTGGCATGTTAGGGGATATGATAAAATAGCATAGATCGACTAATTTTGTCATGTCGATCGAAAGAAATAGTGTGTCATGCATGTTAGGCCTGCTGAAGACGTTTTCTAAAAAAATACAGTCCCATTTTCAGGTAATGATAACATATTCGTCATAGACTTGTGCCTTTTTTAGGGTTCCGTAGCCGAATGGCAAAAAACGGAACCCTTATAGTTTCGTCAAGTCTGTCTGTCTGTCTGTCTGTCTGTCTGTCTGTCTGTCCGTCCGTATGTCACAGCCACTTTATTCTGAAACTATAAGCATCACATAGCTGAAACTTGGTAGGTAGGTGTATTTTGTTCACCGCTTTCTGATTCAGATACAAAAAGTAAGAAAAAATAATATTTAAGGGGGGGCTCCCATACATGAAACTAAAACCTAAAAATTTTTTTTACTCAAAACTATGCGTGTGGGATGACTATGGATAGGTCTTTTAAAATGCTGTTGAGGTTTCAAAAACCATTTTTTCTAAAAGTGTAAGGTTTGAGATATAGACGCTTCCAAAGTGGTGAAATGGGCGTCCCCCCCCCCTCTAACTTTTGAACTAAGAAAGTGAAAATTTTGAAAAAAATATATGATGTAGATCTCAACAGAAACTTGCAACGAAAATTGGTTTAAAGGAGATCGAACCAGTAGTTTTTGAGATATTGCACATTTTTATCAACCGCAAATATAACTTTGTCTTTCATACAAACACTATGAAACTATGAAGTTATTTTTGCTGTCGCAATATATTGTGATGTTTTCGTTAAGTGAAAGTAAGTGGACCCTGAATTCAGTTAAGGGTGGCACGGAACCCTCAGTGCGCGGGTCCGACACGCACTTAACCGGTTTTTGACTTTTGTATAATTAAATAGTTATCTAAAACTTTTACTAACATTTGAATAAGTGTGCACGCACCTACTATCGCACTACCTATGAATCTATGAATCTGAAATATAGTGTAATTTATTTTGTTTGTTTATTTGATAGGCAGGTGGCCTGTATTCTGTTGTGTTATCGATGGTGTTACTTACAAATCGTATGAGCTATGATAATCTACACTTCTTTAGGACTTGAGGAGCTAAGATTTTTAGGCCAGTATTGACCAACCAGTAACTACAGAATCGATTACAAAATTTCAAAGCAGTAAAAAATTGCTAATATGTATGTAGAGTAAAAAAAAATGTTAGCGGCAATTTCACGAGCAAACCTTTATATACAACCTTCCTAAATTAATTTGGTGTCAGTCAAAAACTTATGCTACTCGTACTGGTAAATATTTTAAGCTTACATTTTATGTCATACTAGCGGCCCGCCAGCGACTTCGTACGCGCGTAATAGTTTTACTCCGTTTGGTTCCCATAGATAGATCGTAGCGAAAATATTTATAAGCCTATACGCATTAAACTACTTCTATAGCCTTCCCTCATACATTAGCTGTCTAACAATGTAGCTAACATATTTTATAACCGGACCAATAGTTCCTGTTATTAGCGCGTTCAAACAAACAAACAAAAACATCCAGTTTTTAGGGTTCCGTAGCCGAATGGCAAAAAACGGAACCCTTATAGTTTCGTCAAGTCTGTCTGTCTGTCTGTCTGTCTGTCTGTCCGTCCGTATGTCACAGCCACTTTATTCTGAAACTATAAGCATCACATAGCTGAAACTTGGTAGGTAGGTGTATCTTGTTCACCGCTTTCCGATTCAGATACAAAAAGTAAGAAAAAATAATATTTAAGGGGGGGCTCCCATACATGTAACTAAAACCAAAAATATTTTTTTTACTCAAACCTATGCGTGTGGGGTGTCTATGGATAGGTCTTTGAAAATGATGTTGAGGTTTCTAAAACCATTTTTTCTAAAAGTGTAAGGTTTGAGATATAGACGCTTCCAAAGTGGTAAAATGGGCGTCCCCCATCTAACTTTTGAACTAATAAAGTGAAAATTTTGAAAAAAATATATGATGTAGATCTCAACAAAAACTTGCAACGAAAATTGGTTTGAAGGAGATCGAACCAGTAGTTTTTGAGATATTGCACATTTTTATCAACCGCAAATATAACTTTGTCTTTCATACAAACACTATGAAAAACAAAGTTATTTTTGCTGTCACAATATATTGTGATGTTTTCGTTAAGTGAAAGTAAGTGCACCCTGAATTCAGTTAAGGGTGGCACGGAACCCTTAGTGCGCGGGTCCGACACGCACTTAACCGGTTTTTAAATATATACGTAAAAATGCGTAAAGATAAATGTTATATTTTATAAACACACAACACGCAGCCCGGTTTTTAATCTGGACAAACTTACACGGGGATAATATCTTTTTATTTTACAACGAAATGGAAATACTACGCCTATCGTCAATCGTATATTTCTTTCGAGAGCTAATGAAAAAACCAGGCTATACTCCGTGCGCTTACACAGCATCACGCGCCACATACAGGCTTTGGGAGACGCAAATTCCTTCAAGTCTTCTCCCGCTACCTTAAGAGTTTGAACTTGAGCTTTGTTTATAGTCATAGCGAATACTCTACTTTCTTGAATTCAAATCGTGAATTCAAAGGGTTAATGCTATGTAGGGATCTACCCCATCATCATCATCATCAATACCCAAAAGCCGTCCACTGCTAAACATAGGCCCCCACGAAAAGTTTGCAAAAAAAAAGATTGGACACCCTTCGACCACAGAAACAGCGTTGAATGTCCACCGACAATATGAACAGACGACCTGCAATCTACACTGTACACAGACCGCTTGATACCTACCCTGTTTAAACACAAAAAAATATTATTTACTGTTTTAAGGAATAAAATCTCTTCTCGAGCATTTTCTCAAGAGCAACATCAATAACAAACATGTGTCAAAACATTGTGTCTCAGACATGTCAAATGATTGTCAAAAATGATATACAAAATATTTTTATCATTAGCACTAAAGAGTTTTGATATCAACTTCGAAGAAAATCACCCCCAGAATAACTTTGTCACCCTTTTTCACCCCCTTAGGAGATTAATTGCAATAAAATATAAAATAAATCTTCTGTCAATTCTGTAAAAGAATGTGTATGCAAAATTTGAAGTAGATTGGACGAAGGGATCACGTTGTTCCATACAAACTTTGCACCCCTTTTTGACCCCCTTAGGGGTAGAATTTCGAAAAATCCTTTCTTATCGGATCCCTACATCATACAAAGAACACACCCTCCCAGTTTCAGGTTTCTACGATCAGCGGTTTAGGCTGTGCGTTGATCCATCAGTCAGTCAGTCAGTCAGTCAGTCAGTCAGTCAATCAATAAGTCAGTCGTTCAGGACAAAGCATTTTATTGGTATAGATAATAAAACTCGGTAAAAGACTCATTTCGCTTTTCACGTATTTCCAAAAATGGCTGAAACCGCCATCACTGTGAAATTACAGCAGTGGCTTTTAGTGAGCTTTTTAGTTTCGCGGCTTTGTAAGTCGGCTTCCAATCTGTGGTAATTACATTTTAATGACATGCATTTTCACTACATATCGATGTAATATTAACCCGTCAGGCGTCGAGCTTTTCGAAACGGAAGATGGCAGTAGTGCTCAGTGTAATTTACGTACTAAAATTTTTGATGACCTTCATCAGGATTTATCAAAATATCACTTTGTGGTTATAATTATACCCTATAAATCATATACCATTATAAAGTATAGGAAATAACCTATACACTGAACAATGTGTAATAGAGTTTTATAACTTACATAATATTTAATCCATTGGTTAAAATCTCCACTTTGTTTTTGTAAACTTTCGTCACTGTGAACCACACTTTGAAACACAAATTTGTGATAGTATTGACACTTATACACTGCTCTATTCTATAGATTAACTACTTGCCATTAATTTTCACAACAAAGTTCACAAGAAATGAGACAAATGACTACCCAAATTATAATTATTTACGCAGCGACACCGACCGCGAAATCGTAATGGCGGACTGACCGTTCCGATAGAAAAGTTTGGCACTTTTTTCACCAACTTATTTACTAAAATTGCTAAAACCAATGCTTAAAACATATTCTACACTTCTTTCTTAGTAATTTCATCTATATTTATTGTAATATACACATCCCGTTTAACTGCTTGAGACAGTTTTACCTTTAGCACTCACGGAACAATTGCGTAACAACAACAGTAATGGCGGACACTGAGGCCAGGACGAAAAAAATATTATCTTGCAGAAATGTTGTTGCTTGTTGCCAATTGGTCAGTACTAGAAATATGTTCAGAAGTATTCTCTGATTGGTTGTGCAAATTTATACGCCCGGCCAACCACAGAAACTGAGTGAAGGTAGGCGCCAAAGACAACGAATTTAATTACGGACAGACGTTTGTCCGTAAAACGCGTCGAGCTCTTTTCGCTCAAAGACAGAGGTGTGTCCAGGAATCACGTAAAGGGTTAATCTAGTAGACAGTAAAAAATATCGAAAGCTAGTCATTTTTATTGCATTTTTTAAATTTATTTAACAGTGAACATACTGACTTACAGTTGCCCAAAGCGTCAGTAAGCTAGTCACACAGTAAAAATGGTCAAACAAACATTAAAATATAAAATTCAAATAAAACAAGTAAGATACATCAGAATTACAAATACCATAATGTCACCAATATTCAGTCAGAATCATTAAAAGTAAATCATTAACAATACAAAAATATTTTTATGACATTCGTTGATCGTGCAAATAAATTAGGAGTGCATCCGCGCTCTCACATGAAGTCAATATAATACTTATTTATGGCACTACTAGCTTTTGCCCGCGACTTCGTTCGCGTGGACTTCAGGTTCGTCCCGTCTAGTAGCGCAAAAAATGTGTTTTTTTTTACGACCTCACATTAGAAACCTCAAAAATTGTAGCCTATATGTTATTCTGATGTATAAGCTATATTGTGGTAAAGTTTTATTCAAATCCATTCAGTAGTTTTTACGTGAAAGAGTAACAAACATCCATACATCCATACATCCATACATCCATACATCCATACTTACAAATTTTCGCCTTTATAATAGTATATAGTAGGATAAAAATATGAAAGTAAAGCACGCTGACACCACCGTGCTTCCTACAAAGATTCGCATAACTCAGCTTCCACAAACAGCTAAAAATGCTGCAACGAAATATTTTCACATATAAAAGAGCTTAAATCTTTTACGGAAAATATACTGCACTGCATTTTACAAGCTTTCCATTAGGTAGCAACAACGATAGGATTTTAAAATACCTACATATGATAGTTTCTAGTATAAATGAGAGTTGGCCATCAGAGATACATTTCAAAACCAATAAAGGATCTTGACCAAAACCCTATAAGAACTGGGCCCACTTTTCACTATATTTTCACTTTGTCAGCAAGCGTCTTTACAAAATGTTCGGATAAAATATATAAATATTTGAAAGAATACAAACAAGAAATATTTATGAAAAATAATAAGAGGCTTACATTTGCATTTTGAGGTTATTTTTTGTGATTGCATAGTTAATGCACTTTTTAAAAGTCATTTAATCTATTTAAATGTCACTGACTGTCGTAAGATTATTTCATAAATACCAGTGCAATAAAAATTCAAAACAAGATTTTTCAAATAAAAACTACAAAGACGCAATCTGGGCCCGGCTTTGGTCAATATCCTTTGCAATTTTGGTGCTTTCAGTTCGTTAGTACTTGGAATTAGTGTTATACAAGGCTGTAGTAACAATAAAAATGTATTAGATAAATCATTTACAGAGGAAGACTGCATCACGAAACCGAAAATAGAAATAAGCATCTATTAAGTAGAGCGAACGGCACACAGTTTAAGGAGACATAAATAATTATGCGCCAGACAACACACCAATTGTCTGGTTTCGTGGCAAGGAATTATTAATGGTTTGAAACTTTTTCTTTCCGCCATAAGACAATGCCAACGGCGCCACTCACCTTCCGAAGGCGGAATATTGAATTAAAATCTGTAATGAGTTTTTGCAGTGAACGTTTGATGGCCTTTGATAAGATTATGATAAGATAATGTTGTTAAAACAAGAATTTATCGCCAGTTATGTGTTAATAGCTTTTGAGTTTCTCTTACCTTCAAAACTTTCAAGTGTTCAAATTTAAAATTTTAAATGAATTATTTCATTGCTGAAAAACATGCACATACCTACAATGTTACAAAAATAAATAGTATTTAATATTTTTGCCACTACATACTTTATTAATGTTGCTGCTTAAAATGATCTATTCTTTCTTAACGAGCTTAATAGGCATGCCTATATATAGCGGCGGATAGCGTAAGATACAGGGTTCGATTCCTTGTCCGACACAGTTGCTTTTTACAAGTGTATTTTTTATATTAAGTTTGTTTAGTGACAAAACACTGTGAAAAACAAAAAAATAACAAAATATAAATTCCTACAGTTTCCTTCTTGTTTTTTGTTAACAGTCAAAATTCACCGAATTCCTAAGAAATCTAAGCCTTGCACAAAAACCTAATTCAAAAAATACTTACACATTCCTCTCAATGCTTGCTAGAACCTTAGAACCTCTACATTACTCTGTTGCAATTAACAGCACATTCCAGGCGATGAAAAATCCAAGCGACGTTAACCACTTTAGTGTTCGTCTGCTCAACACCTACCCCTGCATTACACCTGTGAGACGCTGGATCTCTGGATCCACGCCAAATGCGGCAGGAACGAGAGATTAAACCAACAACCAATTTTGTAAATTTAATGTTTTTCCTCTGAGTCGAAATGAAAAATAGTATGTTTAACTCGGGTGAAAGTACACATTTCACTATCGAATTATTGGTGCTTTCACTTTGTTCGAGCGCCAGAAACATCTCGCGTGAAATGAGTCGCTTTCTCCCCTTGTATAACAATCTACTATTGATAGCTCTGAGCTAAGCATTATCTGACATTTGACAATGCTGTACTGACAAACAATTTAATGGCATAAGAAGCGTGTTGCACAACTATCCTCTGTATTACACCTGGGACGTTGGGGCCATGCCAACTAAGCGGGAAGACAGATGCGACACTTGCGAAATTATTTGTCACTTTATTTGCTGTATAAAGCGCAGTCCCGGATGTGGTGTTTGTTACGTTGAACTGTGGAAATAATGTTTTGTAACGCGAATACTACTAGTTGATTAAAACATTTTACAGATTTTGGTTTTCCACACATTTAGTTGAAATTAACGTTTCAAATGCTTTACTTAAAGCATCCGTGGTCACGGGCAGACAAAGGTGTTATTTTTCATTGCATAGTTATGAAAAATTAAAACTACCATATTCACTTATCAATATTAATTGACGTTCCTATCGACGCATAAAGAGCTTACAGTGTCTTGAGATCTTGCAGTATCAAAGGTTGCTTGGGTCTTCGAAAGAATAGGATCCAAGAAATGTGCAATGAATGTGCGTGAAATTCATGTGTAAGGTGTTTATCAATATTGTTCTGCCTAAGGTTAGAATTAATTAGGTCTATTTTTAGCTCCAATCTAGGTTGTGTTAAAAATGAAGACACTAAACTCAAGCAATTGCTTTCATTCTAACTGACTAACTTAAATTGTTACTGATTTGAACTGAAATTTAATTGTAATCTCAGTTCTTAGAATAACAGCCTTTGGGACAAAAAGTATATTAGGAATTATAATCCATCCCATATCATCATGACATTCTACTAGTGCAGTAGGAATGAAAACAACGACGAACAAATCAATACAAAAATAATAAAAGTAAATCATGAAAATAACGAGTAAATCACACGCTATGTGTCACATCAGCCATTACTGACGTGAACATGGAAAAAGAAAAATGATTCCTGACTGTAAAAATGAAGCACCAAGATACGGCCGGCGCGTGATCACTACATATGTATCGGATACTCCATAAATTCTTACTCGTATATATCTTGTCGCCGTAAGCCGTAAAATACGGTACGATGTACAGTTTGTCGTGTTAAAAGCTGATTTATTTACGCTCGATAGAAATCAAAGGTAATATTTCAAAGTACGTAAATATTGCATATTCTTAGACTACTCGTGGTTGATTAAAGGGTAGATAGATGAATAGTATTTACCATTTTTATTCATTTTTTCTTCATATTTTCAATGTTTACCCATTATATCAGTTATATTAAAACATGACAGACTGTTTTCCACTGTATATGTCCTAACGGCATTACTATATAAGTATTATTGGTATCTAGATTTCAGGGATAAATGCAGTTAAAAGTAAAAATATTGATCATTTATGATTTTATAAAATGAAAACTTTGAATTTGCAGGCACTGCGATAACGTTATTCATCGGTCACATTGATTTTCTGTCACCACGTTCCAATCAGTAACTCGTATTAACGTATTTCACCTTTAGCCGTCATGTGCGGTGATATGTGGGCCTAATTTTTTACCCCCTTAGGCTGCGTTTCCACCAGAGATGTGCGATGGAAATGTGTCGTACGAGGATGTCTAGCTGTGCTGTGAAAATGTGTGCGTGTTTCCACCAAAGCTGTGCAATGAAAATGTGCCTACGAGGATGTGTAGCGGAGCTGTGAAAATGCGCATTAATGTGTGGTGCGAGGATGCGTTGCGGAGCTGTGAAATGTGTCGTCACACTCCGTCTATGGACTGGCTGGTACAGTATGCGCAAACCTCGCAACACATCCCTCGCACACATCCCTCGTACACATCCCTCGCACACATCCCTCGCACACATCCCTCGCACACAGCCCTCGCACACATCCCTCGCACACATCCCTCGCACACATTCCTCGCTTGTTTTGTATGCGCAAAAATCTAGCTCCGCTGAGCCGTTTCCACCAGAGCTGTGCTGACGGAGGCGAGGTAAATAAAGCGATTCTATTGGTTCTTTACTAACACATCCCTCGCTATGCATCCTCGCACATCTCTGGTGGAAACGCAGCCTTATTCATAATTACTCAAACGGTCTTTTAAACCTATTTTAGCTATTACACTGTTTTGTCACTTTCTTTCAAATGATGACAGCGCTAAGAAAGAATGAGACAACACAGTGTAATAGCTAAAATAGGTTTAAAAGACCGTTTGAGTAATTATGAATAAGGCGGTTAATATACAAAAATATACATTAACTTTAAAGTCAGTTTAACTTGATTAGTGCAAATGCAACCATTGTACCTGCAGAGCATTATGCTGTTTGATTTAGCTGCGTAATTAAGGAAAAATACGGATTCATTGGTTTAATGTATTTATTTACTTGAGACACAGCCGTCATAACCAAAAATATAAACATCTTACGTATTACCCCCCCTTTCACAAACCCAAAACACATTCCTCAAGTTAGCAAACGTCACAACAACGTTTTCTCGACTTTGACAAGTCACGCGTCGCGTTAATTTCCATGGCTGACTGTACAAATATTTGGGCTTGCTTATCAAGTGGTGTTCATTGGTCGTTGCTCTTCATTCCGCGGAATGGCAGTAGATCTGTTTTATGGAGACAGTTTTACTATTGGGTAGTGCGACGGGAAAAGATTTAGGTATTACTCAATACTGAGCGGTCCGCTTTTTGTTTTACACTTTACTTTGCTTGTTGATTTGTCAGTGTCGCCGTTTTCAGTACGTCCCCCCCTACCAAGCCCACCAAGCGCTAAAGACAGGACGTTCGAGTTATTAAAATCGTATTGTAAATCTTTAAAAAAAATAACAATGTAACTCGTTGAAAGATAAAAACGAAGGTAAATCATCCCTTACCTTTGTTAGTACTTTCTACTCCCAACACTATGTATAAAATGATAGGTTTAAAAAAACATATTTTAAAACATATTTTAACAAAGTAAGTTACTCATTGAAATGGAGCATTCCATAAAATTAAGTTATAACACTCATAAAGCTTGATTTGTTAAATTCTTAAATTCAAAGCTTCAAAATGATTAGCATTGTTATGACTTAAATACAAAGCAATCTACGCATTTAGCGTGAGTATTGAATACCTTAGCAAGCATTGTTTGCTAGAATATGAAAGGTAAAGGCTCTCAGAAATGTCATCGTAATAAATAGTCATAAATATTGAAGAGGATAAGTGTCGCTGTCAGTGAAGAGTATAATTTAGTTTCTGTTTGCTCTTGAGAGTAGTAGAGATTTATGTCTGTACCGTAAAATATTTTCTTAGCTAAAGATTATTTAGTGAAAAGTGAAACGATTAACTTGTGAAAATACGAGTGAAGAGTATCATATTTTTTAATTAACTAGATACCATTTGGCTACGATCCAGACTGAATAAGTAATATTTTATATGATAATGTCGAACTTATTAAGTGCGTCATACTACACCAACGTACCTAATGGTTGTTCAAAAATAGTAAAATTTACACGTACAATTTTATAGTAAAATACCATTTTCCTTAATGATAACACGTTTGCTCCATTGTTATTTCCCATCAGCATCCTTCCATTTGTCACAAGCTGCGTTCGGGACCCAAATGGAAATCCACTTAGTTCCCGACGGGCTCATGGTCCGATATCCGCAAACCTATTCACTTAATCTAATTACAACACAAAGGCGTTAATTAAATTCTGAATCAGAGGCTCTATTCTATAGGGGCACTTTAGCATTTATCCAATTCGAATTCCTAGTAATTGTGTGGATTTGTGCACATAACGTATATAAATTCTAGTTAATGCTTGATTCTAGAATTCTTGCGACGAAAGAGTGCGTCAAAGTAAACTTTAGCTTTCATGACTTACGTTAAATATCAATATCTATTATTCTGCTGTGCCATGGCGAGTAATCGCCGCCATCAAATAAGCGTTCCCCTGGTGTTGGATAGCAAGGACAGAACCACCACCGATAAGAGTCTAGCTCTTAAATTTTGAAGATGATGATTTTCTACTTTCATACGTAGATTGATCACGCCAAGGCATAGAGGTCTACTTTTGATTATATTAGTATTTTTGGATCTAGCAATCCCTTTTATTTCCAAGTGAGGGACAGGGACGGCTAGATTCCAATCTGGACATTGTAATAGGAGCAGAGTAAAACCTCTGGTTGCGAGTGTGCTGGATCGCTTTGATTTAGGTATTTGGAAGGTATTTAATCGCCGGTAATAGACTACACCGGTGTTAAGCAGCTTGTAGCCCAGATCGTCGAAAGAAATAACATTTTCTTTTCTGTCTCAGCTCTTTATGGTACCGTGTCGTTGCTTGTATTTTCTAAAACATAAATGCTCTTTTTGGAAAAGCAGAGTACGAGTAAGACCATCAACTCTCATGAGATATTTAATGGTGTTGTATGGATAAGTGTACATTTTGTGATGGATGATTGTAATCTGTCACTTTACCTATGGGTAAACCCATTAATAAAACCAAAGATTATTTCCCTTTTTTCTCGAATATCAGACAGTGATTAAAACGGATGGATAAACAAACATATTTTAATTTTCAGTATGCATATTTATGATGTTACTCAATTTCAACATGACAAACGGCTTTTTGTTTTACGCAATCGTTAAATTTTTTGTCTTTTAAAGTAAATACCACAGGAACTATTTGTAAAATGTAGGAAACAAACTAGTTAATCTTGATATGACTGTTATAATTATAATTAATTAATATTATACATGTTGCACAACAAAAAAAATATTAAAAACAGATAAATTACAAGGAGAATATTACTAGTCTCGTCGCTGGGAGTGATCTCTTCCAAACTACTATTGGATAGAGGAAACAACGTTCATTGAAAGGTAGAAAGCGGTGTATTATCAATATTAACCATCAAATAAGAAACTTTGATTAATAGCAAAGCAAATGTGCAAAATATATATAAATATTAAGTAGCGTTGTGGCAAGATTTTAGTGCCAAATCAAAGATATAGCCTTCAAGCAAACAGCATCGTTACCGCTATCACAGTGATTAGTTTCGGCGCAATAGCTCAAAGACTAGCGCGGATTGGAGATAAACAGTCGTTCCAAGGAGATTCAACATGGATTCTATGTATGATGTAATTCCTGAGAATGTGATCTAATTAAATTTGATAGTTAACTATTCGCGTTGACGTTGGGACAGATGGAGAACTAAATCGTACTAATATTATTAATGCGAAAGTTTTGAGGATAGATGTACGGATATTTGGATGTATTTGTTAGTCCTTTACGCAAAAAGTACTAGATAGCTCATACATCGACACAGCACATCATTTATTGTGATATTTTTTGAGATCAGACATTTGCGCGGCGAAGCCACGGGGATATTTGCGTATGCCAGTATAAACGTAAATCATCATTCTGTTGCTGTCAGTATTTTTGATTTTAACAGCGTACTACTGCAATTAATCTTATTATTAGTAAATTTTTAACAATGTAAATCCAGTTAATTATTTAAAACAATTAATATTGCAGCTTATTTCGTCTCTTATTATTTCCAAGTGGGTACGACTCGATGTTAAATAAATGAGTTGTTAAAGCTCCTCTAATAATTGTGTCAGTTCAAAACATAATTCATCTTTTTTTTATTATTAATAAAAAATTGCAGACAATTTTTTTGTAAACAAAAATGAGAGGATTAGACATGACTGTAGCCTTACTCTAGACACAAAACCCGATCCAATGATTATAGCCATCCCTGTCACTCATACCAGGCCGTGTATTATATCTCATCACTTTTAATTTCAACTATTATGTAGGTATAACACCGTCTGTATTCACGAGATAACAAATGAATTTTGTGTTAATAAATAACACTTTTTTCTGTAATTTTGGCTGGTGTGAACTTTAATATCTATTACAAAGCAGCACGGTATCAGACATCGTTGTTTCAAACAAGGACTCCCAGGACAATAATCTAATATATCGGCCCGAAAACTTTGAAAGTGATGGGACAGAGGTAATTAACTAAATATCACACGCAGGGGTGATGTCGCAACTTCAAATCACTTTTGTTCTGCGTCAATTAATTTCTTAATTTCACTCATTAGATGCTCAGCATGACTTTTCGACGAAACGTTTTAAATTAGTTGTAATATTCAAGCCGCAATGTACTTACTGGAAAGTTCGCGATTTAAGACGATCAGGGGACATATATTTATACATTTTTTTTTGTTATTACATAGCAGTTTGAGTAACTATACATATTTTTTTATATTTTTATTAATATTTCAAATTGGATAAAAAATATTTAAGCTCCTTCAGCTGTTCGAAATTGCTGCTGTTGCGATCAAATGCTATGTCAGTTATACAAGTAATCGATTTCACAGAACCCTAACCCTTACTTATGTTAATCTGCTAACTAACTCCGCACACTATTATTATAAGTAGGTACGTAGATATGGTATAATAACAAATATAGAGAACCCATTTCAAATTAAAAAAAGAAAAAAAAATCCCTGCAATGCACAATGAATATAAACCTTGTATTTGTGGATCATGTTAGAGTGTAAGGTCCACTTGCAGCAAATGCTAAATCTCGATTTAACGTCATGCTGACTCTGTCATCGTCGAACATAATATGTTGTTGTATATGTCATATTATGACAGAGACAGAATGACGCTTATTCGAGATTTAGCGTTTGCTGCAAGTGGCCCTTAAGGTCATCGTTCTACAAGCTGTCTAGACACCTGTTACTTTTACAATTACTACCTGCACACCTGCAGGCTGCCCTGAGGCCTTACTCTGGACACACAACCCGATCCAATGAATATAGGCATTCCTGTCACACGCATACTCGACCTGTGTCCAAAGTAAGGCCACTGGATATTATATTGTCTTCTTCAAACTTCAAAAGTTAGTGCCCGTAAAACAATTCATAATTTAACCTGATTTTAAGATTGGTTTATCATTAAGGCTGATACATGGTTTATAATAAGCCACATGTCACATTAGAATGAGTCTTAAGAACAATGTCATTATGAAAACAAAATAAATTCACGTTTTTAAAATAAAATTTTTCATTAATGTTATATTCAAATTCAATATTGAACATTTTAATTTTTCAACCGATTCATTCATCATTCCTCCATCCATTTGTCTTCTTGTAAATGGCATAGTTCTGTAACGTCGTGATTGAGCTTGTGATCAAGTTAAGCGCCAAATGTCAGGATATGGGCATTCCTTACCGCACCCTCAATAGCTTGAACACCTTTCTTAAAAGCAAAATTGAAAGGGGTTGACAACCAATCGTTTTATCTAGTATTCATTTTGTATTGGTTCATCTACATAATGATTTTATGGATAGCAAGGCTTGGCCAAAATCTCATCTGATGAAGGAAATGGAAAGTGATTGTGAAATAAGTGTTGTAAAAAGATTACGATAAATATCTCCAGTTTACTTCACTCACAGTGGAGGTAGCCATGTTTTCAATCAAGCTTTGATAATGCACAACAGGCAAATTAAAATGTAAGAATTAGGGATTATCTGGTAACGTAATATTGCTAGCGATACTTTGTATTTATTACACATCTTTATAGTCTCGCAATATAGTTTTGATACAGTCTCTAGTATTCACTGTACCACGAATCAGGGTTGACACCCCTAGATTCACGTGGGAACAATAAATCTTAGGTGGTGCTCAGAATTTAATATACTGACCCGGACGACACCGCGCACATATTTATGTACCTCCCTACCTAATGTATTTTTTTAATGACTGTGAGAAGCTTATTTTATGGGTATTTCTTTCTCCTGTTGCTTTGCATTTTGCTTTTTTTTTGTAAACCTCTTTTGTGGTTTCTGGCTTCGTTTTTATTGTATAACTATATGCTGGAAGTCTGAAGCAAAATTTCTGACATTAAGCGTAGACGATTTCAATATTCTGATTTTCTGCTGCATCGAATATCCTTTTAACTTACGGATCTAAATGTTTCATAAATCTTATCATCATATTTGTTTGAATTTGTCAAGTATACAGGGTTATCTGACGTCGTTTAACTCGAAACGCTTCAAACGAAAAAATATATTGAATGAACCATTTTATCTCTAAAGTTAGATGTAAGTCTTATTACAAAGATTTCAGATAAATTATAAACAACATTTACCTACCCTTCAAATCATAATCAAGGGAGTCGACTTATAAAATCTTTATTCACTTGAACTAGAGGAAAATAAATTCCCAGACTTACTACACATGTATACTTAATGAGTAATTTGCGAAATGTTTTTGATAAGAAAAGTTTCAAGATCTCCGAAGTTATACTTCGATACATGATCACTTTAATTATTCTTAAAATCAGTGTATTATTTTCTTTAAATAACTAAAATTATGAAAAACGTTTTAAGTAGTTGTTACCATTAAAAAGTGATTAAAGTTAAAAGCAATGTTAAAACACTCAAATATCCCATACTTAAACGAGCAATGCTTGTTATCTCTAATAATATTATATGAATAAGGATTAAGGATCATCTTACTTGGCCATGCCCGTGAATGATGATAAAATAAACCAGCCCTCAAGCTGAGAAAATAAAAAGAAACAAAAAAATATATAAAAATACTGGATCTTGGAAACGGCTCGAACGATTTTTATGACATTTTGTAAATAGGGTTAGTTTCTCATATATTTTTTTTGTTTTTATGAGTTTTCAGCTCTTTTTTCTTTTATTTAACAAAATCCTGAGCGAAGTTCGGCACGCA
Source organism: Pyrausta aurata (assembly GCA_963584085.1). Taxonomy (NCBI): domain Eukaryota; kingdom Metazoa; phylum Arthropoda; class Insecta; order Lepidoptera; family Crambidae; genus Pyrausta; species Pyrausta aurata. The sequence continues at coordinate 13,381,158 of OY757264.1, read as the reverse complement.
GATATTTATACTTATATCTTCAGTCCAATTCAATTTCGGCGAAGATAAAACGACAAAAGATCTTGCCATCTCTCTGCATGTCCTAAAGGTTTTACTGGCAGAGAATGCTTTTAGCATCAAGTCCACCTTTGTACACCATGATTTGTTCAATAAAGTCTTTAAAAAAAAGATCAAACCCAACTTGAAACTAAAGTTAAATTAAACTTATAAGCCCGTATGTTCATATCGTCGGGGAATGCTAATAACGTGATTGAATTCAGTGAAGGAAAAACGATTTGCCAATAAATGTAATAAAATCGCTCTTGATGAAACTTGAGGGGCAACGACAGTATTTGCGACCCTAAATTATTAACATAATGTCTTTGTCAGTATTCGTAATCTAGTCAACGCAATATTGGAAAAATCATTGACTTAGAAACTACTCCAATTTCAACAAATATGTTAAAATGTACACTAAACCATAATAAATACGCATTAAACAATAAAATACCTGTTCAATATTGATAAAGGTCGTAACCGTAACATAAATCAGGAATAGTGTTGGACCAAATATTGAACCCTGGGATACGCCTATAAACTCGGCAATAAATGAACCGATTTCAGACATCATAACTTGCTGAGAAAGCTTGAATAATATATAGTGATACGTATCTTGAGCGTGTTATATTTTCTTTAGCAGCCTCAGTTTGTGAGTTGTTAAATTATTTATACTTGTCATTCAAAAGCGTAAACTTGGTCTCGTTTCGGGGACAGGAAATTAAAATTTCTACTTTATATGAAACGAGTTTTTGGAGCGAAACTTCACTGCGTCAAAGTTTTTGGTGACGGCGAGTAATTACTACTCCAAGGGCTGTAGGTCTTAAGTTAAGTTAATTAACAACGTAGCTTGTACACAAATATGACCTATATTATATAAAGTTTGATGGGATGACAGTATACCTAAAGTCGAATCCATCATTGATAATTGAAACTACTAACAGCATCTAAGTTATTTATATCCGTTTTCTGATCCTAATCCCTTTGATCAATCGTTTGGGAGGTAAATCTTATTAACTTCGGAGAGAAGTTATTTTTTGTTAACATCCAAGCAGTTATATGTGTATTCATTGAAAGATCATTTTTAATGTTATGTTTTTATTTTGTTTCAGATAAAACCTGTATCCGTCACAGGAAACTTTAAAAAGGTCTGTCCTTCCAATATTTATATTAGGGTAATCAAGTGTAATGTATTGGATAGAAGTTTTAACGCAACACTCGTAATACTGTGTGAAAAAGACGATTGAACTCATTGATAATATTATAATGTATCGCACGCGATAAAGCTGAGTTTGAGTTCCAAGAATTCAATATAAGAACCAGTTGAGGACATAAGCATTCCGGACGAGTGATTATTAGGGTTATGTTTTGAATATGTACATTAGATTTGGTTCTATCAATTCGACGTGTTTTTTTTTGCATGTCTACATAATTTTTTTCTAGTTATATTTTAAATAATTTATTTTTAATAATCACTTTGAAAATAGCATTTGTTACTTCTCGTCACCCACCTCCTGTTGATGCACATTTTTTTACATTCACTTTAACATAATTAAGCCTTTTTCCAGTCACAGTTGAGAAAATATAGGAATCCTTACTGAACCCGTCCGTGTTAAACTGTTTCAGTCCTCTTCGTTTTGTATCACTCGCTCCCATTTTATGTGCCATTTCAATGTAAATGGGGGTTTCCTCTCGTATCTCGTCGCTGTGTGGTAATAATCTACGTTCAATAGCGTTTTATTTCTATATTTAACCGGTATTTTGTTTGTTGGGTGAGCGACGACAACATTTTTATGTATAAAAGTACCAATATTGAGCGGGTTAATGTTAGTATAATTAAGAGGATCGTGTGCGCGCAAGCTTCCATACAAAAAGAGAAAACGTTATCCACCCCTTAAACTTTGTCTGATTTTGTCAGTTTTTTTACATGTTAGAGATATTTTGCAAAACCAAGCTCGTACGCTTTTTTTTAAATATTGTATGTTTCAGAAAATATAAGGACCGAAACATTTACCTTTTTTGACTTAAAATCTCTTCGGAATTTCGTCCATTTTTAACTAATTAAGCCTTTATACAGAAAATCGAAGACGTACAAGCGTAGTTCAGGATGTATGAAAACGAATGAGACCAAATTTGTCTCATTCCATAAAGGTTTACGGGTAGGAAAACGTTTTCCCCCGCAAGCATATTTCGACCGTTGGCGTTCGAAATGTATGAAAACTCGCGCTGCGCTACGCCTGCACACGATCCTCTTAAGAACCTTTAATTGTTCGGCAAAGTGATTTATGATTTATATGTAATTACGTCGTATTTTGAAAAGTACCTATCCAATGTGGTATCAAAACCATGCATTACAAAATCGGGTTGTTATTGATTGAGTCCTTATGTTAGTGATTATGGAAGACCAGGGATTAATTATGGTATATTTCCAGTAGCACGGCGTGCGTATTGCGATGTGGCTTGACAGTTAAGCAGGTCTGATTAACTGTTAAATTAGCAATACATATTGCAATTTCGCATTATATTGATAATATTCGTTTACACTGAGTGGGAATTGAACTTCCTGGAAATTGAATTCCATACGTTTTCATAAAATGTGAGCATATTAGTGTATTAATCTTTTATGTGGACAAAACGACACAAAATCATTTATCACTCCTTTAATTCCATTTACCGTCAACATGCCACTGATTACAAAATGACAAATGAGATTTGAGTACATCGTCGCACGCCCTACGTGTCCATTGTCCTAGTCTCACCCTTGTAATGTGGTTAATGATGTTTGCAAGTGCTTGATGCGATTAGTAAATTAATTTTGATGCCAAACAATTGACTAAAAGTTTATGAAAAAAATAACTAAGCTAAAATCTATTTTTTTTAACTAATAACTTATAGCGTCGTAGATTATCACGACATTCGTCACAAACCTCATTGGTTTATTGAATGTTATTAGTCTTAATTTATGTTACTGTTATTTTATTTAATAAATAAATGAAATAATAATAATAGTCTGGGACGCTCTCGCCGCGCACGGACCCAATAGTTCTTTAAATGCATGACTATAAGCAATTTCAACCTGGGCTTTCTGTTCACATATTAACTATGAATGTATTTACTGAATGCCCAGCACGCTATATGATAATCATGACGACGACCAATTCAATTGTATATTAAGTACCTATTTGATATTATTTATGTAATATTTGTTTTATAAAACTAAAAAAATATTTTGAATTGTCAGCATAAACATTTTACTGATTTAAATAACGAGACGACATGATCGCTAAGCGACCAAGCCTCTAAAAAATAGAAATAAAATCTTTGTAATAATATTATTTGGTTTTTGTCTGCCCGAATAATAATTGATAGGATTATTTTATGCAGCCAGATTTTCGATCGCAATGTTTCTTGATACCTAAAAGTGCTCATTCTTCTTCTAAATAAAACAGTTATCTTTCTTGAGAATAACTCTCTTAAGTTAAACAATTAAGATAGGAAATTTTAGTTCCCTACATGCTAAAAAGATTACCTACCCAAATGAACATCGGACGAAGAACGTTCCAAAGATAAATTACTTACATCGTCACTTGAGTAGGCTAGCAATTATTGGGCCCAGATGTGTGGCAACAAAACTCGTTTTAAACTACAATGCCTAGCTCGCGAGAAACAATAAACTTGCAAAGAAACAATGAATTCAAAACAATAAGTTACCATTTTCTTGTTACACGGAAGTAGTACAAAGTGCTTGTTACAATTATTATTGTTTTAGCTTTTCCTTATTTATGTTTATGCTGTAATTTTTATGAAGTAAAAAACTGTTAAAGTATACTGTACAAAATATGCATCAAAGTTATCAGTAGGTATAGGGTTCTATTAAAAACGTTTCGCGATTATCCTACGGAGTTAGTGATAGAAGTAGAATACGAGGGATATTCATTTGCGTAAAAAACGCATTAAGATAATTTTGACAAGATTTTCCATGATTAATTAAATAAACAGATTGGCCTATGTAAACTCAAAAACACCATCTCGTTACTAAGGGGTTATATTACTGAACCCATCAATTTATCATCGTCCTCTTCCTGTCAAAGGGGTAAAACTTGACAGAGACAAAACGGTTGAGTTTCAATCCTGGATTAAGATGGCTGCCACTCTGAAGTTAATGTAAGTCTACGTCAAGACGTATTATTAGGGTATTTATTTACTCAGCTCAACGGGGGTACCTACATATCAACTGACGATAATTTGATTCAGCTGATTTGCTGCTTAAAGTTATTTAAGATCTCAACTATTATTATTGGTGAAAATGAATCATTTTGGAGGACATAGTCCCTGGAACTAGTGTATCGTGTAGTGGATATTTGTTAGCCATGTTTTATCCAGTGTGAGACATTTTATTTTTAAAACTAATCAATTAATACATTATTTAAGTCTAAGGCCCAGTTTTTTCATCGATGGTAATGGTAAAGTTAAGTTACCAGCAGTTGAATAATTACGATTGTCTGACATTGTGTTAAGGTAGTTTTTCGTCAAAACACACACAAACGTAAATATTCAACCGCTGGTAATGTCACTTTACCATTACTATGGAATAAAAAACTGGCCCTAAAGAAGCCGGGTAGAGTAGTTATCAAAATACTCAATGTGACTTCTGGGCCCCAATTCTCCTGGAATTCGCATTTGAAAAAAGTTCACCAATCGTTTTTTTTTTGGTAGAAAATACTAAAAGTTATAGCTTTATCAGGGTCTCGATTTTTATGCATTTTGATTTATTTTAGTGCGATAGCTTTTAACAAGTGCTCGCACATTATTTATAATGCCCACATTAATCAATAACAGATAATCTACTTAGTTTTTAAATTAGAGGTCTTGAAGGAGAATCGTACGTTGTGCTTTTCAATGCAAATAGTAACTGAACGTACTATAGTGACTAGTGATAGTCACAAGTACCTACATACAAACAATTTTACTACTATCCAGCTCTACAAACAATGGGAAAATTGGCGAATGGCGTGTCTACTGGACATCGATTCAAATATTACTAGTACCTATATTCTATACTACTCAGGAATTCAACAGTAGATAATAGTACAGGGTAATCATCAAATAACATGATCAAACCGTCGTTATTTTTCAAATCGATATATTTATAGACAAGCCTAGGCTTAAAACAGTTTAGTGGTATAAGTTTCATGGCGACCTACTTAATATAAAATAATGATTTTTAAAAGCTGTAAAATCAGCCAAAACCATGGTTTTCCTCGAGTCAACCGTATATGGAGAAATACCTTTAAAATAATTTATTAAAAATAAATATATTCTTTATTGCACTTATAAGATGTACAGAAAATACAAAAAGTCACAATGTGAACAAAGGTGGGCTTATCCCTAAAAGAGATCTCTTCCAGCCAACCCATAGGTGTTGGAAATGAAATAGTTGCGGATATTGGCAGTGCTAGATGAATAATACGGAAAAAAAGTTATAATTTATTAATATTTTTTAGATAATAATAATAAACTAAATACTATAAATAATCTAACATAACATTAAATATACAATACATATCATTAAATATACAATTGGTAAACTAATGCCGTAGGTTATACTCTACCAGTCAAACTCAAGTCATTTTTTTCTCATTCTGTAAAGTTTTTGCAAAATAAGGAGTTGCTCCGATTAGAAATCCTTGATTTTTTTACGCTGACTACATCGTGAAAAGCATTAGTAATTAAAGAACCAATGGTTAAAAAACTCATAGACCTGACTTTTTATTCGCCGAATTTCACCCGCAAACAAAACATGCAATCAAACAATGGCCATAAAGTTAATAAACGTTAAAAAATATGTTTGCTATCTTTTAAATGTAGCGATAAGCCGGTTGCTAATCTAAAATGGCTTTGATCCGAACGTTACGTTCAAACAATGCCGGTAAATAACATTTTAAACGTCATTTCAAATACCAATAACCGGTTTCGTGTTTGGGCGTATTCTCAAATCTCATGGGGATTCAGTGGAACGTTTGGTGAAGATATGTACTTGTGTTATTATTTGTACAGATATAAATTTGGATATTCTCTTGAATCGAACCGCAAAGTTTATGAAATACATGGAACAATGATTTATAAATTTTTATTTAAGAACTTTATTGCACTAGTAACAGTGTACAAAAGGTGGACTTAATGCTAAAAGCATTCTCCCCCAGTCATACTTTTAGGTCATGCAGAAAGATTATAAGTGGGTGCAGGAGCATATGTAGTAAAAATGTAGGAAAACGCAACAAAATTATCATTTAGAAGCATAACAATATTATATTATTACATACAATATTATATATTTAATACAATAAATTAAATAAACATTATTAAACTAAATACTATTCGACTTGATATTTTAAGACTTGATTGTAGAAGCTACGCAAATAGTTCAACCGAATAATGTATCTTATAATAACTAATTATATTTGAAAAATATCTGTCAATACCTAACATCTGGCAACACACCCAAAAACTCATTTAACGCTTGATTATATTCAGAACGATTCTTCGAATTAACGGAATCGGATTTTAAATGGAGATTACGTTACAAAAAGGTTTCAGGGCTTCGATCGTATCGAAATCAAGGCGATCGGAGATTTCGCTAATGGCACATTTAGATCTTGTTTATTTCAGGTAAGATATCTACAGTTCGTAAATGGGTATACCCGGTGTATATTATGAGTAGTCCTATTTTGAAGTAAGTAGAATATAAGTATAGTTAGATAGGGATAGAGGAACATGGTGCTAGCAACGGTTCTGAAATATCGGAAATCATGACACACAAAATATAAATATGAGTATATGCTACTCACTGCTCGACGATTCGGCTTAGACATGAAGTCATGTCTAATTCTCATTACATAGAAGCAATCCCGAATCTAACTATTCTTATGGGTATTCATTTCCTTTACTTTGTATTTTTAGTCGTTTTGTGATGTTTTAATTAGTAAAGCATATATGAGCGTATTGGGTATTAAATGGATCGATAAGATCCGGAATACCACAATACGCTCCAGAACTGGCATAGCAGATGTAGGCGAAAAGACAGCAAAGCTTAAATGGGAGTGGGCGGGACATGTGTGTAGAATGCACCCGAATAGATGGGCCCAGATCGTCACGCGATGGATACCACCAGACGGCTACCGTCGAAGAGGTAGACTTAGAAAGAGGTGGAGTGACGATCTGTCCAGCTTCGCGAGAGATTGGAAGTCGTTGGCCGCTGACAGAGACGTATGGAAGGAATTGGGGGAGACCTTTCCCCAGCAGTGGGATGATATAGGTTAGAAAAAAATGATGTACCCTAAACTGTCACTTTTTGTGATAAATACAAAAACCAAACGGCCACAAAAAGCTAAAATTCTAGAATTATCACAGATATTATAGATAACGATGCTAATACCTACCTACTATAGTTTTTTTTAAGTAGGTAAGTGAAATAAGACCACGAAATAAGACCGGAGTCAATACTTATTTCAACGTGCTTGTGTCTAGTAATGCGTTTATGATGTGCATCAAAATCTGCAATAATCTGCCAGATGTTTTCAAACAATATAACTACCCAAAATTTAAAATTTAATTAAAAAAATGGCTCGTAGAAAAATGTTTTTATAGTGTGCAAGAATATTTGCAATACAAATAATTTTCAATGTGTTTTTTTTAATAGTGTTATGTGTGCATGTGTGTGTATACGCCTGAAAAGGTAGAACTAAGAGATATGTATTTACTTATAAGAACTTTGTAACCTTTGTTCATATACACAAAAAAAGACTTACTTACTTAAAAAAAAAAACGTTGAAATTATTTTCATCTTTCAACATTGGAAATGAATGATTTTCTGCTAACGAACATCGATATCCGGGGATTGTAAGTCGCTACCCACCATATGAGGATTAACCGCTCGGCAGATCATTGAACTACTTCAATTTCAATATATATTTGAACCGTAAATTCCATGGATTGTCCAGACTCCAGACCTCTATCCAGCCTTTGTTCCTCGTTTGATTAAATTTCTAGAATAGATTGAAATAATTTTGATTGGTATTCATGTTAGATAAAATCAATTAGCATAGTTAACATTTATCCTTATGTTTTTTATATTATTTTTTGTATTGTGATTATTTGTGAATTTTTTTTTATTTTGAATTTGATTATCTGTTAAAAGATCGTTTACTAATAAACAAAAAATCGTGCGACACTAAGTTACGTTTGGATTATCTTTACCGAAGTGAAATTATTATGCAAGTCAACTGAGCTTACTACATAAATCAATACCTAAGCACTCGTTTAAAAACAACAAACAGTTTCAAAGTAAATTAAATTCATGGAAATTATGTAATAGAGATGTTTACGTATCTATAATTTTGTCTTTGCCTGTAATTTATATGTTATATTGTGTATGTGTGTGTTTGTGATGTTAAATACTTTTTTCTTTCTTTCAATTTTTCATGATGTCTGCTAAATCTGTCAAGTACCTGTTAGCCAAACTGCTGTTTGAACAGATTTAAAAAGATTAAAAGCAAAATGACTTGTCATTGACAGATTACCTTTTTGTGCACATTTTGACATTATTTTGGCGTTAGAATGGACAGAAGGAGTTGCAACAAATTTAAAAGTTTATTATTTTAATACCTTTTTTTTTTATACCTGAAAACTAATAGTTAAATTAAGATTGCATATACTTAGTATGTGTAAATACCTGTATTTTTAGCTAATTTTGGAGATACTGTACACGGTTCTTGGCATTTCATATACATGTCCTTTGTAGCAGTTCTGCTTAAAATATAGCAAGTAAATACACATCTATTTATTAAAACCAACTTATTCGTTAAAGTGAGAACCTTTTACTTATCATTCTACATAGTAATATTTTTCTTCAAAAGGCTGTATAAATCGTCATCCCTACAGACGATCGTACGGAACAGGAAAACATCAACGTGATCTGGAAGGAGCGTTGGAAATAAGTCAACTACGGAGACCAGCGATTGATGACACCGCCCCGCCTCAGGGCGGGACAAAAACTTACATCACTCGAGATTATGTTCTTTGAACAGCCGCGGGGCTGAGATTCCAGTTTTTTGTGGTGGTTTGTGATAGGTGACAAATTACAGAGGAGCAAAGTGTCTGCGTTAATTTTCTTGTACAACGACACACATTCTATATGGATACTGATAATATCCCTGCTTTATTTCTAAAACAAATAGCCGAAACCATAAGTAAACCACTATATTATATTTACAATAAACTTCTTGAGGTTGGTGAGTTCCCTGACATATGGAAATCAGCTAGAATAGTCCCAGTTTTCAAGAGTGGTCCCAAACAGGATGTTGAGAATTATAGGCCGATTTCAATTCTACCTACAATGTCTAAGATGTTCGAAAAACTTGTACGAAATGAAATATATCCTAAACTTCACAATAATATACTTCAACAGCAACATGGATTCGTTCAGAAAAGATCAACCACAACTAACCTATTAGCTTATACTTGTCAACTTTTTAATGCAATGGATGAAAACAAACAAACAGACTGTGTATATACAGACTTCAGGAAGGCATTTGATCGAGTGGATCACAAAATATTGTTGGAAAAAATTGCTTTTAATGGTATAAGGGGAAACTTATGGCGGTGGTTCAAGTCCTACATCAGTAACCGAACTCAGAAGGTAGTAATTCAAGGCTTTGAATCGAATGCAGTATTGGTCACTTCTGGCGTCCCCCAAGGATCTATCCTTGGGCCACTCCTTTTCGTACTATTCATAAATGATATACATACTTGTTTTTCATTTTGTCACTTTTCTCTTTACGCAGATGATTTGAAAATTTTTCATACCATAACTGATTATAATGACCATATTCGATTCCAAAACGACTTAGATACTTTTACTAGATATTGTGATGCTAACAAGTTAAGTCTTAGTATCAACAAATGCAAATCTATCACCTTTACAAAAAAAAGCTCATAAGTAATTTCCCGTACAAACTAGGTAATAATATATTAGAAAAAGTTGACTGCATAAAAGACCTTGGAATAGTGCTTGATTCAAAATTACATTTAGACAAGCATATAGATACTATTATTAATAAAGCCTTTAAAATGTTTGGTTTTGTAGTAAGAGCTTGCGAACAATTCAAATCTTACAAGACTTTTATACACTTATATAAGTCACTTATTAGAAGCCAATTAGAGTATGCCGTACCAGTTTGGAACCCATTTTATCAAAAGTATAGTGATGCAATTGAAAACGTACAAAAGAAATTCTTACGATGTGTTAACTATAAATGTTTTCGTAACTACTTGCCTTATGACTCACTATTAGAAAAATATAAGCTATTACAACTTAATGATAGACGGATAGTGATTGACATGGTTGTATTATATGATTTATGTCACTGTAAATACGATAGTAACGAACTGACAAATAGTCTACGATTTTCTGTTCCGAGAAAAGCATCCCTTCGTTCCTGTCGTATAATTAAAACGTTTGCACCCACAAATTGTCGAACAAATGCGGGAAAACGATCGCCATTTAATAGATTATTCAATACGTTTAACAAAAAATTTAATGAAATAGATATAAACAGCTTAAAACTCAAAAAATTCAAACACACACTTACACATACACTTGACATGGTGTAGTTACCTGTAGGCGGCCTTCATACCGATCCCAAGGAGAAGAACTTGTAGCACTCCGTAGGGCCTGCAGGTGCATACATACACACACATGTACGCACACACGCACGCACACACCCACACATTCACATAAACACACTCACACCCATACACACACACACCCACACGTACCACACAGACTGCACATTTAGTATCGTATCTGCGCAACCAATCTTTGTTAAACTATTTCGATATATTTGTTACTCATTAATTAATAGTAGCTCTTAACAAAACAATGTTTTATCTAAACTTATTTTTTGGATATAAGATGTGGACAATGTTGTTGGTTCTACAATAACCTTATTTTTTTCTTTCCTGATATAATAACTATCTAGTACTTATATACATTGTAAAACTGTTTTTTGTTCCAAATAAATTGAAAAAAAAAAAAAAGATACTATAAACTTATAGTAGTCGCAGGTCTTTGTAATAGATCTAAAAATCGTAAATTAGAAAATCCATAAAGGATATTGACCAAAGCCTGTTTAAAATTATAATTGCACTGGTATTTTTAGAATATTGTAACGAATAACGGTTTAAAAGTAACACTTAAATAGTTAAGGTGACTTTTAATAGGTGCATTAACTCTGCAATCACAAAACATTACCTCAAAATGCTTAATCTGCCATTGAATTCCTCGTAAACCACTAATAATTTTTCAAATATATTTTTTGTGTGTATTACAACAAATATTTATATATTTTATCCTAACATTTTGTAAAGCACATGCTGACGCAAAAGTGGGCCCAGTTTCTATAGTTTTATTCAAAATCCTTTAGGTGCATACTTACGTGCTTCTTCTGTTAATATCTCTAGTTGTGGCGCTGGTAAACTTATCCGATCTTTGAATTGAAGATAACTACTAAAACTTTAATGAATATATTATTTTAGAAGTCAAAATTCAAGTAAAAGATCTAAGTAAAAAACGTTTTCTTTATGCCTAAGTTTTTCCTGTGTCACAAAATATTTACGCTTCCTAGCCGAAACTTGTTTCAAGGCGGCACTAAATGGGCTATTGCCGACGCAAACGTGCTCCTCCTAGATCCCATCCCGTTAGGTGAGATTGAGGTCAAACTGCGGCACATAAAGGAAATATAAATCTCGAGCCTCTCAGAGATTGCGGCATAAACATCGCTGTAGAGATGAAATACACTAACTGATAATTTTAGCGCTTTTTCAGTTTGTAAAGACTGACGGTTCGTTTTGTATCTTAAAGAAGAAGTTACGGGTAGGTAATCGACTTAATTTTCAACTTATATCGTGTGAAATTTCAATTAAGAGTTTTACAGTTAAAAATCAAATAATATATCCACATGTAAAAACTACCGTACAAAAGAAATCCAATAAGATTTCAACAACAGGTTTTCAATCGATTGTTAACTTTTTTCGAATGCAAACTGCACGAGAATTGGCACCCAGATTTGAGTTACCTCAACCGAGTAAACCTACAGCTACAGCTATTAATTACATTAGCCTAACCTAACCTAATCAGTCATTCGTAGTTAGCACTTACTTTAATTAATATAATGAGATAATGAGACAAGACTTTTTTAATTGCTAGGGAGCGTATGTTGCGCTGCCATTACGTTTTATTTATTTCATGTCGAAAATTATATTTCACAAAAATCTATAAATTTTCTTGCAAGTATTTATCAATACGTCAAAGACAGCATTTCAACTCATCACAAACATGGTAACAATAGGAAATATATTTTAAAAAATATAACAATAACAGTGAAATCAAAGAACTCAGCCGCAAGCTACGACCCGCAAATTGAATATCGAGCTACGCGGCCAATGTTAAACAGATATTCCTATCAATATTTATGCAAAAGTCTAGGCAGCGACCGCACCATTCCTAAAGTGGTACAATTATTGGCAAGAGGTTTTATTTATGCTCTGGATTATTTATTCTAGTGAGGTGTTTATTTTTAGGAAACATTTAGAAGAAATGGTTATTATAGAATGCTCAGAAATCCTCAATCGACAATTTGAAGCGCGTAATTATGGAATTTTTTTATGTTGTTGCGCACGCAAAATAGATATGTCTAGCCGGGTCGCATGTGCTGGAGAACATATTCACAGAAATTTGTCGTAATCAGCTGGATCTGCTGGAGAACTGGTAGAAAATGCTATTAAACATGAAGTCCGCCATTTGTATTTCCTTTTGTATATTCAATAAAGCATATTATTTAAATACATAAATATTCTGCAATACGACCTAGTTTACAGTAGAATTTTATAAAATTATTTTGCTTTAAATTTCCGCTAAGCGACGCCGGCGCAGACAATTTATTAACAACACAAACCGTCACCGCGTTTAGTATTAGTTCAGGCAAATGCAGGATGCACCACCCGCCCGCCCTCAAACTCTCTTACTGGGCAGTGTGGTCACATGTACCAAATCATTTCAATTATTCAGCTTGCCTGTAGCTTTCCATTATACTTTCGATATGATCAAAACTTTTAAACATTTTCCATGCTTATGTATTTTCGCTATGACAGTGTCGACTCAACTTCGATAAATACGCAATGAGGACTCCGACATTGTGTTTGATCTCTAAATAAATATTTGCGTATTTTCTTGTCCTCGGTGCTATTGGTATTAAAGTGGAGGACGCTTCTTTAATAAATAACTCGCATTCCGAACGGGTTTTATTTGTTTTGATACGGATCCTTGTAATAATACAAGGTTTTTGAATAAAATATTGCTATTTGTATCTACCCATAAGTAGAGCCATCATTCAATACAGTCAAGAATCACTACACTGAACTTCACAGCCGCAGCCGATATTAGCCGGGAACAACTGCTAAACGTGCCTTTTGAAGCTCGGATATGCTCGTGATATACGTCACTTATATGATTGGAATGGTCACCCATCCAAACTCGATCACGCTGTAATACGTTGCTTAACTTCGGTAACAACGCTGCCACCACTGCAATACGAGCACCACTTTTGTAGTGGCAAATATTAAATGAATTTGAAGAACAAAGAGAACCGGTGGTAATTTGATGCTGCCTTTTTCAGTCACTACTAGCAAATAATCTATCTCCATATCCCGTTTAATAATCCAGTCTATTCCCGAAAATCCAATAGCAGAGTTGTAAAGCTCCACAAACGACCAGTTAGTCGATAGCAGTAGACTTTTCGGATATTACCCGGTTTTTCTGGTCGAATAGGTACAATAATGATCCATATTCCCTTCGCATAGCGGGCAGATGGCACGAATGGCGTGCGCGACGGTATTCAGCCCGATGGGGCACAGGGAAGGACTTAGGAAACTATTTGGGCATTGATTGGTATCATTGTCTATGCTTTTATTGTTTAAGAATTAGTCGAGATTTTGCGCAAAATCGATAAGTAATAGCACATTTTTAATCGATATTTCTTTTATCCTCGTAAATCGTGATATTATATAGCCTTAGTTTATCTTCGTTATTCAGCTATCCAACATAGAAGAGATCAAGATGTAACTTCGACTCTCGTGTTATCATATTTTATGGACTACTGGCTAAAATAAGTGCCTGGCATTGGACATCTAGACGCGTTTTAAAGGCACTTTACAGGGTTCCAAAAAAAATGCATTATTGCTGTCAAAAAGTACTGCAGTATTTTAGCTAGGTGGAAATAGTGGACCCTTAATAATTTAGTTTAAAGTTGGCACGGAACTCTTAGTGTGCGACCTCAAACTTGCATTAGGCCGCTTTTTTTTATTACAAGTTACCTAGAATGATAATCAATTTGACTGAAGTGGGATTATCCTTAATCTCTTTTGCTCCGTCCTTGGTGACATGCTGATATTATCGAGTTTATTTCTAAGGCTAACTTAGAATTGCCTTTTCAGGCATCTAATCGTATTAACCTAGTCTTTCTAGTTTTTTCTATCAGCATTACTGTTCAGGTCGTCTCGTCCTTTGTACATGAAATGAATCGTACGTGACCCCCACTTACCCTTATTACATCCCTGTAAAAAAGCGAATTCTGCTTCGTAACGAGCGAGACGTTTGATGCAATTTATTTTACCGTCTAAGCTCAAAATAACCTGCCATTTTTAGGGATTCGCAGTCAGAATTAAGGATGAACAGATCATTTGTTATTGAGGAGCTCGATAAATTAGAAGAAAGTAGACACTCAATCGCAAGAGTGGAGATTTTAGTCGATTTTAAATGCATATATTCATAATTGTGTGGTTGAAAGAGATTGTTCAAAAAACATTTCACGCAAGAATGTACGTAATGCTGAAATTCATTCCATTTGAAAAAAAAACTTTTGTGATGTTACCTACAATTTCTTCGTAAAAAAAAGGATTTTGGCTACAATATTTAAAAAAATGTAAAATCGTTACAAACAAAATACTATAAAGGACACGGTCGACCCGCCATACATTGCTTGCCCCACAAGCAAAATGATATAGTCAAGTCTCTTAATGCTTTTCTTTAATCAAACATAAAACGACTCTGGGGCAATTTACGACCGTGTCCTTTGAATATAAAGAACTATAAATACTATAAATTTCATTATAAAAATTTGAATTTAGGGCTCGAGAACGCCACAAGGATAAATTGTGCTCAATAAGTGCTAAATCTAGCCTATTTAGTAAAAGTGTATTTGGTAATGCTCCTCGGGTTTACAACAAAATTCCGAAATCAATCACAGACATGAATGACGTTAGTATATTTAAATCTAAATTGCATGAATACTTAATTGAAAAATGTTTCTATAGCATTAGTGATTTTTTGACAGAGAGGATTTAAACATAGAAAACTGCCCCGCTAGGGTGCGTAACGCGTCAAATTAAATTCACAATATTGTATTGAAAATTCAATATATTTTTTGCAAAATGATATAGTCAAGTCTCTTAATGCTTTTCTTTAATCAAACATAAAACGACTCTAGGGCAATTTACGACCGTGTCCTTTGAATATAAAGAACTATAAATACTATAAAGGACACGGACGACCCGCCATACATTGCTTGCCCCAAAAGTAAAAATCCATGCGTCACGACCAAAACTAATTTTATGGGTTCCTTTCTTCGCGTTTTTAAATAATATAAAGTAATATAAGCCGTAAATAGCGGGGTTTTTACATAAAACGAAATAAAATGTGTGGGGTCAATCTTTTGCACAGGTCTTTTTTAGATCATAGCGCCATCTGTGTCGAAAACCCGCAATCTAGGTCACCAAAACTAAAACATAGAAAACTGCCCCGCCAGGGTGCGTAACGCGTGAAAATCACGATGACGCAAACAATAGCCAACGAAAAGAAGTTCCTTGTCACAGTTTTTTTTTTCAAGTTTTAGGAAGAGGTTGGTAGGTTTAAAGGTTAGTACCCATGGGAGGCAAACGTCATCTTCCTTCTTAAAATAGCGATTGCGAGCGCTTACTTATTTAACTAACTGCCAGTTCTATGACACAATATGCCATTTCGTTAAGCGGTCGTCAGTTTGCTTATAAGTGCTCGAAACCGCTATTTTCTGCCAAACACAACAATTGTTGGGGACAGGAAATTGTATTCAATCGTTGTCCTAGTTTTTTTTGTAGATTTATATGCCGCTAGATAAAAGCAAAGTAAATTAACAATATTGTATTAAAAATTCAATATATTTTTTGCAAAATGATATAGTCAAGTCTCTTAATGCTTTTCTTTAATCAAACATAAAACGACTCTGGGGCAATTTACGACCGTGTCCTTTCATTATAAAAATTTGAATTTAGGGCTCGAGAACGCCACAAGGATAAATTGTGCTTAAAAGTGCTAAATCTAGCCTATTTAGTAAAAGTGTATTTGGTAATGCTCCTCGGGTTTACAACAAAATTCCGAAATAAATCAGAGACATGAATGACGTTAGTATATTTAAATCTAAATTGCATGAATACTTAATTGAAGAATGTTTCTATAGCATTAGTGATTTTTTGACAGAGAGAATTTAACTTTGTAATTTTTTTTTTCGTAGTAGGCATGTTATTTGTGTAATAATTACTGTTTGCAATACCTTACAGGTTACTAAGTCTTAAGTACATTATTGTTATTATTTGAACTTATGTAACACTTAGTTTGCAAAATAAAGTTGAAGTTTGAATTTTGACTATATTTCATGATTAGTAGGTCATAAAAGATTTTCCTACCTCTATATTACTGTTGTAAATTATGGTGATCTTTGCGTATAGTCCTATGAGTGTCCCATAAGTGACATGATAACGAACATATGCTCTTGCGGTTTTGTGACACTCAAATTCTTTTGTATTTTTTTACCAAAAAATAACACCTATAAAAACAGAACACGTTCAGTATGTTCTATATTCGTTGTAAAAGGATTAGCGCTCCCCAGGCTAGACTTTCGTTGAGCTATTTTTCAGCGCACCTGAAATACCTAGTCGTAAACATTTGTGGAACAATATAAATGAAATGGTGTGTGTTTTACGAATTTTTCATGTGCACTGTTTGTAACAACGTACAGATCATTATGAAAAAGTATATCGAGTACAGTACAAATTATTTTTACACTCAGAACAGACCGCATTAGTCACCTAAATGTCACTGTAAATAATATAATATAAATCGACAAAAATATGAAACATATGATTACTCGGATAAAAAGGGCCTTAAATTGAGTCGTCACTAAGTTGCGCATCAGTTGTAACTTGTACTACGAGAGACCAATAGATATACCTCGCTATTCTGACGGCGGCGTGTCACTTTTCAATGCTGCTGACTTTAAGCACACGATGTATTACTACTGAATGCCTACTCAACTCCAACAGAAGATGCCGATAATACGCGAAACGAGGTCCTGTTAGGTCTAAAACTATGCACAGCTTGGTAATTAATTTTATGAAAATTGGTTCAGCAAATGAGTTGAAAGTACAATCATATACAAGTTTGTCATAAGTACTTTTTGATGGTGTGAACAACTAATTTGGTTAAAAAACCACATCATCACACTGAAATGCCTCACCCAATTTTGACACGTCACGTTTCAGCAAAGGAAACGCCGAGTCAGTTAGCCCACGTTTAAGTGACGTAGCAGAAAACAAATTACTGCGCTTTATCAAGGGGAGGTTCTGTTTAAGGTATAAAAGCAAGGGTAAAAGTATCGTGCTGTATCAAAAATTAGGGGGTTTGCACAGGGAATGATAAATAAAGAACTGCGTAGTCATCTTTCCTTGTGGAAGAAAAGCCGTCTGGCGTTAATGGTTTATTAACACATCCATTATGATGGAATTTATGAACTGCACTGATAAAATACTGATAACGTCATTTGGCACCGCTGCCAACATGCGTTAAAATTCTGTCGACAGCTTATTGGGGTTACTGGCCTTAGATTAAGCTGTGATAAACCTAACGATTAATTATAATATCGTATATGAAAACTTCCAAAGCAGTTCACATTTTGATACTACTTAGTGAGTAAGTAGCAAGTCGTGCCTATTGGTTTTTTTCCGATCCGAACAACTAAGGATTTAAACATACCACTAGTGTATATCTTAAATCCTAATATATAACACGCAAATGCAGTAAAATTGCATCGTAACGAGTGCTATTGGCTTTCGACTAAGATTTTTTCCAACTAGCAACGAGCATCAAGTATGTTTGCGGCCAACAAAAAAAAATTAATAGGTACTAGTGTATCTTCAAATGTAATAGGCTCGCAAAAACCGAGGCCCGCATAAAATATTTCCCAATTTTGCCAACAATTTATAATTTATTGCCAGTGACCTTGCTCGCAAGCGCATACAAAAGTGGTTGAATGCAGCTGCCGGCGTATTTGGCAGCCGTGAGCTAGCACTCGCGACCGTAGTGAGGACGAGGCGGAGTACACACGTACAAGACCATTTCAGAAAAAAAAGTTGTTTCAGAAAAAATATAGTCATGTAAAAGAACAAAAAAATGTTATTTGATTACAAAGCTATTTTTTTAAGTCTTTTTTCTTTAAAAAATGTATTTTTAGTGAAATATTTATTTTTTGCTAGCGCCACTATTAAAAAAGCTTCCCCTGTGGGAACATTTGTACTTGTAGATAATAATAAATAAAATATTTATAGATGCGCCAATCACCACCCTCACTCACACTAAAAGTTAATTTAGCTGCGACCAGGCTTCATACCATTCACTGCTACACCTTTAAGCGTATTGAAAAAAATATCATCAAAGCACCAAAATTAAACATGATGTTTGGTAGACATGGCGCATGAAACACCATATTTTTTTATAATTGTTTCTCAGATCTATTGCTTACAATTTTAAAGAAATTATGATATTAGTTTGCATGCGTTAAGTATGTGACCGGCCTTATGCAGTGCAGATGCAACGGTGACTACTGAATGGCCTCTTTTTCACACCAAACTGCATAGAGGATTCTGTTTATTGATAAGATTAAATAAGCGAACGACTCCGGAAAACCGTTTTCCAGAGGTTTCCGATTCAAATCCAGCCCGTTGGCAAGTTTTTGGTTTCTAATTTAATCCTTTATTAGAAATGAAAAAAAATGATGAAAATGCGTCGGATCGGCTGTAAGTAAAATCTCGTCAATTCACGATTTTTAATTTATCTTAAAACTATTCTTAGTAAGTCTAGAGTCAAGGGAAACCCCCATAATATACAAAAAAATATTCATATGCGTAGATAATGCAACAATAATGTTAGACTAATCTGGGACTGGAGCTACACAACGTTTTTAAATTTCAATTAATTAGAAACAATAACTTTTTGACAATGCGAGCCATATTATGATTTCGTATTAGCAACATTCTACGTGAAAACGGTTTTGGTGGGGGGTTTTTATTAAAGAGGTTGGTACTTTACGAGCGACGAGGAAAATAAATAACTTCTTATTTTATTGTAATATAATCTGAACAGGTCCGTCTGTTATTTGTTACTTCATTACTTATTAAAACAGAGGAATTATGACGATACATAAGCCCCCAGTTGTAGATTCAGTTTACCACCTAAACAAAGTAAAGAACAAGTGATGGGAAAAAAATAAGTGAATATCGATTCTTTGAATTCAAATGTTTTGTAATGCATAAATATAGCGGTAAAACCTACAATTGAAAAATATGTTTGCTATCATAATACACGTACAATGTAATTGTGTGAATTTGATGCAAAGGTAACACTTTGAGGTAGTATCATAATCTGATTATTTGTATTCCAAAGACTTACATACATCGAGGTATGAGTACCCAAAACGAGTACCCAAAACCAACGTGCAAAATATGCACGTTACCAACAATTGCATTTTTGGGTGCATGCGTATCGAGGGAGGGCGGGCGGATTTTTATCCTGTATTTTTTATCTTATGAATGGATTTCCGCAAAGTAACGTCTGATTAATGATATTTACCTGCATGTAAATACATATTTTTATTGAAGGTCTATTTTGATACACTTATCAACAAATCCCTGATGCTTCGTGTCCCATCACTAAATCTAATAAAACATATTTTGTAGAGCTTTTGGGTTTACGCCCCGCAGACAGACGCTAGGCTTATTTGTATGTGAATTAATTTGTATAATCTAAACTGTGAATACAAGGCCTTTTGATCGCGCGGCAAAATAAATTTATTACAGTGTTTTTGAGTTATTGCTTGTTCAGTAATTAATATGTTTGTTAAAATAATGTTTAATGGTTTCCTAAGGGGATTAGGCACGGATAAGTGTACTTTATCGTTATATGCATTTACTTTAGTTTTGATAATTAGGAGTTGCTACTTATATATGACTATCAAAATTGAAATTGACTCATAAAATACTTCCGAGAACTTAATAAGAACCTACGTCCCTGTTATTTGAACCTGGTTATTAAAAGCCTCTAAATCAGCCTTGAACTAACTTATGACTTATTCAACTTCGCCTCAATAAAACAAATAAAAAAGTAAGACACTCAGTCAAAAGTGTTACGAAGTTTGGCGAAAGAAATAACCGAAGGAAATAAGGTCATTTGTAACTTGTTGCGTAAAGAAATCCGTTTAGGGAAGCTTCGTCCCAAGATGGAGTTAGATAGTTTTTGCGCACATAAATCGTTGAGTTGAATTTGGTTTGAGTTAAGATTTGCGATTTCATTCTGAGCAGCTATAAGAGAACACAAAAGTAGTTCCTATAGGGTTCATTGTCCGTCACCTTACATAAAAGGTAAAGGAATTGGAAAAAATCTATGGCAATACTTACCTACCCATAAGTAACTAGGATTTAAAAAGAAAGAAAATGCTCCTCTTGATCCTGGACATCACAGGCACGCAAACACACCTAAATTTTCAAAAAAATATAGACATAAAATTTTGAAATCCTATCTATTCTGATATTATGTATAGCTATATCGTTGTTTTAATAGCATGACCTTATTTAAAATACCAACCACAGAAGAGAGCCCCTGGAGGAGGCTTTTAACTACCTTGGACTCTGCAAAGAAACTAGCAAAAACATTTTTGAAGGAGTCCTCTACTTAGGCCCAATTTCTTCATCGATAGTAATGGTAAAGTTACGTTACCAGCGGTGTAATAATTACGATTGTGTGTTTTTAAGAAAAAAATATCTTAACTTAATGATTATTAAAATAGCCATACTGACATTTGGAAAAACTAAATAGAATCCTCATCCTAACTAGAAACCTCTCGCAACCTTTCATGCTTAGCTCTCAAATTCCTGGTCCCTCAAATTCAATATTATCAGGGTTGCCGCACACTTATAAATTTCACACACGAGAAAAATCCTCCTGATCCGGACCTTAGAAGTGGCTATTACCATAAAAATATAGATAAACAACCTGAGGGTCGCAGAGGCCCGAAGACAATAGTTTTGCCTGGACTTCGATGGTTTTATATCGATAAATCTCTCTGCATGGCCTAAAAAGTATGACTGACAGATATGAGAGAATTCTTTTAGGATTAGGTCCACCTTCTGTACACTTTTATTTGTGCGAAAGTTTTAAATAAATTAATTGACTCAAAACTTGTTTAACTTGGCACTGTTTTATTTCACTGTTTCAGATATACATTTTAACGCAACACGGTAGTGCGTTAAAATCATCATCAATGGCCTTTTCATCTATTTCAGACGGTTTATGGTTTAACGTTTGAAGTTCAACTATTTTCATGGCTAAATAAACCAATGCGAGTGCGGCAAAGTCTGCCACAAGCACGACGAGAGAAGTTTGCGACCGATTTTGGAGGCAAGTCGCTTTGATTTTTGTATAAGGTCAAATCGTTTTAAGTTATAATATTTTAACAATTATGTTATATACAGGGTGTTTCATGTAACGTGTCAAGCCGATGCGTGGTAATAGGTGAGTACCATACCTATCCATTTCACCCCCATGTATGTTAGACAAATATTTATAGTTTAGGAGTTATAATTTTTTTCGATATTTTTCATGATGCACTTAGATGATATCTTTAAAAAATTATATCTTTTTTTTGGGTCCACTTTTCTCAGATATTTTGATCTCAATAGAATGCCCATTATTTGCAATGTTATGAGTAAAATAATCGCCATCATAACTTAGACACAAGATACAAAATTATTGATCGATACTAAAAAATATTGCATTAAGCAGAACCGAATAGAATTTTCAACATAAATTTAAAAATATAAAAAAGGTTTTCCATAATTTCTGACTAATTTTAAAAACTGCTTGACTTCATAAACTTTCATTAAAATACAAAAAACGATCTACTTAATGGGTAATTTTTAGTTTAAATCGGCCGTTGAATGTGGCATATCGGAAATATCTTGATTTTCATAATTTTTATTTTTATTGTTGATTTGCATATTTTTATCAAATCTGATATTTAGTGTCCCTCTATGTTTAAATAGAGCTCATTTGATTACAAGTACATACATTATGTACCTACTACTATCTTTAACCACGACCATATGAGTTAATGAGGGATCCAAAATTTTACTTACATTGCACTCAAATTTCGTACTTTATTAACAACAAATAAACAAGAAACAATTGAAACTAAGACATGCATCATAAAAATTATCTACAACCCATTAATTCACAAACTAAATCATTTCCTTGAGGCTTGGGAAAGCTAAACTAATCCTTTGAGCTAAGAACTAGCCAGCTTTAGCTTTTTGCCCAAGCAGAATTTTCATTTTGGGTCGGGCTCAGCCCTCAAAGCTGGAGCAGTTAGTGATTATGTGATTGCGCCAAAATAAAATGCTGCTACTGCCAATAATTATTAGTGCTCGCTAGTCCCTACCTTATAGGATTAGTATAGCTATCCCACGCCACAAGGAAATGATTTAGTTTGTGATTGGTTGTAGATTATTTTTACGATGCATGTCTTAGTTTCAATTGTTTCTTGTTTATTTGTTGTTAATAAAGTACGAAATTTGAGTGCAATGTAAGTAAAATTTTGGATCCCTCATTAACTCATATGGTCGTGGTTAAAGTTAGTAGTAGGTACATAATGTATGTACTTGTTATCAAATGAGCTCTATTTAAACAAAGAGTGACACTAAATATCAGATTTGATAAAAATATGCAAAGGTAACAATAAAAATAAAAATTATGAAAATCAAGATATTTCCGATATGCCACATTCAACAGCCGATTTAAACTAAAAATTACCCATTAAGTAGATCGTTTTTTGTATTTTAATGAAAGTTTATGAAGTCAAGCAGTTTTTAAAATTAGTCAGAAATTATGAAAAACCTTTTTTATATTTTTAAATTTATGTTGCAAATTCTATTCGGTTCTGCTTAATGCAATATTTTTTAGTATCGATCAATAATTTTGTATCTTGTGTCTAAGTTAGGATGGCGATTATTTTACTCATAATATTGCAAATAATGGGCATTCTATTGAGATCAAAATATCTGAGAAAAATGGACCCAAAAAAAGTTATAATTTTTTATTTTTTATAGGTATGGTACTCACCTATTACCACGCATCGGCTTGACACGTTACATGAAACACCCTGTATATCATAGAAACAGGACCCTATCATTACTTTTTGGAAAATCGTGTTTTTTTTATTTTTATTATTTTCTTTATCAAAGACAACTTAATTTTTTAAAACAACACCCTGATTATTTAAAAATTATTTACGTCGTCGACTTCGCCTCTTTCAATTCAATGGCTAAACTTCCTTTTTTTTAACCTTAACCTTAATTAATAAAAAAATTAAATCTAATAAAAATAAAATACAATTCAATTATCTCAAAAACTAGCGGATGAAAACCCAAAGTGTATTTTACGAAAACTTATTATTTTATAAATATTAAATATTATAACTTAAAACGAGGTGACCTTATTAAACTATACTAAAGATCAGAAACATCACTATTAATTAAATAGGTATGCAGTGTATTTCTGTAACTCTATAACGATTGTATCGATACAAAATGACTATGAAGTGTCAATAGTTAGTACGTCCCTACAAGACATCCGGGAAGATTGAACCCGACTGTAATGTAGGCTTCATGGGCAATTGCTGCCTTTCACGATAACTTCAATAGCCTAGCCGTTGTCCGTTGTATGCAATTGGATCGATGAAAGGTTTTACCTCCCGTACGTAAGAATTTATATTCTAAACTAGGTATATAAACATTTTTGACAGACGTGTCTTGTGGTCATGATATTCTATGGGTTAAAAATATTTTAAATGATTTGAGATGAAATAATACATTTCAAGTACCTTATTATAACACTATACCTACATACAGCAAGAATAACAGATTGAAAGTTGTGTTAAAGAGAGGGTTCTAGAATTGCGTCTCGTTAAAATAATGAGGAAATTCTTAATGAGGTTCACATTGTTTGAATTTCGGTGATCCACGCAACAACGTAGCTGAAATTGAGTGTATTTTTCTGTTTTAAGTTTCTGTTACTGTTTCATCAGTAAGTAGTTGTGTGCCTGAGTCTTTAATCCAATTAATTTCAACAGAGCGGTTTATCAAATCCAAACCAAAAGCAGAGATTCGTGCAGTTCAAACATTATGCTTTTCGGTTTATGTTGATTTGAACTAAGTCACCTAGTACTGTTGTTTTGAAGCCATATGAAATATCATTTAAATGACGGACCACTCTGAAACATATCTATTTGTTCTCGTTCCTCGAGTTCTTTTCATATCGAGTTGTAAACAACCATTTTATGTCCGACTGTAATACAAAAAGGTCCATTTACATTTTATGTAACCAGATCTGTGAGATATTTCTGATCCTGGGAGCCCAAGCGTTCATTCCGGGATGATTTGGGAATACATTTGAATAATGCTTCACGTGTGGTTGCTACGTGTATTTGACAATAGATATTAGAAAATACAGTGCAGATTTTGATAAGTAGCTCCACTGTTTTACCAGTAAGAAACGATTAAAGAAAATAGTGTAATTTCCATTCCAAAAATAATGCTTCTAATTTTGTTATGCAGAGGTCTAACCAAGCTGCAATAAATAATAGGCGTTTATTGCAAGTCTCACTATTAAAGAAATACTCTTTAATGGTGAGTACATAAAAAGCTATTTATTTAAGAAGGTTATAATATAATCCGGCGAAGGCCGACAAAGTCTGACCGATTGACGACCAACGGGTCTATACCTATTGCAATTCAACACAAAGTTTAAAATCTTATAATATTAGCCTTTAGCTATGTAGTACTATATATATTAAGTGCTTTATCTGTCAGCTTTCTACCATTTTTCCAATAAAGTCATACTGTGAAGTTTATAGTATTATCAAGTGAACCACATGCTATGAGCTCTGGCGAAATCATAAGCAAAGCGCCATCTTACAGTCACGTATGAACAAACAAGTCTTTCCGCGTTTTCTTACGTTGTGTTGCGGTGAACCGAAAAGTTTTGACCTACATCAAAATTTTCGATCAGCGGGAAAAATTGGTTCCGCTCCTACCTCAAATTAGAAGGGATGGCATGAATATAGATGTCGATGGCTATTTGGGAGTAATGGATCATATCCCTTGTGTATTTTTGTAAAATTAGTATTCCGGTAGCTACGGATACAGGTGCGGTTTAGTGATTTTGAATGAATTTTATCGTTCTTATTTCCGGATTTTAATTGATGGCTTTATCGTTTTTGGTTTTTACATGGTGATATGGTGTCGTTTGTGATTACGTAGGAAAAGTTATTTCCGTTGAATTCACTTTGGCCCAGTTACGTGATCGATAGCGCTGCAGCGTTTGAAATTTAACGATTGTATTGTTTTGAAGAAAAAAATATCTTAACTAAAAACACAATTGATTAAGGGTTTTTCTTCTAAACACGCACAATTATAAATATTTAACAGCTGGTAACGATATTTAACTATTTGTTAAGTTAACTAATCACGCATTTGTGCCTTAGATATAAAATGCTAATTAAATTACTCAAATTTAAGATATATTAAAATAACTATCACTGGGTTTTCTCACTCGTCCAGCTTAAATTTTATGTCGTTTTAACTACCTTTTTAGACCAAGGCATAAAATAAATTTAAGGGAAACAAATCGAGAGAAACAATTGATAAAAACCAGAAAAGACTTATCTAGTACCTACTTTGCTGCAGCAGTTATTCTATCCAATGAAAAACTACCCAAAACATCGAATACTTGATAATAGATTGCCCCGCTTCAGATTGAGTATAACTTTGATATGTTTTCCCATAAGTCCCACTGGTCAATCGACCAAGCCCATAAATAATGTTTGCGGAACTTAAGTCCGAAACTTGGCAACTACTTCCAAGCTACTCCCCGAGTGGTTAAATTATTAAAATGCTTTTTGTTTCAAAACAGAACTACTAAGCCTAACATTATTTACGCTATTGAGCCAATAAATGTTAATGTAGAAAATATCAGAAATGGGTCGTTACAGAAAGACAGACAGACCTTAAAGTAATCATAAAAAGGTTTTGTTTTTATGTACGGAACCCTATAAGTATATAAGATTTAAGGATTAAGAGTAGATGATGGTTTTAAATATTATGCAGAGTATACCAGCTTATCACATTCTCGTAGTTTTTGCGTACAAAGTTTTATTTGTATCACATAGGTAATACCTACCACTAATAAACTGTTTTCTTACTTGCAGGTACAGCACAGACGCCGTTATGTTACGTTTTGTAAGTAAATAGGTATCATTTATATACATATTGGGACAATATTTTTCTCAGATTTTCACAACTCAGAGCAAAGGGACTGGCATCCATTTATACGAACATAAAACTACTTGTTACCATTACAAGCCAAAAACCTCACAGACGGAACCACAAATGTATTCAAAAGTTAACCTAGTTAATGCGAGCTTAAAACACAAAATCTCTTGCGGCCATGCCTGCACGATTGCTACGCTCGCATATATAACGTGAAGTTAACAGAATCCATTAAATTGTCGGACATCGTAAATCGGGCGATAGTTCTTTTGTTTTGTACCTTTTTTGCAGTTACAGTGCAAGAAGGCTATACAGTACCTATGTCAAGTTTGTGTTACTACTATTACTACTATCTTAGCTGCGGAAAGGTGTTTTGGTTATACCTATAATACTGTCTGTATGTATTTAAATATATTATTTTTTTTTTTTTTTTTTTTTTTCTTTCGGCGGGCGGCCGAGCGAGGTGGATACGTTACTGTGTGCTCCGTGTTTACAAAATTAGAAACAGTGTAACGAGCAGAATTCCAGAAGTATACGTTATACCATTACATAGATACAGTTTCCAGCTTTAGTGTGGTGAAAAAAGTGTTTAAAAATGTGCATTGGTTCTAATTATATCCGAAGAAACATTTCAAAAATGTAATGTTACAAATTACAATACGCATCGCGCTCGCTACGGTCTGACCGTGTGTTGGCTGGCGCTGAGTCATCCACATAGGATGTTCGTCGGCAACGAGTAATCGAGTGACCGAACTACCCACCCCTTTACTTGCAAGAAGTCTGGGACCAATTACATATCTTAATTTCGACGCTCATTGTGCACATCCTCGTGGCGCGTCGGCTACAGTTTCACAGTTAGCACTCCGCATCTTAAAGTAGTGGGTTCAAATCTTCTCGACGTTCGAATACTTTCATTTCCTTTTTCCTTCCTGGATATTTGATGAAGAATGGTTTTAAAATTTTATTGAACTTTAATGATATTTTGGGCATTTTTAATTTATGTTTTTTTATTTATTTTATAAACAATAACTATTTGACATGCAATTTTTATTTTTATTTTGATTTTTTGATGGTAATAATAATGTATAGTTTTATTTTACAATCATTATTATTTATATTTTAATTGTTCTTGTTAAATTATCTAGTCATTCTAGACAGGTAATTATTGAATGAATGTTTTTTTTTAATGTATGTTTTATTTGACCATTATAACTGTTATTGCTATAAAATTTTGAAATAATTTTATGCTAGTCGTAAAGTATAATTTTCTAGTCATTTTAGGTAGGTATATTGAGTGTTTAATTAATTTGAGTGTTTGAGTGGTAATTAAGGTATTTTTTTTTTAATATTATTACTTGTCTTGCAGTGTTATTTAACTTATATTGTTACTTAAATTGTTTAAATTTTAGAGATAACTTTTACCAATACTTTTTAATTTGAATAATGAACTAACTTGAAACTTTTTAAAATGTTATACTTTTTAATACTATTTGAATGATAAACTTAATTGTTTTTTTTTCTTTTTTAAATGAGCAATTGATAATTTTTCTTGTTATGAATCAAGATTTTGTAAACTGGTCAGTCTTAACTCGCTTTTAACTATTATTGTTTGTTTTGTTAAAAAAATCAATTCACAATATGAATAGCCCTCCAAGAGTTAGCTGTCCTTATTGCCCAGGGTTACCAAGATTATATGTGCAATCGAGGGGCCTCAATGTGCATATAAGTAGGGTTCACAGAGATGTGGCTTCAAGAAATCGGGATGTATTGAACCCGCCTACGAGATCGAATACTGAGTCAGATCGTATTGTAGGATCAGGCAATGCTTCCCTGACGTCACACTTTGGTCGTAGTTTTGATGACTTACCGTCGCTTAAAGGAAAAGTACCCGTTTTAAGACACATACCTAAGGGAGCTAGAAGCTTAGCCGCTGGCAAGTTATGCAATATCATAGAAGACTGCTTGCATACGAATAGCGTAGATGATTGGTTCAGGCTACTTTCATTTTCTTACTCAGCATTGAGAGTACCGGACATAGGAGGAAGCAAATCCCTGACGTCCAAGGTAAAACATAATATAGATGACACGAATCTTTATTTTATGCAGGAAAATTGCTCACCGAGACCGCATTCAATTTACCGAGCTATTGAATCAAAAGTACATGATGGGGATTTGAGAGGTGCAGTAAGGTTACTTCTTACAGATAGCGCACTGGCTCCACATAATGAGAACACATTGAATGCCTTAAAGGATAAACATCCAGCACCATCAAGATCGGTAAATCTTCCGCCAGAACCAAATTTAACTAGCCCTTTCTTGGCTGTTACATCACAGGATGTATCTAATGCTATTGCGTCTTTTTATAATGGGTCTGCTGCGGGTCTTGATGGTTTGCGCCCCCAGCACCTTAAAGAATTAATTTCGTCGTCTGCTGGGAGCAATGGGCCTCGTTTGCTGGAATCTATGACCAAGCTTTGTAATTTTCTGCTAAGAGGCATGCTCAATTTGGAGGTGAAGCCTTTTTTATATGGGGCTTCTTTGTGTGCCCTATCAAAAAAGGATGGTGGCATAAGACCTATTGCGATTGGCAGTGTTTTTCGCCGCCTTACAGCTAAGCTCTGTTGCCGGTCAGTTAAAGAGGCTATGTCCAGCTACCTGCAACCTCATCAGGTAGGATTTGGCACTATACTGGGGTGTGAGGCGGCTATACATTCTGTGCGGTCCTTTGCCACAGCAAACGAGTCATCAAATCATATAATTGTTAAAATTGACATCAAAAACGCCTTTAACAGTGTAGAAAGGGATACCATCCTGAATGAAGTCTTGGAGCAAACTCCGTCTCTCTACCCATTCATTTACCAGTGTTACGCTTCACCGAGTAATCTCTTCTTTGCAGATCAGAATATTCATTCACAGGTTGGAGCTCAGCAGGGGGATCCATTAGGACCCCTGTTATTCTGCTTGGCTACCCAAAAGCTTATTTCTGATCTCAAAGCCCCTTTAAACATCTGGTATCTTGATGACGGTATTTTAGGAGGTAGCCCGGAGGAAGTTCTACAAGATCTAAAAATATTAATTCCGGGTTTGAAAGCAATAGGTTTAGAGGTCAATCCGGCTAAATGCGAAATTTATAGTTGCAATGGTTTGGTCATGGATTCGGTTGATTTTCATTGTATTTTGCCTGGTATCACACAGATTGACAAAGCTTCGTTCAATTTGTTGGGTGCTCCTATTTTTCCTGAGGGTGTCAGCTCTGTTCTTAAACTCAAAAGGCAGGCACTCTTGGCGGCACGGGAGCATTTAGCACAACTCTCGGGACACGTTTCTCTCATTCTGCTACGTAATTGTCTTGCTTTGCCACGGACAGTGTATACCTTGCGGACGTCACCCACTTGGCTTTTTGAACAAGATTTAAAACTACTAGATGACACAATTAAGGATACCTTGGAATCAATAATCAATGTGAGCTTGAATGAGGAGCAGTGGAATCAGGCGGCCTTGCCTATTCGGTATGGGGGTCTTGGAGTGCGTCGAGTTCAGGATGTTGGTTTGGTGGCTTTTTTGGCCTCGGCACATGGTTCGGTGGATCTTGTTGCTCGCATTTTATCACTTGAAGGCAGCAACATCCGCTTGCCATTTGTATCCGAGGCCCTGGAGAGATGGACATTGCTCTGTCCGACCAACGAAAAACCGGTAGACCTTGCCGTTCAGAGAGGTTGGGACGACATCACTTGTAAACTCTCGTATGCTCGGCTGATTGATGGTGGTTCGGGTGCTGATTTGGCACGCCTTAAAGCAGTTGCAAAACCTGAGTCTGGTGCTTGGCTGAATGCTTTGCCGTCTCCACATTTGGGTACGCTTCTTGACAACAATTCCTTAAGAATTGCAGTAGCTTTGAGACTGGGCAGCAAAGTTTGTGAACCTCATCGCTGTATTTGTGGTGTGATGGTAGATGGAAACGGCTACCATGGACTGAGTTGCCAAAGATGTGCGGGGCGGTTCCCGAGGCACCATTCTATTAATGAAATTGTGCGTCGGGCCATGGTTTCCGTTAATATTCCTTGCGTCCTGGAGCCACCAGGCTTGTCCCGCACGGATGGTAAGAGACCCGATGGCCTTACGTTGGTTCCATGGCGAAGAGGGCGTAGCCTCCTATGGGATGCTACATGCGTTAGCACCTTTGCTGCGACGCATTTACGGCATACTGTAGCTTCAGCGGGTTCAGCGGCGGAAAATGCTGCCAAGTTAAAACATACTAAGTATGCTGCGCTAAAGTCAGAGTATGATTTTGTTCCAATCGCTGTGGAGACGGCTGGGCCCTGGGGTGATGAGGCACGCGAGCTTTTTAAAGAGTTGGGACAGCGACTGAGGAATAAAGGTAATGATCCCCGCTCTGGCTCTTGGTTGGTTCAACAGGTTTCCATTGCTATTCAACGAGGCAATGCTGCTAGCATAATGGGAACCTTTGGATCGGGCAGAGCGCAGAGTGGGAATCAATAGAAGAAGTAGTAGGAAATTTATAGCGCCCTTTGTTTATGTTTTGTTTATTTTATGATGTTTTGTAATAGTTTGACGACGCTTTTCGCTGAAATAATGATTTGTATCTTAATTTTAGTTCATTATGTATGTCATTGTAATTTGCATGTTTATGGTTAAATTTATGTATTATTTGTTTGGTGAATAAATGAGATACTTTTTAATATATTAAAAAAACACTTCACATTACCACATATTATTTTCAAATAATGTAACACTAATGATTACATAATGTTATCGTTTCAAAGCAGACACGAATAGGAGACATATTTTTCTTGTATGGAGGATGGGCCTACCCATAAATTGTAACGTCTAGTAATGAAACATATATTAAATTGTTCCTTATAATGTCTTAAAAACATTAACCATATTAGTTTTTCGTTATCTAACGGGAATATTTGAAAATTTATCATAACTTAAAACCACACGTACCAGTTGACGCACATTTTCAATCGTTTTTGAAAATCACAGTCGTTGAAATCTCACTGCACAGTTACACAATAACGGTTTAGTAAAATGGGGGCCGTACTTAATGCTTTTTGTTTATATTTTTCGTTAAAAATCCGGAGAAAACAAACACTCAATTCAAAACAAACCAAAACAAACGGAAGGTGACGGAAAGCCAAACGCCAAACGGAAAGTGTGACAAATGACACTCCAGCCATTCCTGTCAATGTCAGTGATAGCTGTCAGAGTTGCTATCCGTTCCACGGCTTTACTAGATAACCATTTCATGCAAAAATCTTAAAAAAGCAATTAAAATATTTTATACGGAGATTCCAATTGTTTAAAATAAATAAAAGTAAAAAAACGTGATCTAAACAAAATCACGTACTTGAAATAATTGATATTGTTTTTATATATTATTATATATTGTTTTTATATATTATTATATATATATTGACCAGCCTGTCGTTCCTTTACACGTATTTCTAAAGGAGGAATGGCGTGATGAAAAATAATCAACACAACGCATCTTGTAGTTAGATTTTATTATTCCGGTTTCATTTAAACGTTATCTTTCGTCTAATTGTCAAAAAAAATAAGTTATTAATTTAGGGTGCACTGTCATTATTAGACGCTATAAGTTGCTACTGGGCCCAAAAAAAAATGTCTCCTTTATTAACACGTTCCGGGACACTATTCCAGACACAATAGATGTTTTATTGTTTTCACGCCTGTAGGCGGTCACTGTCCCGAAACGTGTTAACATTACGCGATATGCCACAGAAGATATTAGTTTATTAATAGTACAACTGTCCTTTTACAGCAAATCATATACTTACCTATACATAAAACATAAAAAATATATATTTTTAACTATTTTGCTTAGGGCAGATAGTAAATCTGTCACAGCTTTTTTTACTTATAAATGCCGATAAGCTCCAAACGTCTCTCCACCAACACCAGGGGCCCTATTTTTGAATCACTCGCTTCAATATTACGAGTGTTTTTGTCTGAATGAAAACGAATGAAAATTTAATTCATCTTTGAATGAAAATCACTCTCCATCTCGAAGCGAGCTATTCAAAAATAGAGCTTCGGGAGCTCTTTTTTTAAATCACTCGCTTGAATATGGCGTGTGATTTTCCTTCGAAATCGAATTAAAATACAAGGAAAGTCTGCGTAAAATAGTAGATGTAAGTACTCACAAAATTGAGTTATCTTTTTTCAAGCACTGTCGTGTGGGGTTTGACTGTTTTTAATTGGAAAATCGGACAATAATCAATGAATATTACACGCCATTTTGACGCTTGCATATGGCGTGTGATTATCGTTTGAAAACGAATCAAACATCAATGAAAATCACGTGAAATATAGACGTGAGAACTCATAAATTATTATTTTTTCAAATCCCTTATGTTTGAATTTTCATTCGAAAATAAGACTTTAATCAATAAATATCACTTGCCATCTTGAAGAGAGTGATTCAAAAAGAGGGCCCCAGAAACTTTACTTCCCAAGGAAGAAAGCTTTCTCTTAAATATGAAATAAGAAACCAAAAATTGCGCACGGGCGGGATTCGAACCAGCATCTTTCCCCCTATTTTATCTTGTGTTTAACCTCAAAAAATAGACAGATTGACATTTGACAACTTGACTTTCGTTTCGCAGTAAATCAAATTCGTGCTTTCCTATAGGAAATATTATGGATGATTGATTTCACAACAATTGATTTATTGGACTTAATCAACAAACAAACAAAACAACACACACATTAGACACTATTTTAGACTTTATGAAGGTTTGTGTTGGTATCCGTGTTTCTGTTTTCTACCACGTCTTTCGAACTTTCTATAAGCTGTTTATGGATATCCTGAAATAAAATAAACAATTGATGATGATGATGATGTCCTCCACGACGTGTCCGTCGACGGCGACACCTTGTCAGTTTCTGGCATGAGCTCGGAGGTGACTTGCAAACCCGAACTTGGACTTGAACGTGCGACTGCATAGACTGCACTGCAACTGTCCACTTGCATTGCAGGTGTAGTTGTAGGAGACCTTGGGGCGTGTCTTTCGAGCATGGCGTTTGGCGTCGAGTTCATTGAGACGGGCTGCTTCAAACTTCTCAATTCCAGTTTTGACTGCATTACGCCACTCTGGCCTCATCAACGCGTCCTTCTCCCACGTATTATGTGACATGCCGCAGGACGTTAGATGTCGTAAAATAAACAATTACAATGCTATCATATCACGTTTCCAAACCCCACATACGGCGACTATGTAGTAGTTATTATTATCCATTTGATTTACCTTTTTGTCTTTTGTCCAATTGTCCGAGCGATCTTTCTTTTTTTGATTTATGTTGAAAACAAATCAGTCAATACGCAACAAAATACGATTTTGTACAAATGAATTGAAAACGCGCTCTTTCTTTACAAACTCCTGTAAAAAAGTCAAAACAAATCAGATTCTTCTCATTCTTCTCTTCTGTCATTACAACTTTTTTTTAAAGATTTGGGTTTTGTTACTATTCAGCCATCATTTCAAGAAGCTTTTGTTCATTTACCCTGAAGTGTGTTGAATGCAACCTGCGTACTAGAAAATGTAATGAATGAACTGAGTGAATGAATGAATGTTTGTATCTAAAACTGGTGTTTAGTTCATAGAGAAAGAAAAAAATCTTCGCTTTATAAAGAGCGAGCTACTTAGTGAAATTCTATAGGATTTGACAGCGAAAGACCTTATGACAGCGAGACCGTTTTCTAAGAAATAATGGATTTAGTGGATACGTCAAGTTTCCGTCGCTGGAATTTTTGAAAAATTATGAATGGATATAAATATAATTTAAGTATTGTATAACAATTTCAGATGAAATGACTTGTGCTTTCAGCAACTGTGAAGTGCGCCGAGGATACAATCCCGAAAATCATACTTTCCACCAGTAAATATGAATCATTGATAAAAATTTTAATTCCAAATTTTATAAAATTTGTGAGTGAAATCGACTCTGATGCCAAATTGTACAGTAAATTTAGGACTTCCTTTGTGATTTGCAGCCATATATCAAAGTTTCCAATAGAATAATTCAGGTATTTTCAGTAAAATAAGAAACCGTTTCTTTACACTAGGCCTTGACTAAATGATGACGTCATCAGTATCGATAAATTTTTTGACTGATTTTTTTAGGTAACCGTAATTCTTGCACAGCTTCTTCTCAGCACTGGCCCACACAACTGTCCCGAAGCTGTGCTGTGGTAAGGTCTATGTTGGAACGTGTATAAGTGCTTCTAGCAAGTCTTCATACATAAATAAATAAATATGTAATTTAACAAAAAAGAGGTTGTCTTGTTTATCAAATAAAAAGTATTATTTTATTAAAAGTGCATTAATTTAATTATTTTTGTTTCAATTTATATGATTTATCGTAACCTCGTCGATAAAACTTGGACCACCATAAGATACACATCACTATTGAACGCACACATGTAAAGTAACTTTTTGGTTACGCTGAAAATCCGCGTTTGTCATTCTATACTATACTACTTTCTATGGTTTAGTTAAACACTGCCCAAATACCTATTTGTGGTACAAAATGTTAAACACTGTTCTAAACCCTTTTTAAATTTAAAACAGTTTTTAACTAAACATGACTTAAAACCAGTTTTAACGGATGATTTGTAGTAAGACTGTTAGGGTTTTGTTCCTATAATAGAGTCTATTATTGTTTTTGTAAAGCAGCATGCCATTATATCACACTCAGATATTTGTCTGGTGCTAACACACTGCTTATTTAGTGCACATTTGCACTTCCATTTACATTCAAATTAAGGCTCGCTCCTAGTTCATCGTGGCATACTGACAGTTCTCGACGGATGATATTCAAGCTACTTAACCAGACATTGCATACTAGTTCTTGTAGTATACGGATTGATTTATTTATACAGCAATTTTAATGATTATTCAGCCTTCGAAAAATAATAGGTAGTTAACCCATAGGACTTAAATAACTACTGAATGACGCTGTGATCGTATCAAAATTACGTTTCATACGATTTTATCTGTGTGACACATAATAATTTAGTTTCGTTTGGTCTAAGCAACACACTCTTTCAAAAATCTTATCTTTTTTTCTGATCGGTGATCATGTGCTATTTGGAACTAACTAACAATATTATTATTTTTTATTTGAATAAAAAAAATATCGTATAAAACTACAAGGGGTAGTTAACGGGCTGCAAGCTCTCATGATGGCATCTATCTATGTACGTCAAAATGGTGTTCAATTTAAGCATTTGCGAGTTCACCTCTTCAACTACCTGTTATTTCCAGCTTAAATTTTTATCCATCAGGATTCATTGAAACCTACAAGACTAAATGTAATGTATACATGAACTTCGTTATTATGCTTACATGTATGCCTTTTCAACGACTTTATATCCTGGAATCTACTTTCTTAATCTTGATTTTGAAAATCAGGCCGCACTAAACATCAAGGGTCGTGTATAAAGTGTGTTTCTAAACAGTTGATACTTATTTATTTATTTAAACTTTATTGCACTGTAAACTGTACAATTGACGGACTTAATGCCTTAGGGCATTCTCTACCAGTAAACCGCTTGGGAATGCAACCGCTGGATGCAGAAAATTTAATCAGTGGCGGAACATTTTCAATAACTGAGCGGGTGATATAAAATAAATTATAAAATGCATTATGTCGACATAAACATACATACTAATACTTGATGTTATGTTACTAGTAGATGCTCCAATCTTGGAAGTTGACTGTACTTATACAGGTATGACGTCACAGATACATTTAGTATTCGCAAACAACAAGTGCTGCCTTTGGCGTCGCTTTTGTGCAGCGTAGAGTACTCTACTAATGGACTGACTCGTCCTGTCTCCTCGGTTTATTCGGTCTTTGTCACCATGGAACTAGCAGATTAACGAAAAACATCGGTTTTATACTTTCTATATTCTTACTTTATTGCCTTAGTTATTTGTCAAATATTAGTTGTTGTATGCCTACTTATATTTTTGATGATCAATGATTTGGACACCCATTCGGTGACATGGAATGTGTAGATCACCGCAATATTATGTTATTTTAGGCTATTCATAAAAAAAACGATACTCATTTTACTACAAACACAAAGGTTTTCCCATATCAAACAGATTTAATAAGATTCACGCCTTAATATTTCCTAATTTAGTACCATAATGGCGCGTTTACAATAATATTCTGATTAACAAAGCCCATTCACGAAACAATACCTCATTAAATATTACTCGTACAATAGCCATTGAAGATTACAATATTATTTTCAGTTTGTACAAAAAGATGGACTTCTTTTGCTGATTAAAAAAAAACAAGGATGTTTATTTACTATTAAGCACAATTTTACTGTAAAATAGTTTATCACTGAGGGACGACTTGTAAATGATCAAACCGATATATAAAAAACTAGCGGACCCAGCGAACTTTGTTTCGCCCCGGCCCCGTCCCACCCCAGCCCCGGCCCGTCTAAGGGGTATGAAAAATAGATGTTGGCCGATTCTCAGACCTACTCCTTATGCTCACAAAATTTCATGAGAATCGGTCAATCCGTTTCGGAGGAGTATGGCAACGAAAACTGTGAATTTTATATATACAAAATATCATAATCCCTTGTCCCATCCCAGTATCGAGTACATGAACATTTATCATCAATTCGTCCTATCATTTTCATAAACATATTGAATGAAATCGCTTTATCTTTATACATCCGTAGTGGAAGCCGAACGAATTAATAATGAAATTAAATGAAGTACGTACTCAGACTTGCCAGGTTTTGTTTCTGCCAGTAAATTCCATTCTTACGGTGCAGCTGCTGAAACCTTCCAACTCTGTGCTCAGATAATACCACCTCTAACACCTAAGGCATAAAACCCAAATTAGAATAACACACTAAGACAATTTGATAGGCATTATGTAACAACGTTTAAGCAATAGAAAGGATTTCTGGCTTGTTTTGAATATTTGCCGTACAAAGGGATTCCATTTCTGGGTTGTGTTGTGTATTGAGTACGGTTATTATTGAAAATATTTACGTTTTTTTGTAAGTTACCTATATTTAGGAAATTAACTTCTTAAAAATAAAAATAAAAATTTGGCTTTTCAGTTTTAAACATAAACATTTGTGTGAATCGTTTAATAACAAATGGTGACATTGACACTAAATAGCATACTAAATAGTGATAGTAGGGACTGTCTGTTATGGATAGTTACAGAATAATATCGGTAATTTTCTAAAAGGTTTCGATTTGCTTAGGAATGGATAATTTTCAACCCTGCACTGTCTTTCACCGTAACAAAACAATAAATCCTGTTTTACCTTGTGATTGTTCCGAGGTTTATATTTTTACAGGTCCATACACATAACAATACTAAAAAGGTCTTCTATCGAATAATAGCTTACAAGAATATTGCATTTCCGGCATTTACATAAAATAATATTCGTTGAATATTTTCCGCATGAAAGATAATATGTCACCGCCACATTATTGTCACCACTAGGACTGGTTTTTCTTGCGACTCATGTAAGTCAATTTGCTTTTCAGATTATATTATTCTATATATTTCAACAGTCTTTATATTTTTTGTATTATAGGTATGTATTATTATTGATTTTGATGAAACCAGAAGATGTTGTATATTAGAAAAGGCTTTTAACGGGATATTAAAAAGCGGGAAACCCCCAGTTCTTGAACTGCGGTATGGACAGCAAGAGGTAAACCACCACACTATTGTGTTCCCTAACTTGGAGTTTTTATTTTGAAAAAAACTCC
The DNA here is from genome assembly GCA_963584085.1 of Pyrausta aurata. Classification (NCBI taxonomy): domain Eukaryota; kingdom Metazoa; phylum Arthropoda; class Insecta; order Lepidoptera; family Crambidae; genus Pyrausta; species Pyrausta aurata. Next base: position 13,342,513 of record OY757264.1, on the reverse strand, counting down.
ATCGTCAAGAACCTGGCTCTTATGTATAGTGTTAGTGTATTATTATTATATTTTTGTACTAGCTTTTGCCCGCGACTTCGTTCGCGTGGACTTCAGGTTCGTCCCGTCTAGTAGCGCAAAAAATGTGTTTTTTTACGACCTCACATTAGAAACCTCAAAAATTGTAGCCTATATGTTATTCTGATGTATAAGCTATATTGTGGTAAAGTTTCATTCAAATCCATTCAGTAGTTTTTACGTGAAAGAGTAACAAACATCCATACATCCATACTTACAAACTTTCGCCTTTATAATAGTAGTAGGATGTTTTATACTTTTATTATAAGCAATCTTAATTTAAATATAAAATTTGCTGTAGTAATCAATATTACCTACTGTAAACGGCCGTTAAATTTTAAACGACTAGTCACTTCCAAAGCGTCACATGCTCACAATCTCTATGTAAATAAATACAATTATTTGACAAGTAAATAAAATATTTTGTAACAAACTCACCCATTTATTTACGTGCAAACTGTTAAATTTACTTTGCTTAGTTTAAACTCGTCTACATGTCAATCAATCTCGGATGAAAATCTATGAAACTTTTGCAAAAACTCTACGTCACTACTCAACTCTACGGCTTAAATGACGATAAATATCATATAAAAATATATTATTTGGATTCTGTTATATTATCCGTAAAACTTAATGCGTTTAATGTTTCTCAAACAAATTCATTACATTTCAGCGTAACGGAGCAACATACAGCATACTCGTAGAAAAACAGTAAACAAACATTGTTACCAAAGCGTCGTAGTATAGCCGTGCTACGTCGTAGCAATTCTCGTAACCGCGGCGACTTACATGAGGATTTTACGTAGCACCACCTACGTGCTACGAAGCCTACGACCTTTACGGGTTTGGCTTGAATTGTGAGTTTTTTTACGACAACGTGAAGTTTGTTTTGTAATATGTAGATTAAAAAGCATCCGTTTGCTTTTGTCATTGTGTAGGATTCTCACAAACTAATAATTTATTTTGTTTATAACATTCGATTTCATAAATAATGTTCTCAGAGGGTCGTTTTATTTTCGTACATAATGCAAGAAATACATTATGTACACTCATTTTAGAGTGTCACTTTCCTGAACGCCTTATTAACTAACACATCACATCCCACGCAATAAGAGGGATTATTAAAGACAAAGTTAAAGAATACTTTTATAACTTGTTACTGGAGGCCTACTCTGTAACACAATGTTCGTATTTTCGTATCCAGCCCTTTATCACTTATGTCAGAATGACCCTGGCAATGAAAGAAATGGCTATAATCTAAAAAAATACATTTAGCATTGGTGTAGGCTCCTTGAATTCACCAGGATTTATTATCACACTGACCTGATCACAATATATTTGAGATATTCCTGGATAAGTTACAAAGTTACAATATATTTTTAATAGCCCTACAAAGCAAGTTCCATCAAAACTTTTATTAAAAATCTATTTAAAATTAGAAAGACTTTCCCCCGTTTTGAAGTTAGTTAAAATACTGGCAAAGTCCTTACGTAGTTGGCTAGTCCTGATATGTCGTCGGGAGCTGACGCCAAGGCAACGATGTGTCGACGGCATGATGACACGTCAACGGCAATTCGTGATCCATGTACCAGGGCTCTTAGAGTAGGGTATTTCATTGGAACCCCTCATCAGGCATTCATCTCACGCGCGCCGAACTAACTTCGATGGTATTTTAATCTCTTGGAAATTCGTTCAATTTATGGATATTTTACAGCAATCGACCGCGCCCAAACTTGTTGTGCTCTTGTTTTAATGACGAATTTTGTATGGAATTGCGTGAGCAATTTTGATAATAAGATTTTCAAACAACATTTAAGTCTTATTCATAAATCAACATAGTTTTGGCTGAGAAGAACTGATCAAATCAAATCAAATCATTTATTTGCTAAGAATACAGTATACAAAAGTTTGATCTTAAAAATTTATGGCAGTGCGTGTGATTATCAAGCAGTTTTTTTGTTAAAATATATGATGCATCGTATATTTATTATACGAGTAACAATTAGAATACTATATCTACAACAAACCGATAACAGATTTTTACACCACACGTGTGAAGTATTCTGCTACCTATTGTATCTTTTTCACTACAGTCGTGCCGTTATTCGATAAGCATTAATAAGATTGCGTTTTGTACACCACTATGCTCTCGATGCGTCCTTGGCCGCCACTATCAGCTCCGCCCACTGTGCGACGTGTAGGGCTGACACATTTTTATTAACTAGAAGAACCTTTTTTTTTATTCTGTTGCTATTGTACAACTCATCCTAGGAGAAACAAATTAAATTCGATAAAAAAATTTGCCCGTCTGTGGTGGTAGCGCATTCCAACTGACATCAGTGAAGTGGTTTTTGAGATTTTACAGCTAAAATAATAACTTTTAATTAAAAAAGCACAAAAAATATGCCTAATATTAGTAAAAACTAAAGCTATTATTATCCATTGACACTTTTACTTTTACTTGTTTATATGAATCGAATTTAGCCTCTGTTCGTGTGTGGGAAAAAAGGTAAGTATGTATCAAATGTATCTAACATAGTTTCTCATGTAACAGGCATGTGGTAACCCTAACCACGAGATCAAGAGCACGGAAGGGCTGACGATCTATCATCCAACACCGTTCACGCAGTACAAAGCTATTAACAACGTGCCACAGGCAATACCGGGAAACTGACGTTTTCAAACGTGACCAGCTCGTTAAAAACCTCGTTGTTTTTTCTAAATGGTTGTGTTCCAAACCAATTTGGCTCGTCAGATTAATTGCTTTATGAAATGTGGTATCTAGATTTTTTTCTCAATAATCATATGCTATGTGGACATAGCCCTGCGAATCAGTAAGCTTAAGTGGCAGTGGGCAGGGCACATAGCGCGAAGAACTGATGGCCGTTGGAGCAGAAAAGTCCTAGATTGGAGACTCTTCGATCAAAGGCGCAGCGTAGGACGTCCACCGACAAGATGGACAGACGACCTTGTAAAGTTCGCAAGATCGCACTGAATGCAGAACGCACACAACCGGTCGTTGTGGAAAGCCATGGGGGAGGCCTATGTTCAGCAGTGGACGTCCTTCGGCTGATGATGATGATGTAATGTACTTGACAAGCAAATCAGTTTCAACAAGGTGGCACTGAAAATAAAGATATTTATTTTAAGGGCAAATCTCAACAACCATGAATTTTTGTCTAATTTTGGTGGTAATTTTAGTTTATAACTTTTCGGCTAAATTTGTTTAATCATAAGCAAGAGTGTTGTCTACAGTTACATGAAACGTCAGTGAAATTAAAATAATAATAATAATTTCTGAAATATTTGAAACACCAAAATTGATCACCCACCAAAATTGACACAGGCCACCAAAATTAGATAATCTGACACCAAAATTTATCAACTGCACCAAAATTAGAAATCCATCAGATACGGTAATGCAACATTCTGTGTTTTTGGTTTTGAATGTTAATAATAAGTATCTTAGTGAGTGGTACACACGGTATCACATCGACCTACCTGATTTGTCATATTTTGTCGATTAATTTTTAACATTTCCATCCAAAACAAACACAGGAATCACCAAAATCATTTGCAACATTTCGATAGATTTGAGGAGAATGATGTGACACTGGTGCCGTGTGCCTACCACTGTATCGAGAACCTCGCTTTATACACACTAGTAGGTTTTAGCCAGTGAGTTGTTATTACTACTTAAAGAGAAGCTATATGTCAAGCAAAAATGACAAACGACGACAAAATTGTGACGAATTCCTTGAAATTTGAATTTCGAATAAGAAACCTTTTGTATAAGTTGATGGCCAGTGGCGTCAATTCATGAGGCACGATATTTGTTCGTGGTGTCAGTTCCTTGAGCTAGTAATAGTTGTTCAATGATAATAATCCAAAACCTCACAGGGTACAGGAGCTGGAGTCTTCTCGAATGACCTAAATATTAATATATCAACTACTCTTGACAAGCTAAATACAATTTCAAGCAGAATGTATCGGCATCGCCAGAGCAGCACAGGCGGTTGCAGCCAGAGACGTAAAAGACCAACACATTAAAATCGTCTCGGACAGTGCATCGGTGCTCCAGGTCCTACAAAACAATAGCATCAAATCTGTCCTTATTTGGGAGTCCAATCCATAGCAAGCACAAATGAGGTAACCTTGCAATGGATCAAAGGACACAGTAACTCACTAGGTAACGACGCTGCCGACGAACTAGCCAAGAGGGGCTCGGCGACATTAGTATATGGCCCGGAACCATTACTACCCATACCGCAGGCCCAAATAAGAACTTGGCTACGTGCAGAAACCGAAGCAGCACACCAAGCAGAGTGGAGAAATGGTGAAGGTTGCAGGCAAACAAAGAACGCAATTCCGGAAGCTTCGAAAAGCATACCCGCAACCTCATCCGGTTACCAAGAGACAAACTGCACATGGTTATAGGCACTATAGCTGGCCACAGTCTCTTAAACAAACATCTATTCACAATAGGTGTCACAGAAAGTCCCCTATGCAGAGGTTGCATGGCGGCAGAAGAAACACCACAGCATGTGCTCTATGGGTGTGATGGAACAACGGGCAAACTTTCTCAAATCCCCGGCAACGTTCCCAGAGGTCTTTAGCAATCTAGGCAGTTTGCTAGCCTTCTGGGAGAGCCTGGGGTGGTTAAAATGAAAAAGGAGGGATATACGTACAATGGCCCAATCGTGAGGCTAAGTGCGGAAACACCCCAGCCAAACTAACTAACTAAGTTGTTCAATGGTTTAAGCTCTCTGTGCCTCAGACAATCACCAGATGAAGTTGCGAGAAACCGCGCTTAGTAATAAAACGCCATGATTAACCGCCGTTATTTTAGAAATCATCATCATCATCATTATCAGACAAAGGACGTCCAATGCTGAACATAGGCCTTCCACACGGCTTTCCACAGCGACCGGTTGTAAACGGTCTGCATCCAGTGCGATCCTGCGATCTTTACAAGGTCGTCTGTCCATTGTCGGTTGTCGTCCTACGCTGCGCTTTTGGTCTAGAACTTTTCTGCCCCATCGGCCATCAGTTCTATCTACGCGCTATGTGCCCTACCCACTGCCACTTGAGCTAACTGATTCGTAGGGCTTTATCCGTTACTTTAGTTCTTCTACGTATCTCCTCGTTTCTGATTCGATCTCGTAGAGAAACACCGAGCATAGCCCTCTCCATCGCTCGTTGTGTGATTTTGAGCTTCTTTATGAGGCCCATAGTTACCATAGTTAGAGACCACGTTTCGGATCCGTATGTCATCACAGGTAACACACACTGGTTAAAGACTTTCATTTTCAGACACTGAGGTAGTTGAAACGAGAAGACGCTCTTGCGCAGTTTCCCGAACGCTGCCCAGCCGAGTTGGATTCGTCGATTGACTTCTTTCTCAAAGTTGGACCTACCTAATTAGACCACTTGTCCAAGGTAGACGTACGCATCGACAACTTCAAGAGTTGTGTTCCCAACAGATACCGGAGTGGGTACAACACGGGAACTCGACATAATTTTCGTCTTTTCCATGTTCATTTTAAGACCCACTTGTTGGGATACTCGTTTAGAGCATAGTGCCAAGATCATCCAGCGTCTTTGCCACACGGGCTAATCATCGACAAACCGGAGATGTATGATGTATTCGCCATTTACTTTGATGCCGAATCCTTCCTATTCCAGGAGCTTGAAGGCCGATGGTGGCGTTGTTAAACAGACACTTAAACACTTCTATATACCTGTTGTCTATGTGACACTGCTGAAGAGACCGAAGCACCGCCCAAGTTTCAAACGAATCAAAGGCCTTCTCAATTCACAAACGCTAAAAGTAGAGGCATATTATACTCCTCGGACTTCTGTATTATTTGCCTAAGCGTATGGATGTGGTCTATGGTACTGTAGCCTTTTCGAAATCTAGCTTGTTCGGGAGGCTGGAAGTCTTCAAACCTACGTGCGAGGCGATTCGTGATGATTCTTGAGAACAGCTTGTTGACATGGATCAGGAGTGAGATGGGTCTATAGTTCTTCAATAAAGTTATGTCTCCTTGTTTGAAGAACAACACCACCACACTCCTGTTCCATGCCTCAGGCATCATGCCCTCTAGCAGCACGGAATTAAAGAGTCTCTGAAGGTGTTCCACCCGCATTCAGAAGCTCTGATGTGATTCCGTCCTGGCCAGGTGCCTTGTTGTTTAAAGCTGTTTCAGGGCCATCCTAATCTCGTAGAGGCTGATGTCTGGGATGTCTTTGGTGTAGTGACGGGTTAGGATAGCTCTTGGGTCTCTGACAGGGCTATCAACGGGTTTGGCAACTGAGGTGTACAACTGCCAATAGAACTTCTCGATCTCGTCTAATTTTGGTGTTAGTTAAGCAATTTTGGTGTACCAAATTACCACCAAAACCACCAAAATTGCACCACCAAAATTGAAATTTTATATAAAAAATTACGTAAAATAAAAACTGTTTCGGATATTCTACCTAACTTTATATCACTTTAAAAGCACACCATGCGTTCATAAAACACTGCATTGCCACAACAAATTAATTACTAAAAAGTAATTTAAACAGGAACACCAAAATTGCAGATTTTTTGTCCGGAGGTAAAAAAATGGAATACTTTCATTTTTGGCGGAAAAACGCAACGAGATAGCGCACCTGTTTCTTCACTGCGCATGAGTGCCCGGCTGACTGGAGTGAGAGTCGGGAACAATATTTTTTTTTTGTTCGTTTATGCGGGTTAGGTTGTCTCTTTTATAAATGCCACCAAAATTGTTAATTTCGCGCGGACAGACCATCTTGTCATGCTCTAGGGTTAGGTAACGCACCAAATATGAAAATATCACTAACAGCAGATGGGAAAATTAATCCGAATGTAAATAAAATACATGAATTTGAAAAACTTCCTGTAATTTTCTTTAGACTGAGGGAAATATCCAGCAAAACGGATTGCGGACAAGCCACCAAACTTAGAATTGCGAGGTAATTTAATTTTTTTCAAGTAACTGAAATATTTTATACAATTTATATTTATGGCCTGGTATGGATACAAAAGTTTACTTTCAAGAAAAAAAATTACAAAAGTGTACATGACTTTTTAGTACATGACGATTATCAGCCCGGACGCAAAAAAATTACGCTTGGGATATTCACCCTTAAACACTCGAAGATTCTCAATAGGACTTAATTAACGATTAACCCACGACGCGAGGACCATTACTCATATTCTCGCTACCATTTTTCACAGAGTTTCGAGATGCAGAGCGATCGGCCATCTATCATTGTGTTGCGAACGTGTTCAATTACGGACAAAGAGAGAAATGACTGGCTACTAAATGTTTATTTATTAAAAGGAGTTCGTGTCAACCTGAATGAGCTCTTTATATTTTGTATAAGGAAAATTACTACGTTCAAATTGAAATTCTCAAACGACAAATAACTGAGACGTGCATCAGTTAAAAAATGCTTATTCTTATAGTTTATTTTTGTTTTTATAGTGTTTTGTCACCATACAAACTTAATAATATAAATTGCACTTGTAAAAAGCAACTGTGAACCTGTGACAGACAAGGAATAGAACCCCGTGTCTTACGCTATCTGGGCGTATGCCTATACCACGGCCACCGTCACATTAACAAGCATGTAATAGCGTAAGACACGGGGTTCAATTCCTCGTCTGTCACGGGTTCACAGTTGCTTTTTACAAGTGCCATTTATATGCTTTTCTTATTCTTAACTTCAATTTAGTTTACTTTGTGATTATTAACATATCGGGTAACAGAACATACTTTACAGCGGAGTGGAAGCCACGTATTAATGAACGAGAGTGATAGTTGGCCATTCAGTTGGCACTCTGGCGAAGTCTCTAAGGCCCTGTCCTGGAAGCCAGCGGGCAGAGCGGGCGGCGCGGGCGACGGCACGCGCGTCTTGATCAATTTCATAGATTTGTGTGAAGCTGTTCTCGACGACAGCGGTGCGGGCGGTGCGGGCGGCGAGCGTTGAGCTGTAGTACCGCTCGTACCGCCCGCACCGCCCGCTCCGCCCGCTGGCGTCCAGGACGAGGCCTAACGGGTGGCCATCAGGCGGTTCAGTGTTGTGAATGAGTCAAGGGAGTGCTGCCCTTCGCGGCCAGATCGCAAATAATTTAATAGATAATGGATTCAAATCTGACAAGTAATTATGTGAACAATTACTTATCAATAACACCAATGTGTTAATTGATTTTCCTATATTGAACAACCAGTTTAGGTAGTGATTCGGCCTTTATTTCTCTATTTAATACTTGCCCTTACTTACACCCACGCCATATGCTTTGAACGGCACATATTTGTCGTCATACTTATATTGCTACGATCTCAAAGTCAGTAGACAAAGCACTTGGGATTAGATATCAAAAACAATGCGTTAGCTTTGCGACTTACTTACTTCAATGGCATGGAAAATTCCTACCGGAAATTTCATTATTTTAAATTGTCGGAAACCTTGCAATAATATAGCCCAAGGGAAATTTTGAGGCTTCCTTGGTCACAAATTTCATGAGAAATAAAACAAGAGAGGGTAAAGAACGAAATATGTACTGAAGAACCTGCCAATGGCACAGTCAATGCCCTATCACAGTTTTCATTTATTTTGCCTTTCTGTTTTTATTTTAAATTATTGCAATAGGTACCTACAATTTTTTTAAGAAATTACCATCATTCAAAGTTTTTTTATTTCCGACTTTGACGACTCGTTTGTTGTTTCTATATGATTCTTTCGAAGCTAACTGAAGTAAAAAGAATCATTTCGAAAAGTGATATCGCTATGATTCTTTTTACTTCAGTTAGCTTATTCTAACTTAGGGAATAATACAAGTTTTATTAAAATTGGTTCTGTTGTTTTCAAGATATATAAGTTTTCAATTAAGGTAGAAATATTCTGAAAATTACCATAAAACTAAAAATATATAATAATCGCCCCGATTACACTTGAAAATATTAAAATCAAGCGAATCACCCAAGTCACTTTCAGATATTAATCCACCTCTTCAAACATCCTAATATCTCACAGGCAATTCTTTCCAGTGAAATTTCGCAATGGTGTTGTGAGCTAGGAACGCGTGTAAATTCCCTTTAATATGTTTATGGGTTTGCCGACTAATTTACGGATGCAAATTGCATGTAAAGGCGTGTAATGGTTCCACTCTGAGCGCCAGGGGTATAGGAATACTGAAGGAAAAAGTGGCCTTACGCATTTTAGCCAATGCACTCACTATTTTTGAGCAATTGCAGAATAGAAATAACACAATAAAGATGGATAGAGAAATTTCTTAAGTACCAAGCAGATATTTTAAATGTATTGCAGTAGAATATCCGTATAGAACAGATCGCGATTTTATTTAGCTTTATTTGTTCTCAAAGGTTAATAGATAATACTTAACATATTCCATTACAAAATTCACCTGAATACCTAATTAATTACTTACCGAAAACTTAAATCAAAACAATACGACGATAATGGCTAATTTTTATAGCCATGTCTGTGTTAAATAGCCCCAAGTATATAGTTATTTAAGCTATCTCAATGCTAAAATAGGTAGGTTTAATCTATACTTATATACTTATTAATATTATAAAGCTGAAGAGTTTGTTTGTTTGTTTGTTTGAACGCGCTAATCTCCGAAACTACTGGTTCGAATTGAATAATTCTTTTTGTGTTGGATAGTCCAGTTATCGAGGAAGGCTATAGGCTATATAACATCACGCTACGACCAATAGGAGCAAAGATATAGTGGTAAATGTGTAAAAAACGGGAGAAAGAAGTCACTATTCCACGCGGACGAAGTCGCAGGCAAAAGCTAGTAGATAATAAAAGGTTTTACCTTACAACATGCAATTCTAATCAATGTTGTTAATAACACAAAAGCAATCAGCAAACCTATTTTGGCCTAGATTGTCCTAGAAACTGTCACAAAAGTGTCAATTACTGTCCTGTTTCTCCTGTGTATTGAGACTTGTTTATAAATTCGTGTTTGAAGACTTTTGCATATCAAACATGTGACTGGGACAGCTGCAGTCGATTTCTGTGCTTCGACGAACACAGTAGTGCCATTGCGTGGGTTAAACTGCGTTTGACACTAAATTTTACGCCTAATATTTGGCTGTTTGATAATGTGAACTTGTGAAGCTACTGCCGCTGACATACGATCAGCCACTTGTTTATTTCTATAGCCTATCACTTGTAAATACGTAAGCTGTTGGGACTGAAAATGAAATATGCTGTACAAATGCCTACTAGCTTTTGCGCACGTTTGAGTTTCATTCCGAGATGAACAATTGTAGGGTTCTTCTTCTTCTTCTTCAGCACGTGTTTGCCCACTGCAGAGCATATGCCTCTCCAAACTTCCTCCACGCCGCTCTGTCTTGTGCGTCCGCTTGGGTTGGTTCTTTATGTCGTCAGACCATCTGGCTGGAGGTCTCCCAACACTCCTCTTCCTGACTCTCGGTCTCCACTTGAACACTGATTTGCTCCATCTGTTGTCACCTCTTCGACAGCGATGTCCAGCCCACGCCCACTTCAGTTTGGCTATACGGTAACCCACATCAACAACTTTTGTGTTTTCTCTTATGGCGGTGTTGCGTACTCTGTCTCTGAGGGATATTCCGAGCATAATCCGTTCCATGGCCCTCTGGGTGACCTTCAGTCTACGGACTTACTTCACGGTCAATGGCCAGGTCTCACATGCGTATGTCATGGTTGGAAGAACACACTGATCAAACACCTTTGTTTTAAGAGACTGAGGTAGCTTTCTGGACTTCAGCACCATTTTTTGTTTACCGAACGCCGCCCACGAGTGTTGTATCCGCCGGTTTATCTCCTCCTCCGTGGTGTTTCTGTCAAGTGTGATCCGCTGTCCCAGGTAAATGTACTCTCTCACCTTCTCAAGTTCGTGGTTGCCAAGTGATATGGAAATCGGATTCGCATCTTCAGTGGCCATTAACTTCGTTTTTTCCATATTCATTTTCAGCCCCACCTTGAGAGACGCATTGTATAGTTATGACACCATTTCCGCGAGTTCTGATGGCGATTCTGAGATGAGCACAATATCATCTGCGTATCGGATTGTAGGGTTATAAATTGTTATTTGTCAAGGAACCTGATTTGGTGCTATTGCAATTTTTTAAGATAGATCTATAGATTATATTTGACAAAATGAAAAGTATAATTTATAAGTTTTCTTACAATATTTATGACAATTCAAGAGCCTGATAGCAAAAAAAATATCGATACAAAACACTCCTTAAATGCAAATCGCTTCGGTCAGTATTCAAATTGGCGTTTACCGCGATTAGTCGAAGGGGTATCGTTGTCATGCTAATTTATGGATAGAAATATAAATTCCCGTCTTAGACGGAGACGGGTATTTAATTTCAATTGTTGTTCGTATCTCAATTTGAGTTGAAAGTTTTCGCTTTGTAACCAATTTGTGGCGGTTTGGAAGCTGCCTTAAATAAAACGGAAGTTTTTAAATATTCAAAACAAATTATTAAGTTTTATTTTTTTATTATGTATTTCAAGATAAGCTACTATGCTAAGTGGATTATACGAACTTGCAATACGAATTTGCTAAAGCAAACCTTTCTTAAGACAAAGCTGCTTAACTGTCAATTCATCATCGCAATACGCACCCTAGAAATCTAGTCGTTGGTGACAAAGTAGTTAAATAATATCTCTTTACCTTGTTAAATAATAAAAAATTGATACAATTTAAAACAATATTTATTTAGAAATTAATTAAATTAAATTAAATTACAATTGAAATTACAATAAATTACAATTTAAATTACAAAGATAATATTAGACAAGAGAGCCGGACCAAAGAATATATATACTAACGTAAAAAGAAGCGACACTGACACTTGTGTGCAGTAAACTAACTCGCGGCTATGTGTGCGGGTCGCGGGGGCGCGCGGGGGCGAGCGCGGGTCGCGCGAGGTGGGGAACGCATGCCACGGTATGCGAGAGTCGAAGGGTCACACCGCCGATTGCCGCCGAGCCGTCGTCTCTGCTCGAAGCAATTTACGTAGTTCGCCCGCGCCGCGTCGCGTCGTATGCGATTATTATGATACGATTTGTCCCAAATGCAGCATATAACTTTTGATATGTCTTGTGAATGCTTCCCATTAGATTTTTTGAAAAAAACCGTTCGTACGATTTCGAATCTTCGCTATAATTAAAGAAAATAATAAATTGTTTAAAGTAAGTCGCAAAAACAGAAAATATATTAAAGTAAGTAATTTATAACATAAGTGAACACTATACCAAATATATTTTGAACCTGAAATACATAAACATCTTTCATTAAGTAATTATTATTTCCTTGTGCCGCGGTAGCTAAACCGCCAACCCTACGCGTAGACGCGGCATTACAAGGTCACCGACGGCCGAGTTACACCGATAGATCAGTGTCGCGCCTGTGGCCGGACTAACTACAGGCAGAGCAACGGGATATGTGGGTAGCTCTGGTGTGAGATCGGAGCCGAACAATACAAGATTTTGTTTTTAAGGAGCAATCACAATATTTTAAAGATAAAATAACCGATAATATGAATTTGGGGCGCCAGGCACCGCTCGTTGCAGCACCAAAATAATGTTTGTAATAATTAAGGTCCCTTTACGGGTTACCGGGGTAGATGCCTCGGGCCGGAGTATGATCGGAGACCCAGGAGCGAAATTTGCAAGCCGGGGTCGTCCGCTGTGATTCAACCCGAAGGCACCCGGAGAGAAGTGAAGAGATGAATGGAATTACCCAATTATAATAAAAAACCCCTGGAAAGTGACAAAAGACCTACTTTATACTTTGTCACAACCAGTACAAAAAATATTCACAAAGGTGGGAAATTTTATTAAATAAATGCTTTACAAAGGGGAATCTACGTTAATAATGCTTTGCAAATCATAAATAGAGTGAATTTGGAATGAAAAAGCTAAATTTGTAACAAGAGGACGCGACCGTTAGGTCTACCCTCCAACAAGAATAAAAATGAAGATTTTACCTCAAAAGGGGTTTGAATGAAGGAATTCAGCGCCGAGACGAACGCTGAACCACGCCTGCCACGCTGTCTCCTGTTGATTCCCAAATATCCGGGAAGAGACTAATTGCAAGTATACAACGGTCTCGGAGACAGAACGCTGGAGCTGGTAGCACAGTTCGGCGGGAAGCAGACAGAAATCCAAGTCAGCGAACGTTACGATGTTACGATGTGAACTTTGATTAAAGTAAAATAGCGGAAGATAGGTGACGCGCCACTCAAACGTGGACCGCTAAAATCAGGCCCCCGTCGCCTAATTGCGTCCAGTTACAATCGGGATTGCGTGCGCGGATGACATACGTAAGACGTGTGACGTGAGAGGAAAAATATTATTTTTTCGGGTTAAACGTAACCAAAATGCCTTCGTGTGCTTTCATACGTTGCCCAAACCATTCTAAAAGGAAAAACTAATCGCATGGAATCACATTTCACTCGTAAGTACACGAAAACTTTAATTTCTAAATTTATTTGTAAACGCAGTCTTTTTTTGACAGCCATTTTTCAGGGCGAGATAGAAATATACGATTCATTGATGTGCGACCAGTTAGGTATGATGATGATTGATGACACATAACGCAACAAATGCTGCTTGTTGAGATTTGTCTACGCGGTACCGTTAGCATAAAATGTCGATCATAATAAATTTATATAATTTAACTTTAACCTGCTATTGATTAATTTTTGTAAAATAGTATTCAACTTCAATAATGTAAACAATAAAATAATTATGTACTTAAGTTTGTTACAAAAATGACTGTATTAACGTGAAGCTTTTTTTAAATACGCACCTAATCTGTATAATTGCAGGTCTCTTACGGATACATCGTTGCGTGACGTCAGCGCCATCTATTCATCATGTCAACTGCAGCGGGCCAAGTAGTTATTCATTACAAAATAAATTAAACTTGGAAATCATTAATTGGAAAAATCATGTTTTAACAATAAATATTTAAAAATAAACCTATATTTTGTTTTATTTTTGGTAACCCTACTCACGCCAAACATCACTCGACATTTCAAAATAGTAAAGTAATAATAACAAATAATTTATTAGTTTTCACAAAAAACATGGAACACAATTTCCATCCGATTTGTCTGCTGACGCTTCTTGATTCTTATTGCAAGGAGACGTCAACGTGACAAGAGACATCTCAAAGCGCGCGTTTGTTTCGCTCGCACTACCGTCGTAAGAAATAGGTTTGTCTCTGTCGTCAGTAGCGTAAAGTTACACAGCTGTGTGGGTATCTTGTATGTAGTAGTGAGTAGTGCCATTTTTTACCTGACAATTAGTATGACATGCCGTATCTTCCGCTATTTTACTTTAATCAAAGGATGTGAATCCAAAATTGAAAAAGAAAAGAAGAACGGAATCCGCTGACAGGCCTTTTTATATGCCGAGTAATGTCACGGCATGGGACCAAACGACCATAGACACGTAGAAGAAAAAACAATTGTATGAATCGAATTAAATGTGAGATAATTATTCAAAAGGCTAAATTGTATTATTATAATGTTCTCTGAATTAATTGAAAGTAAATTAATAATTAAAACAAAAACAATTGAAACGATAAAATCGCTGAGCTATAATAGTGAGCTCAAAAAACCGAAACATTACGTAATCTGTAGCGACGTCCAAATAATACTGCCAAACTGTCAACGCCTGTGTCAGACTTGACAGTGACGGAACGTTATGCGAAATGTTTGTTTACTAAACCAAAACCAAAATCAGGATCTATAAAATAGAATCAATTTAATGCTAAGCCAAAAGGATTACATGAATTGCAGTGCTGTACCATTGTCATTACGGAATACAGAATGCAATAAAAACATACGGTTTCTCACAAGAGGTAAGAAAGGTTCAATTTTTACTATGTAACAACCTACTTAGATGATGTTTTTTATTTCCGCTTTAACATAAAAAAATAGTGACGAATGATCCAACAAAAATATTAGACATACTCTTACTAATCTGTGCCGCAGTGAGAAGAGCAAACTCCGTTGCAACGATGGATTGTGATTTTGTCGTTATCGTTCCGTTGAAATACGAGCGCTCAGCACTTCGAACGCCAAAAATTTACGTGCCATACCGCGTTTGAAAGATTTGCAGATTTTGCTTCGTACTTTATTTTTATGTTTGACTACGGATATAGGTATTGTAGAATGAGAAAAATCTCACTTTAGTCAGTTTCTGTGCTCTCCATGTTTATTTTAAAAGGCTTTTCCAGTTTTCTAACTATTTTGTAGCTAATTTGTTTGAAAATTTAAAGTAGTCGTAAGAAAGAGACTAATAAATACTATGTTGTGTATTTGATACCTACGGTAATCAGTAGTCTCATAATTATTATTATTGTTAAATGAAATTTAATACACAGTTACAATTATTGAAGAATTGTCAAAGATTCAGATGGCGACCTTTGATTAAAGTAAAATAGCGGAAGATAGGTGACGCGCCACTCGAAAGTGGACCGCTAAAATCAGGCCCCCGTCGCCTAATTTCCATTGGATTGCGTGTGCGGGTGACATTTATAAGACGTGTGACGTAAGGAGTGTGTGTGATGTGTAGTGCCATTTTTTAGCTGACAATTAGTATGACATGCCGTATCTTCCGCTATTTTACTTTAATCAAAGATGGCGACACTAAAATTCTGCATACCAAAAATGCATTTTCGTTCAATCAATTCCCGTTGATTTATATTCAGATATAGATTGAATCGGTATTTCACAGTCAAAATGCGACTTTAAACGTTGATTTCCGAGCCAAAGTATTTGCATGTAAAACCCATCACCTTTAAGGGGAAATGTCCGTGAAATTTTCTATTTCATAGCTCGTAGTCGCTTGTCGTCAAAGTTATGCACTAGAGCACTAAAACAAGAACACTTTAAAATACAAATAAAAGTCAAGTTGATAGCAACGTCAGTACACGTAGTACACGTAGAAAGCATTAACATCAACCAAAATTTCAATTACAAATATAAGCCCAGACATTGACACCGAGAAATTGGCAGTTAATTGAAAAGAACGTGGCATTGTAGCCATCAAACATAGCGAAAAAGCCACAATTATCAGTAGGTTTTGGCTCTCTTCCAACGAAGATAGGAACGCTGAAAGTTATAACAGAACCACTTTAAAGATCCAGTGAGGTTGGGTGGCATAAACAACTAGAGACAACAGAAGGGAGAGTATCGCGAGCGGACACACTGCGGTTAGTTTTAGGAAGTTTGAGTTCAAGATCTAGTAACCATGTTTTTTAATATCTTTATTATGTATGAGGCCGAATTCTCCTAACCAGCTTCACGATATTTCGTTTTCTATCATAATATATTATACGATCTTGCATACTGCATGATCATTACGTTACTAACTGAAATTTCCAAAATTACTTATGATGTTTTAATATCGGCTACAGCGTAATTTTGAGCATTTGTAGCGCATTGCAACAAAAATATATTTTTGAGTTTAAAAGTCGTCTTGCAGACATTATATTGTTTTAAACTTTCATGGTCACTAACATTAGAATAGTTAGATACGGGATTGCTACCATGGAAGCTCATTAATAATAAGGTACATGGTAGCAATCCCGTATCTAACTATTCTTTCAGACATATCCTTGAAACAATTTTCACGAGTCTTTATAATGTAAACCGGTGTATATTCTAAACCGCAATAAAATAACTGTGTAAAACACCTGTATTTTTTATACAATGTGTATTTTTGTCCCGTATTTATAAGGCCGATTTTTGTGTCTAAACCGGAGCGCATGACTTGAATACATTTTCCAGCGCAATATATTTTATAAATAGCCCCGGTGCGTTGTAATAACAAAGATTGTCCTTTATTAGCCGTCTTTATTCCACATTATTATTCATTTTGCAGGATTTTATTAGGTACAATTCAAGATTTTGCAGTAGGTCTTCTCATACGTCAAACTCTATAAAAACATAACATATATACGAGTAGTGCATGTTGAATATAATACCGGGTATATCTAACATTTCATTCTAATTTCCCCCTAACATTTTATAAATCCTTTCATCGTGATTTATTTTTCTACACTGATTCTGAACCTATATTACAATGTGTAGTTTTTGGACCCGGCAAACTTTAAGGGTATATTCTACGAATAATTTCATCGAAAAACACCCCCATATGTGGGGTCAAATCTCAATATTTTTGGAATGATAGCCTTGTAAAAAAGCCCTACGGACATTAAATAAAATGTTTTTTTCTGCAAAAAGTCGTCTCTATTGAATAAAAATATCCAGAACTGCGTATATTAAAAACAGTAATTGGATTGTAATTTCAACTACTTGCTAACATTAGTATAAAAACGCCATAAATTCCGTAACGTCTTTAATGCATTTTTGCTCATATTTCATTATTAAACTGTTAAAATATTATTTGATGTATAGAGTATACTGTATCTATTTCTACTGTAAAATTGTCCTCATCCAAATGAGGAGGCGACGTGCAAAAATTAACAATCTCATTTGGCACGGAGAACGTGTTTAGAATATTGTTATTTTTACTTTATTGAGTAGCTGACGAAAAATAATTGGCACTTTTGGGTCAGCAGGCTTTCACTTTTTGACATTGAGTTAATTATAAGACTGAAACAGGGCAGATACTGATTGGTATGAAATGAAATGAACAATTTATCACTTGCCAGGTTTCGGGGAAATCGATTTGGTAGACTGAACGTCTATTAAGATGAGTGTTGTATCAAATATTTGAATCAACGTAATTTTTAAAATTTATTTTTATTGTCCACATCACGTCGTAAAGAC
This sequence comes from Pyrausta aurata, assembly GCA_963584085.1. Classification (NCBI taxonomy): domain Eukaryota; kingdom Metazoa; phylum Arthropoda; class Insecta; order Lepidoptera; family Crambidae; genus Pyrausta; species Pyrausta aurata. Next base: position 13,324,601 of record OY757264.1, on the reverse strand, counting down.
GAGTAAAAAGTCAAGAGCACGATCACCTTTAGCGTTCCTTACCCTTATCCTTCGACCAAAGGCGCAGCGTAGGACGTCCACCGACAAGGTGGACAGACGAACTTGTAAAGATCGCAGGATCGCACAGGATGCAGACCACTCACAACCGGTCACTGTGGCAATCCAGGTGGGAGGCCTATGTTCAGCAGTGGACGTCCTTTGGCTGATGATAATGAATGTCCAACTGCGCCTTATACCCAGTTCATCGATAGTAATGAAAATTGCGGTACCAGCGATTGAATATTTACGATTGTGTGTTTTGAAGAGAAAAAACCTTAATTCAATGTCAGAGTAGCTATTTTAATGACCATTGGTTAAAGTAGTTTTTCAAAACACTAACACTCTTAAATATATAACCGCTGGCAACGAAACTTTACCATTTATGAAAAGGACCTTAGTAATTTGTGGGCACCGTAAAAAATGTTCCAGCGCTGCATCGTGCAGTCTGCAGAGCGAGGACGAACATAGCACGACATAAACGTTGTAAATATCAAGTGAACAACACATTTCAAATTTATCGCGAAATAAATTCTGCAGTGAGATCTATTTTAGTGAAACAGCTTTGCAAAACGCTAACAATAAAATAGAGCCTAAAATAGTTAAAACTGCCAATATCTTGTACTCTTTGAAACAACAAACACTCCCATGATATTCCCAATTCTCTCATGTCAAACATTTCCACAACATAAACTTTTTCAACTCCATGGATTAACTCCATGAAATGAATGCCATTTCTTTGGTGCAACGAATTGGACGTGTCATTGTGTAATTTTTTGTTACCGGCATTTACAGGGTGATTACATAATTTGCAAACGATTGCTTTGCAATTGCAAGCCATGGTTGACATCGCACGAGACAGAAGTCAAATTGAGGACGTAGGTATTGTATTACATGCCATAAAAAATTGACCCTCTTTCAACGTCATAATATTGAATCTTAAAATAAAAATGCAAGCACCATATAAAACAAAATAAATTATTTACGTGTGCAATCCTACACTCTCGCTGACGGAAGCACACGAATTTCATCTGGTGTATTAATAATAATCTTCACGTTGCCGTAGCAAATCTCATATTGCAAGCAAAAACACGCTACGAGCGTCTAGTGGTCGCCGTAGCACGTAGCTGGTGCTACGTTAAATCCGTGTGTACGTTGCTACGGCTACCAGAAATGCTACGACGTAGAACGAGTATACTACGACACGCTATATAATAACAATGGTTGTTTACGTACTGTATGTGTATTATAGCTCCATGCATTGCACTGAAATGTAATTCATTTGTTCAAAAAACTGTTAACACAGTGTGCCTTGTGCATATTAGCGCAAAAAAAGGTCATAAAGATTTGTTTGGCGCGTATGCAAAATTGTTGTCATAAGGCAGTAAAAAAGTGAAGTAATGTCTCTACAAACACTGTTTATGTACTGTAGTAAGACTACTCTAATTGTCTGACCATTGAAATTTAAAATGTAGTCTTTAAACACTCTAGCTGTGAATCTCAAGTAAATCTGAGAGCTGGACTTTTTAATAAAAAAGTACGTGCCTTAACAGCGAGCAAATACTTCAGGAAAAGTAAAAGACGCCTTTTTTATCATTCGCTCGCGAACTGCCGTCGTCTGTAGACGTGTCTCGGCGGACACTTCGCTCGTTTCTTTTGCAACACGAATAATTGCAATGTAGGCAGTACGCAGCCTCAGGAAGTGTACTATGAAAAACGAAATCCGTCAATAAGATTATCGTTTTGTTGGATCTGAAACATTTTTAGTATGGAATCCTTACTACGAAATGCGTTTTTAAGAGGTTAAAAGAATAGCCGACTGAAGAAGTGCAAACTCGCTTATTAAGAATTATTTTTATGTTAGGTTACCAAGAAACATGAAATAGGTTTTGATTTTATTAAGTCTCTATTATGTGAATGTTTATCTGTAACATATTTTTTTTTCTTCATATTTTGGAGGGACTGTATGTGCGAGTTACTAGTATTTAACACTACATTTTATTTTAAATTAATAAATGTATAAAATGATAGATAACATGCGGAAAACTAGGAAAAGCTTAAGATGCTTTCTGTTTCTTCGAATATACTGAAAAATGATACTTTACAGATCAAATTGTTTTCGAACATAGAAATCCATGGAATTGAAAAAGTTTATGTTGTGGAAATGTTTGACATGAGAGAATTGGGAATATCATGGGAGTGTTTGTTGTTTCAAAGAGTACAAGATGTTGGCAGTTTTAACTATTGTAGGCTCTATTTTATTGTAAGCGTTTTGCAAAACTGTTTGATACATAAAAATAACAAACTATTATCACAGTGAATCTAAATAAATCTAAGAGTTCGTATTATTTTTAAGCTTATCAGTCTGAGAAATATCATCTTTACCTGCAAGTTAACAATGGCTGCATAGATAATCTGACGCTGTTGGTATTAGCTGAAACCTCTATTTGTGTTGGGTATCACTAACAATATCTGTTAATATTAACTAAATGTCGAGCGGCACTTAGGCGCAGTAAGCTGTTTGCGAGCTGATAATGCTTAGACAAACAACGTTATAATCCGAAGGGCTATTATATGACCTTTTAGCGATTGTTATTGGATAGTAATCCACGGGTGAAATAGCTGAAATATAAAAATATATATTATATATTATAAATAGGGAAACCTTTTCTGAAAATGTCTCGTAAAACTTATGTAGAAAAAATCGCAACTTTAAGCGTTCAAAAAACTACTACACTTTTTACGTAATTACCCTTTAAAATCCTTACCAATTTTGGCTGGCCATACTAAATTCCTGAGACAAGCTTGTGGGCTCTGTGATGCGGTTTCGTCCATGCCGGGGAAAAATGTTGTAGAATGGTTTAAAATTGTCACGCATGCATTGTTACAAATAACCCTCACTTTTAGGATAACGTGCATTTTATTAGAGATTAAATAAATAATAAATAAATAAATCTTTATTGGGCCATATTACAATCAGTTCAGCTTAGACTAATGTAGTTATTAGTAAAAAAGGACAGCGTGGGTTCAGCAGCTGAAAGTGATCCCCCATCGAACTAGATGTGAGTCTGTATCTCGAGGGATAGAAACAGATCCAGATGAGAACCGTACCTTTGCGAATTAGTACATGAATGTCTTATTCGTTGCTAAGCTCGCTTCACAGATAATCAAGATCATAAATATTAAAAATGAAACGTATTTGTCTGTACTTTACTGACAAGTAATTTTCAACTTTTATCCTGTTATTTATAATAAATTTAAAGATTTTATTGCACAATTCATAGTGTACAAATGTGGACTTATTGCCTAAAGCATTTTCTGCCAGTCAAACTTTTAGATCATGCAGAGAGATGGCAACGGGTGCAGCGAAAATCAATATAAAAAAGTAAGTAATATTTAGAGAAACAAATAAACCTACTAAAATTACTGCAACAACATAGTTTATATTCTTTAAGCATACTTATAAACTTACACAAAATTAATACAATACATAAAAATGTACTATTGTATACCATAATTTTAATATTCCTTCTACTTTTTTTAAAATTCAGGGTATCTTCTACACACTTAGCTTTTACCATGCCATAATAAAACTCAAAGCATCAGGGCTTGAGTATAATAAAATACTTCTTCATTTTGTGCATTTTTCTACCTGCTTGGTCAATGTATCAATAGCAGTATCCTACGTGTACAAGTGCATCCGGGGCTTTGCCGTGGAAGCGAATAAATGTTATCTAATAAGTGCTCATTTTTTTCAAAAATCCTACGGATGGAGCAATATTCTCAGCAAAAAATCCCGTTTATACCCCTGCACAGTGGTGCGGTTGCGTCCGCCGGGACAAAACATTGTCGGCCGTTTTAAAATGCCCACACTTTTACGGGAATTTCGGCTTTGCCTTTCTTAGTTCGGAATTTCGAGCCTCTGTACGAACATTTCGGTGTTAGCGTGAATGGGAGAAAAAATAATCCAAAACCACCATCGCTGCATCTTCGATTTCCACCATATAAAGCTAAGAACCATCGCTAAAAACCCGGTTAAAAAACCCGCGTCCAAATCGGTTCACCCGTTTAAAAGCTACGGTGCTACAGACAGACACACACAAAGCGGTCAATCTTATAACACCCCTCTTTTTGCGTCGGGGGTTAATAAACGGCGGTTTATGCAAAAGAAAACAAACGCAAACGTATTATTATAATCAGAACGGCCGCGATGTTATTAAGATAGCAAATCATTGTGGTAAGCTAATTAATGCAAAGTGGCGGTAAATCAGGAAGACACTCGACCGCTGTAAAGGTAAACAGAGACCATAACTTCTTATAGCAGCTTTTAGCTGTATCAATATTTTTACGAAACTTTTCATTAAACGAGCCCTTACTACTGATACCAATACTACTGATAAGGTTTTGTACATATATTTAATTAATGAAAAGGAATTATTTATAGTTTCCATGATGAGAAGATGGCTGCAGCCCAACATAACCTATTGTCAAACTTTGGAGACGTTAAACATCATACCAAAAAAATCGTTTTCTATTTGATTAAATTACGTGTCCAATTTCAAAAAACTGCTTGCTCATTTATATTTGTACAGCATTCTAAGAAATATTCTTACACAAAATAGTAAAGGACGTACTATCAATTAATTACTTCCACTTCTTCTCTGCATTTCGTTTTGCTAGAATTTAATAAAAAGTTATTTATGTCTAGTTACATTAAAAGATTTAAATCAATTAAGTCTTATTAAAATAAAAGCCCTCAATCGACATGACTTAAATGGTCATTAATCGCTTTAATTGCACTTTACACTGCATGTCGCTCAATGTCGATGCATTATTATGGTTGCATGTTTTTCGTCCCTGAGCCAATGTAGAGGTAGCGTGAAGAGTGTAATGGTCGATTCCCAGAGGGAGTAAGTCTAGACAAAGTCATATTCGAACCCTAGTGGAAATATTAAAATTACTTTGAAAATATCTGATGCAAAATGAACTAGCATCTAGTAAATGTGACAAGGGATGAAGTTCTGGGGGATATGGGTTTTATCTCAGTTTATTGCAACTCAGATAAAAACTTTTGATTTCATCTACAAAATAAGTTCAGTTGGTTCATTGAATCAATGTCATTTAAAATACATATAATATATTTTATTATTATTACATGAAACATACATTTAACATGCTGTATTAACGTTCCGACTCTTACATTAGCCCGTCATTACCCACTAATTTCCATTTAAAGCTTAAAATGTTGCCTGAAAAATTAAGCGATTTTGCACCTGGGCAAAATTGTAGCTACAAATTCTGACGACCGTCTTGTACGATTCTTAAGGTTTAAATGATAAATGTCATGATTTTTAAGTTTAAGATTATTATTATTCTGTACAATTTGCTTAATATTTTTTTGATATTAATATAAAAAGCAGACCATATTGTAAGAAACAAACCATTCCGGAACTTGGTACTAATACTAATAATTTGTAAGTTATGTCAAGATCTGACGATAAGCTCTCTATCCTTTGTCGTTAATTGTTTTAACTCTTTCTATCTACAATGGATCATCATCATCATTATCATCATCAGCCAAATGACGTCCATTGCTGAACATAGGCCTCCCCCACGGCTTTCCACAACGACCGGTTGTGAGCGGTCTGCATCCAGTGCGATCAAAGTCAAAGTCAAAGTCATTTATTCCAGTAACAAAATACATTGTGTAGGAAACGAAAATAAAATAAATTAAACATTAGAATTACAGATTAAAATATTATTGCAAATCACATAGAATCGGATCAAGTCACATTAAAATATTACAATACAATTGAATTATGATAAAATTTACAATAAACTATGTCAACGACTACAAGGACTTAATAAATTATGAAAAAGTATGGAGTAGCGCACACGAGAGATTTTTGATCGTCCGTATTTACTATGGGATTTTTGTCCTTGACGGACTGTCCTGTCCGGTGCGACCTCTCACCTGCGCAGACCCTCATTTAAAAATTCATCTACACTATAAAAACTTTTTTCCAATAGATAAACCCTCAGTTTGTTTTTGAATTCATTTGGATTTGTTTCAGTCTTTAGATAATTTGGTAATTTATTAAATAATTTAACTGCCTGGTATTTGACCCCATGTTTAGCTATTCTAAGTTTTGGCTGTACTATGTTTGCTATGTCTCTTCTTCTAGTCGTGAGGCGTATTGTCATTAGTTCTTTGGTCTCATATCTCTCTGGTTGCTTAACAAGATCTGTGAGAATTACTAGAATATATAAGCAGGGAACTGTCAGGATTTGTAATTGCTCAAAATATTCACGGCATGACTGTACTTGGCTTATGCGGACCATTGTTCTTACAGCTCTCTTTTGGATTATAAACGCTTTTTTAAAGTTATAGTCATAGCTGTTTCCCCAGAATTTTATGCTGTATCTGAGACGAGACTCTACTAGTGCATAATAGACTGTTTTTAATTGCGTCATAGTAAGTTCATCCCTTAAACTTCGCAGAGCATAGCATGCAGAAGAAATTTTGTTTTCTATTTGTTTTACTTCTTCTTTCCAGTTTAGGGCAGAATCTATGTATACTCCCAAAAATTTAACTGAGTCTACCAATGCAATTCGTTCATGATTTAAATTAATGTCAATAATATCCTGAGTGCGGCCTAAAAAGGATGGCCCCGGTCTTTTCTGCATTAAGCTTAAGATTATTTGCTTCAAACCAATGATGAAAAGCTAAAAGTGTATTATTTACCTTGTCATTAAGATCTAAAATGTTTTGTGAACTTATTATAGCGTTGGTGTCATCCGCGAATACTGTAAGTTCAATGCATGGTATTTTATTGTACATAAATGGAATCAAGTCATTAATAAATAAATTGAAGAAAATTGGGCCTAAAATTGAACCTTGCGGGACACCCCTTTTGATGTTTTTTGGTTGTGATTTAAAAACTTTCTCATAATTTTGTTCCACATATTTCAACTCGACATATTGTTTTCTGTTATTCAAATACGATACAATCAATGCAATGATCTTATTTTTTATTCCATAATGATGCAATCCTGCGATCTTTACAAGGTCGTCGTACCTGTCCATCTTGTCGGTGGACGTCCTACGTTGCGCTTTTGGTCTAGAACTTTTCGGCCCCTTCGGCCATCAGTTCTACGCGCTATGTGCCCTGCCCACTGCCACTTGAGCGTACTGATTCTAAAATGGATAACTTCTCACAATATATGAGTTAAAAACTGTCTATCTTTATAACTTTCTGTCGTCTAGGAAAACAGTTCAAGAGCTGCATTAAAATCGATGCGTCAAACATCTCTAAAGAAACATCTCGAAAACTACTCGTTCTTTTGAAAACGAGAAGTATCGCTGTATCGCTTTATGTAACTTTGAAAGCGTTTTAAAACAGAATAGAGGAATAGTCGGAGCATTGAAAAGTATCTTGAAAGTATAGTACATGTGACAAAACGTACTATTATGAGACTTTTACCTAAAATAGACGAGTGAAACCGGCGACTATGTCCTATATAAGTATGTTAAGGGCTCGTATACAGAAAACAGACAAATAACAGTTAAGAACTTTGAGAAACGTCTTACATTTAAGTTTTCGTAACCAAAAATATTTCGTGCCGCCCGCGCTAAATGCTCCAACTTAACTAATTAATCATTCTTTAAACTTGTCTTGATTCATTCGAAAAGTTTTTTGGGCTTTAGCAGAGATTAAGCGCCTATGAAGAATGTTGTGATAATTGTTCATCTAGAAAATATAAATGATGTTTTAAATGACTTCAAAAAGGAGGAGGTTATCAATTCGACTGTATGCTTTTTGTAGAATATAATACCTCATATCTTTAAAAAACAGTCACTAAGAGCTTTCTAGTTGGTCCCTTTGTTGCCATGTTGGGATCTGATGGTTGGATCTTGGTGTAATAAAGGGGAAACTCAAAAATTTTAAAGGGACGTACTTATAGTGTTTTTGTACAAGTATCTTAATGTTGATATGTCTTTACGTCTGATACTTAGTCACCATTTGTGGAGCAAAGTTGATGGTGGAACTCCGTAGCGCTTAGGAGTTCAGTGTCAGTACTTACGAGAAATTGGGAACCTTTATTGACGGTTGATTACAATTTTGTAGTCATTAGGGATAAAAAGTAATTAAATTAATTAGTTTATTGTTTTTTATCTCTAAGAAAATAATGAAAACCTTTCGACAAACGACGATGATCAAGGATTTATTTTCAATTTTATTGAAATACTACACTTAAGTCTTCTGGTTGTGTAATTTTAACTTTGCTTACAAACCACAATTTCAGGTGGCTTTAAATTTTGACAAAAGCTTTTAGCATACCCTAAAATACTTTTAACATATTAAAAAGTATTTGTGAATTTAATATTTTAGAATAAAATACAAAAAACAACAGTCCCCAGTGGGGCGGTCGCCATCCTATCGCACCACAATCTGCCCCGTAATTAATCATAGAGAGTGTTTTTGAAATACCACAAAAAAGGGGTCGTCTGGTATGTTTTAGTATAAAAATATTTTAATATTTGCCGCGCTAGAACAACAAGGTGTAGAGCCTACCTACATACAACTTCTACGGCTTATTTACCAAAAAAGCACGGCAGATATAAAATTACACACACCTGGACCACCATTTCCTATACTTAAGGGTGTCAAACAAGGAGATCCGCTATCCCCTAAACTATTCACAAGCGCCTTGCAAGAAGTATTTAAAAAGCTGGACGGTCCCTGGAAAATGAAAGGTATAGATATCGGGACAAAAAAGCTAACAAACCTCCGCTTTGCTGATGATATAGTTATTTTTGCCAACACATCGACGGAGCTTGCAACTATGCTCGAACAGCTGAGCGAGGCAAGTCTTGAGATTGGATTAATGATGAATAGGTCAAAAACCAAAGTCATGACCAACGCCGCAGAACACGATATAATGGTGAATGGGCAGAGAATGGAATATGTCGACGAGTATATATACCTGGGCCAGATAGTATCCTTCGAAAACAGGCAGGACAAAGAGATCGGACGACGCATCGAAAACGCCTGGAAGAGCTTCTGGTCCATGAAAGCGTACATGAAGGGTGACCTTCCAATCTCGTTAAAACGCAAACTCGTCGACACTTGCATCCTGCCCGTTCTTACGTATGGAGCGCAGACGTGGTCACTGACCGAAAGTCAAAAATCCAAACTCAAGGTTTGCCAAAGAGCCATGGAAAGGAGCGTGTTGGGTATTAAAAGGACGGATAAGGTCCGTAATACCACGATACGCTCCAGAACTGGCATAGCGGATGTAGGTGAAAAAACGGCAAGGCTAAAGTGGGAGTGGGCGGGACACATATGTAGGATGCACCCGGATAGATGGGCCCAAATCGTCACGCGATGGATACCAGCAGATGGCTATCGCCGCAGGGGCAGACCCAGAAAGCGCTGGTGTGACGATTTGGTTAGTTTTGCTAAGGATTGGGAGTCGTTGGCCATACATAGAGATAGGTGGAAGAGCTTGGGGGAGACCTTTGCCCAGCAGTGGGATGATATAGGTTAATAAAAAAAAAAAAAAAGGTATAAAAAGCTTTCGATGAAAGCATGTAAAGCGATACTAACAAAGTCCCATAATACTACAAGTAAATACATCCACTATGAAATAAAATTTAAACCACGTCGACTGCTATTTCATCGTAAAAAAAATGTAGGATTTTATATATCATCGCTTATATCATTATCATCGACCTCAGCAATAACAAACCCGAATAAGAAAACGCAACACAAAAGTATGTATATCTTTCAGTGCATTCCAAGCTTTACCCTCGTTCGTGTTTCCGTCCCTTTCATGCGACTGTTTGCTTTATGAGACAACATAATTAATACGTCTCTTCCTGCTGCAGTTAACGGCGCTGGAGAGGTTGTAATTAGCGATACACACGATATCAAGTCACCCACAAAACCAGAATAACTTGAACCTTCTCTGAAACTAACAAGCTACGCAAAAAAGGTCGGCTTATGATGGAAATAGTTAGCAATAAATAAATAGTGGAGTGACCATGTTATACTGTGAATGGTACGTTGTATATTCCATTGGGTAAGCAATCCACATAATAACTTTGTGTATTGGGTGGAAAAATCCGTCAATTCACCTAATCTTGTACCTACTTTGATTTTCTCCGATCCTTTCCCCCGATTTAGGTAGACTTTACACCAGTAAATCTCAGCGAAATGTATTTGTAAATTGTGTTTTAATCAATGATTACACGATTTTTTCTCAATCATTCCTGCATGGAGTATAGCTGCCATATCCGGTTGGATCAGCTAAGTAGCAACAAGCTGCACTAGATTCGGGATAGAGCAGAGCAGGAGGCTAATCGATGACGGTAATACATACAGGGTGTTGATTTGGTGGCTCAGGGGTGGTTGTAAAAACAATTCTGATGAGAACAACATTCTTTTTTTTCATAGAAAACCCACAAAATTTCATATTGCAATGCTAGCGAGCGAGTCGAAAAGCAACCAATGCTCGGTCGGCTCTTCCTAGCTTACTGATTACAGCGTAGCATTTCGTAGCTGCGCGCAAGGTACGCGCGAGGGCGCGAGTGTACCTATTCGTTGTGTTTTTATAGACTTGTTGTAAAGAGGATTATTTGAGGAGAACCAGTCAACCGATTTCTTCAAGACATTTCCTTAATTTAACAGACACATACTTCCTAATTTCAAAATCTTAGTACCAGGCTTCTGTGCCAGGCTTAGAACCATGGTAAAGTAATAATGATGACTGTTTTAGTCTTGGATTAAGCCTAGTACAATTTTTTTGCGAGACAGATCGGGTGCACGCAGTGCCCCCGCCAAATCGAGCGCCAAGCAACCACTGCCGTACCATCCTTTACTGGAACCATTTCGCCGCATTTTCAGGCTCCTATTTGAGAACTTCTGGATAAGACCAGAACGCAGAAATTTCCGTCATCCAATAAGCTATAATCACATACTTAAAATCCAAAATTTCAAGTCTGTAGGTTATTTAGTTCCGAAGTTAAGCGAAAGCAAAGTTTCGCATATATGACACTCATTCACTCATGATCATCAAAATAGAAGAGAATATATATAGGGAAGAGAAGAGAATAGAATAGAGTTAGGGTTTAATGGCAACATAAGGGAAAATTATTAAAGCTAGGATAATCGAAGATCTGGAGTACCTGGTGACCATCATTTGAAAACACAAGAGCCCAACCAAACTATTATAGATCGACATACCGTAAAACAAAAAATATTTAACTTGGTGGGCCGTTTCATTTGTTTTGTTTCATTTGATGTAAAATATCGAAGTTCTGAAGTATCTGATAAAGAACTCACGGCTGATCGCAGATGTATTAGAGATACGGTACTGCCACTCTACTACTTATTAGTACATAAAAAAACGAATGTCATTGCAAAAATCCAGCGTGGGACACATCTTCTAATTTAATCTAGGTAGCCTGTAGCATCCCAAAGCTGGGTGAATGCCTCCCCTTCTGCTTAAGAATATCTAATAAATTTAATCAATATCAAAGTCACACAACATTAACTATAATAATAAAGGAATACCAGTAAGGTTAGACTTGGTACGACTTTGTCTAGATTTCATTACTTTTTAGAGATAAGCAAGCTGCTCCTTCGAGACTTGGCTTGTTTTTTTACAAAATGTTTTTGGTGGGAATAATTTTACTGGATAGTAATACCCAGTACACCCTCATGACCTTTATATGTCTGTAAAAGTACTGAAATATTTTTCATTTCTCTAAAGTTATCACTCATCTTAACAAATTATAGGTATCTAGTCAAGTTTCTCAACTTTTAACAGGCACGTCAAGTTCACAGCTGTGCTAATGAACTCAATTAGCCAACTCTTAACATAAAATGGCGCTGTTAATTACAACTATTCGTAAGTTCGCAGAACAAATATTATTATATAAATTGTTTTCCGTCCAAATCCATTGCGAATCAATAGGGCCTAATTGCTGAAGCACCCAACTTCTCTTCGAAAGTCCATTAAAGACTGTTTGTACGGTCAGCAACACAAAAAGGATAAAACAACAATAAAGCCAAAAAATATTAAGTTTTAAAGATTTAAGACGCCTATGACTGTGTATCCGACAACTTATGGGTACACAGTCATAGGCGTAAGTAACCAAAGTAGGCTTGACAGGTAACTGAAATTCGATAACAACTGAGTTATGTTTAAAGTTTCAGATTAATTTTTATATTAAAAGTGAAAATGTGCTAGGTACCTAGTACAATTATGTAGTGTTTGCTCCTAAAAATATAATGGTGTACGACCATGCTAACACAAAAGTAATCAAATAATATAGCCACTAGATGAGTAGAACTGTGTATATATATACTCGTATTTGATGTATGTCGGAACAGTGCAAATTATCTATGGATTTATTATGTACAAAGCTGCAAATACACAATCCACTGGAAATGTAAAGCATAGAGGTTAGTGTTTTGTGATTTTATCATAGAATTATTATCATATTAATTGTATGGATTTTATACAGCGCGGAACAAAAGAGTGTGGTGACGCAGGTAGCTTCAATCAACAAAACAACAGTTTGCACTCCACTTTATTCAATGGTTCATATATTTTGCCACCGGCTGTATACTGCTTTTGCTTTTGTTTTATTAAACGTCTGTTACTAAATTCCATTTGGCTGAATTTAAAACCTGGGGCATTCATGGTGACTACTGATAATTTGCATCAATATTAAATTCTAAAGAAGTCATGATGAGTGCTGAAAATACTTTGCAACAGATTTAAAGTGAGAAAACCAGACGCCAATTCTCTGGGTGGCCAGACAATATTTATCACGTCAAAAAATCTGAAATACAATTCTTTTAACCGTTAACTTTCTTGCTGAGAACTTGGCTGCATTCAATTGAATGTAAATTTTTAACGTCGAATGCCACCGCAATGATAAATATCGACGTTATATGTATAGAATAAAGTACTTTCAGAGATTAAAAAAGAATGATGTTCTAAAATAAAAATGAAACCTTTGAATAAGACTGTAATAATATCTAATCGTGACCATGATATAGTTTTAATAAGGCAAATAAACAAAGTATTTTTTACCGATTTGGCGCAGTGGTTAAGAAATTGGCTACTGCGCCAGAGGTCGCGGGTTCGATCCCCGCACATTACAAACATTTGTGTGCATGAACATGTCTGTTTGTAGTGGTCTGGGTGTTTTCTATGTATAATATGTATGTATTTACAAAAAAAAAAAGTATTTAAGTATGTTTATATCCGTTGTCTGGTTACCATAGTACAAGCTTTGCTTAGTTTAGGACCAGATGGCGCTGTGTGAAATGTCCAAGGATATTTATTTATTATTTATATTTATTTATTTAAATACTATTTTTCAGAAAAATGACATAAGTTATACATTTAAAGGTATTAAAATGTCACTTTGGATGTGAGCGTCCGTACATTCATATAAATGTAAGAGCACGTAGCAATATAATGGGTTCATATGCAGGCTAAATAACTATTTAACACAAAATAGTACTAAATGTAACTAAATGTTTGAAAATCATTAAGGGTCTAAATTTAAAAAAAAACGCTTTTCTGCTGATGACATAATCAGCAGAAAAGCGATGGAGAAGAAACATCTATATACTAATATATATATAAGCCATAAAACATCACGCTGCAACGGGAGGGGAGGGAGCAAACTCAAACGCGCCGACGCAGTCGCGGGGGACAACTAGTTTCTAATAAACTACCTACACTGTGTGGTCCCTTCACTAAGCTTTATTAGTAGCGTCCACATATCCAATTCAGTAGGTCACTTGTTATCAGGACTAATAAATAATTAAACAGACAACTTATTTGCTAACCCTCCTCTATTTGGGGTCCTGAATTGGGTCACTGCTGAGTGTTCTTTTAAAACGGGCTCAAATTAAAGTTGTTTGCGTTTCTGATGGGGCGAACTTTCCCTAAATTGACTTGATTGACTTGAAGACTTGTTGGAAACAAGAGTTTTTGCATCATGTCTCAGACTCACTGAGATTCGACTGCAAAATGTCGATACACTTTATTACTGCTGATTTTATTATTATCATTAAAAGGATTCATTTATAATTTAGTAAGAAATCTAAAGTGGTCATTACACAATGAACGATATTAAATGAGTTCATGCTAATAATAATAAACAAACTTTTTGCACACCTAAAATATTACATAGGAGTACAATTTAGGCGATCAAAGTGCTTGTCTAGATAACCTTGCTAAATGTTTTAACATTTATTCTTTCTGCCTTTTTTCCATTTCCAACTGAGACCGAGTAAATAAAGTTTCAAAATATCACTGTGATTTCATTAAAAAATATGTTTGACAGCCTCATTTACAGGATTCTTGAAAAGCTGTTGAAATAAGTTTATTATAGAAAGTCAAGATTTGGATCGTAGTGGGTTCCTCTAAAATCATACAATTTGATAAGCGCTTCTTAAAAGATAATAAGTTGAATTCCGAATACCTTGAAAGTCAAACAACGTTTAGGAAGTTTAAATCGTTATAATTGAGTGGACTTAGACGTAGGAATCCATCCTGCCGGAACAATGCAAAACCCACTCATAAAACATCGTAGTAATCCTTCTAAATCCAATAATAGGAGCGAAGTATGCGGCGTTTAGGAAACTAAGGGCGTGGCCCAAAAATATCGAGTAGTTCCCTCATCTGTTACAAGTTAAGAAAATGATTTTTATCTGCCACTAATTAAAGCTAGTATTTTATTATTGGTAGTTGGGCCCTATTGTTGCCAGCTCGACCAGTTATGATCTATTGTGGCAGCCCTTATGTTTAAAGTACACTGTTTAGTCCCGGTGCGTCTATTAATTGCTAGATTCTTTGGAGCGTGATATTTGCTATCTCATCCGGGTACACGCTGTGCCGCCCGAGATGGATACTCCTTTTGCTCATATGCGGATCGCATCAGCAGAGGATATGCATGGCTGTTTCTTCTTCTGTATAACAGAATCTGGACAGAGCGTCTTCGGTCATGTTCATATTGGACAAATGTTTGTTCAGTTTTCAGTGACCGGTTAGTATTCTGGTCACTGCACAAGTAAAGCTAGTAATATTTTGAGCTATTGAAACGTGCTACCATTTGTTGTGACACTATTTTGTATCTTTTGTGAAACTTGATTAGATTAACTATTAGCTTTTTTGAATGTAAAACATTGTACAACTAGCTAGCTGAATGTTCGGCTAGCAGAGCTAACGGGTAAAATCCTTATAAAGGTTAGTTTTCCTGACCAAAGCACTCCATCAACTAGCACTAGCTGAGGAAGGGGTTTATATTGGGACGTGTAAAAGTGCCTCTAGTGGGTCTATTTGCAAAAATAAATGACTTTATAAGTTCACTGCTGCTGACAGTAAAAATTCAATATAATGCTTGAAATATAAGGAAGATGATGATAAATCTTAATCCTAAACTTTTTATATATTACCATTTTCCGCAACCGCTCACCGCTATCACGACGCCCACGCATTTATTTTCGAGTGACTGAGTAAGAAGGCTTAAAAAGGTTCGACGGAAGACAATAAGCAACACAGTTCTAAGTTCGGAGTTTCCAATCCGGAATGAATGGTGTTCAACGAAACGCTTATGAAATTTCTTAGGGAAATTTTGGGAAATCTAATAACGTAGTAGAATTATATTTGTTGTTAAGCTTTAATTTTCTTTTATTTTTGTTTTTACAGATTATTTTTAATCACTGTTCATTATATAACGTCATCCATGAGTTAGTTACCGCAAGCACAGATAATATAATACTAGACCACAAGTATACCTAAAAAAAGGTAAAATTAGCCTGTAACCATCCCATTGCAGGGCGCAAAGGCCTTACCTTAAATTTGAGGTAGTATGAGCCATACTCCACCCCGCGGGCTCAGTGCGGCATCGAGAAGGGGTGTTTGCAAGTATACCTAACCTATGTTTTTTTTATAGAGTATAGATTATTATACATATATTTATATATTACTATTTACCACGAATTATTATTAACGAGTAGTTACTAATAGGTACTAAGATTTTAAACAATATTATAATAATGATAAGAGACGAGCAGAGAAATTAGATTTTTCCTTGTGTCTTATCTACATCACATTACATACGAGTATGTGTGCGGTATTTGGTTTGAAATATGGCAACGTTTCAATATCGCCGTGTTGCTGAATTATGTATTTTGTGGCATTCTCCTAAACAGATTCTTCTATATGATAAATTATGCATCCGTCTAGACACGCAGATCTCTTTTATCCTTACAAAATTGGTTACGTAAAAAACCTCAGCTATTCAATTCGTGAATTAATCACCAACAAATCTTTTTATTCTGAAAATTACTCAGAACATTAGTTTTGTGCTATCGAGCCCAAACCTGGCTTAGTCGTATTTAATTTAATTAAATCTACCCCAGGGAAATCATGATTAGTCTGAGGCCATTTTTAGTTATCTTCTTTTTATGGTAGACTTGAGATAACTAGAGAATAGAAAGTTTACGGCCAATAGTTAAGGATTGCTATTAAATGTTGAGCTTAGCAGTTAAGTGGCTCGTTTAATGAGAAGGGGTTTCATAAAAATGTAATCAAGCTTTTGTTAGTGGGGTTTCATCATAGTATTTATACAACTATGTTTCTTCTAGAGTTAGGTTCCAATGAGTCAAGATGGAAACCCATAAGCTTATGCAGATGCTACCAATTTAACCTATAGGTATCTGTATTCTTAGTTGGTAAACACATTTTTATGTATTTTATACCTAGATATCCAAATGGGACAAACAAAACTAGAACTAGAAGGAAGGTTATCATAAGAGTTCATACTTATTGAAAGATTATTTGAAAAACTTTGTATTCTCTGGAAATTCTTAATGCCTACAAAAAATTACAAAGCTGGCTCGCAGGTATCAATCACTCTTATTCTTTTTTCATACCGTAACCGAACCAAGGCAAACACGAGAGGCCTCGATAAATTGATAGCAAAAGAAGCCGGCGAGAAGCAAACGTATTGATTCCATCGGACGTGGTTATGGGCACCGTCACGCGAGCGAAGTAATCAAGACGCCATGTTGGATCAAAATATAATACTAAATATTCTGTAGTTTTTTTGCAGCAAGATATAATATAAATACCTACTCAAATTTTAAAATACCCGATGAAGATGATGTATGGACTTACTTAGAAACTACTATGGAACTGAAAATTATTGTATTGTCTACTCAAG